>JAHIAM010006564.1:1235678-1835678 GCA_021605205.1 Aegilops longissima | reverse complement strand
TCTGTATCAAGGAGAAAATAACCAAAGATATGGCAAGGTCTTTCTGTACTGTTCAAATGCACCTGTCATGATGTGTTTTCCTTAGTACTGTTCGACTTCTACAAAGATCTCGGACAGGATCTGTCTCTGCCTGTAACCACTTTAGGCCTTTCTGTTCAGTCTTCATTGCCAAGCTTCAGGATAACTGCGTATAGCGCCATTGTCTATTTTTTTGGCCTGTACTCCGATAACTGCATTTCTTATGAATTGTGACACTTCACAAATTGTGATGGTGTACAAGACGATCTATGATACATTAACATGCGCTAATAGTCTCAAATGAATGTGCTTGTTTCCATTTGTTTATTTTCTACAGAGTTTGCACAACCTTCAACAGAATAGAAAAAAAGACATTATTTTTGTTTTTTCCTGCTCAAAGATAACTGATAAATAAGGTGAAGCAGTACTTGTCTGTACCTATACTGAATACAGATATAGACTGCATGAGAAGATGGCACACAGGTAATAACAAATTCCAGCTGTCTTATTTTCATCCAATACAATCTTTTTTTTGAATTGTTTGGATTGCTTACCACATGTTTCATGTGGTTTCATCCAATACAATCTTAATGATGTAGCTAGTATAGAACTGAGTGAAGTTAGGAAGTAGGAGTAATATTGTTGAGGGGAATAAATCTATTCAGATGATATTGGGAAGCCGGTGGATATGAGTTTGTAATGGTTGATTGGATTGGATCCTCAGGTGGTGCTGGGTGTACTAGACATGCTGCTACGGTTATGAGCTATTCAGACTTTGATCAGTCTGAATTTCACAGAACATTTACAGAGTTAGAGGATCATATAATGTCATATGTTCCTACATTTTGCCGAGTTTCTTTTTGCCTCCTTTTTGGTTTAAGATTGAATGAAACTATCAACCATCTACCTGAAAGAAATCCAGCATAAAAGTGACTGTATGCACAGAGGGATCGGCAACCTTTTGTCTGTACTATCCTTTTGCAGCGCAAGTGAACGTCAGGTAAAATTAAATGCAGAGTCCTCTGCCCAGCGACTCCATCTTCCACCTCCTGAGCAGAGGACCGAGGCCGACGCCATCATGTTTCTGGGAGCAGGGAAGGGAGTGCTCCGCACTTGACTGTAGTGCTGTATTGCGATGGAAGAGTAAGAACAGCCCCACCTGAATCTTAGATAGCAGCAGGATGTGATCCATTGCATCACAAGCTTTTCCCAGGGATCCTCCTACATCTATCAACCCTCGATATGCAAAAATATTGCCAAGTCATTTGCAATATTTTTAATTTGAAATTAATTCCTTTTTCTGCCAGTTGAAGGAATTAAATCCAAATAAATATCTGTCCATCTCTGAAATTCATGAAAACTTGGGTTATTGGACATTTGATTTGTCTAGTTGGATTTCTGAAGTTTACAGGAGATGTTAGACATTTGATGGTTGTTGGACTAGTTGCTCTAGTTTAGACTATAAGGAGACTGTGTTATACTAGCTAGTTTCTAAAGATGAATTGGATGTTTGCAATCCAGGCACTGTGCTCAAAGGTCGACAGAATGAATAAACAGCATCATCATCAAGGGATCTCCTCCAGTAGGTAAGCTTCACAACTCAGCTACATTACATAGATAGACCATCAAAAGAGACATGATAACACACCGCCCCTTCAACAGGGGTTGCTTGATCAAAAGAATAGCAACATGAGCAAACCGAGTATTACCGTCTACACTTAACCACGCAAGCACAAATATTCAGAAACATAGCAGTATCTCATTGCTTGTTCAACCCACGTTGCCAGACCGATCCGTCTACAACTCTACATCCACGCGCAGAAACGATGTCGGCGAGCTACCCATGTATGCCTCTTCGCCTCAGCCGCCGCGGGAAGCCATCCGTGGAGGCCAAATTCCTGAATTACCCTGTAACCTGGGCACGCCTGGTGCATTGGCTTCCAATGGCGCGCCCGGCATCCTTCCTCGCTCTCAGTCTCTCCCCTCGATCCCATCTAGGAGTAGCTAGTAACCCTGATTAGCGTTGTCCAATCTAAAGACACAATTACCCCTTTTAATGTTGCTTTCCTGTCCGAATGGTTTTTTAGTGGGGGAGAGTGTACCGAAGCACTTCTTATTGCTACGTTAAACGATGTATGTTTAAAAATATTTCATATATAGAACCTTTCTGTAAATGGACATGGTTCCGCAGCTCCTTTCCAGAGCCATAGTCGATGAAGAAGGCCTATCACATCAATGATATTGCTCCAGGAGACCACATGCTGCTGCTCTCCACCAACCCCGTCAAGACGCGGATCACAAGGGTCAAGGATCACATTGTCGTCGTCTTGGTCGAGCTCGTGTGTTTCCACCACGTCAACATTGCCTTCCTCCAGCTGCTTCACCCTCTATATCTGTCAAAATTAGACAGTTAATCATTTTCCGAATTGGTATTTTTTTCAAGACCATGGTTACGTCTAATTCGAGGCATTTGCATACGTATGTTTTTTCTGTTTCTGATTTTGATAATTTTGTTTGGTTTTTACCTCAACACGTCTTTCCATCCATTTTTCTTTCTTTATGTTTTCTAACATGCGAATGTATCTTTTTTCATTTTTTATGCTCGGACTACTAAGTAAAACAGTAGTTGCACGCCGGTGCACAGCCGTGCAACTACAGTTTGCACTTGGCCCGCGACTGTAGTTATGCGCTGTTGCGCGGGCATGCAACTGCAGTTGCGTTTTGCTGGTGGATGTGCAATGTAGATGCACACCCGTGTAACTGCAGTTGTGTGCGTTGTGTACAAAATACAAAATTAAAAACTAAAAAACATAAAATCAATCAGCAGATGGAAGAAGGCACAAAGGTAATTTACAGAAGCTAATAAGTGTCTTATATTCTTCCAATGCTCTCTTATTAGCGTAATTCGTAGAACAGAGGTGAAGTTAGGACTTAGGAAGTAATATTCTTGAGGTGAATAAATCTATTCAAGTGATAAGTGATACGAAGCTCGTAGATCAGTCTATCTTTTTTGGCTAGCACGGCAAAGTCTGACAGCGTGCTACAGAAATTTTTGGTTATAAGGCTATTCAGGAGCTGCTCTGAGATGATAATGGGGACGCAGATAGTTGTGTTAAGTGTTTAGCTTCAGTAAGTAGACCTAATTAGTTATTTTCCCCCTTTTAGAAGTAGACCCAAATCTACGTGTTTGTAGTGCTTGAGAAACAGTGGATCACTTATTCCTTTTGCACCCTGTTTCCAAATTTGTGTACAGTGTGACTACGTGCAGACTGAACATTCCTTTTCTTTTCTGTTTCTTTCAGTGATTTGTGTGGTTCAATTTCTGAAGTTTACTGGAGAGGTTAGAAATTTAATGGTTGTTGGACTAGTTGCTTTGCTTCGCACTATAAGGAACCTGTGAGGCCGCACCAGCGACGACTATGATTGGCTATCGCATGGCGCGAGGCCGCCGGGTCGGGGCAATGCAGGTGTCCCAGTCGGAGCAGGGCGGTGACGGCCGGCGCAGGGCGAAGAGCGGACCGACGCGCGAATGGCGGTTGGCCCTGACGGGCCGCCTCGGCGCGCGTGGCCGCCGGGTCGGAGGAGAGGCTGGCTGGTCGCGCCGGGGTCGAAGTAGAGGCGCTCGGGGTCGACGACGGCGGTGGGCGACGCAAACCGATCAAGAATAGATCGAAAAACCAAAAAAAAAACAGCGCGAGCAAGATGATCGGCGGGAGAGAAAAAACCCCGGAGCAAAGGCTCGGGGGAATGACTCTCTAGGGCAGCCGGTCAACACGACCGGCGGACGAACCCTAGGTACGGGCAGCGCGGCCCCCAGCAGTAGTCATGGAGGCCGACCGCCCCGGGGGCGGCGCGCAAGTACGGAAGCGGCGGTGGCTCGGGTTTAGGATCGACTTACGATAAATACCATGTTAGAAGGGGGAGAGAGGATTGGTGGAATTGTTGTATTGCTTGAGCCTCGTGGGCATATATATAGGAGTACATGGTCTACTTGGAGTACAAGGCAAGCCAGAATATTTCCTATTCTAACCTATGTTTCCTAATACTATCGCGTTACTCAACATCCCCTCGCAGTCACAACGGTAGCGACGCAGACGGTGAGACTGGAGAAGAATCCGAAGGCAAGCCGACGGACACCCCCCACGGTCGTAACGGTCGACGCATAGCGGAGTCGTGGCTGGAGTGGAAACCAACGAGGTTGCTCAAGCAGGCGGTAGCCCTTTGTGCCGTTTGTCGATGTAGCCAAGAGCATGGGTGGTGGAGCCATGGTCGAGGTAGCCGTGCGAAGAATGCCGTGGTCGATGCCGAGTCGAGGTGGCCGGTGTCGAGGAAGTCGCCGTGGAGCCGCGGGCGCAAGAGGGCGCCGAGTTAGCATGGGCGCAGTGGTGTCGAAGTAGGGGTGCGTCGGGAAGAAAATGTTGTTGACGACGCGTCGCGAAGGGTTTGCATCGTGGACGAGGGCACACGCCGGTGTTGTCAGCACCGGGCATGGGTAGACGAACGAAGATGAAGTTGACGAAGCACCTACCAGGCTTGCCAGGCCCGGGGACACGTCGTGGATGAAGGCACCCATCAGTGTTGCCAGCACCGGGCATGCGTAGATGAGGGACCTGCATGAGCTGTACGCCATGTCGGAGAAGTCGGAGGGGCCAGCAGAGAAGAACTCGACGACGATTGCGGCGTCCATCGGCGCGGGGCGGATGTCACCAACAGTGGTCGGAGTAGACGAAGTGGTCGGGGTAGATGACAGCGATGCTGGCGACGGGCTGGTGCTTGACAAAGATGAAAGGAGGTGGACGGGCGGTGGCGGCGGCTACAGGGGTAGCAGCGGCTGCGGTCGAAGAAGAGCGGCGGCGGCGGCCTGAAGGCGGCGGCGGCGGCTAAGTTAGGAGCGCGGCGGCGGTGCTCGAAGTAGGCGAGTAGAACCCAACAGCATGACGAAGACCGGCACGGACGGTGACGTTCCCGTGTCAAGGGAGACGGCACGGTGCATACCTCGGGAGGTCGACGCGCGGTGACGGCGGAGTGGACCGCGGGCCGCGACGCTAGGGCCCGAAAGGGCGACGCAGCGGCGGCAAAGCGGGTCGGGCGACGGCGGAAGACCTCGGGCGGCGGCGGGGACCGCGGGCGCGACGCTGCGGCGAAGAAGCGACGCAATGGCGATTCGCGAGTCGGTGCAGCCGCGGGGACGGCCTCGGGGCGGCGACGGGGACCGCGTATCGCGACCCTACGGCCCGAAGGGGCGACGCAGCAGCGACGCACGAGTCGATGCAGCCACGAGGAGAACCACAGGGCGGCGGCGCTGCGGCCCGACGGGGCGACGCAGCGGCAGCCCGATGCTCGATCGGTGGAGAGGCGCGCTGAACTCGGGGACGATCTTCACGGGACTTGCGGAGGCGCGTGTAACCGACGGGCCAGGTCGGTCGCGCGGCGTAGATGAGGCGGATCGCGGCGGCGAGCGGGTGATCAAGCCGACCGCGCGCGAGGTCGGGGACGCCACTCGATGGAGGCGTGGTGGCGGCAAAGTTCGAGATGAAGCCGGCGACGATGGACGGCGTGAGATGTCGTGCGGACGAGCTTGTCTGCACCGGCACCCGGGCTGCCAAAGCAACGTCGGCGCCCGGGCAGCGAGGCCCGAGCGACCAACAGAGCAGCGGTGCCCGAGTTGAGGCAGCCGACGAGCCTGAAGCAGCCGTCCCGAAGCAGCCAAGGACGAGGCCGGCGAGTTAGACTGCCGGGCCGTCGTGCAGATGCGGCAGAGGTGGGTGATGTGGATCGATGGGCGGGCCGGCGCACGAGCGACGACTATGATTGGCTATCGCATGGCGCGAGGCCGCCGGGTCGGGGCAATGCAGGTGTCCCAGTCGGAGCAGGGCGGTGACGGCCGGTGCAGGGCGAAGAGCGGACCGACGCGCGAATGGCGGTTGGCCCTGACGGGCCGCCTCGGCGCGCGTGGCCGCCGGGTCGGAGGAGAGGCTGGCTGGTCGCGCCGGGGTCGAAGTAGAGGCGCTCGGGGTCGACGACGGCGGTGGGCGACGCAAACCGATCAAGAATAGATCAAAAAACCAAAAAGAAACCGCGCGAGCAAGATGATCGGCGGGAGAGAAAAAACCCCGGAGCAAAGGCTCGGGGGAAAGACTCTCTAGGGCAGCCGGTCAACACGACCGGCGGACGAACCCTAGGTACGGGCAGCGCGGCCCGCGACAGTAGTCATGGAGGCCGACCGCCCCGGGGGCGGCGCGCAAGTACGGAAGCGGCGGCGGCTCGGGTTTAGGATCGACTTACGATAGATACCATGTTAGAAGGGGGAGAGAGGATTGGTGGAATTGTTGTATTGCTTGAGCCTCGTAGGCATATATATAGGAGTACATGATCTACTTGGAGTACAAGGCAAGCCAGAATATTTCTTAGTCTTGTTAGACGATAGGCTTGTAGAGGACGTGACAACCTGTAACGTTATTGTGTGCGTGAGTTCTGTTGTAAATCAGGCCGGTGGTTAGGCTAGATTGATCCTTATCTCTCTATCTTGTGTATGACTTGGAGTAGAGGTCAAGTCTAATAACCACCGGCCAATCTCTGTAATCTTATGCTATATAACACGAACACGTCCCTGCCAAGAGGCATACGCTTCCACCAATTCTTTCATGGTAATCAGAGCAGGCCTCGACATCATCCATGGCAAGCTCTTCCACTTCCTTCCCCTCCTCTCCATTTGTGCACGCCGCAACAGAGAAGCTCACGAGAGGGAACGAAGCTCTATGGCGCGCCACCGTCCTATCGGCAATCAGGGGGGCTCAGATGGCGGAGTTCCTCGACGTCGAGCAGGTGGTGCGCCCCAGACCATTGAGGTCACCAGCACCGACGGCAAGACCAAGTCCAAAGGTCCCAACCCGGAGTTCTCCACGTGGTACGTGAGGGATCAGCAGGTATTCTCTTATCTGCTGACCTCGCTCCCGCGTGAGATGGCAATTCAGGTGGCTACGTGCCACACCGCAGCGGAGCTGTGGAACACGGTGCAAGGCATGCTCGCTTCGCACACGCGTGCACGGACGGTCAACATCCGAATCGCCCTGGCGAACCTCCAGAAGGGCAACAGCAGCATCACAGATTACGTTGGTAAGATTAGAGCTTTGTGTGATGAACTAATAGCTTCAGGGAAGAAGGTTGATGAAGAAGATGTTGTTTCTCACATCCTCGCTGGACTCGATGAGGAGTTCGACCCGTGGTCTCGGCCATGTGCTCCAGGGTCGAACCAGTCACCGTCCCGGAGCTGTACTCACAGCTGCTGAGCTTCGAGACTCGCATGAGTCTACGTGGCGGATCCTCTCAGTCATCTGCAAACGCCGCGACTCGCGGCCGCTTCAACAAGAACAACGGCGGCGGTGGTGACCGCGGCCGGAACTTCCCCAACAAACAGGCCGGCGGCGGTGGTGACCGCGCCCGCGGAAACTTCCCCAAGTCACCCAACCCACCAAACCGTGTGAACGGAGGCAACCATGGCAACGGCGGCGGCGGCGGGAACTACTCCAACAATCCCTCTGCCAAGCCGACCTGTCAAATCTGCGGCAAGATAGGGCACCCGGCATGGAAATGCTGGAAGAGGTATGACTCCTCATACCAAGGAGGAGAGGAGCGCTCGGCAAACATGGCGGCTCCCCAGTACGGAGTCGACACCAATTGGTACCTGGATAGTGGTGCTACAAACCACATCACAGGTGACCTTGAGAAGCTCACGGTTCGAGACCGATACACCGGAGAAGATCAGATACACACGGCGAGTGGCTCGGGTATGACTATAGCTCATATTGGTCAATCTCATATTTCCACCCCTGAACGTGATCTTCTCCTAAAAGATGTCTTACATGTACCCGAGGCAGACAAGAGTCTTATCTCTGCGAGCCATATTTCCATTGACAACGATACTTTTTTTGAGATTCACCCTCATTCTTTTTTTGTAAAGGATCGGGGATCGAAGAGAGTTCTGCTGCAAGGCAGGGGTAGGAGAGGATTATACCTTGTCAAACACATGGAACAAGGCGCCGAGAAGCATGTGCTCAGTGCCACTCCCTCCTCGGATAGGTGGCACCGGCGCCTAGGGCATCCTTCATCTTCTATTGTTAGCAAAATAATTAGCCATAATAAGCTTCCATGTGTTAAGTTAGTTGATGATTTTGTTTGTGATTCTTGTCAACGAGGCAAAAGCCATCAATTGCCCTATCCAAAATCAATAAGTGAATCAAAATTTCCTTTGGAACTTATCTTTTCTGATGTGTGGGGACCAGCAGTTGAATCCGTAGGTAGAAAAAAAATACTATGTGAGCTTTATCGATGATTTCAGTAAGTTCACATGGATCTACTTAATCAAACATAAGTCAGAAGTTTTTCAAAAATTTCATGACTTCCAAAACCTTCTTGAGAGACAATTTGATCGTAAAATCCTTGCTCTCCAAACCGACTGGGGTGGAGAATATGTGAAACTAAATTCCTTTTTTACCAAGGTTGGTATATCTCATCATGTTTCTTGTCCTCACGCACACCAGCAAAATGGGTCAGCAGAACGTAAACATCGACATATTGTCGAAGTTGGACTATCTCTTCTAGATCAAGCATGCATGCCTCTCAAATTTTGGGATGAGGCCTTCATTGCGGCTACCTATCTTATCAACAGATTACCGAGTAAAGTTATCAACTTTCAAACTCCCCTTGAAAGGTTATGCCACGAGAAACCCAACTACTCATCTCTACGTGTCTTTGGGTGTGCTTGTTGGCCGAACTTACGTCTATATAATACTCATAAACTTCAATTCCGTTCGAAACAGTGTGCCTTTCTAGGTTATAGTAATCTTCACAAGGGGTTTAAGTGTCTTGACATATCCACAGGACGGGTTTATATCTCCAGAGATGTAGCCTTTGATGAGGCAGTGTTTCCCTTTGCCACCATACACCCAAACACCGGCGCTCGCCTTCGGGCCGAAATCCTTCTTTTGTCTCCGGAGCTTTTAAATCCAACCGATCACGGGGGCGAAAAATGTGCAGATGATCAATTGGCTAATAGTTATCCTGATGCTACTAATGGAAGCAGTAAAAAAATTGCTGCTCTGCCGTGTGATTTTATGCAGAACCGAGTGTGTACTGGCGTTGAACACGAGGACGATCCGGCTGACGGCGCTGATCCCGAGAGATTCGGTGCAGGTGGGCCGGCTGCTGCTGGTGCGGATCCCGGGGCTGATCCTCTGACGCCATCGGGTTCCAGCCCCCCTCGCACGACACGCAATCAGAAGAAGCGGCGCGGTCGGGCGGGGCCTCGTGCGGGACCGGTCCGCAGTTGTCGCCACGCAACAGCTGGAGCGAATCGGCTGGCTACGGGACACCCGACGCGCGACATAATGATGAGACCGACAGTGTCCTGCGGGGCCCCGGCCAAGTGTCGCCTCCTCATAGGGCGTCCCCCTCTGCCCCACGCGCGGCGGATCCGAGGGCAGGGGACAGCGCATCTACCGGAGGGGATTCGCCTGGGAATTCACCTGAGATAGTACGAGGTGGATCTCCTGTGCATGCTGCTGGATCTTCTGCGACGACAAATCAACCCAGTACTATAACCACACGGGTGACTCGGTCACAACGAGGTATTACAAAACCATTGGTGCCCAAAGATGGGACGGTCAGGTATAACAAGAACTTTAAGTTTACGGGCTTTGCTGCTACTGGTGAGCCAGAAAATGTGCTAGAAGCTTTACGCAGTGAAAAATGGAAGAATGCTATGAATAGTGAATTTGATGCACTAATGAAAAATCAAACCTGGCATCTAGTTCCTTATAAGCCAGGGAGGAATATTATAGATTGCAAGTGGGTGTATAAAATTAAAAAGAAAGCTGATGGAACAATAGATAGGTACAAGGCTAGGTTAGTAGCTAAAGGGTTTAAACAACGCTACGGCATTGATTATGAGGACACTTTTAGTCCAGTTGTGAAAGCTGCTACTATTAGACTTGTTCTATCTATTGCTGTTTTCAGGGGATGGAGTCTTCGCCAATTGGATGTACAGAATGGGTCTTACACGGCGTTCTCGAGGAAGAGGTCTATATGAGACAGCCACCTGGTTTTGAGGATGGCTCCAAACCATATCATGTGTGTAAATTGGACAAGGCTTTATATGGTCTGAAACAAGCACCGAGAGCATGGTACTCAAGGTTAAGCTTGAAGCTGCAACAGCTTGGTTTTCGTCCATCAAAAGGAGATACTTCACTGTTCATCTTCAGGAAAGGAAAGGTGATAATGTTTATGTTGATTTATGTTGATGACATCATTGTAGCTAGTTCATCACAAGAAGCCACTTCGGCACTATTAAAGAATTTAAAAAGTGACTTTGCACTCAAAGATTTGGGAGAGCTTCATTACTTCCTAGGTATAGAAGTAAAGAAGATAGGAAGTGGCATATTGCTCACACAAGAAAAGTATGCCTTAGACATACTAAAGCGTGTGGGAATGAAGGATTGTAAACCGTCAAGCACACCTATGTCAACCACTGAAAAATTATCACTATATGAAGGAAAATTGTTAAGTCCAGAGGAGGGAACCAGATATCGAAGCATAGTTGGGGCACTTCAATATCTAACACTGACAAGACCTGATATATCTTTTTCTGTCAACAAGGTCTGTCAATTTTTGCATGCACCTACCTCTTCTCATTGGACAGTTGTAAAAAGAATATTGAGGTATATTCAAGGTAGTGCTGGAATTGGACTAACAATTTGCAAATCTCCCTCAACAACAGTGAGTGCCTTTTCTGATGCAGACTGGGCAGGATGCCCAGATGACAGGAGGTCAACAGGGGGTTTTGCTGTTTTTCTTGGTTCTAATCTAATATCTTGGACTGCCAAGAAACAAGCTACTATCTCACGATCTAGTACAGAAGCAGAATACAAGTCCCTGGCAAATGCAACAGCTGAGGTAATGTGGGTTGAAACATTACTTGATGAGTTGGGCATCTATAGACCACATGTGTCATATCTGTGGTGTGACAATCTTGGAGCAACATATCTTTCTGCAAATCCTGTGTTTCATGCAAGGACTAAACACATAGAGATTGATTTTCATTTTGTTCGAAAAGAGTTGCTCGCAGGTTACTAGAGATAAAGTTTATTCCAACAGGAGACCAAGTTGCTGATGGTTTCACTAAACCACTTAAAGTCCGGCAACTCCAAGCCTTCAAGAACAATCTAAACCTTGACATGTTGAGATTGAGGGAGGATGTTAGACGATAGGCTTGTAGAGGATGTGACAACCTGTAACGTTATTGTGTGCGTGAGTTCTGTTGTAAATCAGGCTGGTGGTTAGGCTAGATTGATCCTTATCTCTCTATCTTGTGTATGACTTGGAGTAGAGGTCAAGTCTAATAACCACCGGCCAATCTCTGTAATCTTATGCTATATAACACGAACACGTCCCTGCCAAGTCCTAATACTATCGCGTTACTCAACAGAGGAGAAGACACACGAGACCGACGGAGCATTAGATAATCAATCTACAGTGCCGAATCGACACTGTAGAATACACACTAGTGGGAAAACAAATAGGAGATTACTTCTTGAGTGTGACACCAGTACTACTTTACCACACTCGACATGAGAATTTAGAATTTTATTAAATCAGGATTCGAACAGTCTTCAACACAGGAAGAGGGCAAAGCTAGACACTGAACTTGATGTTCAGAAATACTAGTAGCTGACAGTAACGTGCTACGGTACAGAAAAAATTGGGCATTGAAGATGAAAGATCATGAGAACACCGGAGAGTGCGTCAAAACCCGCATGTTGATTCCTCCCCCCAAAAAAAAACACATGTTTCTTCAGGGATTTTCTCTTCAACTGCTGTCGTGTGTTTTAGTACCAGTGGTGGACATGAGCTGCCACAGCAGGCCCGAGACCTCTTTGAAGCGTCAAGGGGCGACGACTTGCTTTTTTATGCGTCGAGTCCTGAAGACCTGAACCCATAACAAACTTATGACAAGACGTAGCGCCTGACTAGGGGAAGGTTCCATAAGAAACATAATTCCAAACTTCGAATAGTATTCCTGATTTGTTCACTCCGACAGAAAAGAAAAGTACTCAAACGGTCAAACCTGACTCAAAGATAGACTAAAAGAAGCATCAGTTCCTGGAAATCGAACACACAAGTTGACCATCACTTAAAACTAAAACGATAACAAGCAAGATCAACCGAGGAGCTTCTTTTTACCAGAGAAGGACAACAAATGGCCCTGCAGCACACTGCTCAAACGGGGAGCCTCCAAACTGACTGTGCTGAGCAGAACAAGGCGATGGAGGGCACTAGGTACGATCAGTCTCATCTCGGAAACACGTTGTAAAGGAAGTGAAGGAACTAATCAGAGAAGCTCGGAGCTCATACTCTGAAATTGACTCGGAGTCAAACAGGGTTGCAGATTTGGTTTAGCCCAAACTTTTGTGAACTGGGCACCCAACCGACTTTAGTTGAGCTGTAAGTAGACCGAAATCTGTAACCCTGTTTTGATTCCGAGTCAAAGCTATTTTTTTTAGTGCCTCAGAAACTGTGGACCACTTATTCCTTTTGCACCCTGTTTCCAAATATTTGCATGGTGCACATTGAACATTCATGTTGTTTTCTGTTTCTTTCAGTGATTTGTTAGAAATTTATAGGAGATGTTAGACATTTGATGGTTGTTGGACTAGTTGCTCTAGTTTAGACTATATAACGGACCTGTGTTATCAGTTTCTTATGATGAATTGGATCATTAGTTGGTGCTTGGTGTGCCAGACAGAATGAGGGCTATGGACTCTGTTTCCTGAATATGATGAAGTTCTCCCAACAAGTTTCTCCTCCCTGTACTATTGCTTCTAGTATGTGACTTTTGTTTCCAAGCATGTCAATTTGGCGGGCTTTTCTTCCGTAACAACTAACAAGGCTCACCATGTAAGAATGTATGTTGCCGACTTTGCCGTGTCTGAATTTCAGAGAACTTTTACCATGGTCCATCATTCAGTATGCTCATGAGCAGAGGACGCTAAGAGCATCTCCAACAGAAGCCCCAAAAAACGGCACGCTAAAATAATTTTACAGCGCCATTTTAGTAGTTTTAGCGCGCCGTGGCCGATTCAATCCAGCAGAGGCACAAAAATATAGCACGCAGCAGACAGTGCGCCGCAGTCCAGCAGACGCACTAAAAAATAAAGCGCCACAAATATATCTAAAGCAAAAGGTCCCTAAACATTTACAAATAAGTCCATCTGACCAAAACAAAAACGCAATTGGGTCCCCAATCGTTGAGCAAGCTAGCTTGCTGAGCTTGCAAATCATCTTCCGCCGGCCACCGCACACGAGCTAGCTTGCTATCATCGTTGGAATCGCAAACACGAGCTAGCTAGCTTGCTTCCCTTAATCGTTAGAGCAAGCTAGCTTGCAATCAATTGGAACCGCAAGCTCCGCACGCACCGCTCGCCTCCGTCCACCGCACGCGCTCTCGGCCGGCGAGCTCGTGGCGGCGAGCTGCAGGGAGGCGGCGGCTCCCGGCCGGCGAGCTCGAGGCGGCGAGCAGAAGGGCAGCATCAGCTCCGCCCCATGCCGGGACGAGCAGAGGACGAGCACATAGATGAGTGGCGGTGGCCGGCAGCGGCGAGCTGCAAGGAATGGCTGCAGCGGCGAGCTCGAGGCGGGACGAGCAGAGGGAGCGGAGCAGTTGGTCTGCGCTTCGAATTGTCCAGCGCGTTGTACGCCGCGCACCAAATATCCCGTGTGCGATACAGAAATTCACAGCGCGCTGGATGAATTTTACAGCGTGTTGTCTTTTGCAGCGTCTGTTGGAGATGCTACGCGCGCTAAATTGGTGTTTTTTTAGTGCGGGCTACTTTTAGCGCCTTTGTTGGAGATGCTCTAATGGCGGATGCTATCCTTTTGCTGGAGCAGGGACTCGGAGTGCTCCGCATCGGACCACCCCCAACAAGCATCAAGAACCCAATCTTTTACTCCTACGCACTCGGCAGTGAGGGCCAACAGCACAGCAGTAGCAGGAGGGAGGCGATGGTGGCGGACAGCAAGGGAGGCAAGCAGCTCGACCCTGGCGTCAGACAGGGGTCGCCACGAGACGCCGGAGGGATGCGAGCGACGCAGGGAGGAGGCGCTTGCGGCCAGCCATGGCAGGCAGTTGAGGCAGGGATCAGAGGCCGAGGCGCCATGCCAGGGCGAGCTCACGAGCATGAGAAGCGAAGGCAGGGAGGACGGAAAAGGAGAGGTGGCAGGTGGTGATGGGGCTGAGAGAGGGAACGTCAAGTTTTCGGTTATTACCCGTCACTTTTGAATGTGGTAGTTCAGTGGGACGACAACCCCTAATGTGGTACTCCCTCCATTCCCTTTTGCAGTGCGCATAAAGTTTTCTGTAAAATTCCATAATGTAGTGCGTATTTGTAGCACTGAGCTCATTTGAACAAAAGTAACACTTTGTTTGATTCACAGGACATGCAACAGTACCCACGTGGGTGGGACAGACCTCATGCATGTGAGGCTAGTTTAGTATAAACTGCAGCTCCACCTCACTCCTTGGTATTGAAGCTGGAAACAATACGCACTACAAAGAGGAGTAGGATTTTGTCAAACACTCTTAATTTTCCACAAGAAGATACAAGTATTCTTTTTTTTAACCAGAGATTCAAGGCTTGGCATAGGAGTTCTCCCTCTACCTCCAGAAATTAGTTGGGGCTTGTACTCTTGTAAAGGGCCAATTTAGGGAATGCACGCCTTCGGGGGTGGCGCCGGAAACCTTCCAAAGATATCACTCTTCACCAATGTGGATAGATAACGAGGAAAGAAATAATCTGGTGAAACAAAACCAGGTTTTTTTACGGTGACTACAGCGTACTTTCTGGTGAAACCAAACTAGGTTTTTGTACGTACCAATGTGGAACAAATTGAGTCTGCTTGGAAGGAATTGGATGTTTTTACATAGACACGCACCCTGTCATCACAACTGAGTGACAAACTCAGAGTCCAGCTTTAGTCATGAACCAGGCTTGGTTGCCCATCACCAACAGACTAGTATCGGCTGTCACTGCCTCAACATTTCTTATCTTACTGTGGAAGAGGGCCTTGTGGAGCGTATTCGACAAGACCGAAGAGTCTACCTGGAGGCTGCCGATAAGATCCATCCTGGTACACAAGTCTACTATTCTCAGTTCTCAGGGCGACAAGTTTCAGTTGTGCAGCTTATACTGTTGGCATCTATTATGTTCACCATGATTTCTTGCAGCCAGGCGTCGACGTTAAAACCTTTGCCGAGGCCTCCCTGCTTCTGACACAGCCCCTGGAAGATTTCTTCAACAACATTTTCATCGTGGCGGTGATGTTATGTGCCTCGTTCAGCAGTCCTCAATTACTCGCTGGAATTCGGGTTCTAGAGTTCATGCATACAAGAGGATCTGGGAAGGAATTGGAGAGGAGGGGAGAAGGTGAGGACTGAGGAGAAGAGAGGTACAGTAGTCCAACACCCACACTACGTACGCTTCAGGCTCTCTGATAAGTAGCGCCTGCTCTTCTTCATGTCTCCCAGGTGGCAGGCTCGTAGCGGTGAATGTGACAGGGCCGCTTCTTCTTTGGGCGCCACAGTACTGGCTTTGCCTTCCTGCTCAAGAGTAGCTCGGTAGCATTAGAGGGAGCAAATCATGACAGGTGAGCAAGTTAAATGCAAAAAACCATCAGAATAGCGGTCTCATTAGCACAAAGAAGCATAACTTTTCAATTATAAAAGGACATTGAATCTGTCTGCACCTGATCAGCAAGGTCGTAGATCAACTTATAGTCTTCACCATATTTGGCCGTAAGAGTTTCTCTCAACTCAAATGCAGGCGTATCAATTTCAACAACACCGTCCTTGTCAAACAAATCAGTCATTACTGAAAGTGCACGCCGCCTTCACCTTGTGGCCATTTGATCTCCGCAAGAGTCACATGTTGCCTAGCAACGCAGCAGTAATGATAAACATTCAGGCAGAAAAAGGCACTACAAAATTGAGTGGCTATTTATTCACGATGCTTCTGGAATCTACTACTCAACATAAGTAAACAACACCATGCGCAATATAATGGTTCATTGATTCATACCTTGGGAACTTTAGGCAATCTTCACCTGGCTAATTCACTGCTCTCCGTAGCTTTCTTCACTTTAGGACAAGTGCAGGGAGCAAGAGCAAACAACAGCGATAGCTTTAGCTTGGGGGGAATCCCTAAGCAGCATTAATTAGCACAGAAGCAGTGGCCGAGCGGCGCTGGGGGTTGCACATCGACCGTACAAGCTGCACGGCCAGTACCAGAGCATTGAGCCCGCGCCACCCCCCGGCACCTTGGAGAATGAGATCACCCTAGGGACCCCGGCGGCCGCGAGCCGAGGTTGGAGGACCCGATCGAGTAGTTGGACGCGGCCGTCGCTTCGGGGACGGCCCAGGCGCGCCTCCTCGCAGGAGAGCGCGGCGACGACGTCGGTGGCGCAGGCAAGAGGGGTCGCGCGGCGGTCGAAGACGGCGGCGAGGGTGAGCGCGCCGGGCGCCGGCAGTGAGGACGAGCGCATAGGAAGAGGAGGCGGAGGTGGCCGCCGTGAGAATGAGCTTGTGCAGCAGCACCGCGGCGGGGGAGCTGGAGTCGTCGGAGGTGGGTCCGGCAGGAGGAGCTTGCGCAGGGGGTTGGTCCCCTGAGGGAGAGGAGAGGAGCAGCAGGAGGAGCCCGGAGGACGGTGCACCTTCTACTTCTTGTGAAATTTTCCCAAAAAGATAATTCTACAATATACTCTAGACTGTTTGTGATGAAATCTGTAAGTGTGTTGTTGCTAAGCTCTGAGAACTCTAGATTCAACAGCCAACCTACTCTCATGAAATTTGTCCAGAAAGTTGGTTCTGGCCAAAGTCCAATTTATAAAGGTGTCTCAGATTGCCAAAGCTATTTGGGATGGGACCTGTTAGTTAATTATTTCTAAGAGATAAGGACAATAAGTTGACCAAATAACCTAATTCTTGGGGAATGTAGCCAAAAAGTTGGTTATTGTCAAGGCACAAGATCTCTAAGTTGACCAAATAACCTAATTCTCGGGGAATGTGGCCAAAAAGTTGATTATTGTCAAGGAACAATTGAGAGATGTTTGTGATATTGTCTAGGTGTTTTGGGATGGAACCTGTTAGTGTGTTGTTGCTAAGGTCCAAGTCCACGTTCTCAAGGTAACCTATGTGTCCAGAAAGTTGGTTGCTGCAAAGATACAAGGCTGTGAGTTTGGTCAAATTGCCTAGGCTGTTTGGGATGGAACCTGTTAGTGTGTTGTAGCAAACAAACAACTTCTCTAAATTCTTAAGATAACCTAGTTCTCGAGGGATGTGTCCAGAAAGTTGGTTGCTCTCAAGATTCAAGGTTGTGAGTTTGGTCAAATTTTCTAGGCAGTTTGGGATGAAACTTGTTAGTGTGTTGTAGCAAAGCCACAACTCCTCTGAGTTCTCAAGATAACCTAGTTCTCGAGGGATGTGTCCAGAAAGTTGGTTGATGTCAAGATACAAGATTGTGAGCTTGGTCAAATTTCCTATGCTATTTGGGATGGAACCAGTTAGTGCATTGTCAGGAAGCTCCAAATCCTCTATGTTCACAAGGTGACCTAGTTCTTGAGGGATGTGTCCAGAAATTTGGTTTTGCGAAAGGCACAAGGTTGTGAGTTTGGTCAAATTTCCTAGGCTGTTTGGGATGGAACCTGTTAGTGTGTTGTAGCAAAGCCACAACTCCTTTGAGTTCTCAAGATAACCTAGTTCTCGAGGGATGTGTCCAGAAAGTCTGTTGAAGTTAAGATACAAGGTTGTGAGTTTTGTCAAATTTCCCATGCTATTTGGGATGGAACCAGTTAGTGCATTGTTACTAACCTCCAAATCCTCTAAGTTCAGAAGGTGACCTAGTTGTCGAGGGATGTGTCCAGAAAGTTGGTTGCTGTCAAGATACAAGATTGTGAGCTTGGTCAAATTTCCTATGCTATTTGGGATGGAACCAGTTAGGGCATTGTCACCAAGCTCCAAATCCTCTAAGCTCACAAGGCGACCTAGTCCTCGAGGGATGTGTCCAGAAAGTTGGTTGTTGCTAAGAAATAAGATAGTGAGTTTTGTCAAATTTCCTATGCTATTTGGGATCGAACCAGTTAGTGTGTTGTAACTAAGCTCCAAATCCTCTAAGTTCACAAGGCGATCTAGTTCTTGTGGGATTTGACCAGAAAGTTGGTTACGATAAAGGTGTAAGGTGGTGAGTTTTGTCAATTTTCCTATGCTATTTGGGATGGAACCAGTTAGTGTGTTGCTACTAAGCTCCAAATCCTCTAAGCTCACAAGGCGACCTAGTCCTTGAGGGATGTGTCCAGAAAGTTGGTTGTGGTAAAGGTATAAGGTAGTGAGTTTGGTCAAATTACCAAGGCAATTTGGGATGGAACCTTTTAGCATGTTGCTACGGAGATCTAAGATCTCTAACGACAACAACCGACTTATTTCTCGTGGGATTTGACCAGAAAGTTGGTTCACATTAAGGTACAAGGTAGTGAGTTTTGTCAAATTTCCTAAGCTATTTGGGATGGAACCTATCAACGTATTGTAGCTAAGGGCCAAGTCTTTTAAGTTGACCAAATGACCAAGTTCTCGAGGGATGTGTCCAGAAAGTTGGTTGCGGTAAAGGTATAAGGTAGTGAGTTTGGTCAAGTCAAGTACACTGTATGGGATTGAGCCAGAAAGATTATTATTAGACAAATCTAACCTAACCAAGTGCTTTAGGTGGCCTACCTCAGAAGGGATATGACCAACTAAGTGATTACCTGAAAGGTTGAGGGTCTCAAGATAAATCATGTTGCCTATGTGCCTTGGTATTTCACTGGAGACTTCATTTTCATGAAGCATTAAGGAACGCAATTTTGTGAGATTTTCTAGACCTAGAGGAATTGAGCCTCTTATCAGGTTGCCTTGCAGAAGGAGAGCGCGGAGCTCTCCGAGGACATCGATACTAGGAGGAATGCTCCCGGCAATGTGGTTGTCCGAGAGGTCGAGGTGTGTCAGGGTCCTCAACGCCGAGAAGTTGAGGGACTCTAGCGTCCCTCCCAGTCTCATCTCGGGCAAAGAGATGCCACTGATCACCGGCCGGCGCCGATGCCGATGCACACCGGTACCGCAAGTGATGCCACGCCAATTGCAGGGCGCTGCCGTGTTTCCCCAAGAGTGCAGGGCATGCTGGCTTTGGTTGTCGAGGCTTGCTTTCCAGGCGAGGAGCGTTCTTGCTTGTGCTTCAGGCACCGCTGCACCCGACGCAAGTGGGACGCAGGAGACTATCATCATCAGTATGGTGATGGTGAGAGAGGGAAGCATTTTGGGTGGTGGATGCATATCCATGACTAGTTAGCTAGGCTGGATGGAATTGGCGCTGGTTCTGGTTCCCAGTGCTGATGGCATCACATTAAATAGCCGAGCGCACATCTGTAGATATGTTGACGGAGAATACATGTCAAAGCAGAGGACAACCGTGGCCATGGAAGTCTGCAGAACCTGCCATGCTTGTTGGAGAGTACGCATGAATGTGACGGCCAGCCCAACTAATGGTCAAGTCGTTCGTGTCGGAACCATGTGCATACTGAATTGTGGATGGCTGCGTTGCATGTCTTACACGGCACAACAATGTTGTGCTAGCTTCCAAACATTCGATGTATACGTAGACCAAACCAGGCAGCAGAATGAGGGCTCTCGCTCTTGTTGCTTAGACAATGGCAAACTATAAATTTTATTACAGACTTCGAAGCATCCAAGACTAAGTTAATACTCCCTCTGTCTCATATACTCCATATATAAATATAAGACCTTTTAGATCACTACTTTTGTGATCGAAAAGATCATATATTTCTTTAAAGAGGAAGTACTAGTTTGTATCGGTAAGTGTATGATGCGGTTGAACAAGACTATGAATCATTCAAGATTAAAATAATGTCTGTAAAAGATTCACAGCCAGTTAGTATATATGATGCGGATATATGCAAGCCTTCTCGATTTTCTGCTCCCGGAGAAGCATGACCTGTAAAAGATTCGCAGCCAGTCAGAACTAACCATTTCTTTCTTTCATTTCTTCACATCACCATTACTAATGTATATAGACAGGAAGCAATAATGTGCTAAAATAATCTCACAGTATATGTTGCTCATAGTTTATCGATTTCATAGACAGGCTTACCAGTTGGTAATTTTACTAAGTACTCTACTTTATTACTCAGATATAATGGAGTGTCTAAAATTACGTAAATGTCCATGAAGTGGAATAATACAGCGCCGTGATGTTTTTTGGCGTGCAACGACCGTGAAGTCATGAACACAACCACGCCATCAACGATTTCACTAAATAGTCGAGCACACCTTTGACCATGCCCGTCTAGAGTCTAGACCGTATGCAGACCGTATGAGAGTCTGCAGTATGAGAGTCTGCAGAACCTTCTGTGCGTGCCTGACAGAGTATGAATGAGAGTTACGGCCAGCTCCCCCTGGCACCTGTTGCATGGTCCATAGCTCGCTCTTAGCAGCTGGGTTTTTGGGTGTAAAAATGCTTCCTTTCCTTTTGTGATGACGGTATGAGTGGCTAGCTAGACTCTTTATACTCTCTCCGTAAACTAATATAAAAGCGTTTAGATTACTACTTTAGTGATGTAAACACTTTTATATTAGTTTACAGAGGAAGTAGATACAAATAGGATAGTACAAACTACATATGGATAAGCCAGCTACTCTAAATTTGTGTGGATGCTGTTCAAGTGTCGACATTCCAAGACTATTCAACACAAAGTTTCCATATTTAAGTATATTTCATCCTGGGAAAATTCATGGTACTTGCTGGAATTTCTGTGGACGCTATTTAAGGGCCTCTTTTGCTCAAAGGACCTATTTTAACATCTAAATCACTGCCATACAATGTGCAGCCAAGTGGGATTCGGAGACTCAGAATTTGACATATAACTTGTATTTATTTCTGAGGTATATATGTTCGCTGAGGGAACATCCAAACGTTCAGTACAGACAACAAAGGCAGACCAAGCATTCAACGTCGACGTTCAACATTCAGTACAGATAACTACACCACGTAAAGCGACACGGACGGCCTCAATGATGGTGCTGAAGATGAGGTTACTGCAGGCGCACGGTGAGAGCACAGTCACGACCACGTAAAGGTCGCCACCTAAAACCAACCAAGGAGAAGCGGAGAAGTAGATGCGCCTCCACGGTGTTAAGTATATTGATTATTAGAAAAGACTAGATAGACTAGGGGGAGAGTATCTGGTGCTACCAAGACTTAGATGCTACCATGATACGGGCATCTGGGCTGTCGGATTCTTAAATCGGACGGCATACAGGAGATGTCGGATCAGCTGGACTTGTTCGTGATTTTTGGACTCCTCGTAGGCTTTTTTGCAAACGTTGCAAAGTTGTTGAGAGCCGTCTGATCTGAGAATCCGACGGTTCAAAATCTTGTATCACGGTAGCACCTAAATATTGGTAGCACTAGATATTTTTCCATAGACTAGGATTAGTTCTGGTTTCTCTTGTACTCCAAGTTAATCATTGTACTCCTATATATATATGCCCACGAGGCTCAAGCAATAAAACGAACAACTATTTCACCAAATCTCTCTCTCCCTTCTAACATGGTATAAGTTTCCGGGTTCTAAACCCTAGCCGCCGCCGCTTCCGCACCCGCGCGCCGCCATTGGGGCGATCGGCCTCCATGACTGCCGCCGGGGGCCGCGCCGCCCGTACCTAGAGTTCGTCCGCCGACCGTGTTGGCCGGCAGCCCTAAAGAGTCCTTTTCCCGATCCTTTGATCCTGATTTTTCTCTCTTTCGTCGGTCGCTTTGATCGGCGTCTATTTTTTGTTTTCCGATCTATTCTTGATCGGTTTATGTCATCCACCGCCGCCGTCGACCTGGCGCCTCTACTCCGACCCGGCGCGACCAGCCGCCTCTCCTTTGACCCCCGGCGTTACGCGCCGAGCGGCCCGTTAGGGCCAGCCGCCGTCTGCTGTCGGTCCGCCCGTCGCCCTCGCTCCGGCCGTCGCCGCCTGCTCCGACCGAAACCTGCATCGCTCGACACAGGCGGCTTTGCGCCATGCGATGGCAATCATAGCCGCCGCTCGCGCGCCGCCCGCCGATCGATCCACGTCACCCGCCTCGCCCGCGCGGCTGCACGGCTCGGCGGCGGTTCGCCGGCCTCGTCCTCGGCTGTCAGGCTCGTCAGCTGCCTCAAACTCGGGCGCTGCTGCTCCGTTGGTCGCTCGGGCCTCGTTGCCCGGGCGCCGGTGCTACTTTGGCAGCCCGGGTGCCGGTGCTGACGTCCCACGCCGTCCGTCGTCGCCGGCCTCATCCAGGACTCCACCGCCACCACGCCTCCATCGAGCAGCGTTCCCGTCCTCGTGTGCGATCGGCTTGATCACCCGCTTGCCGCCGCGATTCGCCTCATCTACGCCGTGCGACCTACCTGGCCCGTTGGTGACAACACGGGGCCGCGCGCCTCTCCACCGATCGAGCATCGGGCTGCCGCTGCGTCACCCCATCGGGCCGCAGCGCCGCCGCCCCGTGGTTCTCCTCGCGGCTGCATCGACTCGTCGTCGCCATCGTCGCCCGCCTTCCGTAGTGTCGCGACACGCGGTCCCCGCCGCCGCCGAGGCCTCCCCGCGGTTGCACCGACTTCGCAAACCGCCGTTCGTCGCCGCCGGGCGCAGCGTCGCGCTAACGGTCCCGCCACCGCCCGAGGTCTTCCCGCCGTTGCCCGACCCGCATGTCGCCACTGCATCGCTTCTTCGGGCCGTAGCGCCGCGGCCCGCGGTCCACTTCGCCGTCACCGCGCCTCGACCTCCTGTGGTATGCGTCGCGCCGTCTCCCTTGGCGCGGGAACGCCACCGTCCGCGCCGGTCTTCGTCACGCTGTCAGGGTTCTTCGCCTACTTCGAGCACCGCCGCCGCACTTTTAACCTAGCCGCCGCCGCCGTCAGGCCTCCGCCGCCGCTCCTCTTTGGCCGCCGCCGCCGCCGCTACCTCTGTAGCCGCCGCAGCCGCACGTCCACCCCCTTCATCTTCGTCCAGCACCAGCCCGTCGCCAGCGTCGCCGTCATCTACCCCGACCGCTTCATCTACTCCGACAACCGCGGGCGACATTGGCCCCGCGCCGATTGGCGCCGCAACCGTCGTCGAGTCCTTCTCTGCTGGCCTCTCAAACTTCTTCGACATGGCGTACAGCTCGTGCAGGTCCCAGTCTACGCATGCCCGGTGCTGGCAACACCGCCGCGTGCCTTCGTCCACGACGTGTCCCCGGGCCTGGCAAGCCTGGTGCGGCGCTTCGTCAACTTCGTCTTCGTCCGTCTACGCATGCCCGGTGCTGGCAACACCGACGCGTGCCTTCGTCTACAATGTGGTCCAGGGGTTGGCAACCCCGGCGCGACGCGTCGTCAACATCATCTCCTTCCTGGCGCACCATTACTTCGACACCACTGCGCCCACGACTAACTCGGCGCCTCTTTGCGCCCGCGGCTCCACGGCGACTTCCTCGACACCGGCTACCCCGACTCGACATCGACCACGGCATTCTTCGCACGGCTACCTCAACCACGGATCCACCACCCACGCTCTCGGCTACATCGACAAACGGCACAAAGGGCTACCGCCTGCTTGAGCAACCTCGTCGGTTTTCACTCCGGCCACAACTCCACGATGCATCGACCGTTACGACTGTGGGGGGTGTCCGTCGGCTTGCCTTCGGATTCTTCTCCAGTCTCACCGTCTGCGTCGCTCCCGTTGTGACTACGGAGGGATGTTGAGTATATTGATTATTAGGAAAGACTAGATAGACTAGGATTAGTTCTGCCTTGTCTTGTACTCCAAGTTGATCATTGTACTCCTATATATATGCCCACGAGGCTCAAGCAATAAAACGAACAACTATTCCAGCAAATCTCTCTCTCCCTTCTAACACACAGGATCACAACCGATGGCTGCTGTATATTTTACTCCTTTGCCCAGCAGATTCAGAAAAGTACCTTCTTGTTTTCTGGAACTTCAGAATTTACACCTTTTCCTTCAACTTGTTGAGTATACACATTGGAGACATCAGCAAAATCAGCAGTCGCTAGGCTACTATCAGCCATTCATCAGTGGCTACTATCAAACCTTCAACTGACTACGCCGTTCATCTGGAGCGACAAGAACAATCTCAGTGACGGTGCCGAAGACAAGGTTACCGTGGGCATGTGGTGAAAGCACAGCGATGGAACAGTCACGGCCCAAAAGCAACGGAAGAGAACTGGACGGAACACGAATATACCGATGTCTGCTATACAGTTTACCCCTTGGCTCAAGGTTTGAAATTCAGAAAAGCGTGTCTTTCTCTCAGCGTGGAAATTCAGAAGAGTGTTTTTCCTCGAACATGCCTAGTGTACACCAAGATCAGCAGTCCTATCAGCTATCTTTTGGAATGAAATTACCTGATTTGCAGCCACCTTTCGATTTCGTTTTTGGAGAGCTGGCGCGTATTAACTTTGTATGCTGAAGACTGAAGATGTGGTGTATTAACTTTGTTTGTCCAACCAATGGGTAGCAGCCATTTTTGGCTTTACTGTGAAGCATGTGGGCTGAGTGCATACCAGCATCTCAGAATGATCGCACTCGTCTTCCGTATGCAAGGAATCCTTTTTTGTGTAGTTGCTTGCAACTTGAAGAATGAAGATGCTGACGTTTCACTAAGTAACAAATTTAAGGCCTGTGCAAGACAGGGGTGCGAATCAGGACTTCTTTTGCCAGCTGCTGAAAAATTAACGATCTGAATTTTGAAAGTATAGTAGAGAAAAAAGGAAGAAAAATGATGTGACAGGAGTCACTTGAATTTCGACGTTCGTAAGCACCGGTCTACGGTCCACACCACGCACGGCTGGATCTCAATGGTAGACCGAGAATGCCCATGCCTTGCCGCGACAGCTGCCACCGCCAGATCCGCCCGTCGCCATGTACGCCCGCACCAGCCGCTCCACGACTGGGCGGGGTCTCGAAGCCACTGCAGCCATCACTGCCGCACGCACCGCGGCCCAGCCGACCATGACGCCGCCGCCGCCGCGCCCCTCGCAAACGCCGCGTCCCCAGGGCCTCCGCATCCCGTGCTGCAGGGCACCGCCAGGGAGGAAGACAGCCCCACTGCAGCCTACGCCGACCGGGGTTTGCCCAGCGGCGGTGCTTCCTAAGGTTGCCTCCCCCCCTCCCCCTCCTTCCTAAGGTTGGAAGAACAAGTTTCAGGCGCTGAGACCAACTCCAGCGCACGACCCCAAACAAACGTCGGTTTAGCCCGAATTCTGCCCGTTTGGATCGGGCAATAGGATCGTGTCCGTGTCTGTCCTGGGATGCGGTGGCCGTGCGTCCAACGCGCGGACGCATAATGCTTCCCTTCCTTTTGTGATGAGGGAATGAGTGTGGGCAGCCTTTGGATGGATAACTACTCGAATTTATGGATGGATAGGATAGTACAGATTGCGGATGGATAACTACTTGAATTTGTGTGGACACCGTCTAAGTGTCGACATTCCAAGACTCGTTCAACACAAAGTTTCTATTCATCCAGAGAAGGTTTGTGCTAGTTGCTGAAATTTGTGTGCATACTATTTAAGGGCCTCTTTGGCTCACAGTAATTTGTGTGCATTTTTCCTGGAACATCTAACTCTGCCATACGATGTGCAGCCAAGTGGGATTTAGAGGCAGAATTAGTACGTGAGATGCACGGGAAGACCTGTATTTACCACTTTCGAAGTATAGTCGCTCCGAGAACATCCAAACATTCTGTAATAGACAACAAAGGCAGACCGAGAATTCAACTTCAACGTTCAACTTTCAGTACAGATGACTACGCTGCTTACTCATCTAAAGCGACACGAACGGTCTTAATGATTGTGCTGAAGATGAGGTTGCACACGGTGTCCACATGATCATGATCCCTGCATAATTTACTCTTTTGCCTTGGAAATTCAGAAGAAATATCCTTTGATTTTTTGTATATCTTTACCTTCGACTTCTTGAGCATACACTTTGGAGAGACCAGCAACATCAGGAGCCACTACTATCAGCCATTGCGCTGTCAAAATAAATCCCGATCCGCAGATTTCATCACCCTGCAGAACTATAACGTAAATCCTGGAAGATCCCTTTAACTTTCAGGAACATTCTCCATCAAAGAACCTTTACTCTTTTCTTGGTTATTAGTAAAGAGCTATACTTACAAACCATCAGCATTTCCTACCTTGGTCTGTCCTCTGCTCCAGCAGACTATCCCGAAGGCTTTTGATGATCTTGTTTGCGCCTGGGCATGGAAGAGCTATTACAGAGGAGCTGCCGTTAGTTGGCAGCTCATTCACCAGCCCCAACCGCGACAATGTCCCCATAGCTTTGTCGATAGGCATCTCAATCTATCAACCCTCAATGGACTGCGCCGTCATCTAGAGCAACAAGGACGATCTCAATGACGGTGCTGAAGACAAAGTTACCGTGGATACAGGTGACAGCACAGCGATGGAACAGTCACGTCCCAAAAGCAACGAAGGAGAACTGGACCGAACACACGAGTGAGCAACGATGGCTGCTATACAATTTACTCCTTGACTCAAGGTTAGAAATTCAGAAAGTGTATCTTTTCCTTTGCATGGAAATCAGAAGAGTGTTTTTTCCTTCAACTTGCCTAACTGTACACCAAGGTCAGTAGCTCCTATATATACCGTCGTCCAGCGGTTGGAATGAATTACCTGATTCGCAGCCACCTTTTGTTTTTGTTTCTGGAGAGCTAGTGTCTACACACGAACTTCTACTCAACAATGGAACGAAAGTACTAATTGGAAGTACAAACAAAAGTTAAAAAAGAAAGCCAAAAAATGAAAACAAAGAAAGTAAAAAGAAAAAACAGAAAAAGACTGCCTACCGTGTTTGCCTGTGTGGCTAGCTTCCTCTGCTTTGCTCTGTTTTCTCGACTCTGAATGCATGTAGCTTCCTCTGCTTTTGCTCTGTTTTCTGAGCTCTGAATATTTCGCTAGCTTCAGGTCCTCTGCTTTTGAATTCTTTGTTTTTTTAAACTGGATTTGAATCTAACATGCTAGCTAACCTGTTTTCATCACTACAGGTACGACACAGGTGTTTTCCTACTTCAAATACTTAAAATATATCGTGGCATGGGAGTTCTAGGACTCTCTAATGTAAGAGTTTCTTATTTCTAAACAACATATTCTAATCGCAAATCTTTTATTTCATAGAAGAAAAAAATAATCAAATGACAATCACAACTGTGCAAACAGGTTGATTTGCAAGCTATGCGTGAAATATTTTTGTATGAGATTGCAACCTACCAAAGTAGTAGGGTGCAACTATCAGTAGTGAGGTCATTCTTCAAAATCACGTAAGTTAGAAACTCCTCCCTCAATTTCATACTGTCTTACACTAACATTGTTAGTAAGGGAACTATAGACCCAAAAAAAATCAATGAATCTCTTCTTCTTTTATTCTAGAGGGTTTCCGGTCATTCAAATAAAAGGACTTTTCATAACCAAGAGAATGAACTACTGAAAGGTATAGTCTGTATGAAATCTGTGATTCAAAAGTAGTAGACTAGTTCCCATGTGTTAGATAGGCTAGTAGTTGTGTACGTGACATATCTGTCACGGTGTAAATTGTGTACGTGCGTGAGTTGTAACCGATAGGCAGGTTGTCAGATGGATTTGATCTCTATCTTTTGTATAGTCTTGGACTAGGGGTCAAGCCACAACAACCTGCCGATGATGTACTTGTTTCTCTATATAAACACGTACGCATCCCTGCCTCAAGGTAGACGCTTCCACAATCGTAGTTCTTTCATGGTAACTTGAGCCATCCTCGAGCACATCCATGGCGTCGTCTTCAAGTTCCTTCCCATCCTCGCCATTCGCGCACGCTGCCACCGAGAAGCTCACGAAGGGCAATCAGGCTCTATGGCGGGCGACGGTGCTCTCGGCCATCCGGGGCGCACAGATGGCCAAGTACCTTGACGTCGAGCAGCCACCACCGCCCATGCAGATTGATGTGACCTCGTCTGATGGCAAGACGACGGCGAAGGCGCCGAACCCTGAAGGCCAAACCTGGTATGCTCAAGATCAACAAGTTTTCTCCTATCTCCTGACGACACTGCCTCGTGAGATAGCCATCCAGGTTGCTTCATGTCACACCTCTGCTGAACTCTGGAACACGATGGAAGGGATGATTGCATCTCACACCCGTTCTCAGACCACCAACATCAGGATTGCCCTCGCCAACCTGCAGAAGGGCAACTCCTCCATCACCGACTACGTCGGGAAGATCAAGTCCCTCTGCGACGAACTGATCGCTGCAGGGAAGAGGGTGGACGATGACGACGTCGTCTCCCACATCCTAGTCGGGCTAGATGAAGACTTCGACCCGGTTGTGTCCGCCATGTGTTCCCGGGTGGAGCCAGTGACCGTGGCCGAGCTGTTTTCACAACTGCTAAGCTTCAGAACGAGGCTCAGTCTTCGGGGTGGAGGGTCTCAATCCTCTGCCAACGCCGCTACTCGAGGCCGTAGAAACAGCGGTGGTGGTGATCGCGGCCGCCGCCAAGGCGTCAATGGTGGTGACCGCGGCAGGCGCGGCGGATACTCCAAATCAGGAGGGCGCGGCGGCGGACACAACGGTGGCGGCGGGGGCAACTACAACAACCATGCCTCTGCTGCCCCTAGGGTCCAGTGCCAGATCTGCCGCAAGATGGGCCATCCAGCCTGGAAGTGCTGGAAGCACTACAACGAATCCTACCAAGGCGTGGAGGAGAAGTCGGCCAACCTCGCTGCACCGCAGTATGGGGTGGACACCATCTGGTACTTGGACACTGGTGCCACCGATCACATCACAGGAGATTTGGAGAAGCTGACCGTGCGTGACTGCTACAATGGGAACGAGCATATTCACATTGCCAGTGGATCAGGTATGGTTATCAAACACATCGGTCATTCAACTATTCACACTCCTGATCGTGATCTCTTTCTAAACAATATTCTTCATGTGCCTCAAGCAAACAAAAGTCTTGTTTCTGCTAGCCGCCTTGCTGTTGACAACAATTCCTTTGTTGAAATTCATCCCTATTCTTTTCTTGTCAAGGAACGGGGAACGAAGAAGGTGCTCCTTCGTGGCAGGGTAGACGAGGACTCTACCCAGTTAGGCACACCGGATCCGACGTCAAGAAGCATATGCTCAGTGCCACCAAGCTATCTCCGGATAGGTGGCACCGACGTCTAGGCCATCCATCTCCTCTTATTGTTAGCAAAATCATTAGCAAGAATAATCTCCCTTGTGCAAATTCTTTCAATAAAGATTATGTTTGTGACGCATGCCAAAAAGGCAAAAGTCAACAGTTGCCTTACCCTAAGTCAATAAGTGAATCAAAATTTCCTTTAGAACTTGTGTTTTCTGATGTTTGGGGTCCTGCTATTGAAACAGTAGGAAGGAAGAAGTACTATGTGAGTTTCATCGACGATTTTAGTAAATTCACATGGATATATTTGATCAAACACAAGTCCGAAGTCTTCCAAAAGTTTCATGATTTTCATCACCTAGTAGAACGACAATTTGATCGTAAAATTCTTGCGCTACAAATAGACTGGGGAGGGGAGTATGAAAAATTAAACTCCTTCTTCAACAAGATCGGGATATCTCACCATGTCTCATGTCCTCACGCTCATCAACAAAATGGGTCGGCTGAGAGAAAACATCGACACATTGTTGAAGTAGGTCTATCCCTTCTTGCTCAAGCCTCCATGCCCTTGAAATTTTGGGATGAGGCTTTCATTGCTGCTACTTATTTGATAAACCAAATCCCTAGCAAGGTTATCAACTTTGAGACACCCTTTGAAAAATTACTCCATGAAAAATCCAACTATTCTATCCTTCAAATTTTTGGGTGTGCCTGCTGGCCCAATCTTTGACCCTATAACAATCACAAAATTTAGTTCTGGTCTAAGCAATGTGCTTTTCTTGGGTACATCAATCGGCACAAAGGGTTTAAATGTCTTGATATATCTACTGGTCGTGTCTATATATCGAGAGATGTCATCTTTGATGAAAATGTTTTTCCCTTCGCTAGTCTCCATCAAAACGCCGGTGCTCGGCTCTGTGCTGAAATTTTGTTACTTTCTCCGGAGCTATTAAATCCTTCTTATCATGGGGGTGAATGTTCTGCTGATGATCATGTGTTTAATAATCCTAACCCTGTCACTAATGGAGGCTGTGCTGAGCAAAACAGTGGAAAAAACAGCCCTTCAGATCGTCATTTTATGCAGCATATGAGGCCAAACTGGACCAGCGCTGGACACGAGGCGGATTCTCCTGGAGTTGGCAATCCCGAGAGATTCGGCGGCAGCGCAGAGCCTGACACGGGCGCGCCTCCGACACCACCAGGCGCTGGGACAGCCGGCAGCCCGTCTGCACGTGACACGCAGCGCGAGTCGCCCGTGCGGGGCGGCCGCACCGATACAGGCGGACCCCCCACTGACAGCTGGCGGCGTCTGAGTGGGCCTGGGTCGCCATCCGCCACAGATAATGATGCCGCGCGCCTGTCCCCTGGTGCTGATTCGCCTCCGCCAGATTTGGTGGGCCTGGATCGGACGCGGGATCCGACGCCCGACCGAACGTCAGCCGAGGCTGATTCTCTGGTGGTACGAGGTGACGGATCTTCTGCGCCAACCACTGGATCTTCTGTGGTCACAGTTCCTGAACGTCCCAATACACGTTCTAAACGAGGTATTTTCAAACCCATGGTTCCTAAGGATGGAACAGTCAGGTATGATAAGAATTTTAAAGTTGTAAACTTTGCTGCCACTCAAGAACCTCGTGACCCAATAGAAGCCTTGCAAGATAGAAACTAGAAAAATGCTATGGAAGTAGAATATGATGCACTCATGAAGAATAAAACCTGGCATCTAGTTCCACCTAGACTAGGTAGAAATGTTATAGATTGTAAGTGGGTGTATAAAATCAAGAGAAAATCTGATGGGACAATAGATAGGTACAAAGCTAGGTTAGTGGCTAAAGGCTTTAAGCAACACTATAGCATTGATTATGAGGACACTTTTAGTCCAGTTGTTAAAGCTGCTACTATCAGGCTGGTTTTGTCTATTGTTGTATCCAGGGGATGGAGTCTTCGCCAATTGGATGTATATAATGCATTTCTACGTGGCGTTCTCGAGGAAGATGAGGTCTATATGCGACAACCACCTGGTTTTGTGGATAATACTAAACCACAACATGTGTGTAGGTTGGACAAAGCTCTATATGGGTTAAAACAGGCACCTAGGGCCTGGTATTCAAGACTAAATTCAAAGCTACAACAACTTGGTTTTCGGCCATCAAAGGGAGATACCTCCTTGTTTTATTTCAAGAGAGGAAAGGTGACTATCTTCATGCTAATTTATGTAGATGACATAATTGTTGCTAGTTCCTCTCAAGAGGCCACCTTAGCTTTGCTTAAGAATTTGAAGAGTGATTTTGCTTTGAAAGATCTGGGAGAGTTAGCACTATTTCCTAGGCATTGAAGTAAAGAAAGTACATGATGGTATTCTGCTAACCCAAGAAAAGTATGCAACAGAGATACTTAAACGTGTAGGATTGAAGGATTGTAAACCCTCTAGTACACCTCTGTCTACTACTGAACATTTGACATTGCATGAAGGAGAATTACTTAGTCCAGAGGAAGGGACGAAATACAGAAGTGTAGTTGGAGCACTACAGTACTTAACTTTGACGAGACCTGATATAGCTTTGTCTGTTAACAAGGTCTGTCAATTTTTGCATTATCCTACATCTTTGCATTAGACATCTGTTAAAAGGATATTAAGGTATATTCAAGGAAGTGCTGGAATTGGTCTAAAGATTTGTAAGTCACCCTCAACAACAGTAAGTGCCTTCTCTGATGCAGATTGAGAAGGATGCCCTGATGACAGAAGGTCTACAAATGGGTTTGTTGTTTTCTTTGGTTCTAACATTGTGTCTTGGAATGCAAAGAAACAAGCTACGGTCTCACGTTCTAGCACTGAAGAAGAATATAAGTCTTTGGCAAATGCAACAACTGAGGTAATATGGGTAGAAACTCTGTTAGATGAATTGGGAATTGCAAGACCACGGGTGTCTTGTTTATGGTGCGATAATTTGGGGGCAACTTATCTCTCTGCAAATCCTGTGTTTCATGCAAGAACAAAACATATAGAAATTGATTTTCACTTTGTTCGTGAAAGAGTTGCAAAGAAGCTCTTTGACATCAGGTTTATCCCAACAGGAGATCAAGTTGCTGATGGCTTCACGAAGCCTCTACAAGTTCGACAACTTCAAGGCTTCAGGAAAAATCTCAACCTTGACATGTTTACATTGAGGGAGGATGTTAGATAGGCTAGTAGTTGTGTACGTGACATATCTGTCACGGTGTAAATTGCGTACGTGCGTGAGTTGTAACCGATAGGCAGGTTGTTAGACGGATTTGATCTCTATCTTTTGTATAGTCTTGGACTAGGGGTCAAGCCACAACAACCCGCTGATGATGTACTTGTTTCTCAAGGTAGACGCTTCCACAATCGTAGTTCTTTCACCATGATCTAGTCAACAAATAATTAAAGAGAAAATGTACATACAAATTTTTCTTTATATTAATAAACTAAATGTATTCTGTTTGTAAATTTTTTCAGGACCACTTGAGGGAGTAAAATGGTTCAGTTCTGATTTCGGAGAGCTTCACATTTTAATGTGGAAACAAGAGTCAAAACCAGTCATTCTTAAGTTGTTTCTGGCTTCCACTAGTTTAGTTGTTCTAAGTAGTACAACCCCTGTCAGTATGAATATAAATATGGAGAAGTGACTGTATATTTTTAAATTCAGTTGTACTATGTAGAATAAAATTTCCTTTCAAACAACTGAACTAGTGGAAGCCACTTCCAAATTCTGAAAGATTTCAATCAGCGGGTTTCTGTGATTTATGCAGATTTTCCATTGTTAAGAAAGTTCATTCATATTTGGTTCAAGCATATTTACTATCAAACATACTCTGAGAGAAATTTCCAGTTCGAATTGTATTGACGAAACAGTAGAAGAAAAAACAGTCCAACCAAAAACAGTAGAAATAGTTGAATCGCTAGGAGAAACTGTCCAACGACAAACAGTTGAAACAGTCGAAGCGCGCAAGAAGTTGGGCCGAACGCAGAAACAACCCAAATAGCGATCGCCTGTCCTCCCTTTCTTATCTCTCCGAGAATAGAGGTCATGGTGGCAGTAGTAGATCTAGGCGAGTGTCGCGCCTGGCGCTTGCATGAACGCTTGCGAGCGATGCGCCTGCGAGCGGCATATCATGGGCCGCGCGTGCTGTAGTAGTGCTGGCCTGTGATATGCCCCGGCGAACTGACGAGATGTGTTGTGCGTGCCCTGCTCATGCTGGGCACTCAATTATCTCTGAATTTTTGAAGTTAAGTGTAGAGAAACTACTTGGGAATTAGAACCCTTGTAATCAGCTGTCAATGTTTAGGGCATCTCCAACAGTTTGTATTTTAGGTTGTTGGTAAAATATGCCATGTCATCAACCAATATCTTAACATGCAATAACTTTAATGGGTTGTATCTAGTTTGCCAAATAGGATGTGAGATAGTAAATAAGGTGCTCTCTCATTCTATATTGGAGCTTGTGTAAGAGGTGTTGGTTCATGTACATACAATCTTTTTCTCGTTCCTCATTTATTGTATGACACATGATAAAAAATCCTACATGACAAAGTCTACCAACAACTATCTTACAATCATTGGAGATGCCCTTAGTGTGTTTCAGATTCGAAATTAACCACTTAACAGTGAAGAGTCCTCTCATCCCTTTTTATCCTTCCAAACAAACAAATTTTGTGGCGCCTTGCATCCACCCACACCAAACGAAAAAAATGGCTATCCTACTCGTTTGGTTGGGGTATATACGCGCATCCCGACAAATGATTCGATGGTTGGGGCGAGGACGGCGTCTTCTTTATTACGGAGTACACAAGTATTTAATTTTAGTAAATAAAATAAAAGAAGAAGTGGGGAATCATTTGTGAGGACTGAATGACAGGTCTTCCAACTGCAGGCAGCCAGATCTGCTCTCCACACACACCCTTCCCACAGATCCTAAATCCTGCCGCCGCTCTCACCGCCGCCGGCCATAACACAGCCTCGCCGTCCTTCCCCCCACCGCTAAACGCCAGCCTCTTCCACCCCGGCCATAGCAGTGCCATCCCGTGGCTTCCTAACGCCGGCTCTGCCGCTCCGACCCCAGCGCCGCCGGCCGCCCCGACCCGGCGCAACTAGCCGCGCAAGCCATGGACGTGGAGACGGGGGCCATGGGCAGCCTCCTCCTCAAGCTCGGCGACCTCGTCGCGGACGAGTACAAGCTGCAGGCCGGAGTCAAGACAGGCGTCCAGTATCTCAAGAGAGAGCTGACCAGCGTGTACGCCGCCCTCCGCAAGGTCGGCGAAGTGCCGCTGGGCGAGGTGGACGAGCATCTCAGGATCCGGGTAAGCAAGGCCAGGGACCTCTCATACAGAATGGAAGACATCGTCGACAAGTTCGTGGAGGGGCCCGAGCCCACCTTACAGCTAAAACAGCTCAGACAGCTCATGAAAAAGATGCGCCCTTTGCTCTCCAAGGGCAAGATCGCCGAGGAGATCGAAAACATCAAGACCAACGAGGTTGGTGTGAATTCAACTGGCGCAAGCATGGTTGACCCTCGCCCGCTGGATCGGAACGAGCTGCTTGTTGGCATTGATGGTTCACTGAATGAGATAACCAAGATGTTGTCAGATGGGGATGATGATGTGTCCAAGCAACTCAAGATTCTCTCTATTCTTGGTTTCGGAGGTCTTGGCAAGACAACTCTTGCCAAAGCAGTGTATGATAAGCTCCGGGCGCAGTTCGATTGTACTGCTTTTGTTCCTGTAGGTCACAACATGGGCGCGAAGAAACTTCTTAGCGACATTATCTTTGGAATTAACAAGCAAATGTACCCAGGGTTGAATGAAAGGCAGCTGATCAACCAACTTCGAGGATTACTCAAGAACAAGAGGTAACCACCTTACTATATAGTTTTCTATAAAATTAAATATATTTGAAAAAGCACTGAATTTGTCTTGAGATGTTCTCCATTAGAGAACGGTTTGGGTAGCCCATGATAGCTCTTATGTATTTTTACAAACTAAGGAAAAATACCATTCTTTCTTACCTTGTTTGCTATCATTTGGGTCGTGAATGGCCGTCAATATACAGTACTCCCTCCTACCCAAAATATAAGGCCTGGTTAACTTCATCTGTTCTTTGATGCACAACTTTGACTATAATTTTCGTTTTTATAGTAAATCTATATAACTTCTGTATAGACATACTCCCTCTGTCTCTAATATAAGACATTTTTCAACACTCATTATGAGACAGAGATAGTATGAAATAAAATAATTTTCCAAAACAAATACGCTGATACCGTTGATACATGCCAAATCCATATAATTTCATATTATATTACTGTTCAAAGTTGTGCACTAAAGACCAAGCAAAGTCAAGTGCGCCTTATATTTTGGGAAGGAGGGGGTATCTTAGAACTTAAAATATATCTAATTCATAAAATTATTTAAATTATGAATTTTAGTTTATAATAAATATAATTTCTGGATGCTGAAAGCAAATTATTTAAATTATGCCCCTCTCCTCCAGCTTTTCATTCTCAAGTTCTTAATTGGATGATGCCTTAACAAGGTGGTTTGCCATGCATCCTTTTTGTTTTAATCTTTAACTATTATTGATCAGCGCCTTGCTAGATCGTTTTACCAGCTTATAATGGTTATTTGTTATCCATTTGGGTAGGTACTTCATTGTTATTGATGATATATGGGATATAAAAACATGGGGCATAATCAAGTCTGCTTTTGTGGATAATAATTGTGGAAGCAGGATAATCACAACTACTCGTATTACCCGTGTTGCCGAAGAGGCTGGTGAGGTATACAAAATGAAACCACTTTCTCGGGAGTTATCTGTGGAGTTATTCAATACAAGATTGTTTGATGGTAAAAGGAAATGCTCTTGTGATCAGCCAACAGAGGCATATGATAGAATTTTACATAAATGTGGTGGTGTACCATTGATTATAATCACAATGGCCGGCCTGCTTGTTGGCAAACCAGTGGAGTCTTGGTCTAAGGTGTACAACGGGGTTGGTATTGATGATGACTACAGTCTAGAAGCCACAAGTAGGATGCTTTTATTCAGCTACTATGATCTACCTTGCTATCTAAGGACTTGTTTATTGTATCTGAGCATATATCCAAAAGACAATATGATTGAGAAAGATAGTCTGATATGGAAGTGGGTTGCTGAGGGTTTTGTCCATAAGGAAGCGGACGTAGGATTATATGAGACTGGTGAGAGATACTTCAACGAGTTGATAAATAGAAACATGATACAACCGGTAGAGCGACCCCAACATGATGGCATAATAATTGGTTGTCGTGTACATGATATGGTGCATGATCTGATTACTAGTATAGCGATGGAAAAATAATTTGTCAGTTTAGTAGATGGATACTTGCACTACAAATCTTCATATATCAGTGCTCGGAGGTTAGCTGTTGAACAGATACACGACCCTCTGGTTAGCATGTGCATGCACCAAGTAAGGTCATTTAATACCATGTGCATGGATGAATCCATGCCATCTCTTTCGTGCTTCCAAGTTTTACGTGTCCTAGCTCTAGAAGGTGATATTTTATCCAAGCAAAACAGTAATTGTCTTGAGCATATTGGAAAGTTAGTTCACCTGAGGTATCTTGGACTAGGGAAGATGGTGGATGTGTTCGAGTTACCAAAGGAAATTGGGGACCTAAAGTTCTTACAGACACTGGACTTGGGTTGTGATACACTAGAAGAACTGCCGCTGAGTGTTTGCCAATTAAGTCAGCTTAAGTGTCTGCGCTTTGATGGTACAAGGGCAAGAGTGCCAGATTGGATAGGGAACCTGACATCTCTGGAAGAGCTTTTGTTAGGCTCTGTCAATGGGCCTTCAAACTTTGTGAATGAGCTGGGCAAGCTTACAGAGTTGAGGAAGCTTCGCATCAGTGGATGTTTATGGTTGAACTCAGTAAAAGCTTGGACAGAGTCTCTAATAAAACTAGTAACAGTGCAGAAGATCCAAGTCTTAGACATTCGTCGGGTTTATTTTGATAGCTGTTAGTTGTGTCAATCATCTTGAGAGTCCTTGATAGAATTCAAGCTTGTCTGGTTATTTCTGAATTCAAGCTTGATAGAATTCATTATGTGTGTCTAAACTGTATACGTCGCCTGTGATGTATCAGGCCGTGTTGTGTTGGTCTCGAGTTGTGTGTTTGGACTCCTAATCCTCTTTGTATTTCTATGTAAAACAGAGAGAAAACAAAGAAAAGAAGCAAGTTGTACGCTTCACAAAATTTCTCTGTTACAATCAGGAAACTGTTATTACTCTGTTACAATTAGCTGCAGGGATATATTGTGCTATTACTCTGTTACAATCAGCTGCAGGGATACATTCCACAGTTCACTCAACTTTGATAGACTTTGGTTAGATGGAAACAGCTTATCAGGACAAGTACCCCAAAGTATCGGACACTGGCACTAGGTGGAAATGATTTAAGCCACGATAATGCTTTGTTTGTGGCACACACGTCTTTGTAGTTGTATCTGCAGAAACTGAGATCGAAGAAACTTATCTTGTATTGTAACTTTGCTCTGTTTCTTTTTTTTTTTGAGGGAACTTTGCTCTGTTTCTTTAAATGGAATGGTTCTATTCTCATATATTTTGTCCACTTCTCTTTTATAGGAGCCCTAAAGCATGGTCTGCATTGGTTCAGCTAATCGCGTGGATCGACGCTTTGACCGTGCTAAATGCATATGGTACAACGTGCATATTTGTGCTGTCTATCTAGGTGTAGTGGTTGGTTTAATCAAATAATTCCACTTATTATGATGTTTCGATAAATGTAAAACGCATTATTGTGTGTGAGGTAACAAATTCAAATTTCTGACAACTATCACTCCAATATGTTTTTATTTATTTAGCAGTTAGCACTGAAGAACTACCATTATATTGGCTCTGCCAAAATTATCTTGAGTGTACACATTATATCTTTAATCATTGTAGGCATATTGCTCTCATACTTACTCAGCATATGCACACGCTTTTGTCGAGCATTGTTTTACATTTCCACCCAAACCTTCAAACAGGTTAGATGACATAGTTTATGCATCCATGTAAGAGTAAGCGACCAAGACTCCTTGTTGGTCTATAAAATAAATAAACCATTATTGCACGGAAATTCATTTTGGATCTAGGAGCACATGCTCCTGCATGTCAAAAGTGGATTTTACTAGTATAAAAATAATTTAAAAAAAGATGTGTTCATTGTGACACCCAAATGGTACATGTGAATTTTCTCCCACCGACGAAGCAGTACTATCCCATATGGCATGAAAATTGTCAAGTACATTTGCTACACCAATATGAACATCGACAAGAAAATTGCAGAATTTTTAAAATCTATTTGCTATTTATTTTGATTTACTGTTCATTAGGGAGCATATGCTCCCCAGAGACAAAAATCAGTGTCCGGGTTGAAGGCTATATTTGAATAGTATCTTTTATTAACTGTTTTTCATTAAAGACGGACGTTCAGAAGAGTGTCTTTTTCCTGGAAATTTAGAAGAGTGTGTTCCCTTCAACTTCTCCAGTGCACAGATATTGGAATGAAACGCAAAGAGGAAGAGGCAACCAGTAGGCAGGACAAGGAAGCTCTGCACTGGAGAAGTTGAAGGGAACATACTCTTTTGAATTCTACATAAATGTGGTGCAAGTAATACTTCAATCATAACCCAGAGAGTAACCTGCTGCATATGCTCTTCTTATGTGAAGGAAGGAAGCAATCACAGAATCACACGAGCAAATATGTGGGGTGCAAATATCTCAATACCTCAGCTTCTTCCCTGACTAAACAAAGAGCAGCACACTACTTGATGGCTCAAGGCAAACGAAACACCTTTTTTGTGATTTCGTGTTTTCCTTCATCACAAAATACAATGTATAATGTATATAGGTAATTTTTTTGGGGGCAAACAGTAGGACTATTTTCTGATTCTTCAAGCTGTACACACACACGCGCGCGCGCGCGCGCACGCACACGCAAGAACAAGAACAAGTACAAACTCAATGAGAGAAATTTTGTGAAGTGTAAACCTTGCTTCTTTTCGGTGTTTACACTCTGATTTATATAGAAATACAAACACGACTCAGAAATACGGTTTACATGCACATATAAAACTCCATGTAGCCTGAATTCAGAAATAACCATAACGTAGTACTTAACAGACTTTTACATGATGAATACAAACTAACAATTACTTCACATATCAAAATAAACCCGATGAATGTCTAGGACTTGGATCTTCTGCAGTTTTGCTAGAGACTCCGCCCAAGCTTTTACCAAGATTGCATTGTTCAACCGTAAATGTTCACTAATGCGGAGCTTCCTCAACTCTGTCAGCTTGCCCAGCTCATTCACAAAGTTTGAAGGCTGGTTGACGCAGCCTAACAAAAGCTCTTCCAGAGATGTCAGGTTCCCTATCCAATCTGGCACTCTTGCTCTCGTGCCGTCAAAGCGCAGGCACTTGAGTTGACTTAATTGGCAAACACTCTGCGGCAGTTCTTCTAGTGTATCACAACCCAAGTCCTCTCTGCAAGAACTTTAGGTCCCCAATTTCCTTCGGCAACTCGTGGACATCCACCATCTTCCCTAGTCCAAGATACCTCAGGTGAACTAACTTCCCAATATTCTCAAGACAATTACTGTTGTGCTTGGATAAAATATCACCGTCTAGAGCTAGGACACGCAAAACTTGGAAGCACGAAAGCGACGGAATGAATTCATCCAAGCACATGGCATTAAATGACCTGACTTGGTGCATGCATGTGCTAACCAGAGGGTTGTGTCTCCGTCCAACGGCTAACCTACGAGCATTGCTATCTGAAGATGTGTCTTGCTGATATCTATCTAATACAATGACAAAATTTTCTTCCTTTGCAATAAGATTGATCATATCAAGGACCATATCATGGACACGACAACCAATTATGATACCATCATGCAGGGGGCTCTCTACCGGTTGTATCATGCTTTTATTTATCAACTCGTTGAAGTATCTCTCACCAGTCTCAGATAATCCTACCTTTGCTTCCTGCTGGACAAAACCCTCAGCAACCAATTTCCATATCAGACTATCTTTCTCAATCATATGGTCCTCGGGATATATGCTCAGATACAATAAACAAGTCCTTAAATGATGAGGTAGATCATAGTAGCTGAATAAAAGTATCTTTCTCATGATGTCCACATCTTTGTTATCTTGATTTCCAAAACCAATAGAGTTGTATACCTTAGACCAAGACTCCACTGGTTTACCAACAAGCAAGCTAGCCATTGTGGTTATAGCCAACGGTATGCCACCACATCTATGTAAAATTTTATCGTATGCCTCTGTTGGCTGACCATAAGAGCATTTGCTTTTACGACCAAACAATCTTGTATTGAATAACTCTGCTGATAACTCCTGAGAAAGAGGTTTTAGCCTGTATACCTCACCAATCGCTGTGGCGACTTCGAGAATACGAGTAGTTGTGATTATCCTGCTTCCGCAATTATTATCCACAAAAGCACACTTGATTCTGCTCCATGTTTCTTCATCCCATATATCATCAATAACGATGAAGTACCTATCCATACGCATAACAGAAAAAACGCAAAAAAATCAGTAGAAGAATTTAGCATGGCGCTGATCAGCAATTGGTAAAGATTAAAACAGAAAGCATGCATGGCAAACCACCTTGTTAAGAACTGAAGCGAAATCTGCAGGACAGAGACTCCACTGGTTTCAGCTTCCAGAACTATATTTATGATAAATTATATTTCCTAATTTAAATAATTTTATGCGTTATATATATTTTTGATTCACAATTATTGTAAGAAGTCCGAAGATACTGTATATCTGAATGTTGACCGCCATTCAAGACCCAAATGATAGCAAACAAGGTAAGAAAACATGAAAGTCTACTTTATTTATAAAAATACATAGGAACTAGCATGGGCTACCCAAAGCATTCTGTAATGTACAACATCTCAAAAAAAATGGGTGCCTTTTTCATCAATCAAATAATTAAAGTAATATAAAACTGTATGATATGGTGTGTACGTACCTCTTGTTCTCGAGTACTGCTCGAAGTTCATCTATCAGCTGCCTTTCATCCAACCCTGGGTACATTTGCTTGTTAATTCCAAAGAGAACGTCGTTAAGAAGTTTCACCCTGCTCGGGTTCCGTCCTACTGGAACAAAAGCGCCATAATCGAATTGCCCTTGGATCTTATCATACACTGCTTTGGCAAGAGTTGTCTTGCCGAGACCCCCGAATCCAGCAATAGAGAGCATCTTGAGTTGCTTGGACGCATCCCCATCCCCACCCGACAACATATTGGTTAGCTCATTCAGTGAATCATCAATGCCAACAAGCTCTTTCCGATCCTTATATAGAGCCAATAGGCGAGGGTCAACCGTTGCTGAGCCTGCTGGACTAGCAACCACGTCGTTGACCTTGTACCTATCACGCCGGTCAGCTGCCTCTTGGACTCTGGCCTTTATGACTTTGATCTCGTCAGAGATGTCATGACGAGTCATGCCCTTGGTGAATAGGTTACTCATCCTCTTCATCAGCCTCTTGAGCTTGCGCGGTTTGGTGGCGGCGGCAGAAGCCTCGGGGCCTTTGACGCGCATCAGGAACTTGTCGACGATGTCCTCCATTCTGTATGATAGGTCCCTGACGTCGTCGGCCCAGATCTTGACCTGCTCGTCGAGCTCGTCCCGCGGCACGTCGCCGACCTTGCGGAGGGCGGCGTGCATGCTGGTCAGCTCTCTCTTGAGATACTGGACATCTTCCTTGACCTTGGCCTGCAGCTTGTACTCTTCCGTGAGGAGTTCGCCGAGCTTGAGCAGCAGGCTGCCCATGGCCCCCGTCGCCAGGTCCATGGCCATGGCTCGCTCGGCTGGTTGCGGGAGGGGACTGCTGCTATGGTCGGGGTGGAACTGGAAGAGGCGGGCGTTTGGCGGTGGAGGGAGGACGGCGAGGCTGTGCTATGGCCGGGGGCGCTGGGGGAGGCGTCGGGATCTAGGGATCTGGGGGACGGGAGTGTGGAGAGCAGAACGACTGAGCGAGAGATTTGGCCGGCAGAGTTCCAGATCGACAGAGTGAGCTCAGTTATTTGACTGGGCTTCCTAACAAAAAATCGGCTAGTCTTGTTGGCGTCGGTCTGCCGATCTGGCCCCCGACGGGACACCTTGGAGCCGTTGGATGTCTTGCCAACTGGGACGCGGATTTTTAGAGCACTTGCTCCCAGACCCTGCTATCCTGGCTCTCCAATATTGCTTTAAGATCTGTATGAAACAACTAACTTTGTATATGAAATTTTCTTTTTTTTGTTTCTCTCGTATAGAACATGTTTTGAACTTCAAACTTTGCAGCGCAGCAAAACTTACTAACTAGAATGTGGGATAAAACTTTCAGAATTTTTCATCCAACATAAGTACTAAAAAAATTGTTTTTTAATCAAATAAAACTATTTTGTATATTAATGTTGGATTCTAGCTAGAAAGCTTTACTGTTCTGCAAAGGTTTGAACTTGAAGACATGTTCTATATGAGAGAAACAAAAAACAGAAATGTACTTACACGGATCTTGATGCGAAGAATGGATGGCTAGATAAGAGGGGCCTCTAAAATATATTTTCACTTGCCAACTGGGTGTTGGATCAAGGATTCAAGGCCAGCTCGCTACTTCCTCCTTTTCGTGCAAATTTCTCTCTTCAGTTCCCAGCATCCAACAAGACGCTCCGTGTTCGATCAAATCGCTGCACCCCCATTCGACACCGCAATGGTTCGCTGCACTCCCTCTGGCGCAGCCGCCAAGTCAGGCCATAGCTCGTTGCTGACATAGCTCGCGGGCCAGAACGTCACAGCATCGCCGTCCCACCGAAGTAGTCCTGCCGCTTGCTGCCAAGCGCCGTGACTCGTAGCCCCTGCTCTCGCCGGTTGCAGTATCGACGGCGACGAGTCTAGTGACTTGTAGGCTCCGCTCTCGCCGGTTGTAACTCTCCGAGGTGTAGGTAGCATCTCGGCATAGTGCCATCACATCATCCGTGTGTGGCGGCTGCAGCTCGGTGTGCCCATCCCAGCATCTGATGGTGATGGTTACAGCTCGTCGTCGAGCCATCGCAGCACCTCGCATTGCCGGTTGCAGCTTGTTGTGGTGTCTGATAGGGCTCGCCTCCATGACACACGGCCTTAGCATCACCCCCTCCCCGATCGACGCGGGTAACACCGACCATCATGCCCTCGTAACATGCCTTGTTGCCGCACGCGACATTGGTGGTTTGGAGCAGTCACAACGCAGGCTAGGCGATGGTGAGGGCTTTGGTGGTGATGGTGTCCTAGCTTATGGGTCCCTCACCACGTCGGTTCTCGGCCTTGTGGACTGGGCTGAAGGCTCCTAGCTCGATTCCGTCTTGGGTCACCTTGGGTGGCCCATGACGGATAATACGAAGACTCCGAAAGATTTGACATAAAAGTCAAAGATACTAGATTCGACCAACATAGCTGACTAGGATTTGTAACCCTAGGACCCCCGGTATGATATATGTGTGTGTTTGGATTGGAACCAATGGCAGCCGAACCAAAAAGTTGGTCCTTGACGAGAGCGTGTGCATCTGTTTGGTTGTACACCAGTATTTTGGCTCGCCCGGGCAGATGCAACTCCACCGGCTCATTTTTACGCCAATGATTTAGCGAGTCGGCGGCGACTAAAAGGTACACCAATATTTTGGCTGCCCGCGATTTGATAAGGCGTGTATGGCTAGCATCCAAACACAACCTATAAGTCGGGGCCGGGCTCTAGTTAATTAGTTTGGGTATATGAATTTCGTTAATTATCTTTACTATATGTTGCTTCTATCTGCTAACTCTTCCTATGCGTGTTGCTTAAGTATATTATGCTGCATATTATCAATGATTTTGTTTAATTATGATGCATCTCTGTTAGGAATACAGATCGATGTCGAAGAAGTGGTACTCCGTGTACATAGGAAGGATTCCAGGAGTGTACAACATGTGGCGAGAGTGTCAGGCCAAGATGAACCGCTTCCCAAGAAGCAGCCACAAAGGGTTTCAAACTAGAAGCGAAGCCGAAGCTAGTTACATGAGGCTCACGCTAGCAGGAAAGAGGAATCGGAACCAACGCAAGAACTAGTTTGTAATCCCTTTCTCTAATTATGATCGCTCTTCTCCTGTACATGATCATATCATAGTTTAGATAGATGATGAACATGTGCATGTTGGAGCACTATGATGATTCTGATGATGATGATGAACATGTGTATGTGTATGTTGGATCATTATGATGCTGATGATGAACATGTGTATGTCTATGCTGGATCATTATGCTGATGATGTGGCTATATATGTTGGAGCACTAGCTATAATGGTTGTTGTCTCATATAGTTTCATTGCATGTGCATGTGTGTAGTGTATAAAAAACCATGTATGTGTAGCCAGAAAAAATTAAAGAAAATAGTAGTAGCATTTAATACGTCCATTTTGCATCATGTTTTCCTACTGATATTTATAATATTTTTGAGCAATAATACACTTTATGATGCAATTCTTATGTCTTTTCTCTCTTATTTTGCAAGTTTCACACAAAGAGCGAGATTGCCGGTAGTTGGAATTCTGGACCGGAAAGGACCAAATCTGAGATCCCTATTCTGCCCAACTCCAAATGTCCTGAAAATATATGGAGAATTGTTTTGTAATATATAAAAAAATATTGGGTGAAGAAATACTTGGAGGGGACCCACCAGGCAGTCACAAGCCTGGCGGGCGCCCCTCCTGAGCTTGCGGCCCCCCTCGCTAGCCTTCGGTACACATCTTCTGCTATATGAAGCGTTTTGGCCTAGAAAACATCTAGAGAAAGCTTTCGGGACGAAGCGCCATCATCTCGAGGCGGAACCTGGGTAGGAGCACTTTTGCTCTCTGGCGTTGCATTTCTGCCGGGGAAACTTCCCTCCAGGAGAGGGAAATCGAAGTCATTGTCATCACCAATGATCCTCTCTTCGTGGGAGGACCAATCTTCATCAACATCTTCGCCAGCACCATCTCATCTCAAACCCTATTTCATCTCTTGTATCCGATCTTTCTCTCAAAAGCTCAGATTGGTACCTGTGGGTTGCTAGTAGTGTTTTACTCCTTGTAGTTAATGCTAGTTGGTTTATTTGGTGGAAGATCATATGTTCAGATCCTTAATGATATTTAATACCCCTCTGATCTTGAATGAGCATGCTTTGTGAGTAGTTACTGTAGTTCCCGAGGACATGAGAGAAGTCTTGTTATAAGTAATCATGTGAAACTGATATTCGTTCGATATCTTGATGAGTTGTATGTTGTCTTTCCTTTAGTGGTGTTATGTGATCATCGACTACAAGAAACTTCACCATGATTTGGGCCTAGTGGAAGGCATTAGTAAGTAGCAAGTAGATGATGGGTTTCTAGACTGACAGAAGATTAAACCCTAGTTTATGTGTTGCTTCGTAAGGGGATGATTTGGATCCATATGTTTCATGCTATGGTTAGATTTATCTTAATTCTTCTTTCGAACTTGCAGATGCTTGCGAGAGAGGTTTATCGTAAGTGGGAGGCTTTTTCAAGTAAGAACATCACCCAAACACTGGTCTACCCACATATCAAATTATCAAAGTAGCGAACGTGAATCAACTAGCATGATAAAAAGTAACTTGACGAGAATTCCCATGTGTCCTCGGGAAAACTTTGCCTTATATAAGAGTTCGCCCAGGATTGTCCTCTGTTACAAAATGGACTGGGCCACCTTGCTGCACTTTTTTACACTTGTTACTTGTTTCAGTGCTTGCAGACAATACCTTGCTTAAAACCACTTGTCATTTTCTTCCGCTCCTCGTTGGGTTCGAAGCTCTTACTTATCGAAAGGACTACGATTGATCCCATATACTTGTGGGTCATCAAGACTCTTTTTTGGCGCCTTTTCCGGGGAGTGAAGTGCCTTTGGTGAGTGGAATATAGTAATGAAACATTTATATTACATGCTGAAATTTACTGTTACTTGTCACTATGGAAATTAATCTTTCGAGGGGCTTGTTCAGGGTATGTTTACCTCCACCGGAAGCAATAAGATTGCTCCTCAACCTACTGAACGTACTGAAAATATTTATTATGAGATTCCTTCGGGTATGTTAGAGAAACTGCTCGCTAATCCGTATACAGGAGATGGAACAGTGCATCCTGATATGCACTTGATATATGTGAGTGAAATTTGTGGATTGTTCAAGCTTGCAAATTTATCCGAAGATGGGGTTAATATGAAGGTTTTCCATTTATCTTTGGAGGGAAAGGCATTAACATGGTATAGGCTATGTGATGGTATTGGAACTTAGGATTGGAACCGGTTGAAAATGGAATTTCATCAAAAGTTTTATCCTATGCACCTGGTTCATCGTGGTTGAAATTATATATATAATTTTTGGCCGTGTGAAGGAGAAAGTATCGCTCAAGCTTAGGGGAGGATTAAGTACATGATGTACACATGCCTCAGTCATGAGCTCTCAAGAGAATTTTGTTGGGGAACGTAGTAATTTCAAAAATTTTCCTACGATCACGCAAGATCATGGTGATGCATAGCAACGAGATGAGAGTGTTGTCTCGTACCCTCGTAGACCAGCAGGAAGCGTTGACGCATAGCGTAGAGGAAGTAGTCGTACTTCTTCCCGATCCAACCGATCCAAGTACGAGCGTCGACACCTCCGAGTTCTGCACACGTTCAGCTCGATGGCGTCCCTCGAACTCCGATCCAGCCGAGTGTTGAGGAGAGTTTCGTCAACCGACGGCGTGGTGGCGATGATGATGTTCCACCGGCGCGGGGCTTCGCCTAAGCTCCGCAGCGGTATATTCGAGGTGTAGTTTGGTGGAAGGGGCACCGCTGCGGCTGAGGAACGATCTCAATGATCAACTTGTGTGTCATGGGGTGCCCCTGCCCTGTATATAAAGGAGGGAAGGGAGGGCTGGCCGGCCAAGGAGAGGTGCGCCGGTGTCCTACTCCTACTAGGGTAGGATTCCCCCAAATCCTAGTCAACTAGGTTTCCCCAAGTGGGAAGGGAGAGAGAGAGCGCCCTTCTCCTAGTCCTAATAGGACTAGGGAAGGGGAAGGTCTGACCAGCAATATGGCCCCTTTTCTCTTTCCCACTAAGGCCCATCAAGGCCCATTGACCCCCGGGAGGTTCCGTAACCCCGGTACTCGGTAAAATTCCCAATTTCACCCGGAGTGATTCCGAGTCAAACATAGGCTTCCAATATATCAATCTTTATGTCTCGACCATTTGAGACTCCTCGTCATGTCCGTGATCTCATCCGGGACTCGAACAACCTTGGTACATCAATATCATATAAACTCATAATAACATGCCATCGAAGCGTTAAGCGTGCGGACCCTACGGGTTCGAGAACTATGTAGACATGACCGAGACACCTCTCGGTCAATAACCAATAGCGGGACCTGGATGCCCATATTGGCTCCTACATATTCTCGAAGATCTTTATCGGTCGACCGCATAACAACATCGTTGTTCCTTTGTCATCGGTATGTTACTTGCCCGAGATTCGATCGTCGGTATCAATACCTAGTTCAATCTCGTTCTTGCAAGTCTCTTTTCTCGTTCCGTAATACATCATCTCACAACTAACACATTTAGTTGCAATGCTTGCAAGGCTTATGTGATGTGCATTACCGAGAGGGCCCAGAGATACCTCTCCGACAATCGGAGTGACAAATCCTAATCTCAAATATGCCAACCCAACATGTACCTTCGGAGACACCTGTAATGTACCTTTATAATCACCCGATTCGTTGTGACGTTTGGTAGCACCAAAAGTGTTCCTCGGGCAAGCGGAGTTGCATAATCTCATAGTCATAGGAACATGTATAAGTCATGAAGAAAAGCACTAGCAACAAACTATACGATCAGGTGCTATGCTAATGGAATGGGTCATGTCAATCAGATCATTCAACCAATGATGTGATCCCGTTAATCAAATAACAACTCCTTGTTCATGGTTAGGAAACATAACCATCTTTGATTAACGAGCTAGTCAAATAGAGGCATACTAGTGACACTCTGTAGGTTTATGTATTCACACATGTATTATGTTTCCGGTTAATACAATTCTAGCATGAATAATAAACATTTATCATGATATAAGGAAATAAATAATAACATTATTATTGCCTCTAGGGCATATTTCCTTGAGTCTCCCACTTGCACTAGAGTCAATAATCTAGATTACACGTAATGATTCTAACACCCATGGAGTCTTGGTGCTGATCATGTTTTGCTCGTGGAAGAGGCTTAGTCAGCGGGTCGCAACATTCAGATCCGTATGTATCTTGCATATCTCTATGTCTCCCACCGGACCAAATCCGGATGGAGTTGAAGCGTCTTTTGATGTGCTTGGTTCTCTTGTGAAATCTGGATTCCTTTGCCAAGGCAATTGCACCAATATTGTCACAAAAGATTTTCATTGGACCCGATACACTAGGTACAACACCTAGATCGGTTATGAACTCCTTCATCCAGACTCCTTCATTAGCTGCTTCGAAGCAGCTATGTACTCAACTTCACATGTAGATCCATAGCGGCGCTTTGTTTGGAACTGCACCAACCGACAGCTCCACCGTTTAATGTAAATCGTATCCGGTTTGCGATTTAGAATCGTCCGGATCGAGTGTCAAAGCTTCGTCGGCGTAACCGTTCTGACGAGCTCTTTGTCACCGCCATAAATGAGAAACATATCCTTAGTTCTTCTCAAGTACTTAAGGATGTTCTTGACCGCTGTCCATGATCCACTCTGGATTACTTTGGTACCTGCTGCTAAACTTACAGCAAGGCACACATCAGGTCTGGTACACAGCATTGCATACATGATAGAGCCTATGGCTGAAGCATAGGAACATCTTTCATTTTCTCTCTATCTTCTGCGGTGGTGGGGCATTGAGTCTTACTCAACTTCACACCTTGTAATACCGGCAAGAACCCTTTCTTTGCCGATCCATTTGAACTTTTTCAAAACTTTATCAAGGTATGTGCTTTGTGAAAGTCCTATTAAGCGTCTTGATCTATCTCTATAGATCTTAATGCCCAATATGTAAGCAGCTTCACGAGGTCTTTCATCGAAAAACTCTTATTCAAGTATCCTTTATGCTATCCAGAAATTCTATATCATTTCCGATCAATAATATGTCATCCACATATAATATCGAAATGCTCTGAGCTCCCACTCACTTTCTTGTAAATACAGGCTTCTCCAAAAGTCTGTATAAAACCAAATCTTTGATCACACTATCAAAGCGTTTATTCCAACTCCGAGAGGCTTGCACCAGTCCATAAATGGATCGCTGGAGCTTGCACACTTTGTTAGCTCCTTTGGATCGACAAAACCTTCTGGTTGCATCATATACAACTCTTCTTCCGAAATCCATTCAGGAATGCAGTTTTAACATCCATTTGCCAAATTTCATAATCATAAAATGCGGCAATTGCTAACATGATTCGGACGGACTTAAGCATCGCTTCTGGTGAGAAGGTCTCATCGTAGTCAATCCCTTGAACTTGTCGAAAACCTTTTGCAACAAGTCGAGCTTTATAGACGATAACATTACCATCAGCGTCGGTCTTCTTCTTGAAGATCCATTTATTCTCAATTGCTTGCCGATCATCGGGCAAGTCAACCAAAGTCCACACTTTGTTCTCATACATGGATCCCATCTCAGATTTCATGGCCTCAAGCCATTTTGTGGAATCTGGGCTCACCATCGCTTCTTCATAGTTCGTAGGTTCATCATGTTCGATAACATGACTTCCAAAATAGGATTACCGTACCACTCAGTGCGGATCTTGCTCTGGTTGATCTCTGAAGTTCTGTAGAAACTTGATCTGAAGTTTCATGATCATCATCATTAGCTTCCTCCCTATTTGGTGTAGGTGTCACGAAAACTGTTTTCGTGATGTACTACTTCTCAATAAGGGAGTAGATACGATTATCTCATCAAGTTCTACTTTCCTCCCACTCACTTCTTTCGTGAGAAACTCTTTCTCCAAAAAGTTTCGAATTTAGCAACAAAATCTTGCCTTCGGATCTGTGATAGAAGGTGTACCCAACTGTCTCCTTTGGGTATCCTATGAAGACACATTTCTCCGATTTGGGTTCGAGCTTATCAGGTTGAAGCTTTTCACATAAGCATCGCAGCCCCAAACTTTCAGAAACGACAACTTTGGTTTCTTGCCAAACCACAGTTCATAAGGCGTCGTCTCAGCGGATTTAGATGGTGCCCTATTTAAAGTGAATGTAGCCGTCTCTAAAGCATAACCCCAAAACGATAGCGGTAAATCAGTAAGAGACATCATAGATCGCACCATATCTAATAAAATACGATTCGACGTTCGGACACACCATTACGTTGTGGTGTTCCAGGTGGCGTAAGTTCTTGAAACTATTCGCATTGTTTCAAATGTAGGCCAAACTCGTAACTCAAATATTCTCCTCCACGATCAGATCGTAGAAACTTTATTTTCTTGTTACGATGATTTTCCACTTCACTCTGAAATTCTTTGAACTTTTCAAATGTTTCAGACTTGTGTTTCATTAAGTAGATATACCCATATCTGCTCAAATCATCCGTGAAGGTGAGAAAATAACGATATCCGCCACGAGCCTCAACATTCATTGGACCACATACATCAAGTATGTATGATTTCCAATAAATCTGTTGCTCTCTCCATAGTTCCGAGAGCGGTGTTTTAGTCATCTTGCCCATAAGGCACGGTTCGCAAGTGCCAAGTGATTCATAATCAAGTGACTCCAAAAGTCCATCAAGATGGAGTTTCTTCATGCGCTTTACACCGATATGACCTAAGCGGCAGTGCCACAAATAAGTTGCACCATCATTATCAACTCTGCATCTTTTGGTTTCAACATTATGAATATGTGTATCACTACTATCAAGATTAAGTAAAACAAACCATTCTTCAATGGTGCATGACCATAAAAGATATTATTCATATAAATAGAACAACCATTATTCTCTGATTTAAATGAATAACCGTCTCGCATCAAACAAGATCCAGATATAATGTTCATGCTCAACGCTGGTACTAAATAACAATTATTTAGGTCTAATACTAATCCGAAGGTAGATGTAGAGGTAGCGTGCCGACTGCGATCACATCGACTTTGGAACCATTTCCCACGCGCATTGTCACCTCGTCCTTAGCCAATCTTAAGCAATCCGTAGCCCTGTTTGAGTTGCAAATATTAGCAATGAACCAGTATCAAATACCAGTGCTACTGCGAGTATTAGTAAGGTACACATCAATAACATGTATATCACATATACCTTTGTTAACCTTGCCATCCTTCTTATCCGCCAAATACTTGGGGCAGTTCCGCTTCGGTGACCAGCCTGCTTGCAATAGAAGCACTCAGTTTCAGGCTTAGGACCAGACTTGGGTTTCTTCTCTTGATTAGCAACTTGCTTGCCGCTCTTTTTGAAGTTTCCCTTTTTCTTTCCTTTGCCCTTTTTCTTGAAACTAGTGGTTTTGTTAACCATCAACACTTGATGCTCCTTTTTGATTTCTACCTCCGCGGCTTTCAGCATCGCGAAGAGCTCGGGCATTGTTTTGGTCATCCCTTGCATATTATAGTTCATCACGAAGCTCTTGTAGCTTGGTGGCAGTGATTGGAGAATTCTGTCAATTACGCAATCATCCGGAAGATTAACTCCCAGTTGAATCAAGTGATTGTTATATCCGGACATTCGAGTATATGCTCACTTGTAACCGTTCTCCTCCATCTTACAGCTATAGAACTTATTGGAGACTTCATATCTCTCAATCCGGGCATTCGCTTGGAATATTAACTTCAACTCCTGGAACATCTCATATGCTCCATGGTGTTCAAAACGACGTTGAAGTCCGGTTCTAAGCCGTAAAGCATGGCACACTGAACTATAGAGTAGTCATCAGCTTTGCTTTGCGGACGTTCACAACTTCGGCGCAGCCCTTACACCAGGCCTGGCACCTAACGGTGCTTCCAGGCGTAATTCTTCCGTGCAGCAATAAGGATAATCCTCAAATTACGGACCCAGTCCGTGTAATTGCTACCATCATCTTTCAACTTTGCTTTCTCAAGGAACGCATTAAAATTCAACGGAACAACAGACGAGCCATCTATCTACACATCATAGACAAGCAAGATACTATCAGGTACTAAGTTCATGATAAATTTAAGTTCAATTAATCATATTACTTAAGAACTCCCACTTAGAAAAATATCCTCCAATTCTCTAAGTGATTGCGTGATCCATATCAACTACACCATGACCGATCATCACGTGTGATGGAGTAGTTTCAATGGTGAACATCACTATGTTGATCATATCTACTATATGATTCACGCTCGACCTTCGGTCTCCGTGTTCGAGGTCATATCTTATATGCATAGCTCGTCAAGTATAACCTGAGTATTCTGCGTGTGCAACTGTTTTGCACCGTTGTATTTGAGCGTAGAGCCTATCACACCCGATCATCACGTGGTGTCTCAGCACGAAGAACTTTCGCAGCGGTGCATACTCGGGAGAACACTTCTTGATAATTTAGTAAGGATCATCTTATAATGCTACCGTCAATCAAAGCAAAATAAGATGCATAAAGGATTAACAACACATGCAATCAATATAAGTGATATGATATGGCCATCATCATCTTGTGCTTGTGATCTCCATCTCCGAAGCACCGTCATGATCACCATCGTCACCGGCGCGACACCTTGATCTCCATCGTAGCATCGTTGTCGTCTCGCCAATCTTATGCTTCTACGACTATCGCTACCGCTTAGTGATAAAGTAAAGCATTACAGGGCGATTGCATTGCATACAATAAGCGACAACCATATGGCTCTGCCAGTTGCCGATAACCGGTTACAAAACATGATCATCTCATACAATAAAATTCAGCATCATGTCTTGACCATATCACATCACAACATGCCCTGCAAAAACAAGTTAGACGTCCTCTACTTTGTTGTTGCAAATTTTACGTGGCTGCTACGGGCTTTAAGCAAGAACCAATCTCACCTCGCATCAAAACCACAGCGATACTTCGTCAAATAGACTCCGTTTAACCTTCTCAAGGACCGGCGTAGCCACACTCAGTTCAACTAAAGTTGGAGACAGTCTTCCACAAGCCATCTATGTGCAAAGCACGTCGAGGGAACCGGTCTCGCGTAAGAGCACGCGTAAGGTTGGTCTGGATCGCCTCATCCAACAATACCGCTGAACCAAAGTATGACATGCTGGTAGGCGTATGACTTGTATCGTCCACAACTCACTTGTGTTCTACTCGTGCATATGATCAAACCATAAAACCTAGGCTCGATACCACTTGTTGGGGAACGTAGTAATTTCAAAAATTTTCCTCACGATCACGCAAGATCATGGTGATGCATAGCAACGAGATGAGAGTGTTGTCTCGTACCCTCGTAGACCAGCAGGAAGCGTTGGCGCAGCGTGAGGAAGTAGTCGTACTTCTTCCCGATCCAACCGATCCAAGTACCGAGCGTCGGCACCTCCGAGTTCTGCACACGTTCAGCTCGATGGCGTCCCTCGAACTCCGATCCAGCCGAGTGTTGAGGAGAGTTTCGTCGACCTGACGGCGTGGTGGCGATGATGATGTTCCACGGCGCAGGGCTTCGCCTAAGCTCCGCAGCGGTATATTCGAGGTGTAGTTTGGTGGAAGGGGCACCGCACACGGCTGAGGAACGATCTCAATGATCAACTTGTGTGTCATGGGGTGCCCCCTGCCCTGTATATAAAGGAGGGAAGGGGAGGGCTGGCCGGCCAAGGAGAGGTGCGCCAGGGTGTCCTACTCCTACTAGGAGTAGGATTCCCCCAAATCCTAGTCCAACTAGGTTTCCCCAAGTGGGAAGGGAGAGAGAGGCGCCTTCTCCTAGTCCTAATAGGACTAGGGAAGGGGAAGGTGCGACCAGCAATATGGCCCCTTTTCTCTTTCCCACTAAGGCCCATCAAGGCCCATTGACCCCGGGAGGTTCCGTAACCCCTGTACTCGGTAAAATTCCCAATTTCACCCGGAGTGATTCCGAGTCAAACATAGGCTTCCAATATATCAATCTTTATGTCTCGACCATTTCGAGACTCCTCGTCATGTCCGTGATCTCATCCGGGACTCGAACAACCTTCGTACATCAATATCATATAAACTCATAATAACATCCATCGAAGCGTTAAGCGTGCGGACCCTACGGGTTCGAGAACTATGTAGACATGACCGAGACACCTCTCGGTCAATAACCAATAGCGGACCTGGATGCCCATATTGGCTCCTACATATTCTCGAAGATCTTTATCGGTCAGACCGCATAACAACATCGTTGTTCCTTTGTCATCGGTATGTTACTTGCCCGAGATTCGATCGTCGGTATCAATACCTAGTTCAATCTCGTTCTTGGCAAGTCTCTTTTCTCGTTCCGTAATACATCATCTCACAACTAACACATTTAGTTGCAATGCTTGCAAGGCTTATGTGATGTGCATTACCGAGAGGGCCAGAGATACCTCTCCGACAATCGGAGTGACAAATCCTAATCTCGAAATATGCCAACCCAACATGTACCTTCGGAGACACCTGTAATGTACCTTTATAATCACCCGATTACGTTGTGGCGTTTGGTAGCACCAAAAGTGTTCCTCGGGCAAGCGGAGTTGCATAATCTCATAGTCATAGGAACATGTATAAGTCATGAAGAAAAGCACTAGCAACAAACTATACGATCAGGTGCTATGCTAATGGAATGGGTCATGTCAATCAGATCATTCAACCAATGATGTGATCCGTTAATCAAATAACAACTCCTTGTTCATGGTTAGGAAACATAACCATCTTTGATTAACGAGCTAGTCAAGTAGAGGCATACTAGTGACACTCTGTAGGTTTATGTATTCACACATGTATTATGTTTCCGGTTAATACAATTCTAGCATGAATAATAAACATTTATCATGATATAAGGAAATAAATAATAACATTATTATTGCCTCTAGGGCATATTTCCTTCAAATTTACCATACAATTTTTTATGCCTGGTTTTTTCGTAATGATCAATCAATGCTCGATTCTTCTTGTACCGGTTCCTTTATGATGTAAACTATTGAATTTAAATGGGATCTTCTAGAAAGAATTAAACACAACTCTGAAGATTTGGAACTCGACAAAGGTAAAGAGTCAGGTATAAAGCTTGAGTTTGATTGTGTTAAAACTTTCATGGAAACTGATGTCTTTCATAAATTTAGTACTAAATATGGACTTGACTCTGAAATAGTAGTTTCTTTCTGTGAATCATTTGCTGCTCATGTTGTACTCCCTAAGGAGAATTGTTTTGAATATCATACGCCTATTAAGCAAGAAAACATAGAGGAACCCACTATAGCTAAAAATGAAATCAACATTTATAATGTTGATCCAGTTGTGCCTACTTCTTATTTTGAGAAATCTCCTTTCCCTATTAGGATTAAGAAACATGCTATAGTTTCAACTCTGGTTAACAAAAGTAATGCTAGAACACCTATACCTCCTGAACAAATTAAAGTTGAACCTAATATTTCTATGTTAAAGATCTCTTGGTTGACAATATTGATGGGCATGTTATTTACTTCTTTGGAAACTCGATACTAAAGACAAGAATAAACATGTTGTTGGCATGCATGTTGTTTCGGTTAAAATAGGAGATCATTTCTATCATGGCTTATGTGCTTGGGGTTCTAGTGTTAGTGATATTCCGTTTACCTTATATCAAGAAATTATAAATGACATTGCACTTGTTGAGATAGAAGATATTGATGTTACTATTAAAGTTGTGAAATAGAGGTACTATTTCACCGCTTGGGATTGTTAAAAATGTTGATGTCTTTTATTGAAAAATTAAATACCCTACTGATTTTCTACTTCTTGGTTCCCCACAAGATGGTTTTTGTCCCATTATATTTGGTAGACGTTTTTTGAATATGGTTAATCACTACTAGGGAAAAGCCTATACACAGAATCTTAGCAGCAGCACGGGTCAAAAAGGAGCGCTGCTGCTAATTAGTAGTAGCGAGTGTGCGGGAAACTCGCTGCTGATAAGTTTTAGCATGTGGCGCTCTGTAAAACCGCTGCTACAAATATCCATCGGCGTGTTCACCGAGCTCCATTTAGCAGTAGCGCCGTTGCCCAACCGCGCTCTCGCTACGGATATAGTAGCAGCGGCGCTTTTCTTTGGGATCGCTGCTGCTACATTTCAAATTGGCAATTTTTTGTCACTGTTAGCAGTAGCGCCGTTGCCCAAAGCGCGCTGCTGCTAATTCTTTAGCAGCAGCGCGTTTCTTCTCCCGCGCTACTGCTAACCCGCACCAACCCACCACCTTTCCCCACCCGTGCCTCCCCTCCCCCTCCTCTCTTCCCTTCCCCCTACCTCCCCCACATGCTCCCACTCTCACTCTTCTTCTTCCTCAATACTTCTCCCCCATTACTCTTTCTCTTCTATCCACCTTTCTCTCTCTTCATTACTCCTACCTAACTACACCACCTCCATTAATGCATCTCCTTTCTCTTTTTCCTTTCCCCTCCACTAGTTGAAGTTGTCTCCTCCCAAATTAGCTAGCTAGGTAGATGTAGCATTTAGTTAAGTGACCTATTTGCCCCCAAACTAGATCTATCTTTGTCAACAAGAGCTTTGTGCACTTTTGATCTCCCTACAACATCATCTCCACCGTGTGCTCGATCTCGATCGAGGTGATGAAAATTTCATGCTTTTGCAAAATGAAAATATGTTTATGTGTGTGTGATATGTTTGTGGAAATTGTGTGTGTGGCACGCCAAATTGTGCTTTTGAGTTGCCTATGTTTTGCGAAATGTCGATTTATTTCCGTTTGGTGAATTCGAACAAACTCTAGATCCATATATGTCCTATTTTAGGGAAGGTCATGCCAAATTTTTGTATGACTTTGATGCATGCATGCATTTTATAATCAATTTGTTTATTATTACCGTGCAGAGTTGACGATGGTCGATGGAGCGATGGTGGACAGGTGGTTGCGGTCGGCGCAGGACATGAAAGAAAATAACCGGACAGAGGTTTTATGTCCGTATCGAAAATGCAAAGGAATAGTTTGGCTCGACCCCCATGACGATGGTCGTGTCGAAGCGCACCTGCTCATGACTGGTTTCATGGATGGCTATACGCGGTGGATAATTGAAGATGAGGATGACGATGTTGAGGATGCCGACGGGGCAGGCAATGATGACACGGGACAAGACGAAGAGATGATCGATAATGGCGGCGGGGAAGAGGCTGGACATGGTGGCGGAGAAAGGGTCGGACATGGCGGAGGAGAAGGGGCCAGACATGGCGGCGGAGAGAACGACATGTTCTCCACGCAGCAGAGTTCGTCGGTACTAAGTTCAATCGTGCGGGACCCTCATGTTCAAGCATTGCTTCCATGAGGAGACGAATCTTGAGAGAGCTGCTTCTAGAGAGGAGGCTAAGCTGGAGCAACTGGTTGTAGACTCGAACACTCCATTGTATGATGGTTTCAATCCTGAGGTGACCCGCTTGAGTTTCACGCTCCAACTCCTGAAGACGAAGGCTAAAAACAAATGGACCGACACTAGCCTCGATGAGCATCTCAAGTACCTAAAGGATGTTCTTTCCATGGGTAATCAATGTCCTACTAGTGTTGATGAGGCCAAGAAGATCGTGTGCCCTCTTGATCTGCCACACGTTAGATACCATGCATGCATCAACGATTACATAATTTATCGTAAGGAGCACGCGGAAAAAACAAGTTGTCCGGTGTGCAATGCTTCTCGATACAAGAAGGCCGGGAAGAAATGTCCCCAGAAAGTTGTATGGTACTTACCGATCACTCCCCGTCTCCAGAGGTATTTTGTAGATCCCAAGGAAGCAAAGCTAATGCGCTGGCACGCGGAGAGGAAGAAGCCCGATGATGGAGATGATCCAAAGCTGAGACACGTGAAGGATGGAAGCCAGTGGAGAGTGTTGAACAACTTCTATCGGTATTTTGAATGTGACGCAAGGAACATCGTGCTCGGCGCGTGGACCGATTGCATGAATCCGTTTGGCAACCAGAACACCAACCATAGCACATGGCCCGTGTTTGTATGGATGTACAACCTCCCCCCTGGTTGTGCATGAAATCGAAGTACATTCACATTAGCATGCTTATTCAAGGGCCGAAACAACCAGGAAATAATATTAATTTGTATCTGAGGCTACTTCAAGAGGAGTTAGACACGTTATGGAAAACACCGGCCAAGACATGGGACGCCAGCAAAGGTGAGTATTTCAACATGAGAGCCGCGCTGATCACGACAGTGCAGGACTATCTCGGTTAAGGATATGTGGCAGGCCAGGTGTGCCATGGATATTGCGGATGCACGCGGTGCATGGATGATACGACGTCTCAGCAGCTAACGTCAAGGAAAGATGGCTGGTCTGGGAAAATCGTGTACATGGGGCATCGAAGATGGCTTGAACAGGACGACCCGTGGAGAAACCGTGGAGATCTATTCAATGGTCACGCTGAGCATCGAGGACCTCCACGTAAGCGGAGCGGTGCCGAAATCGATGAGCTGTTGAAAAACTGGAAGGAGTGCCCCTCGCCGGGAAAGACGATGAGAAAGGCGCCGGAGCCGCTGCTGAAGGTATGGAAGACGAGGTCTGTGTTCTGGGACTTGGAGTGCTGGCACAAACTCGATACACCTCATTGCCTTGATCAAATGCATATCTGTAAGAATGTCCTTGAGAGCTTGCTCGCAACACTGATGAACATGCCGGATAAGACCAAGGATGGGCCGAAGGCAAGAAAAGACTTGCAAGATTTGAAAATTAGGGAAGACCTGCACATGCTGGCCCGTAAAATGTCAGACGAGACAGAGACGGAGACAGAGGCACGGGAGAAGAAGGGCAAGAAAATAAAGAATGAGGATTATTGCCCCCCTTCTTGCTTCAGCTTAAGTCAGGCTGAGATCAATGCCTTCTTTAAGTGCCTTACCGGAGTCAAAGTTAGTTCCGGTTACTGTGGCAAGATAAGCAGATATCTAGACACGAACAAGAAAAGGTTCAGCGGGATGAAGTCTCATGACTGTCCTGTGATGATGACGCAGATACTACCTGTTGCCCTTAGAGGGATAATGGACAAGCACGTCCGTGACACGCTTATTGGTCTCTGCAACTTTTTCGACGTCATCTCTCGAAAGTCGATCAGTGTGAAGCAGGTCCAAAGGCTACAGGAAGAGATCGTTGTGATACTGAATGAGCTTGAGATGTACTTCCCGCCCGCGTTCTTTGACGTGATGGTGCATCTGTGTGTCCATATTGTAGATGACATAATAGACCCGGGGCCATCATTCCTGCACAACATAATGCCATTTGAGAGGATGAATGGGATCATCAAAGGATTCGTTCGTAACATGTCCCGTCCGGATGGAAGCATCGTCCAGGGCTATTTGGCACAAGAGTGCATCTCTTTCTGTGAGAATTTTCTATATGGCACAGACCAGCAGCCTGGTGTTAGTGTTGGTTTGCCCGTTAACAAGCACGATGGGAGGCTTGAAGGAGATGGTCACTTTAACGGTCGCAGGGAACTGCGTGGCATACTCAGATCGACGCAGCGACTTTGTCAGAGCAAACTTGGTAGTGCTACAACACCTAGACGAGGTAGATCCTTTCGTGGCACTGCACAAAGAAATTATCGCAAAGAAGTATCGTGACCGGGGGGTATGCAGGACGGACGCCGAAGTTACTAGAGAGCACAACTCCACTTTCCTGCATTGGTTCAAAGAGCATATTATTGCTAATCCTCCGGAGGAGGGCTCTAAGGATGGATTGCTCATATACGCCTTAGCACATGGCCCCTCGCCCAACCTCGTAACCTATCAGGCATATGATATCAACGGATACACGTTCTACACGGAGGCCAAAGATATGGACAGTAATGATCAGAACTCAGGGGTGACGATGGAATGCATGACCGGCAGCGACAACAACGCAACTGAACGATTTTATGGAAGGGTCGAGGAGATCTGGGAGCTTGACTACTCTGGACTGCACAACACGACGATGTTCCGTGTCAGATGGGCTAAGAATGTCGAAAGAGAAAGCCGGATTTTCACTAGCATGACTATACCCAACACCAAGAGCGCTACCGTGAACGCTATCGCAAAAAATGATCCATGGGTACACTCTAAGCACGTGACACAATGCTTCTTCATAACTGACCCGCGCAATCCTAGCCGTGTTGTCCTGAGGAGAGGCAAACGGAACATCATTGGAATGGATGGAGTCGCCAACGAGGAAGACTATAATCAGTACGGCAACCCAATGAGGGAAGATGACGATGATGATGAAGTATACGTCAAAAGAAGAATCAATACTACATTACCTAAGAAAAATCGTACTCCATGGAAAAGGCAAAGTCACAATGAGGGGCTCAATTATTCTTCGACGAACAAGAAGGGAAAGAAGCTGACTCAAAAACGAAAACGTCAGCAGTGAGGAAACTTATGTTATCGGTCAAATGATGTAATATATATATATATGTTCCTATTTTGCGTACATATTAAACCGTCAAATGATGCAATATATATCGCCCTCCCTTCAGGAAATAAAAGTGGGATAAAATAAAGGAAAAGGAAAACTGGCAGTAGCGAAGGTAGTAGGAGCGCGTTTTTCCTAAACCGCTACAGATACTGAACTTAGTAGCAGCGCGTTTTGTCCAAATGCGCTACTTCTACGTCCACTTAACCCAAAATTCTCACCCGCCCTGCTTTATCCCGCCTCCCCCTCCCAAATCCCCACTCTCTTCTGTCAGACTGCCGTGCCGACCCGGCCCAAGGCGCTCGCCCGACTCGGCGCTTGGCCTTCTCGACCCAGCGCTCGCCCCGACCCGACCCTCGCCTCGACCCGACCTGGCGCTCGCCCCGACCTGCCCTCGCCCCCGACCTCAAGCGCCGCTCGCTCCCGACCAGCGCGCTCGCCCCGACCCGTCGGCCTCGCCTCCTCCTCCTCCTCCCGGCCGTCGTCAGGCTGCCTCCTCGCCCTGCACCTCTGTAGAACCCCCTCTCTCTCTGCTAGGGTTCTTCGGTTAATTTACTTATGTTTTAGTTAGGGCAGTATGTTAATCAGGTTATCTATTTAGTTATGAATTTAGCTAGGTTTCAAAATTTGAAATGGACATGTGATATGTGCAAATTTGAACTGGACATGTGATATGTGCATATGTCATGTTTTGGACATGTCATGTTTGGAAAATGATCAAAGTGGCCTATGTTACGCCGAATGTTGATTCATTTCGCCGGTGAATTTCAGCGCCGATATGACCATTTTTAGCAAAGGTCATGCCGAAATTTCCCGTGAATAAAGGCATGATTTTGTGCTACATAGTTGGCATATCGAGTGCTGGCACATAGATTTCTTTTTATGTCATTTATCATTTATTCATACTTTTAGAAATAAAAGAGGACACTTAATCATAGGAAACATGTCGAACAACGAAGAAACTGGGCCTTCTGACCAACATGCAGACGAGATGGATTATGAGGGTGAACAAGAGTACCTCGACTATTTGACTGCTAAGAAAGGTTTGCAGGTCGGACTCGATGATGGTACTGACGCCGTCATCGACACCGACAGCGCCGGCACCGATGGCGGCACCGAGACCGGTGCGGAAGGTACCGGCACCGATGGCGGCACCGAGACCGGCGGGGAAGGTTCCGGCCCTGATGCCACTACCGAAAAGAGGAAGCATAAGAAGCAGAGGATACGAAAACCTAACAAACTAGTGATTGGACGACTTGTGATCACAAAGATGGCACTTGGCAAGTTTGAGCCGTTAGAGCCGGAAGAACCTCGCAAGTGCTATGGGAACCAAGTAGGATGCATCCTACGGGAATGCGCGAGCATCAACGACGATGACTTAAGGAGTAAAGAACATTTGACGCAGTTTCTCCTAACAAAGTTGCACAAGAGATTCAAGTTCCCCGACCGGGATGATAACATAGAACAACCGTGGGATGATCCGAAGATGAAAAAGATTAACAATCACGCCATGGGCATGTTCAACAATGATTTGGCCTCCTGGAAAACGAGGGTGAAACGAGCTATTGAGGCTGATGAACCCCTGTCCAAGATTCTGGAGGAAAATCCGACACTTACGGAAGAGGAGTTCGAAAAGTTCAAGGACACTTGCGCTACCGAGGCAGCCAAGGCTAAGGCTGCGAAATTCAAGAGCCTTCAGCAAAGGAACACGGAAGCATCGCCTCGGAAGCCGTGGCTACCTCGGTAAAAGGCCCATATGGGATAAGGAGGACGCGAACGTGACGCCGCAGGTCTCCTGCACCTTCGAAAGTTCACCAACCCCTTGGAGCATGACTTCATCAGGGCCTGCTACAAGTGGGACAGGGAGAAAAAGGTTTTTTACATGGACAAGATCACGAGGAAATTGATTAGACTATTGGAGAAGCAACACCAGCTTGCAGCCGAAAGCCCTACTTCTCCGATGAGGCCCAAGTGGGACACCCCTCTCAACCGGGCCTTGAACGAACTTAAGGGACTCCCTTTGGATCAGCGGCCGCAATATGGTCGTGTGCACGGTGCTGGAGACGGAGCCACGTGGAAGGTGTTTTACAACAAGGGCCCGGAGGCCAAGAAGCTGAAAACGAAGTTTAGTCAGGAGGACAACGACGCGAAGGTGAAGCTTGCGGTCGAGAAAAAAGCAGCTGAGGACGCGAAAAAAGCAGCCGAGGAAAAATATGAGTTGCTACAGCAGGCAGTCAATGCAGCTGTAACTGCCTACAGAAATGATTTCGCTACTAACTTGGTTCCATTATCATCAATCGGGCGAAGGAAAATCCAGACAAGACGGTACATGATTTCCGATGCCCAGCTTTAAGTGGAGCAACTCCATGAACAACAACACCATCGCACCATCACTTGCTCACGCAACCGGCCTCTCTCGCAACCGCCTCCGCCATAGCAGCCCGCCCCGAGTCTCAAAGCGCTAGGTGGGCCTTCGTCTTTAGCTGAGCTCGACGCCCGTCACGGTAATTACATGTCGCACCAACATATATATATATATATATATATATATATATATATATATATATATATATATATATATATATATATATATATATATATATATATATATATATATATAGTATTCCATTTTGTTGCCTTTCGTTGTTTTACGCCACGACATATGTGTTTGCAGCGTAAAGAAACCCCTGCACCATACTCTACTTGATCAAAGGCCGAAGGTGGACGTGGGAAAGGGGATGATAATGGACCCCTCTCAACGCACGTTCCACAACCAGCCGATCCCCGCTGGGCACTTCAGGGTTAGCTTGACCAGTGTGAAATCGGGGCATGAGGATTTGCCTCCTCCAGTACAGCATGTGGGAGCGGACGACGAGACCCCACCGCGGATTGGAAGCTGCAAGAATTGGGTGCTGCTATGGCCGAAGAATCTTATTCGTCTGGAGCCGGCCGAGAGCTCACCAATAACTACCACACATCAAAAAGCATGTGCGAAGACCACCACCCCGCCGACGCCATTACCAGCTCCTGTAGTGCCGGGTGAGAGCGGCGGACGACATGATGAAGGGGGTGCAATAGTACTGGCTGATGTAATTTCTCCTGTAGAACAGAGAATGGATGATGAGACGGAGGTCGACCCTATGGATTACCTCAATACAAACGCGTATGACTGTGACATAGATATGATGAGTCAACCATATGACGAATCGGGCTATCAGCTTGCTAATGAGGATATGGATGATATGCCCGGGCAGGGTCATACCATGGATTGCAAAAAGTCTCTCTTCATGAAATCCTCACAGGACACGTCTGAAGATGCCGCCTCAACACAGGCTCAACTAGCCGGGCGTGAGGGTCGTACAATACTTAGCCCGGGAACACTGGGGCAGGGGTTAAGGAAGGGTGTAGAAGGTGTGCCCAAGAAAAAGGAGAGGAAGAGATCGGGGAAGGTAACTGCCGCCAAACAAGCCAGAGCACATAGCAGCCAGATGATGCATTCTGAAGAGCGTGTACCCGTGAAAAGTGTGGTCATGTTCCATCTCACGGGCGAGCCGATGCTACCGCCGAAACCGCTGGAGGCACTATCAGGGGATCTCAGGAGACTGCACGACCATGTGCTGTCGACTGAGAAAAGCCTACTAGCCTCAATGGATCCAGGATATCCAACATACGCGACCATGTGGGGAAGTGCTACGTCGACACACAGCCCACGGAGGTGTTCTTCCTGCAGTTTGACCATATCTTTGAGATGTTTCTAACAAGGCGGCTTGATTTTACTATCGTCCGCCTTTTTGCGCTACATATGAGCTCCGTCATGAAGAGTGAAGAAGTCTCGCAAATCTGTGTGGCGGATCCGCATTACATGCACGAGTCTTTCTTGAGTCTCGCAACTTTGAGCGTGAAACTGCTAGGAGTACCTCCAAAACTTCATGGTACAGAATAAGGACCGGGAAATTGTCCTCGTGCCTTATCATCCAAAGTAAGTGAGTTCCGGACAACCCTTTCGTACATTTCAATCATTCCTTCTCTCTCATATGGGGAATAATTTGAGGTGTCTTTTCCCCGCAGCAACGGGCGCGCCGTCCTTATCGTTCTTTACCCGCAAGTCTCCCACGCCGTATTTTGACCCTTCCGAGACTACGAGAAAAAGGCTACACCCACATAATGAATATTCTAGATGATGCTCTCCAAGGCTTCAGCTTTAGAGTGGGCCACGTGCAGATCAAGAAACAAAGGAACAAGAAGATGGGTTTCGCACATAAAACTAACTTCTCCTGCATCCATGTCCAAAAACCAAGCAAGAAGGATGGATTCTACATCGTCCATCTCATGATTCAGTTCAACACGGATCACCAAAGCTTCAGCATTAACAGCAGAAATGATGATCGTATCCACAAGTGGCTAGAATCTCATGGAGAAGCGGATTATAAACTTAGAGATGACTTCTTTCGCATCCAAAGCGACATTGCGACGATCATCATGAACGAAGTCGTCGATGAGAAGGGGATGTTCCACCACGGCCCTATATCGGGAGCTGACGTCCGAACTCGCATAGGCATGCAACGTCTAGACCTCAGGCCATTCATGAAGCTAGGGTTCGTCCTCGATGATATGGAAGGATGGAACTTCTAGTGATTTATGATGCCGATGATGATGATATGTGTCGGTTGAACTTGTATACTTCTTGTAGCGATGAAACTTTGTGATGTCCACGGTCCATGTGCCGAACTTGCGTAACGCTACTTTGTTAATTTGCGTCGATGACCTCGTGCCTCTAGTTAATTAATTTATGCATCTGTATATTGCATCTAGTTGCTAACCCTTTCTTTTTCGGTGTTGCTCTAGTATATTTTGTTGCATATATATGATTGTACATCCTCTTCATGAACATGCATCTCTAACAGGTACCTAGTTTCTTGATGGCGAGATGGAATTGCTATGTCGTGTACAAAGGGAAGGTTCCGGGGGTGTACAACGAGTGGCATGAGTGTCAGGCGCAAGTGAATGGATTCACGGGCGCCAGCCATAAAGGCTTCAAAAGCAGACAAGAAGGAGAAGCTAGTTACTTGAGGTTCACGCTAGCGCGAGAGAGGACTCGTAACCGCCACCTCATGTACTGCATAGTTCCGCTCTCACTCATAGTGATAGCACTTCATGCGTATACCTTTGTTTAGATGGATGACATTTTGTAGTTGCAAGTATTCGAGACTTGCATGTATCGGTATTTTCGAGATGATGACAAGATATCACTTTGTGTTGGATGATGATTACGATGAGACTATTTGTATGTACATGCTATGATTACATTTGTGGTCTCGCAGACATTTGTATGTGTATCATGATGACATTTCTATGTGCTAAAGATTCTTCTATAAAGCCTGTTCAAATACAAAACAAATATGCCAAAAAAAATAACAAAAAAACCTACTTAAATTAGCAGTAGCGAGTGTACAAAAGTTAGCAGCAGCGCCAAGAATAGCAGTAGCGCGTCAAGGTAAAGCGCTAGAGATACTAGCAGTAGCGAGCTTCCTCAAACAGCGCTGCTGCTACACTTGTGTAGCAGTAGCGCCGGTGAGCACGCGCTACTGCTATATGTTAGCTGTAGCGCCTTATTAGTAGCGCCTATCCCCGCGCTACTGATACATCTAAAACCCGCGCTGCTGCTAGCCTTTTCCCTAGTAGTGAATGCTAAGATTGATTGTAGTAAGGAAACCATCAGTGTTAACTTTGGTGATGTGTCTCATGAGTTCAGTTTCTCTAAATTCCGTAGACAACCTCATGATAAAGAATTTCCTAATATGGATTGAATTATTGGTCTTGCTTCTATTGTCATACCTCCTACCGATCCATTGGAACAATATTTGCTAGACCATGAAAATGATATGCATATGAATGAAATACTCCCTCCATTTTTATATACAAGGCCACAAACTCAAAGTACAAGTACCAAGGTAAAATTTAATGGGTTGCTCTGTAAACCAGCTTTTCTTTTCATTTACTGGGATCATTAATCCACCGCATGAATGCAAGAAAGAGATAGAAAGATGATTGGAGTGTCACTAGGACTGCATGCATGCATGTATTAAATAGGTTGCTAGTTCAAGGAAATATCACCAACTTTTGTCTCCATTACTGTTAGTGGCCTTGTATAGATGCAAAGTGTATTTTTTGTAGTGGCCTTGTATAATAAATGGAGAGAGTAAATGAGATATTCTTCAAACAAACAGCTATCTTGATACATAATTTGCCTGTTGAGACTTTGGGAGATCCTCTCCCACCTAAAGGTGATCCTACGTTGTGTTTGAATTAAACAAATTGCCTGATAAACTTAAATATGCTTATCTTGATGAAAAGAAAATACATCCTGTTATTATCAGTGCTAACCTTTCTGAGCATGAAGAGAAGTGATTATTAAAAACTCTGAGGAAGCACCGTGCTGCTATTGGATATACTCTGGATGACCTTAAGGGCATTAGTCCCACTCTATGTCAGCACAAGAATCATATGGAGCCTGATGCTAAACTAGTTGTTGATCATAAATGATAATTAAATCCTTAAATGAAGGATGTGGTAAGAACTGAAATATTAAAGCTTCTAGAAGCAGGTATAATCTATCCCATAGCTGATAGTAGATGGGTAAGTCATGTCCATTGTGTTCCTAATAAAGGAGGAATCATCGTTGTTCCTAATAATAAAAATGAACTTATCCCACAAAGAACCGTAACTTGTTATAGGATGGTAATTGATTTCAGGAAATTAATTAAAGCTACTAGGAAAGATCATTACCGCTTGCCTTTTATTGATCAAATGCTAGAAATACTATCAAAGCGTACACTCTTTTGTTTTTAGATGGATATTCTGGTTTTTCTCAAATACATATGTCACAAGAAGATCAAGAGAAAACCACTTTTACTTGTCCATTTGGAACCTATGCTTATAGATGTATGCCTTTTGGTTTATGTAATGCACCTACTACCTTTCAAAGATGTATGACTGCTATATTCTCTGACTTCTGCGAAAAGATTGTTGAGGCTTTCATGGATGATTTTTCCGTTTACGGACTTCTTTTGATGATTTCTGGAGCAACCCCTATCTAGTTTTGTAGAGCTGTGAAGAAACTAAACTTGTTTTGAACTAGGAGAAGTGTTACTTTAAAGCGAATGAGGGTATAGTCCTTGGGCATAAAATTTCTGAAAGAGGTATTGAAGTTGATAAAGGTAAAGTTGATGTAATTAAGAAAATGCCATGTCCTAAAGATATCAAACGTATAAGAAGTTTCCTTCGTGTCGTGGAATTATCACGTCAGATGTCCTAGTGTGAGGACTTAGTCGTGGATCCATCGTGACTGGGTTAGCTTAGAGGGGTTAAACCAGACAAAGGACACATGGAGTTTATACTGGTTAGGCCCCTTGCGGTGAAGGTAAAAGGCTACGATCCAGTTGTGGTGGAATTTATGGGGTCTCAATAACCAGGGAGCAAATCCACTTTGCCTAGTTCTCGAGTTGTTGTCTCTTGTCCCTTTATATACACAGGTTGACGCCCGGCGGTTTACAGAATCTGAGGCTGGCTCATACATGTGTCCGGCCCGGTTTCTACCTTTTGCTATCTTACAATGCAAATTATATATCTCATGGCGGTTTACGTCTATGGGCCCTAATCCGCCTGAGGGAGTTCCGGACTAGGGGGTGTCCGGATAGCCGAACTATCATCATCGGCCGGACTCCAAGACTATGAAGATACAAGATTGAAGACTTCGTCCCGTGTCCGGATGGGAGTTTCCTTGGCGTGGAAGGCAAGCTTGGCGATATGGATATGTAGATCTCCTACCATTGTAACCGACTCTGTGTAACCCTAACCCTATCCGGTGTCTATATAAACCGGAGGGTTTTAGTCCGTAGGGACTAACAACAATCATACCATAGGCTAGCTTCTAGGGTTTAGCCTCTTTGATCTCGTGGTAGATCCACTCTTGTAACACACATCATCAATATTAATCAAGCAGGACGTAGGGTTTTACCTCCATCAAGAGGGCCCGAACCTGGGTAAAACATCGTGTCCCTTGTCTCCTGTTACCATCCGCCTAGGCGCACAGTTCGGGACCCCCTACCCGAGATCCGCCGGTTTTGACACCGACATTGGTGCTTTCATTGAGAGTTCCTCTGTGTCGTCACCGATAGGCCCGATGGCTCCTTCGATCGTCAACAACGACGTAGTCCGTGGTGAGACCTTTCTCCCGGACAGATCTTCAGATTCGGCGGCTTTGCATCATGGGCAATTCGCTTGCCATCTGGAGCAGATCAAAAGCTACGCCCCTGGCCATCAAGTCAGATTTGGAAGTTTAAACTATATGGCCGATATCCGCGGAGACTTGATCTTCAACGGATTCGAGCCGCAGCCGAGCGTGCTGCACTGTTTCGATGGGCATGATCTAGCTCTGCAGCCGAACAGTGCCCTGGAGGCCGCACGTGCATCCGCTCCGACCCTTACTCCGGAGCCGGGTTCCCCGATCAAGGATGAGTGGTTGGACACGCCTCGGGCTTTAATCTCGGCGATCGAGCGAACCCCCCGCCCCGTCCTTTATGAAGACCTCGACCTGTGGTGCCGGACTCCTCTCCGACTTGAACCCCCTGCCCCCGCCAAACGAATCCAATTGGGCGCCCGTCATGGAGTTCACTGCCGTGGACATCTTTCAGCACTCGCCCTTTGGCGACATCCTGAATTCACTAAAGTCTCTCTCTTTATCCGGAGAGCCCTGGCCGGATTACGGTCAGGAAGGTTGGGATGCGGACGACGAAGAAATTCAGCGCCCACCCACCACCCACTTGGTAGCCGCTGTCGACGATCTAACCGACATGCTAGACTACGACTCCGAAGACATCGACGGTATGGACGACGATGCCGGAGACGACCAAGACCCAGCGCCTACAGGGCACTGGAAGGCCACCTCGTCATATGACATATACATGGTGGACATCCCAAAAGATGGGAACAGCGATGGAACAACGGAGGATGACCCTCCAAGAAGCAACCGAAGCGCCCGGCGTCGGGCGCCGCTTAAATCCCGCCACAGCAAGAATGAAGATTCCGCACCGAGATAACAATACACCGACAAGTGTCAAGACAATCCACTCCAGAAGATCCAAAGGTGCAGGAAGATGGAGACGCTAGCCTCGCGAGAGAGCGGCAGAAGAAGAGGTAGAGGATTATATGCCTCCTCCCGAGACGGCAAGCCTCGACGACGATGAATTGCCGTGCCTGAGAATCCCGTCGAACAAGAGCGTTTTAGACGAGGCTTATGGCCATGGCGAACAGCCTCAAGAAAAGCAGCAACAGCTTAGAGCTGATCAGGATCTGCTAGCCGACAGATGGATCTGGAGTCCTCGCGTCAAGAGCATGAGCTCGAACGCCTCCAAAGCTACCCTAAACGCAAGCTGCTCCCCGACTAGAGGAGGAGGCTTACGAACCCGCATCACCAGGAGACAATATGGCTGACCGACCACCCGTGGTCGCGACAGAGAGGCCTCTAGGCCCTTCACTAGAACCGCACTCGGCATCGCCAAAAAGCACACGGCCAAAGGGGAACGCCCGACCTGCGAGATATATTGGAGGACAAGGCAAGACAATCAAGATCGATCTATGGATCACGTGGGCGCCCACGGCACGCGTGATTTACAACCGTCGCGCGGACACAATAAGTCCGCCGGGCGAACAAAACAGACCAAGTCTTTTGAGCTCCGTCGTGATATCGCCCGACAGAGGCGCCAAGACACCCACTATGCTTCATGACGAAGTAATGGATCATCAAATCCCAAGGGTTTAAACCGTTAATATTGAATCCTATGATGGCACAACAGACCCCGCGTTTGGATCAAGACTATCTCCTTCACATCCACATGGCCCGCGGTGACGATCTTCACGCCATCAAATACCTCCCCTCAAGCTTAAAGGACCATCCCGGCATTGGCTCAACCGCTTGCCAGCAGAGTCAATTGGGAGCTGGGAGGAACTGGAAGCCGCATTCCTCGATAAATTCCAGGGCACTTATGTGCGACCACCAGACGCTGATGACCTAAGCCACATAATTCAGCAGCCAAATGAATCGGCGGACAATTCGACACGGTTCTTAACCAAGAAAACCAAATAGTCGACCGTCTGGATCATGGAGGCCTCGCGGCCTTCAAGCATAACATCCGTGACGAGTGGCTTGCCCGGCACCTAGGACAGGAAAAGCCGAAATCCATGGCAGCCCTCACATCACTCATGACCCGCTTCTGCGCGGGTGAGGACAGCTGGCTAGCACGCAGCAACAACCTCAGCAAAAATTCTGGCAGTCCGGACTTCAAGGACCGAAATGGCAGGCCGCGTCATAACAAAACAAACGCCGCATTAACGGCGACAATATTGAGGATACGGCAGTCAATGCCGGATTCGAGGCTTTAAACCCGGTCAGCGGAAAAGCCATTCAAAAGAACTACTCTGGTCCGCCCAATTTGGACCGAATACTCGACCGCCAGTGAGGACACGGCACTTCAAGAGCCAGCTAACCACACCAACAGGGACTATTGGGTATTCAAGCAGGCAGGCAATTTAATTGCCGAAAGCAATGACAAGGGGCTGCATAGCGATGACGAGGACGAGACCCAACCGCCGAACAATAGAGGACAGAAGGGTTTCCCCCTACAGGTGCGGACGGTGAACATGATATACGCAACGCACATACCCAAAAGGGAGCGGAAGCGTGCACTCAGGGATGTCTACGCGATGGAGCCAGTTGCCCCGAAGTTCAATCCATGGTCCTCCTGCCCGATCACTTTTGACCGAAGGGACCACCCCACCAGCATCCGCCACGGTGGATTCGCCGCACTGGTCTTAGACCCAATCATCGATGGATTTCACCTAACCAGAGTCCTGATGGACGGCGGCAGCAGCCTGAACCTGCTTTACCAGGATACAGTGTGCAAAATGGGCATAGACCCCTCAAGGATTAAACCTACCAAAACGACCTTTAAAGCGCCATACCAGTGTAGAAGCCAATTGTACAGGCTCGCTTACATCGAAGTGGTCTTCGATCCCGGATAACTTCCGGCGAGGAGTTAATCTTCGACATAGTCCCGCTCCGCAGCGGCTATCATGCCTTGCTCGGACGCAGCGCTTACAAAGTTCAACGCGTGCCGCACCACGATACCTCAAGCTCAAGATGCCAGGCCCTCGAGGAGTTATCATGGTCAACGGAAACATCGAACGCTCTTCCGCATGGAGGAACATACAGCTCTCGCGCGAAGTGCAATACAGCCTCTTAAGGCAATTCTCGAGTCCGCCGTTAAGCGGCCGGACACAAGCGCGCCTCGGAGTAACTTACAACAAGACCACCTGGCACGCCCGAGCATCGCCAGAGCAGTGCGGCCCCAACCCCAGCTCCCGCGAACGTCAGCAGGTCCTTCGCAGACACCATTACGCCCAAGATACCGTGGGCATGGGGAGAGGGCACGACCACGATAAACCCAGATCATGCTCAACCACACCAGGGCTCTCAAGTCGCCGCCCTTTTCTTTTTCTTTTGACCCTTTACTTTTTACCCACAGGACTCGCTTTGTCGAGGCCTGTCCGCAGCAGACCTGCCAACTCACGATGCAACAGCCAGGGAAGGATAAGGGCTACAACGAATATACAGGTGGTCTCCATTACGAGCATTTTTTTACACCAATCTGCAGCCTACCCCTGGAGGGGGACATGTTTAATAGTTCCATACCTTGCTTATCGCACTATTTGTATCGTTCTGCATTCATAGCAGCACTTATATAATAAAACAATGCAGCACCTTTTTGCTTATAATTGCATTTCTTTTTCATACATATGTTCATTCACGGCATATTGCATCCGTACACTTTGGTACGGCTAATATACACCAGGGGCTTATGTTTCCCGCAAAATGGTATAATGAGTCCGAACACTTTCACAAGTGCGGCACCCCGAACTTATAGCACTATATGCATCAGCTCTGAATCATGTCTTGGGTCAATAGTTGGGTTTGCCCGGCTCCCGTGTTTTGGTACCTTATGTTCCGTTATATCGGCTAAGGTAGCACCGGGAGAACCACTCGCGATTCCGCCTCAGCTTCGCTAGGTTAACGCCTCGGGAGAAAGCTAAACTGACCGTCATGATGAGGCGAGAGCCGTTCGCTGTTCGAGAGGTTTATTGAGAGTCCTTAAAGACTTATGCCACTTAGAGTGAGGAGCCGGATACTGTCCGGCCAAGGCGTGGATAGCGCCCCAAATTCGGCATTCCAAAGACTAGGGGCTTCGCTGACATTTAAAATTCTAGAATTCTATGGCTAAGTGAGAGTGTTCAAGCATTAGAAGTCCGGTTGCCTTGTTCGCTGTGTTGAGCGCCTCCTAGATGGACCCAAAATGGGAACAAGAGCGCCAAGTTTATCCCAACACCCCAGCACTGTGGCATGGGGCTGAAGCCGAGGACTTGCCATCTCTCGATTTGATAAACAGCCGCACGAAGGTAATATTTTAAATTAACAAGCGTTGCTTAGTGCATATGAACTAAGTTTTCAGCGACATGATAACAAAATGCGAGTCTACTCAAATATTACATCTTTGGAGCACTCACCCGCAATAGTCTGGCGCCTTCAACACACTCTTATAGTACATCTCGGCATGCGATGCTCCTTGCCCTCCGGTGGTGGGTCCGTCACAAGCTTCGGCATCCATCTTGCCCCAGTGCACCTTTTGCGGGCAAGGCCCGACGGGCACCCTCAATACAAGCGGAATGCTTGATCACTTCAACCCACGGGCACGCATCCATCAGCCGCACTAGGACGGTAGCTCCTGTGCATGGCCTCCTTAGGCCACAGCCGAACTATGAGGCCCTTCATGGCCTGTTCGGCCGCCTTGTGGAGCTCGACCAGCTGCTTCAGCTGGTCGCTGAGGGCACTGGATGTCCGCCTCAAAGATACCGAGACCAGAAGACCTTCTCCGTCGAGCCCCTCCTCGGCCCGGTAGAATGCGGCAGCATCGGACATACTGCGAGGAAGATCTGCGAACGCCTCGAGAGTCTGACCGGGTAAGCAACAGGTAATTAACACTCACATGCTTACTTTGCATGGAAAATGCCTTACCCGCTGCTCTTTTCTTCACCGCCTCAATCTCCGGAGGGCCTTGTAGGCTTCGCCTTAGCGGCTTTGGCACTCTCAAGAGTCGTTGTAAGCTCAGACTCTCGAGTCTTCGAGTCACGCCCAAGATCTCATGTTTTTCACGAGATCCTGGAGCTCTTGCTGTACCTCCGCCACCCGCGCCTCCTGCTTCTCTCTCGCCGGGCGCCCATGCGCCGCAGACATGCTCGGCCATGCCACCGCTTCCTTCAGGGTCACCACCTCGTTAGTGGCCCCTAAATACCCACGTTATCCTTGTAATTTTTCTTGCAACCAAATCCTTTTTTGTAAGGTACAATTTTCATAAGGTATTACTCACCTTCCTTTTCCTCGAGCTGCTTTTTGGCATGACCGAGCTCGTTCTCGGACCGCTCGAGGCTTTTCTTCAAATTATTTACCTCCGCAGTCAGTGCGGCGGAGGTCAGCAGCACAGCCTGCAATCCCATATTGACACATTTTTTATATGACTCCTGCATTTATCTTTCTAAAGATCCTCAGTCCGGCTTTTCTTTCCGAACACCGAACCGAGCATCAGGGGCTACTGTCTATGCGGTACCATTTACATATATTGAAATTTCTTACCTCAAAGCCTGTTAGAAGACTGGTACAGGCTTGGTCAGCCCGCCTTGGCGGATCGAATCTGTCCGATCACCGCACTCATAAAGTGCGGTGCTCCTTCTGATGGAGGCGCCGTGAGCGCCCAAGAGCTATCCGGTGCCTCCGGTTGGACGAAGGACACGGCGTCTTACCTTCTTATGGCGGGATCGCTATCGGACTCCGGAACCACTGAAGGTTCCGCATGGAGTCCGGACAAGGGTCGGGCTTAGAGCCCTCGGGGTCTTGCCCCCACGCGCTGAGTCCGGGAGGTTGCCTTGTGGCACCTCCTGTGCCACCTCCTCGTGACCAAGCCCCTTTGGGGCCCAGCCGCGCGTTGTCCGCAGCATGAGGCGAGGAGGCGGTCGGAAGCGGCATCTCCATTTTCGACGAGCCCGTGGACCGCCGATGAATCGGGCGAACTCGCCTTTAGGCGGGCTGCACGATTGTTCACATTAGAGAACACTCTGCAATAATAAAAAGCCATGGGTATCCGGACACTTACGATCTCGCCAGGGGCTTGGCCCTTGTAGGCCAATCCCCTCGTCGTCGCCGACGCTGGTGGAGAAGTCCGGAGGAAGAGTTCTTCCTTCTGATTCCCTCCGCCTCCCGGTTAGGGCGGCCTTCCTTTTCCTCTCCTCCCCCGCTGGGGGAGAAGCTTCTTCTTCTTCCTCCTCGTCTTCAGGAGAAGATTCTGCTTCAGAATCCGACAGCACCTGGCGTCGGGAGCTCCTTCGAGTTCCCGTGGCCTCCTTCTTGGCCTTCTTCTCCGGTACCACATGGGGTGCCGGAGCTAGCAGCCCCGTCAATCGGGCGTCCGCTGGGTCTTCTGGCAAAGGAGCTGGACAGTTAATCTGTCCGGACGTCTTCAGCCAGACCTGTCGAAGAATAGGGAGTTTTTAGATCCCACGTAGAGTCAATCTATGAAAAAAGAGTCCCGTAAAGGGTAAAATAACTTACCTCGCCGGCATGACGCCGCGAGCTGTATCCGCGATCTTTGTTAGCGGATGCCGGGGCTTCGGCGCCCTTGAACAGCACCTTCCATGCATCTTCGTACGTGGTGTCGAAGAGCCGCCTCAAGGTTCGGTGCTGTGTCGGATCGAACTCCCACAAATTGAAGTCCCGTTGTTGGCATGGGAGAATCCGGCGGATGAGCATCACCTGGATTACGTCGACAAGCCTGCGATTCTTGTCCACCAGGTTCCGGACGCGTGTTTGGAGTCCGGATAGCTCGTCTGAATCCCCCCACTTCAGGCCCGTCTCTTTCCATGACGAGAGCCGTGTGAGGAATCCAGATTTGAATTCGGGGGCCACTGCCCAATCAGGGTCACGCGGCTCGGTGATGTAGAACCACACCGATTGCCACCCCTTGATGGTTTCCACGAAAGTGCCCTCCAACACGTAGCGGGGACATCCTGCCCACCATGGCGCCCGCGACTCCGCTTATTGCCCTTCACAACCTTCGCTTGACATCGAAGGTCTTGAGCCACAAGTCAAGTGGGGCTGGATGCAGAGGAAGGCCTCAGACACGACGATAAACGCCGAGACGTTGAGGACGAAATTGGGCCAGGTCGTGGAAGTCCAGGCCGTAGTAGAACATGAGCCCCGGACAAATGGGTGAAGTGGAAAACCTAGTTCATGGAGGAAGTGGGGAGAAATACCACCTCTCATGGGGACTGGGGTTGGAATGAGCTGCCCGCGTCGGGCAGCTCAGTCGCAAATATCGCCGGACAAGTATCCGGCCTCCCGCAGTCTTGTGATGTGCCCCTCCGTGATGGAGGAGGCCATCCACTTGCCTCCCGCTCCGGACATAGTTGGAGAGGGTTGAGGTGAGAAGCACGGACTTGGGCGCTGGAGCTCGAGTTCGCGGAGATGGATAAGCCAAGGAGGAAGAAGGCGCAGGTAGAAGGGTTGGATCTTTATCCCCTTATGTGGGCAGACAGAAACATGTGTCCCCACCGGCCTGGTAAAACTCGCTTATCTCCCAAGCGTCACAATCAATGGCGCGGTTGGGTTACCCACGTCCGTATTGATGGGAATCCCGGAATAAGGGGAACACGATCTCTGCCTCGACAAGACGTACAAAGAAACCGCCGCTAAACACGCTGAGGTGGAACAATAAAAACAATTTGAGTAAAGGCTTGGTAGTGGTGCGACGTCACGCCACAAAATACGTCAGCAGATTGATCTTGTGTAATATTATTCTCCCTACGGTGGTATGTGGAATTTATTTTTGCAGAGCCGGACACTATCCTGGTGTTCACAATCTTCTATGAATTATTCGGAGGAAGAACCCGCCTTGCAATGCCGAAGACAACATGCGTGCCGGACTCGTCGTCATTGAAGCCTGGTTCAGGGGCTACTGAGGGAGTTCCGGACTAGGGGGTGTCCGAATAGCCGAACTATCATCATCAGCCGTACTCCAAGACTATGAAGATACAAGATTGAAGACTTCGTCCCGTGTACGGATGGGACTTTCCTTGGCGTGGAAGGCAAGCTTGGCGATACGGATATGTAGATCTCCTACCATTGTAACCGACTCTGTGTAACCCTAACCCTATCCGGTGTCTATATAAACCGGAGGGTTTTAGTCCGTAGGACGAACAACAATCATACCATAGGCTAGCTTCTAGGGTTTAGCCTCTTTGATCTCATGGTAGATCCACTCTTGTAACACACATCGTCAATATTAATCAAGCAGGACGTAGGGTTTTACCTCCATAAAGAGAGCCCGAACCTGGGTAAAACATCGTGTCCCTTGTCTCCTGTTACCATCCGCCTAGACGCACAGTTCGGGACCCCCTACCCGAGATCCGCCGGTTTTGACACCGACACCGCCCTTGGGCTCTGGGCCTTTAAGTCTCTGTAGTAAAGCTACATACTCCTTGTCTTCATGGGCTTCAATACGGATGATTCCTTGTGAGTATAACCCGGCCCCTCCTGGGCAGTTTATACTCAGTAGTTATATCCCCAACATTAGGCCCCAGATTGATTTGAACTTGTTCATGTCAATCTTCAACTTAGAAAAATTCCATCTTGAACATCTTTGTGTTAATCTTGGAGATCGTAATAAATCGCCATGACGTCATCTGCTTATTAAAACCTGTAAATACTTCCCTTTTATTAATGAACCTCCGAAGACCGAGGCGACAACTGTATCACATCCATTTTTTGGGTTCCTCGATTCCCGCGCCTGTCACTTATCCCTTCGTCTTATAAATACGACTAGGGGTCATTTTTCCTTTTCCCCCTTTGTGCCTCTTGCCCTTATCGTCTTCCTCACGTCGCCTCAGCATTCGAGCGTAGCCGCCACCGTCGACTTTCGCCTCTGCTCCAATAACGGCCGCTGCATCAACCTGATTTGATCAGAAAAACGCGGCGCCTCTCCACTACTCCTTCAACCTCTGTAAGTATTCTTTCCCTCTTCCCGAGATCTACTGCTAGGGTTTCAGTTTCCTTCGGTGTTTGTCGGTGTTCGTCAATGTTCTTCACTTGTACTTTCCCCAGAACTTCATAAAACTTGATAATCTCCCTGCGCGGCTGTAGCTAAATTCCATTTTTCCTCATCATAGCATACCTTCTTCAGTAGACAGATCCCATCTGGTTTTTAGCTGTTCTGCAGTCACCTTTTAGGTCTTTGGAATTTTTTCCTTTTTAGAACTGCGTTAGATCCAGAATTATAATGTCAACTTGCAGAACCTATTTGTGCAGTACTTAGCAATTTCTCAGATCTGTAACTTCCACACCATTGTAGGCGGTTTAACCTTTAGAAATTGATAATCCGCCAGGTACCATTAGCCCTCTCCTAAACCGCCAACTCGTCATTAACATCAGTATTCAGTTTATCATGTACATATGTTTCGATATCTCCTTCCCCCGGCCTGATGCCGGTTTATGCATGTCAGTCATGAACCGTAAACCGGCTTTTGATCCTCTTTTCCAGCTTGTCATCGAAATGGCCAAGCAGTTATATGCTTGCAATTGGGTCCCTTCCCGGGTTACTGAGGAGCAACTGACTGGGTACGTTTTAGCTGGCGCTTTACCAAGCAAAGAAAACATCCAGTGGCGGGTCCCTGGTCCCAAAAATCCTCCTGAGCCCCAAGATGGAGAAGTGATTGTATTTACTGATCATCTGAATCAAGGTTTTAGCCCTCCCGGATCAAAGTTCTTCCGTGACGTGCTTGCTAGCTTCCAGATCCACCCTCAAGATATCGGACCAAACTCTGTGTCCAATATTTGCAATTTTCAAGTGTTTTGCGAGGTTTATCTGCAAGAAGCACCTAGTGTTGAATTCTTCAGAGATTTCTTTTACTTAAACCGTCGTACCGAGTTTACAGACGGGCCTAATACTGAACTTGGTGGAGTAACAATTCATAAAAGGAAAGATGTCAATTTTCCTCACGCCAAACATCATATAGCCACCCCAAGGACTGGAATCAGACTTAGTTTTACTGCCGAAGCACAGATCCTGATGATGAAAATCCTCTACCGGGTTACCGTGCCTACTGTCTTACCAGCGAACATCCATTTCCCCAACGACTTAATGCAAAGGAACGATCCAAATACGCACCATAGCTTTCGAAGCTCTGAGCCTTTATGGCGAGCGGTTTAACTGGCATCGACCTTGTCCGCTGTTGAGTTTCTTGGAGTATCTTACCCTTAAGCCGTCGCACCGGTTTAATGTGTGATAACACTTGGGATGTCCAAGACCCTCAGCGGCACACTGATATTCAGTTATCTGACGACGAGATTACTGAAGCTGTCAAAAAGATGTTGGATGAACCGATATCTAAGTGTAGCAAGATAGGGCTTAGTCCCTTTTACGTCTCCAATAAACCGCCAGGTGTAAGAATTGCATCCTTCTTGTCTTAATCCGCCCTCTTTTAAATTCTTCCTCACAACCTTTTGTTCATATTTGCAGGTTAATGACCCATTTTGGAAAAGAAAGCCACAGGATAAACCGGCAAAACCGCAGGATAAACCGGCGAAAACTCCTCGCCCTAAGACCAGAGTTACGAAGAAACCGACAAAGAAGAAAACTGCCAAATCCCCTGGCCCAAATAATGATGAAGAGCTTGATGATCCGGATTCAGAGGTAGAACTTGATTCTCTTGGTTCTTTTTTCATACATCTTATTGACAATGATCGTTACCAGGATGATGCGGAGGCCAGTCATGATGGTGATGTAGAGGTAATTACTCTTTATTCCGACTCAAATCCTCTGCCTAGACCCAAAATCCGTCGAGCAGTCCGGAAAGTGAAATTTTCACTCCTTCTCGCTTATTCGGATCCGCACTTTATTTTGAAGACACAGCAGCATGAAGCTCGCCGCAGGACCCGGCATAGCGGCCAAGTGGTTACCTCCTCTGGTTTACCGGACACCCCGGTTCGAAAACGCCGTCCAGAGGTCTCTTGTACTTCTGATATACCTTGTCCCAAGGCGGGTTATTTCCGATATCCTCTTAATCCGTCTGACTCAAATTACCAGGGAACCTCCCATTCATCTTCTGGCGATTCAACAGGAACGAAACTTCCGACTCCTAAAACAGTTCCTGGGTGAGCAGATTTTGATAATCTGTCATACCTTTATATTTTAATCTTTACTCTGTTCTGATGCATACTTATTATCTTTCTAGGGCCAAAGCCAGAGCCAGGAAGAAAGCCAAGGTGAACCCACCAGCTGAAGACCCTAGTCGTAACTAACCGGAAAGAACTCCTGAACCGTCAAATCCAAATGTGGACAATATTCCAGATGACCCACCGATGCCGGATCAACCAACTGAAATTGAACACATGGATGCTGATCCAATGACTCATGTTGATGATCTGCCGAGCCCGGCCAAAGGAGTTGATGATCCACCAAGCCCCGCCAAAGGTGCTGATGATCCACCAAGCCCGGCCAAAGGTGTTGATGATGATGTTGTCATTACTGGCACTGGTCACACCTCTCGTGGCCACCCCATAGCCTTATCCAAACACAGCGCCAAAGAGGAAAAAGCTGCTCTAGAAAAGGGTAAGTGGAAGACTGATTTATCAAGCTATGCCCACCTCGACGCTCAAGACCTGCATTTTGGATACTGAAACCGCCTGTACACAAGCCGTGACTATGAAGCCGGTTTAGTAGGCCTAATGAAGGAGCGCTATGAGGTAATTTGTAACATCCCAAATTTTCAATTTGGAATGTTATACATTAGGTCATCATGCATGTCATATTTTCTCGCATTTTTCTGATCCTAGAAATTTCACGCAACTCAAGGACCCTCGGAGAGAGTTGGAAGTTTCATTATTTTCATATTTGGGAATCCTCAAATTTTGAAAATAGGATCATTGGATTATTTAAATTATCTTCATAAAGTTTTCCTATAAAAAATATTTGAGAGGGAATAATATGACTTTCCCAAACAATTAGGAAAAATGAAGATATTATAAATAAACCAAATTTGGTTTTGAAAGATTTATTTTGCTTAGGCAAAATGAGCATTTTAAAATTTTATGCATGTTTGCTGTTTTTAAAGTTCATTTTGTTCGACTCATTTTAGGAGTCGGGAAAATTTGTTTTATTTAAATCCGAGTTCATTTGGTTTTTTTAATTGCTTTGGTTTAAGTTTATTTAAAAAAACAGCGCCGACCGAGGCCCAGCCCGGCCCAAGCCAGCCCAGCCCAGCCCAGCCCTCCCACTCCGCTCCTCCTCAAGCCCGCCGCCCGAGTCCCGCCACAAGACGCCATCGCCGCCACCTGAGTCCGCCCGACCCGCACCCCTCGACCCTCCCAAGCCACCGCCTCCCTCTTAAATACCCCCCCCCCTCTCTCTCACCCCCACCCGCCGAGCGACGCCCACGCCTCGACGCCTGGCCAAGCCAGCCGCCCCGGACGCCGCCCGCCGGCGTCGCCGCCGCCAGGACCCCGCCGCCTCGACGCCAACCCCGCCGCCTCTCCCGAGCCCTGAGCCCTGGCCAAGCGTCGCGGAGCTAGCCACCGCCGCCCAGCCCGATTCGGTTTTTCTCCCGTGAACTGTCCGGTTTATTTTTTTTTAAAAAATTATGTTTGGTTTTTTTTAAAAAACCTAGATTGGTTTTATTTTTTCGGTTTTCTTATTTAACGACGCTCACCGAACCGCTCGCTTCAATGAACGCGTTCGTTAGATTCGCTTACTGTTAACTAACGCTCATTATTTAACTCGTTCGTCGTTTTTCTTTTTAATCGGATTTAATCCGTTATTTTCTGATTTGATTTCGATCCGATTTTCAAAACTGTTTTATTTCTCGCCGCTTATCGGAATCAGGTGATTCAAGCGCTGAGTTTCAGAACGAAACCGCCGTTCCCGATTACCCTACTTTCACAGAGTTTTGCCACTGTGAAATTTTGACCTAATTTCAGATTGCTAAACCGAGTCGTTTCTCTCGAGTTTCGACTTTCGGAGTTTGTTTTGATTCGATTCTTTTGCAACCAGGGTTCTTAAGTTGAACTTTCTGGTTAGATCTTTTATTCGAGATTTCCCGTGCATTAGATGAGTACTTATTGTATGCTTGTTGTTTGTCTGCGTAGATCACCCGAGTGCGCCGCTTGTTATTTCAATCTCTAGGACTCATGGATCATCGCAAGGCAAGTAACACTTTGATCATACCCTTCTCATACCCAGTTTTATGCATTAGATCTATTCCTCAAACACTTGCATGATTAGGATCTAATTAAATTGTGGGTTTGGGAAGTAGATTGAGGTAGTACCTATTACCTGTTTTACTTATGAAACCTTGGGAGTTACTTCTACGTTTGCTTGTTCATGCCATGCTATGCTAGTAGACGTGGATTGGGTGAGTGAATATCCATGACAGATGTGAGATTGTTAATTAATGGTTTATCTAAGGTGGCAACCTAACACACATCTGGGTGGATTGAGGCACCTGGTTTCCATCAGGACTTGCCTGTATTTCTTCGGACCGCCACCCATGCTCTAAGGGATCATAAGATTATTCAAACTGAAACTTCCGTGTGCAGCCACAAGCCAATTATGGGCTCATGAGTTGACTAAGTTGTGCGAACTCTTACGGGTAGGCTAGCTGATGTAGGGATGTAGGTTGGTACGGTCTACCCACATGTAAGGTGCTAGCGCTTCGAAAGACTATGTCTCGGTCATCCGCTTCTCAAACACCATGTAGTGCGAGAACCAAGCGGAGGCGATCGAGTCTTGTGGGGAAAAGTCGCAAACCTCTGCAGAGTGTATAAACTAATCATGATTAGCCGTGTCCCCGTTATGGACAATTTGAGTATCCGTACTTGATTATCATGTGAATCTCAACATGTTACCTCTAATAAAAGTTATTGGGTTTTGATGAGTACTTTTAATTGGGATTGAGGATGCTGTCAACCATTCTCAATGTTTAACAACCACCATGATAGTTAAATAAAATTATTCCTTTGATGTAGGGAAAATCAGCTTTATGCAAATGTAACCAGAGAGCCTTACCACCAGCCAAATATGCATGTAGTATAGGTTATTCTTTCATTGCTCTTTATGTGTTACATTGCCAGATATTCCATGTGCTGACCGTGTTGGCTGCAACTTTTCACGCTTGCAGACTTTTTAGACGCATTTAGTAAGGTGTTAGGTCGTGGTTCTATACTCGGTGATGCCGCTTGGAGTTGATGGACTCGCTTATCTTCCAAGCCTTCGCTGTTATTATTAGATGGCCTTAAGCCATATTATTGTATTCAGTTCCCTTGTGGACAACGATGTAATAAGTGTGTGATTGCTACTCTGCTATAAATCCTTCGAAGTACTGTGTGGTGTCAGATTATCGATCCAGGGATGACATCGAGCACGAGACTTGATCCATTCGGTCTGGTCGCTACAGAGAATGGTATCAGAGCACACGCTGACTGTAGGACACGACCACTAAGATAAAGCCATAGATCACTCTCTCTTCCCATTTTCTAACTCCTCATCTTTTCTACTCTCTTTAGGATGACGGACGCGAAGATCAAGTACACCCAACCGGATGAAGGCACACCTTTTGGATTTCACTTGAAGGAAGTTACTAAGTACTTGAACATTGGATTACCAAGCTTCACCGGGACTTTCAACGCCACTCTGCCTGAAGAGGAGCGCTGGAAGATTCATGCTCACGTTCCAGGAAGGACATTCGCCCCAATCACCAAGCCAATAGATAGTGTTTTCAGTGCACCCACTTGGAGTCTGGGAAAGAGCATGGCAGCTCACATCACCATGGGACGCATTGGAGAAGTTTATCAAGAAGACCTCAAGGACACTATCTACCAAATTTATGGACGCCGAGATGACAAGCGGGACGTCGTCAACACCAAGAAGGATAGGTCCATTGCAGCTTTCATCCAGAGTTAAACCAGCACATTCGACGCCAGAGAATCAAATGTGCAATGACATGTTGGAGTTGCGTAAGACGAAGGAAAGGATCATCGAATCGGAAGAAGAACTAAAGACTACACGCAAGGACTACATGGACGAGATCGTAGCTTTGGCAAGACACAATAACGATCTTAAGTACGAGATCAAGAACTCAAGAAGAAGTTGGCGCCAGAATGAAGACCAGTATGTCGAACACCCAATCGACTACATCAACATCGACGACACAGATTCGGATCCAAGTGAACCCGATTTTGAAGACGAAGCTGGAGCAGACATCATGGAGTCTTCCACCGGTTCAAATTAGTAGAAGTCCCCCACATATTAGTAGTATTCCCTCCATGTAAACATTATAGTACACGCACTTTTGCGATAGTTAGATCGTTGTAACCCTTGTTTGATTGAATGAAGTGATTTTGTGTGCATTTGCTCATGTGCATTTGGGTAGTGATTCCCTTAGACCTCATTCTATTCTACATTCTCTTCTTTTCTAAACCCATCAGATGCCTCCGAGACGCGACCCCGGATTCGTTTTCCCGCCAGAGATCACCCAATTGATCCAGCAGCAGAATACCCTGATTCAAACATTGGTGCAGAACAACAACAACAACAACAACAACCCACCACCACCACCACCACCGCGGATCATCTCGACTCGCTTCCTTAGACTGAACCCGCCGTGTATTCCAAAAGCACCGAGCCAATTGTAGCAGATGACCGGCTCCGCAAGATAGGAAGGAGCTCACCACTGCAGGATGCATGATGGTGAAAGAGTGAAGTTTGCAGACATCAGCTTGAAGGACCCGCAGAAGATGGTGGGAGAATTTCACAGCCACTTATCCGTGAGACACCGCCACATGGGACCAGTTTGACAAGCTTTTCGCACAGCCCATGTTTCAGCAGGAGCCATGGCCATGAAGAAGCGTGAGTTTCGCAACTTACGCCAAGGAGGAAGGACTGTTGGCGAAGACGTGGATGACTTTAGCAAATTAGCACGTTATGCCCCGATGACGCTACATGCTATGCAGCTAAACAGAGAAGTTTCTAGAAGGACTGAATGATGAGTTCAGATGCCGTTGATGGTAGCAAGTTTCAACAACTACCAGGAGTTAGTAGACCGAGCTCTCATGATTGAAGGAAAGCAGCAGAAATTGAGAACTGCAAGCGGAAGTATGGACAAGGGAAGTATAACTCGATCCCAGCAAAGCCTCGTTATACCCTAAATCAGGAATTCAGTTTCAGCATACCCATGGAGGAGGTAATTCGATAACCATAATGGCACCAAGAATGGGAACGGAATGGAGGAAGCAACGGACGAACCGCACCAACCCGCTACACCATCCAAGGTAGACCTGAGTCACATTACTTGCTTTAAGTGCCGCAAGACTGGGCACTATGCAAATGATTGTCCAGAAGGCCAGAATGGAAATGGCAATGGAAGCTCTGGAAAGAAGCCCAACCCTTTCAACAGGGGACAGGTGAACCACATTGATGTGGAGGAGGTTGAAGATCAGCCCGATGCAGTAATCGGTAAGTTTTTGGTTAAGTCATTTACTGCAGTTGTTCTTTTTGATACTGGTGCATCGCATTCATACATATCAAGGGGATTTGTGGATAAGTACAAGTTACCAACCCAAGCCCTTAGGTCACCCATGCTAGTAACCTCACCCGAGCAGAGTACATGGCTAGTAAATGGTGTGATCGATTGCCACTAAGGATTGGACACTATGTTTTCCCCTCAGACCTAATAGTTCTGGAATCCCAAGGATTGGATGTGATATTAGGAATGGATTGGTTATCAAAGTATGGAGGAAACATAGATTGTACCACAAGGTCAATTTTGCTCACCACACCAGAAGGAAGAAGGATTAAGTATGTATCACGGCACGAGCCGAGGAGAGCACAAGTTAATTGCTTATCAGGAGTGGTACAGGAAGAAGTACCAGTGGTGAAGGATTATCCTGATGTATTTCCGGAAGAGTTGCCAGGAATGCCGCCGGATAGAGACATTGAGTTTTTGATCGAGCTGTTGCCAGGAACAGGCCCGATATCGGCGAATCGTCAGTGATGCCCGCAAAGGATTTGGCGAAAATTAAGAAGCAGATTAAGGAACTATTGGATAAAGGTTTTATTCGCCCAAGTTCTTCACCTTGGGGATCACCCGTTTTGTTGGTGGAGAAGAAGGATGGATTGTTGAGAATGGTTGTTGATTATCGTGGATTGAATGAAGTAACAATCAAGAACAAGTACCCACTACCTATGATAAATGATCTGTTTGATCGCTTGCAAGGAGCCAAAGTGTTTTCTAAGATCGACTTGCGATCAGGGTACCATCAGTTGAAGATTCGGGAGCAGGACATACCCAAGACAACATTTACCACGAGATATGGACTGTATGAGTATACCGTTATGTCATTTGGACTGACTAACGCACCAGCCTATTTTATGAACCTGATGAACAAAGTGTTTATGGAATTTTTGGACAAGTTCGTCGTGGTGTTCATCGATGACATTTTGATTTTCTCGAAGAATGAAGAAGAACATAAGGAACATTTGAGATTGGTTTTGGAGAAACTGAGGGAACACCAGTTGTATGCCAAGTTCAGCAAATGTGAGTTTTGGCTAAAGGAAGTTGGATTTCTGGACATGTTATATCCGGAGAAGGGATAGAAGTTGACCCCACAAAAGTTGAGACCGTAACCAAATGGGAAGCACCAACGACAGTTGGAGAGATTCGAGTTTCCTTGGACTCGCAGGATACTACCAAGATTCATTGAGAATTTCTCAAGAATTGCAAAGCCTATGACTGAATTGTTGAAGAAGGAAAACAAATTCATATGGACTGAGGACTGTGAGGCAAGTTTTCAGGAGTTGAAGAAAAGATTGGTTACCTCACCAGTTTTGATATTGCGGATCAAACTAAGGATTATGAGGTGTATTATGACGCTTCACGCCGAGGACTTGGAGCAGTGCTTATGCAGGAAGGAAGAATTGTTTCAGATGCTTCACGACAACTTAAGCCCCATGAGTTGAATTATGCCACTCATGATTTGGAGTTAGCGTCCGTTGTGCATGCCTTGAAGACGTGGAGACATTTTCTCATTGGAAATCATTGTGAAGTATATACGGATCACAAGAGTTTGAAGTACATTTTCACACGTAAGAGTTGAATCTCAGACAGAGGAGATGGTTAGAGCTAATCAAGGATTATGATATGAGATTGCATTATCACCCCGGAAAGGCTAATGTTGTAGCTGACGTATTGAGCCGTAAGAGCCACATCAATACCCTAATGATGGGAGGAATACCCAATGAGTTAGCCGAGGACCTTCGAGAACTATGTTTGGAAATAGTTCCGAGAGGCTATGTAGCAGCATTGGAGATTCAGTCGACACTAATGGACAAAATCAGAGAAGCCCAAAAGGCAGATAAGGAAGTTGCCGCTATAAAGGAGAAAATGAGCAAAGGAAAGGCTAAAGGATTTCGAGAAGATGAACACGATACCCTATGGTTTGAAGACCGTGTTTATGTGCCCAATGACCCAGAGATCAGGAAGTTGATTTTGCAAGAAGCCCATGATTCACCCTATTCGATTCACCCAGGAAATACCAAGATGTATTTGGATTTGAAGAATATTTTCTGGTGGACCGGAATGAAGAAGGATATTGCGGAGTATGTAGCAGTTTGCGACGTATGTCAGAAAGTAAAGGCGAGCATCAGAAGCCAGCAGGATTGTTACAACCATTGCCGATACCCGAATGGAAGTGGGATAAACTAGGCATGGATTTCATCACAGGTTTGCCAAGACCCGCTTCAGGATATGACTCGATTTGGGTCATAGTCGACCGTTTGACCAAGGTAGCTCATTTCATTCCAGTCAAGACTACCTATAGCAGTGCTAAGTTGGCAAAGATATACATGACCAGAATTGTGTGCTTACACGGAGTTCCGAGGAGCATTGTATCAGACAGAGGAACCCAGTTTACTTCGAAATTTTGGAACCAGTTGCACGAAACATTGGGAACCAGATTAGAATTCAGCACAGCTTTCCACCCACAGACCGATGGACAAACTGAGAGAGTTAATCAGATTTTGGAAGACATGCTGAGAGCTTGTGCACTAGATTACGGATCTAGTTGGGATGAAAATTTGCCGTATGCAGAATTTTCCTACAATAACAGTTACCAAACCAGCTTAAAAATGGCACCTTTCGAGGCCTTGTATGGAAGAAGGTGTAGGACACCATTGTCATGGGACGAAACTGGAGATCGTCAGTTATTTGGACCAGATTTGATTAAGGAGTCTGAACAGAAAGTTAAGTTGATTCGAGACAGGCTCAAGGTAGCCAGTCCTGCATGTAAGAGCTACGCCGATTCAAAGCGCAGCGATTGAGTATGAGTTGGAGACAGTATATCTCGAGTATCCCGCTTCGAGGAGTGAAGCGTTTTGGAGTTAAAGGAAAGTTAGCACCCGTTTAGCTGGACCATATAAGATTTTGCAACGCATGGGAGAAGTTATGTATAAGTTGGAATTGCGGAAGGACTGTCAGGAGTTCATGATGTATTCCATGTTTCTCAGTTGAAGAAATGTCACCCCGAGATAGCAGAGGTACCGTTAAGAGACACAGTGCCACTGGAGGCAATTCAGTTGAAGGATGACTTGACATATGAGGAAAAGCCAGTTAAGATTCTCGATTATGCCAGCAGAGTTACTCGCAGCAAGGTTATCAAGTTTTGCAAAGTTCAGTGGAGCCACCACACTGAGGATGAAGCCACCTGGGAAAGAGAGGAAGTTTTGCTTAAGGACCACCCTCACCTATTTTCTAGCCAACCCGAATCTCGAGGGCGAGATTCATCTTAAGGGGGTAGGTTTGTAACATCCCAAATTTTCAATTTGGAATGTTATACATTAGGTCATCATGCATATCATATTTTCTCGCATTTTTCCGATCCTAGAAATTTCACGCAACTCAAGGACCCTCGGAGAGAGTTGGAAGTTTCATTATTTTCATATTTGGGAATCCTCAAATTTTGAAAATAGGATCATTGGATTATTTAAATTATCTTCATAAAGTTTTCCTATAAAAAAATATTTCGAGAGGGAATAATATGACTTTCCCAAACAATTAGGAAAAATGAAGATATTATAAATAAACCAAATTTGGTTTTGAAAGATTTATTTTGCTTAGGCAAAAATGAGCATTTTAAAAATTTTATGCATGTTTGCTGTTTTTAAAGTTCATTTTGTTCGACTCATTTTTAGGAGTCGGGGAAAATTTGTTTTATTTAAATCCGAGTTCATTTGGTATTTTTTTTAATTCGTTTTGGTTTAAGTTTATTTAAAAAAAAAAAGCTTCCCCTCCGAGGCCCAGCGGCCCAAGCCAGCCAGGCCCAGGCCAGCGCCCGCCCTCCGCCTCCTCCTCTCGCGCGCCGCCTTGCCGCCGAGTCCCCGCCGCAGACGCCATCGCCGCCACCTCGAGTCCGCCCGACCCCGCACCCCTTGACCCCCTCCCAAGCCACCGCCCCCCTCTTAAATACCCCGGACCCCCTCTCTCTCACCCCCACCCGCCGGGCAGCGCCGCCCGCGCCCGGCCTTGCCGCCGCGCCCCCGCCGTGGGCCCAGGTCGGCGTCGCCGCCGCCGTGGACCCCGCCCCGACGCCGAACCCGCCGCCTCTCCCGAGCCGGGCGCCCGCCGGCGTCGCGGAGGTAGCCACCGCCGCCCCGCGCCGATTCGGTTTTTCTCCCCGTGAACCGTCCGGTTTATTTTTTTTAAAAAAAAAATTATGTTTGGTTTTTTTTAAAAAAAAACCCTAGATTGGTTTTATTTTTTCGGTTTTCTTATTTAACGGACGTTCACCGAACCGTTCGTTTCAATGAACGCGTTCGTTAGGTTCGTTCTGTTAACGAACGTTCATTATTTAACTCGTTCGTCGTTTTTCTTTTTAATCGGATTTAATCCGTTATTTTCTGATTTGATTTCAGATCCGATTTTCAAAACTGTTTTATTTCTCGCTCGTTTATCGGAATCAGGTGATTCAAGCGCCTGGAGTTTCGTAACGAAACCGCCGTTCCGATTACCCTACTTTCACAGAGTTTTGCCACTGTGAAATTTTGACCTAATTTCAGATTGCTAAACCGAGTCGTTCTCTCTCGAGTTTCGACTTTCGGAGTTTGTTTTGATTCGATTCTTTTGCAACCAGGGTTCTTAAGTTGAACTTTCTGGTTAGATCTTTTATTCGAGATTTCCCCGTGCATTAGATGAGTACTTATTGTATGCTTGTTGTTTTTCTGCGTTAGATCACCCGGAGTGCGCCGCTTGTTATTTCGAATCTCTAGGACTCGCGGATCATCAGCAAGGCAAGTAACACTTTGATCATACCCTTCTCATACCCAGTTTTATGCATTAGATCTATTCCTCAAACACTTGCATGATTAGGATCTAATTAAATTGTGGGTTTGGGAAGTAGATTGAGTAGTACCTATTACCTGTTTTACTTATGAAACCTTGGGAGTTACTTCTCGTTTGCTTGTTCATGCCATGCTATGCTAGTAGGCGTGGATTGGGTGAGTGAATATCCATGACAGATGTGAGATTGTTAATTAATGGTTTATCTAAGGTGGCAACCTAACACACATCTGGGTGGATTGAGGCACCTGGTTTCCATCAGACTTGCTGTATTTCTTCGGACCGCCACCTGTGCTCTAAGGGATCATAAGATTATTCAAGCTGAAACTTCCGTGTGCAGCCACAAGCCAATTATGGGCTCTGGCGTAGTTGACTAAGTTGTGCGAACTCTTACGGGTAGGCTAGCTGATGTAGGGGATGTAGGTTGGTACGGTCTACCCACATGTAAGGTGCTAGCGCTTCGAAAGACTATGTCTCGGTCATCCGTTTCTCAAACACCATGTAGTCACGAGAATCAAGCGGAGGCGATCGAGTCTTGTGGGGAAAAGTGCGCAAACCTCTGCAGAGTGTATAAACTAATCATGATTAGCCGTGTCCCCGGTTATGGACAATTTGAGTATCCGGTACTTGATTATCATGTGAATCTCAACATGTTACCTCTAATAAAAGTTGTTGGGTTTTGATGAGTACTTTTTAATTGGGATTGAGGATGCTGTCAACCATTCTCAATGTTTAACAACCACCATGATAGTTAAATAAAATTGTTCCTTTGATGTAGGGAAAAATCAGCTTTATGCAAATGTAACCGTAGAGCCTTACCACCAGCCAAATATGCATGTAGTATAGGTTATTCTTTCATTGCTCTTTATGTGTTACATTGCCAGCATATTCCATGTGCTGACCCGTTTTCGGGCTGCAACTTTTCACGTTGCAGACTTTTCAGACGACGAGTAAGGTGTTAGGTCGTGGTTCTATACTCAGTGATGCCGTTGGAGTTGATGGACTCGCTTATCTTCCAAGCCTTCCGCTGTTATTATTAGATGGCCTTAAGCCATATTATTGTATTCAGTTCCCTTGTGGACAACGATGTAATAAGTGTGTGATTGCTACTCTGCTATAAATCCTTCGAAGTACTGTGTGGTGTCAGCATTACTGATCCAGGGATGACACTGAGCACAGAGACTTGATCCATTCGGGTCTGGTCGCTACATAATTTCTGTTCAAACTTTTCATAAATATCCCTTCCTTCTGATTTATTGATAATATCAACTCCAGTAGCCCCCAAGGGCCGGTTTATCTCTTCAAGATGATCCGGGACTTCATAAAATAATAAATCAACTTCACTTGTGTAGCCCCCAAGGGCCGGTTTATCTATTCAAGATGAACCGGGACTGCATGTTGTAAAGCTTACCCTTCTTGTTGAATACCTTTAGATTCTGGTTTATCATCCCAAGAAAAAATTCACAACTGTGTCGTTTTAGCAATTAGGCATTAGCCCCCAAGTGCCAAGATTAATACTTGTATTGAGCCTTGGTACTTTACCATTTTGTTGAGAAAAAGCGATAGGCATTAGCCCCCAAGTGCCAAGTGTATAAATTTTTATGTGCTTGGGACTTAGAACATGCACTACCAACTCATTAACTGTCTCTTCCAGGCTGATCTGAGCAAAAAAGAATCTCAAATTGCTGATCTTCAAGAAAACATCAAGTCCCAGCAAGCAAAAACTTCCAAGGCCAAATATGAGCTGACCAGCACCTTAACAGCCATGGAACAGTTGAAGAAAACTTCAAAAAGGAGCGGGCATGATGGGATGCTGAAAAAGTAACTCTGGTGAAACAGACAGAAGATGCTGAAGCAGCCCTTAATCCGGTAGTGGAAGAACTGACCGGTTCGAAGCAACAAGTCAATGCCATGACCACTGCTGTCTTTGGTAAATATCTTCTTCATAAGCTTTTAAATAACAACCTCCATGATATTTGCCGGTTTACTAATGTTTGACCATTGCAGGTAGCCACATTTCTCATCTTGGCTCGGATATGCGTAAAAAAATGAAGGCGGCTTATACGTTGATAGAGAAAATATATTCCGGCGCTCAACGGGTCATCTGCACAGCTTCACATAATAAACCGCCCCCAACTTTGATAAAGGAAACACTGGAAAAATTATCCATGATGCCTGCCCGTATTGAGGAATTGAAAAGATTAGCTGCTAGGGCCAGTGCTCTTACTGTATTGACTCGGGCCAAGGCATGGATATCTGATCTTGATCCGTCTGACATAGGGGATGGTAATCCAAGCATCAAAGGAGACGGGTCAGAGTTTGATAATGATGATCTCAGAGCCATAACAAGGGAAGTGCGTCCACTGGCGAGCAAACTGGCTGAAGACACTAATTTGTCATTTTACCAGTAGGTTTATGATGCTGACAACAAGCGGCTTAGTAAGCCAACTTATGATGTGCAAGACCTTATCCCGCCAATCCGTAAGCACACTTATGCCCCTGATGTTGAACCGCCCACCCTTATAAATGATGAAGCTGTGTTCAGAGCCTTAACAGGGATCGATTGGTTAACCATTGACTCCAGCCGCTGGGTGAAGAAGAGGGGGATGAACCGACCCACAACGATCCACAGTCTTCACATCACCCCGGTGATGAATCATGATCCTGCAGCTGGTTTAGTTTCTGCACACTGCGGTCCGTGTGATAAACAACTATTCTTTTGGGCATCAAAGCGCCTTGTAATAGGCTAGTTAAAAAACTTCTTTGATCTGTTTGCCATCGTGCACTTCTGCATAACACTGTTTAATCCATCATGATGATGTTATGTCTGCTTATGTGTCTTAGCAACTTTATTGAATCCTGTTCCTACAGATAACAGTTTGAAAATGTCCTGGTGGTTTACCACCGGACGGGTCATAATGCCTAATATAAAACCATGGTTTATAACCAAGGCTGTACTTTTAAGAATAATATGAATACATCATACCTGTGATGTTGAATCACATCGTTGGTTGTACCAACTTTTTGCAGTAAGGGTGATAACCCAAATTTGGAGTGCTGATAACCCCTCACCATGCTTTGCTGGTTTATAATGAAGCCATGCCGGGTTATAATAAACACCGGATGATCATCCTGGCGACTTATAGTCTAAACCAGTCCGGGTTAACAAACACCGGTTTATAATTGGTTGTGTACTAACAACTTATAGTTGAAAGCCAAGCCGGGTTAACAAACACCGGGTTATGTTGACGACTTATAGTCGGGCCGGGTCAATAGACGCCGGTTTATCATAAAACCTTATCAAAGGATAAAATACTTTGACAAATAAAAGCAAATGAAAGCTTGTAGTCGAGGCTTTTCAAGGGCTGCCAGGCCCAAATTCGAGGATTTTCATGGGCTGCCAGGCCACTGAGTGAAACCATTTTACAAAGCCTTTTAAGATGGACCTCACATTAACAGATCATCATTTTAACTTTAACAAGTTCAGGGTCTCTATAAGATTGACTTGTCAAACGTTTGGCGGGTCATACTAGGATTACCTGGGCGGAGTGACTTACCTGATGAAGGCAGGTTAACCCAGGGTTTTAGGTGAATACACCTGGCGTCCAAGCCTAGCTTGATAGCCTATTACAAGGGTCCTTTAAAACTCTTTGTTGCTTTGCACAAAGAGCCCCCAAGTAACATTTTGATCTGTGCTTAGTGGGTGCCTATGTTTGAGCTGTGCTTGGCAACAAACTCTCTTTGGCCCCTTGGGTGTGAAGCCCCAAAGCTTTGTTGTGGCTTTATAAGCCGGTTTAATGGACAATCAGGACTCCGCTTTATAAGCAGAAGCCCCCATGAAGAACGGCAGAGGCCCCGCTTTTAGCAAGGATGCCGATTTATTATATTGATCATAATATATACATTGTCAAAAATATGTACATAATAGGATCCTATGGCTCAGGTGTAGTAAGACTGAAGATGAGCAATATTCCACGGCCGAAGGGTCTCCTCCTCTGATTTACGTGAGTCCTTGTGCTCTCAAACATCAATAAGGTAGTATGACCCATTGTTGAGATTCCTGCTGACCACAAAAGTTCCTTCCCAATGTGGGGATAACTTGTGCATATCGATCTGATCTTGAATGAGTCGGAGCACTAAGTGACCTTCTTGAAAAGTTCTAGTCTTAACCCGGCGGCTATGATAATGCTGCAGGTCTTGCTGATAAATCACCGAACGAGCCGCCACCATGTCCCTTTTTCATCTAACAGGTCCAACGCTTCTTGGCGTGCTTGCTCGTTGTGCGCTTCAACATATGCTGCCACCCGAGGCGAGTCAAGGCGAATATCACTGGGAAGAACTGCCTCTACCCCATAAACCATTAAGAAAGGCGTATAACCCGTAGATCAATGGGGGGGGGGGTGTTAATGCTCCACAACACAGAAGGCAACTCTTCCACCCAACAACCCGGCGTCCTCTTCAAAGGAACCATAAGCCGGGGCTTGATGCCCTTCAAGATTTCCTGATTAGCTCTCTCAGCTTGACAATTGGATTGGGGGTGAGCCACTAATGACACATCAAGCCGGATGTGCTCTCGTTGACAAAAGTCCTCCATAGCGCCTTTGGAGAGGTTCGTTCCATTATCTGTTATGATGATGTGTGGAAAACCGAAGCGGAAGATCACTTTCTTCATGAATTGAACCGCCATGGCTGCGTCACACTTGCTAAATGGCTCCGCCTCAACCCACTTAGTGAACTTATCAACAGCCACCAAAAGGTGGATCTTCTTATCTTTGGACCGCTTAAAAGGGCCTACCATATCAAGCCCCTACGTTGCAAATGGCCAAGTGATCGGAATCATCCTTAGCTCTTGAGTCGGAACATGAGCTCGGCGTGAAAATTTCTGACAACCATCACACCTTTTCACCAAGTCCTCAGCATCAGCATGAGCCGTCAGCCAATAGAAGCCATGACGAAAAGCTTTAGCCACCAAAGATTTTGAACCGGTGTGGTGACCACAGTCGCCTTTGTGGATCTCACGCAAAATCTCACGGCCTTCTTCAGGAGAAACGCAGTGCTGAAATGCCCCAAGACGCTGCAGTGATGTAACTCGCCATTATGAATAGTCATGGACTTGGATCGCCGGATTATCTGTCTGGCCAAAACTTCATCCTCTGGTAACTCACCCCGGTTCATATACGCCAAATATGGAACCGTCCAATCCGGAATAATATGAAGAGCCGCCACCAACTGAGCCTCTGGATCAGGAATAGCCAGGTCCTCCTCTGTAGGTAACTTGACCGACGGATTATGCAAAACATCCAGAAAGGTATTGGGTGGCACCGGTTTACGCTGAGATCCCAGTCGGCTTAAAGCGTCTGCCGCTTCATTTTTGCGCCGATCAATGTGCTCAACCTGGTAACCCTTGAAGTGACCAGCAACAATATCCACGTCTCATCGATAAGCCGTCATGAGTGGATCCTTAGAATCCCAAGTACCAGAGACTTACTGAGCCACTAGATCAGAGTCCCCAAAGCATCGTACTCGGCTTAAGTTCATTTCCTTCGCCACCCGAAGACCGTGGAGTGGGGCCTCGTACTCAGCTGCATTGTTAGTACAGGGAAACATTAAGCGGAGAACATAACGAATTTTATCACCTCGAGGGGAAGTAAGGACAACTCCAGCGCCCGAGCCCTCCAATTGCCTGAACACGTCGAAGTGGATAGTCCAGTACGTGTTATCCGGTTTATCCTCTGGTGCCTGTAACTCTGTCCAGTCATTGATGAAGTTCACGAGCGCCTGGGACTTGATGGCCGTTCAAGGCATATATTTCACCCTGTGAGGCCCGATCTCAATAGCCCACTTAGCAACCCGGCCAATTGCCTCCCTGTTTTGGATGATATCCCCCAATAGAGAGGAACTGACCACAGTGATGGGATGGCCCTAAAAGTATTGCTTAAGCTTACGGCTTGCCATAAAAACCCCATACACAAGCTTCTGCCAATGTGGATATCTCTGCTTCGACTCAATGAGCACTTCACTGATATAATAAACCGGGCGTTGAACCGGATATTCCTTCCTAGCCTCCTTGCGTTCTACTACAATGGCCACGCTGACAGCCCGGGCATTGGCAACCACATATAACAACAACGGTTCATTATCGACCGGAGCAGCAAGGACAGGTGGCTCGGCTAACTGCTTCTTCAAATCCTCAAACGCCGCATTAGCAGCATCACTCCAGACAAAGTTGTCTGTCTTTTTCATCATCTGATATAAAGGGATCGCCTTCTCCCCTAACCGGCTGATAAACCGGCTCAAGGCTGCAATACGAACCGCTAGACGTCGAACATCATTGATACACGCCGGTTTAGCCAGAGACGTAATAGCCTTGATTTTTTCTGGATTGGCTTCAATGCCCATCTTAGACACCAGAAAACCCAAAGTTTGCCCGCCGGAACACCGAAGACGCACTTGGCCGGATTAAGCATCATCTTATAAACCCGAGGGTTATCAAAGGTTTCCTTCAAGTCATCTATCAGTGTTTCCTTCTTCCTGGACTTCACCACAATATTGTCTACATAAGCATGAACATTGCGCCCAATTTGATCATCAAGACAATTCTGCACACATCGCTGATAAGTCGCCTGGGCACTCTTGAGCCCAAAAGGCATAGACACATAGCAGAAGGCTCCAAAGGGAGTTATCTTGATCTGATGATAACCAGAATAAGCATCCATGAAACTCAAATGCTCACAACCCGCCGTAGCATCAATGATCTGATCAATACGAGGGAGAGCAAAAGGATCGGCCGGACAAGCCTTGTTCAAGTCCGTGTAATCCATACACATGCGCCAAGTGCCGTTCTTCTTAAGCACCAGCACCGGATTAGCCAGCCACTCCGGATTAAAAACCTCAATGATAAACCCAGCCGCCAAAAGCCGGGCTACCTCCTCACAAATAGCCTTGCGCCTTTCTTCATTGAAGCGGCGAAGAAACTGCTTGATCGGTTTAAACTTGGGATCAATATTGAGATTGTGCTCATCGAGTTCCGTCGGCACACCTGGCATGTCAGAAGGTTTCCATGCAAAGATGTCCCGGTTCTCATGGATGAACTCGATGAGCGCGCTTTCCTATTTTGGCTCCAGGTTAGTGCTGATACTAAACTGCTTGGATGAATAGCCAGGAGCGAAATCAACCAGCTTAGTCTCATCAGCCGATTTAAACTTCAGGGCCGGGTCATGCTCTGTGGTGGGCTTCTTCAGAGAAGTCATATCCGCCGGATCAACATTGTCTTTGTAGGACTTCAACTCGTCTGCCGCGCAACCAACTCTACATAAGCCGCATCACCCTCTTCACAATCCAAAGCAATCTTACGACTCCCATGTACCATAATGGTCCCCTTCTGACTCGACATTTTGAGCTGTAAAAAGACATAAAAGGGCCTTGCCATGAACCTGGCATAAGCCAGCCGACCAAACAGGGCATGATATGGGCTCTGGATTTTCACCACCTCAAAGGTTAAGGTTTCTGATCTGCAATCACGATCATCTCCAAACACAACTTCCAGAGCTATCTTACCAACCGGGTATGCCGATTTACCTGGTACCACACCATGAAAAACAGTGTTTGACGGTTTAAGATTCTTATCCGTCAGTCCCATTCGACGGAAGGTTTCATAATACAGGATGTTGATACTGCTCCCTCCATCCATGAGCACCTTGGTGAACTTATAACCTCCAACCTGAGGCGCCACCACAAAAGCCAGATGACCCAGATTATCAACCCAGGGTGGATGATCCTCTCTGCTCCACACAATGGGCTGCTCAGACCAGCGCAAGTAACGGGCACGGCCGGTTCAACAGAGTTAACTGCTCTTTTGTGAAGCTTCTGGTCGCGCTTGCACAAGCTAGTGGTGAAGACATGATACTGCCCACTATTCAACTGCTTCAGGTGACTCTGATGACCCGACTGTTGTTGATTCCCCTGATTATTCTGCTGGTTGTAACCACCCTGGTTGTTCTGATTGCTCGGATTACCTTGGAATCCTGAGCTTGAACGGCCTCCGCCGTAGCCCGACCCATGAGACCCGGGACCTAAACCGCCAGACGGACCCTGATCATATCGGAAAGGATCGGAGTTTTTGAACTCTCGCATAATGAAGCAATCCTTCTAGAGGTGCGTACCTGGCTTCTCTTGCGTCTCGTGCTTTGGGCAAGGCTAGTTTAACAGGCGCTCCAGATTCATGCCTGATCCTCCACCCCGCGGGGGCGGTTTACCCTTACGACGCTGAGCATTTCCCTGTACGTTGGTGTTAGCCACAAAATCCAAGCTATTGTCCGCTTTACGCTTACCATTGTTCCCATGGCCAGCCGGATTATGCTGCTGCCCCTTGGTGTTGCCGCTCTTCTTTCCTTTCCCCGGCTTTTCCTCGTCAGACTCGGGATCATTGGTACTATCAGAGTCAGCATACTTAACCAGAGCTGCCATAAGTGTTCCCATGTCATTGCAGTGACGCTTGAGTCCTCCCAATTTCAACTTCAAAGGCTTAAACCGGCAATTGCTCTCCAACGTTATAACTGCTAAATAGGCATTGATGCGGTCCGATGAATGCAAAATCTCCGAAACCCGGCGCACCCAATGGGTTGTCGATTCGTTCTCTTTTTGAACACAAGCGGCCAGATCCACAATTGACATGGGTTGCTTGCACGTGTCCTTGAAATTCATTATAAACCGCTCTTTTAACTCAGCCCATGACCTCATGGAGTTAGCTGGCAAACTTTCCAGCCAAGTGCGAGCTGTTCCATCCAACATCATGGTGAAGTACTTAGCACATGCCGCTTCATCTACATTCAGCATCTCCATTGCCATCTCATAGCTTTCAATCCATGACTCGGGGGGTAAATCAGCAGTGTAATTGGGTACTTTCCATGGACCTTTGAAATCCTTGGGTAACCGTACGTAGATCCGGAGTTAGACATGGCACCCCCCAAGAGCTGAAAGTAACACCTCGTTCCACCGAAGTCGTCGGTCGAACCGGAGTGAGCTGACGGTCCGCGTGCTGTGCTGCTAACTCGGCTTCTCGACGCGCTCTGCCGTTGTTCACCACATCCTGAGCATTTGCCCCACCGCCCGCCGGGTTAGGCCTTCGAGGGGCATTACGGTTCCGCTCGCTGCTTGATACAACCGGTTCATCAATGCGCCTGCTGTAACTCCGGCTCGGGCGTGGGGTTGAATGAATCCTGTCTCGACTGTATGAATAAGCCTGCTGCTGAACCATAGCCGTTTTAAGAAGATCCCTGGCCCGTCGTGTCTCAACCGCCGCTGGAGAGTCGACGTCCATCGGAATAGCTGCCAATCGTGACGCCGCAACGATCATGTTATCCAACGGGTTTGGGAAGTGACCCGGCGGTGTGAAGGAAATATGCCCTAGAGGCAATAATAAATTTATTATTTATTTCCTTATATCATGATAAATGTTTATTATTCATGCTAGAATTGTATTAACCGGAAACATAATACATGTGTGAATACATAGAAAAACATAATGTCACTAGTATGCCTCTACTTGACTAGCTCGTTAATCTAAGATGGTTAAGTTTCCTAACCATAGACATGAGTTTTTATTTGATTAACGGGACCACATTCCGTTAGCTTAGCACTTGATCGTTTAGTATCTTGCTATTGCTTTCTTCATGACTTATACATGTTCCTATGACTATGAGATTATGCAACTCACGTTTACCGGAGGAACACTTTGTGTGCTACCAAACGTCACAACGTAACTAGGTGATTATAAAGGTGCTCTATAGGTGTCCCCAAAGGTACTTGTTGGGTTGGCGTATTTCGATCCTAGGATTTGTCACTCCGATTGTCGGAGGGGTATCTCTGGGCCCTCTCGGTAATGCACATCACTATAAGCCTTGCAAGCAATGTAGCTAATGAGTTAGTTACGGAATGATGCATTACATAACGATTAAAGACACTTGCCGGTAACGAGATTGAACTAGGTATTGAGATACCAACGATCGAATATCGGGCAAGTAACATACCGATGACAAAGGGAACAACGTATGTTGTTATGCGGTTTGACCGATAAAGATATTCGTAGAATATGTAGGAGCCAATATGAGCATCCAGGTTCCGCTATTGGTTATTGACCGAAACGAGTCTCGGTCATGTCTACATAGTTCTCGAACCCGTAGGGTCTGCACGCTTAAAGTTTCAATGACGGTTATATTATGAGTTTATGAGTTTTAATGTACCAAAGATTATTCGGAGTCCCGGATGTGATCACGGACATGACGAGGAGTCTCGAAATGGTCGAGACATGATGATTGATATATTGGAAGCCTATATTTGGATATCGGAAGTGTTTCGGGTGAAATCGGGATTTTACCGGAGTACCAAGGGGTTACCGGAACCCCCCGGGAGTTTAATGGGCCATAGTGGGCCTTAGTGGAGAAGAGGAGTGGAGGAGGCCAGGGCAGGGCCGCGCGCCCCTCCCCACTAGTCCGAATAGGACAAGGAGAGGGGGGCGGCGCCCCCCCCCTTTCCTTCCTCTCTCTCCCTCCTCTTTCCCCCCTTCTCCTAGTCCAACAAGGAAAGGAGGGAGTCCTACTCCCGGTGTGCGTAGGACTCCCCATGGCGTGCCTCCTCCATAGTCGGCCGCCCCCTCCCCCCTTGCTCCTTTATATACAAGCACCCTAGAAAAAACAACAATAGATCATTGATCTCTTAGCCGTATGCGGTGCCCCCCTCCACCATAATCCACCTCGATAATATCATAGCGGTGCTTAGGCGAAGCTCTGCATCGGTAGAACATCATCATCGTCACCACGCCATCGTGATGACGGAACTCTCCCTCAAAGCTCGGCTGGATCGGAGTTCGAGGGACGTCATCGAGCTGAACGTGTGCTTAATTCGGAGGTGTCGTGCGTTCGGTACTTGATCGGTCGGATCGTGAAGACGTACAACTACATCAACCGCGTTGTGCTAACGCTTCCGCTTTCGGTCTACGAGGGTACGTGGACAACACTCTCCCCTCTCGTTGCTATGAATCACCATGATCTTGCGTGTGCGTAGGAAAATATTGAAATTACTACGTTCCCCAACAGTGGCATCCGAGCCTGGTTTTATGCTTAGATGTTATATGCACGAGTAGAACACAAGTGAGTTGTGGGCGATACAAGTCATACTGCTTACCAGCATGTCATACTTTGGTTTGGCGGTATTGTTGCCGGACCGACATTACGCGTACGCTTACGCGAGACTGGTTCTATCGACGTACTTTGCACATAGGTGGCTGGCGGGTGTTAGTTTCTCCAAGTTTAGTTGAACAGAGTGTGGCTATGCCCGGTCCTTGAGAAGGTTAAAACAGCACTAACTTGACAAACTATCGTTGTGGTTTTGATGCGTAGGTAAGAACGGTTCTTGCTCAGCCCATAGCAGCCATGTAAAACTTGCAACAACAAAGTAGAGGACGTCTAACTTGTTTTTGCAGGGCATGTTGTGATGTGATATGGTCAAGACGTGATGCTATATTTTATTGTATGACATGATCATGTTTTGTAACCGAGTTATCGGCAACTGCAGGAGCCATATGGTTGTCGCTTTATTGTATGCAATGCAATCGCCCTATAATTGCTTTACTTTATCACTAAGCGGTAGCGATAGTCGTAGAAACAATAGGTGGCGAAACGACAATGATGCTACAATGAAGATCAAGGTGTCGTGCCGGTGATGATGGTGATCATGACGGTGCTTCGGAGATGGTGATCACAAGCACAAGATGATGATGGCCATATCATATCACTTATATTGATTGCATGTGATGTTTATCCTTTATGCATCTTATTTTGCTTTGATTGGCGGTAGCATTATAAGATGATCTCTCACTAAATTTCAAGGTATAAGTGTTCTCCCTGAGTATGCACCGTTGCGAAAGTTCTTCGTGATGAGACACCACATGATGATCGGGTGTGATAGGTTCTACGTTCAAATACAACGGGTGTAAAACAGTTGCACACACGGAATACTCAGGTTAAACTTGACGAGCCTAGCATATACAGATATGGCCTCAGAACACTGAGACCGAAAGGTCGAGCGTGAATCATATAGTAGATATGATCAACATAGTGATGTTCACCATTGAAAACTACTCCATCTCACGTGATGATCGGACATGGTTTAGTTGATTTGGATCACGTGATCGATTAGAGGGATGTCTATCTAAGTGGGAGTTCTTAAGTAATATGATTAATTAAACTTTAATTTATCATGAACTTAGTCCTGCTAGTATTTTGCAAATTATGTTGTAGATCAATAGCTCGCGTTGTTGCTTCCCTATGTTTTTATATGTGTTCCTAGAGAAAAATAAGTTGACAGATGTTAGTAGCAATGATGCAGACTTGGTTCGTGATCTGAGGTTTATCATCATTGCTGCACAGAAGAATTATGTCCTTGATGCACTGCTAGGTGACAGACCTATTGCATGAGCAGATGTAGACGTTATGAACGTTTGGCTAGCTCAATATGATGACTACTTGATAGTTTTGTGCACCATGCTTTATGGCTTAGAACCGGGACTACAAAAACGTTTTTGAAACATCACGGAACATATGAGATGTTCCATGAGATGAAATTGATATTTCAGACTCATGCCCGTGTCAAGAGGTATGGACCTCTAACAAATACTTCGCCTAAAAGATGGAGGAGAATTGCTCAACTAGTGAGCAAGTACTTAGATTGTCTGAGTACTACAATCGCTTGAATGAAGTGGGAGTTAATCTTCCAAATAAGATAGTGATTGGCAGAGTTCTCTAGTCACCATCACCAAGTTACTGGAACTTCGTGATGAACTATAATGCAAGGGATGACGAAAACAATTCCCGAGCTCTTCGTGATGCTGAAATCGACGAAGATAGAAATCAAGAAAAGAGCATCAAGTGTTGATGATTGACAAGACCACTAGTTTCAAGAAAAGGGAAAAGGGAAAGAAAGGGAACTTCAAGCAGAATGGAAAGCAAGTTGTCACTCCAGTGAAGGAGCCCAAAGCTGGACCAAAGCCTGAAACTGAGTGCTTCTACTGCAAAAGAAATGGTCACTAGAAGCGGAAATACCCTGAATATTTGGTGGATAAGAAGGATGGCAAAGTGAACAAGGGTATATTTGATATACATGTTATTGATGTGTACCTTACTAGTGTTTATAGTAGCCCCTGAGTATTTGATACTTGTTCGGTCGCTAATATTAGTAACTCGATACAGGAGTTACAGAATAAACAGAGACTAGTTGACAGTGAAGTGACGATGTGTGTTGGAAGTGGTTCCAAAATTGATATGATCATCATCGCACACACCCTATACTTTCGGGATTAGTGTTAAACCTAAATAAATGTTATCTGGCGTTTGCGTTGAGCATAAATATGATTTGATCATGTTTATTGCAATACGGTTATTCATTTAAAGTCAAGAGAATAATTGTTGTTCTGTTTACATGAATAAAACCTTCGATGGTCATACACCCAATGAAAATAGTTTGTTGGATCTCGATCGTAGTGATACGCGTATTCATAATATTGATGCCAAAATATGCAAAGTTGATAATGATAGTGCAACTTATTTGTAACACTGCCGTTTGGGTCATATCAGTGTAAAGCGCATGAAGAAACTCCATTAAGATGGACTTTTGGAATCACTTGGTTATGAATCATTTGATGCTTGTGAACCGTACCTTTTGGGCAAGATGACTAAAACTCCGTTTTCCGGAACAATGGAACGAGCTACTAACTTGTTGGAAACAATACATACCGATGTATGTGGTCCAATGAGTGTTCATGCTCGTGGCAGATATCTTTATTTTCTGACCTTCACAAATGATTTGAGCAGATATGAATATATCTACTTAATGAAGCACAAGTCTGAAACATTTGAAAAGTTCAAAGAATTTCAGAGTGAAGTGGATAATCATCGCAACAAGAAAATAAAGTTTCTACGATATGATCGTGGAGGAGAATATTTGAGTTACGAGTTTGGCCTTCATATAAAACAATGTGGAATAGTTTCACAGCTCACGCCACATGGAACACCACAGCGTAATGGTGTGTCTGAACGTCCTAACCGCACTTTATTGGATATGGTGCGATCTATGATGTATCTTACCGATTTACCACAATTTTTTTGGGGTTGTGCATTAGAGACAACTGCATTCACTTTAAATAGGGCACCATCAAAATCTGTTGAGATGACGCCTTATTAACTGTGGTTTGGCAAGAAACCAAAGTTGACATTTCTTAAAGTTTGGGGCTGCGATGCTTATGTGAAAAACTTTCAACCTGATAAGCTCGAACCCAAATCGGAGAAGTGCGTCCTCATAGAGTACCCAAAGGAAACTGTTGGGCACACCTTCTATCACAGATCTGAAAGGCAAGATATTCGTTGCTAAAAAGAGATCCTTTCTAGAGAAGGAGTTTCTCTCGAAAGAAGTGAGTGGGAGGAAAGTAGAACTTGATGAGGTAATTGTACCTTCTCCCGAATTGGAAAGTAGTTCATCACGGAAATCAGTTCCAGTGATTCCTACATCAATTAGTGAGGAAGTTAATGATAATGATCATGAAACTTCAGATCAAGTTATTACAGAAACTTGTAGGTCTTCTAGAGTACGGTCCGCACCAGAGTGGTACGGTAATCCTGTTCTAGAATTCATGTTACTAGACCATGATAAACCTACGAACTATGGGGAAGGGATGATGAGCCCAGATTCCGCGAAATGGCTTGAGGCCATGAAATCTGAGATGGGATCCATGTATGAGAACAAAGTGTGGACTTTGGTGGACTTGCCCGATGATCGACAAGAAAATAAATGGATCTTCAAGAGGAAGATAGACGCTGATAGTAGTGTTACTATCTACAAAACTCAACTTGTTGCAAAAGGTTTTCGACAAGTTCAAGGGGTTGATTACGATGAGACTTTCTCACCCGTATCGATGCTTAAGTCTGTCCGAATCATGTTAGCAATTGTCGCGTTTTATGATGATAAAATATGGCAAATGGATGTCAAAATTGCATTCCTGAATGGATTTCTAGAAGAAGAGTTGTATATGATGAAACCAAAAGGTTTTGTCGATCCAAAAGGTGCTAACAAAATGTGCAAGCTCCAGCGATCCATCAATGGACTGGTGCAAGCATCTCGGAGTTGGAATATATGCTTTATGAATTGATCAAAGCAAATTGTTTTATACAACCTTTTTGAAAGGCATGTATTTACAAGAAAGTGAGTGGGAGCACTACAGCCTCTCTGATAAGAATATGTGAATGACATATTGTTCATCAGAAATAATGTAGAATTTTCTGGAAAGCATAAAGGAGTATTTGAAAGGAGTTTTTCAAAGAAAGACCTCGGTGAAGCCACTTACACATTGAGCATCAAGATCTATAGAGATAGATCAAGACGCTTGATAAGATTTTTCAATGATTACATACCTTGATAAGATTTTGAAGTAGTTCAAAATGGAACCGTCAAAGAAGGAGTTCTTGCCTGTGTTGCAAGGTGTGAAGTTGAGTAAGACACAAAAACCGACCATAGCAGAAAATAGAAAGAGAATGATAAGTCATTCCCTATGCCTCAGTCATAGGTTCTATAAAGTATGCTATGTTGTGTACCAAACCTATTGTATACCTTGCTATGAGTTTGGCAAGGGAGTACAATTTTTTGATCTAGAAGTAGATCACTAGACAGCGGTCAAGAATATCCTTAGTAAGGACTAAGGAAATGTTTCTCAATTATGGAGGTGATAAAAGAGTTCGTTGTAAAGAGTTACATCGGTTCAAGCTTTTACACCGATCCAGATGACTCTAAGTCTCAATCTGGATACATATTGAAAGTGGGAGCAATTAGCTAGAGTAGCTCCGTGCAGAGCATTGTAGACATAAAATATTTGCAAAATACATACGACTCTGAATTTGACAAACCCGTTGACTAAACTTCTCTCACTAGCAAAACATGATCACACCTTAGTACTCTTTGGGTGTTAATCACATAGAGATGTGAACTAGATTATTGACTCTAGTAAACCCTTTAGGTGTTGATCACATGACGATGTGAACTATGGGTGTTAATCATATACAAATATGAATATTAGTGTTAAATCACAAGATGATGTGAACTAGATTATTGACTCTAGTGCAAGTGGGAGGCTGAAGGAAATATGCCCTAGAGGCAATAATAAAGTTATTATTTATTTCCTTATATCATGTTAAATGTTTATTATTCATGCTAGAATTGTATTAACCGGAAACATAATACATGTGTGAATACATAGACAAACATAATGTCAATAGTATGCCTCTACTTGACTAGCTGTTAATCAAAGATGGTTAAGTTTCCTAACCATAGACATTAGTTGTTATTTGATTAACGGGATCACATCATTAGGAGAATGATGTGATTGACTTGACCCATTCCGTTAGCTTAGCACTTGATCGTTTAGTATGTTGCTATTGCTTTCTTCATGACTTATACATGTTCCTATGACTATGAGATTATGCAACTCACGTTTACCGGAGGAACACTTTGTGTGCTACCAAACGTCACAACGTAACTGGGTGATTATAAAGGTGCTCTACAGGTGTCTCCAAAGGTACTTGTTGGGTTGGCGTATTTCGAGATTAGGATTTGTCACTCCGATTGTCGGAGGGGTATCTCTGGGCCCTCTCAGTAATGCACATCACTATAAGCCTTGCAAGCAATGTAGCTAATGAGTTAGTTACGGAATGATGCATTATATAATGATTAAAGAGACTTTCCAGTAACGAGATTGAACTAGGTATTGAAATAGACGATCGAATCTCGGGCAAGTAACATACTGATGACAAAGGGAACAATGTATGTTGTTATCCGGTTTGACCGATAAAGATCTTCGTAGAATATGTAGGAGCCAATATAAGCATCCATGTTCCGCTATTGGTTATTGACCGGAAACCTGTCTCGGTCATGTCTACATAGTTCTCGAACCCGTAGGGTCCGCACGCTTAAAGTTTCAATGACGGTTATATTATGAGTTTATGAGTTTTGATGTACGGAAGATTGTTCGGAGTCCCGGATGTGATCACGGACATGACGAGGACTCTCGAAATGGTCGAGACATGAAGATTGATATATTGGAAGCCTATATTTGGATATCGGAAGTGTTTCGGGTAAAATCGGGATTTTACCTGAGTGCCGAGGGGTTACCGGAACCCCCCGGGGGTTTAATGGGCCATAGTGGGCCTTAGTGGAGAAGAGGAGAGGAGGCCAGGGCAGGACCGCGCGCCCCTCCCCCTCTAGTCCGAATAGGACAAGGAGAGGGGGGCGGCGCCCCCCTTTCCTTCCTCTCTCTCCCTCCTCTTTCCCCCCTTCTCCTAGTCCAACAAGGAAATGAGGGAGTCCTACTCCCGGTAGGAGTAGGACTCCCATGGCGCGCCTCCTCCCTAGCCGGCCGCCCCCTCCCCCCTTGCTCCTTTATATACGGGGGCAGGGGGCACCCTAGAATAAACAACAACATATCATTGATCTCTTAGCCGTGTGCGATGCCCCCCTCCACCATAATCCACCTCGATAATATCGTAGCGGTGTTTAGGCGAAGCCCTACATCGGTAGCTGATAACCCACAAGTGTAGGGGATCGCAACAGTTTTCGATAAGTAAGAGTGTCTAACCCAACGAGGAGCTAAAGGTAGAATAAATATTCCCTAAGTTCTATCGACCACCGATACAACTCTACGCACGCTTGACGTTCGCTTTACCTAGAACAAGTATGAAACTAGAATTACTTCGTAGGTGTGATAGTATAGGTTTGCAAGATAATAAAGAACACGTAAATAAAAGCTAGGGGCTATTTAGATAAAGATGCAAATAAAGTAAATATAACGAGTGTGGAAAAGTGGTGGTAGGAGTTGTGAAATTGTCCCTAAGCAATTGACTAAGTTACTAGACCGGTAATCACTATTGCAATTCTATTTGAGGGAGAGGCATAAGCTAACATACTTTCTCTTCTTGGATCATATGCACTTATGATTGGAACTCTAGCAAGCATCCGCAACTACTAAAGATTCATTAAGGTAAAACCCAACCATAGCATTAAAGCATCAAGTCCTCTTTATCCCATACGCAACAACCTACTTAATGGGGTTTGTGTTTCAGTCACTCACGCAACTGTAACATCCCAAAATTCTAAATTTTTGGAATGGTATATTAGATAAATAACTATGCTTGTTGTCTGATTGTTTGTTTGATTGATTGATTGAGTGAAATTGAGTGGAATTTGAAATTTTTGAAATTTGGATGAGAGGGAATAAAATGACCTTCCCAAAACTATCCCCTTTGCCTTTTTGGGATCTCAATGAATTCAATTCCATTCCAACACCAAAACCCTAGAGTGAAGTTGACATGACTTCTTCCATGTTGAAATGAAAAGGGTTTTGCAAAAGATTGGAATTTCATTTGGGAATATTTCAAATTCAAAGCTTTATGCAACTCAATGACTTTCATGAGGGAAGATAAAATGACTTCTTCAATTATATGAAATATGAGTTGGAAGTTAAAAAGTATCAAATTGAAAGTCATTTGAAAGTGCCTTGAAACCCTCTTTCAAATTTGAGTTTTGGAATTTGAATTCAAACTTTGGCAAGTGGGAATCATATCAAAAAAATTATGCCTGATAAATACTTGAGCAAAAGTATGAGAGGAGTAAACATGACACTCCAAAAATATCAGAGGAAAACAATGCCAAAAGTTTTGAATTCAAATTTGAGTTTTAATTGAATTTAAAAAAATGAATTTTTATAAAGTTTGGATTTTGCCTTTGGAAAAATGTTCAAATGATAGGAATATTCCCTGATCATTTTGGTATATATATGTCCTATATAAAATATTTATATTTTAAAAGATATCTCTGTTTTGTTTTATTTAAAATAAAAAAAATTTAAAGAGGAGAAACCCCCCTGGCGCCCACCAAAGCACCAGCCCAGCCAGCCGGCGGCCCGGCCGAGAGCCCACCAGGCGCCAGACCAGGCGGCCCAGCCGCGCCAGCGCCAGCCCAGCCGAGCCCTCCCTCGCCCGAAACCCTTCGGACCGGTCGCCCGACCTGTTCCCGCTCCCTCTCACCGGCAGGTGGACCCCACCGTCTTCCCCACGCGCCGCGCCACCCGCCCGCGCCGCCTGCCAAGAAACCCATGATCCCCGGATCTCCCGATCCTCCCGATTCGCTTCCAGCGCCCGCCGGCGCCCCGCCCTAAAAACCCTCCTCTCACCCCATTTCCCCTCGCGGACCTCTCCCTCTCCCGCAAGGCCTCGCGGAGCCCGAGGCCACCGCCGCCATTGCCGCCCGACCCACCCGACCACCCGAGCTCGCCGAGACCACCTCCGGACTCCCTCGCTCGACCACACCTCCCGTGCCCTCACCCACCCCAAAACCCACGGGCGCCACCACCGTCGGCCTTGAACGCCACCGCCGCCTCGACCTCGCCGCCGTCCGTCTCCTTCCACCTCGGGACGCCACTCGACCACCATTGGACTCGCCGTCGAGCGCCGCGTCCGCCTGTGCCCTCGCCGAGAGCCGCCGACGATCGGGCGCCGCCGCCGCCGATGTCCGAGCCGCTCGCCGTCGACCTTCCCCACGGTGAGCTCTCTCTCCCTCCTCGTCCGTCCGATCCCCCATCTACGGTCGAGATTAGATCCCCCCCGAAGGGGTATGTTTTAAAATAAAACCGGTTCGGTCCGGTTTAGTTAGTCCGGTTTATTTTTAAGTTAGGTTTTTATTTAAATCGGCCGATTCGTTAAAACCCTAGGCCCGTTTAGTTTATATTACGCTCAGTGCGTAGTTTAGGCCCATTAGGCCCTTTTTCATTTATTTTCATTTTCTGTTTTAACAGAATAGTTCCTATTTTGAAAAATTCATATCTTTTATTCTGTTTAATATTTTGAGTGATTCTTTTTTTGTCGGTTTGCAAATTTTCTATAGTTTCTGTAGAACATATATTTAGCTATGTTAAAATTAATTAAAATTGCTTTAATTTAGTTTTAGTCAGAATAGTAAATCTGTTATAACATGAGTTAGAAAAATTATTTTTATATGATTCTTTTGTCCCAACTTTATTTTGACATTGCCAAACCATAGAAATTAATTTGGGTATTTTAGGATTAATAAAAAATTAGTTTTAAGCAGAATCTTGTTAATCCTAATTAATTAACTAGCTACTGTTTTCCTATTATTTTAATTAATAAATAAATTTATTTTTCACATGTGATTGATTATTCTAGGATAGTTTCTGTCACTTTATAGGATGAACTTTTATTTATAATAAATAAAAGTTTTATTTTATTTTTCTTAATAGAAATTGAATTAGGCCTAATAGGAGTTTCATAATAGATTTTAAATTAATTCTTTTTGCTCCTAGTTGCTTAATGAAATCTTTTCTGTTCAGTTAACATAAAACCATGATTAGGTTATGTTAGAAAAAATTTTGTTATATAAAACTACTTTTAGTTGTTGTTTGAAGTAGGAAAACTTTGAGTTGGTTTTCTTTGAGTTTTCCCTTTGGGTTTTGATTTGGTTGTTTTGGTGTGTTATGTTGCTATTGTTATGCTATTGTATTATGTGATCCTATGCTATATACTTATTGTGATCATTGTTTGTCTCGGTAGAGTTTCCGGAGTGCAAAGCTTGCTACTACGAATCCTTAGTTTTCGAAGAATCGTCAGCAAGGCAAGTTCACTTTGACCATGCTTTCATACCTATGTTTTATTGCATTTAGTGGCATCTTTGCAACCACCCCTCAGTAGTGTTATTGAATCCTTGTAGTTGAGTAGTATGCATGAGGTAGGAACCCATTCCCCTGTTACCAAGCCCGGGACGATATTTTATTTTAATGCTACGCTATAGTAGACGGGGTTTGGTATGAGTACTCGGGAGTGGTGTGAGGATGGAGGATTCTACATCAATAACGACAACTCCATGAAGGAATCTGCAAGGACTGCATCTTCAAGGCCTCAAGACTTCAAGACTCGAGACAGGAATTCAATACACACTACTGGGTGAAGGACGGTTGACGGGCACCCTGGAGAAACCAGTGGTTGGCCGGGATGCATGGAGAAGCGCCATGACATCTTGCGGAAAGCTTCACCCAGACTCAAGGAGGCGGAAGAATACTTCATGCCGGAAGCTTACATGCAACCGCAAGTCATTATGGGCTCGGCTTGGTTGACCTTAGTTGTGACTCTGGCTGGGGCGGTGCTAGCAGATGTAGAACTACGGTAGGATGGGATGAGTACCGACGGTGGTCGAGGAACTCTTGGAAGACCATGTTTGATCGTCTTGTTCTCAAACACTCAAGTGCGAGAGCGTAAAAGAGGATCGAATCTTGCGGGTAAAGTGTACAAACCTCTGCAGAGGGTTTTAAACCTAATCGATTAGCCGTGTCCCGATTCACGGACAATTTGAGCATCTGGACTTGGATCTATCTCGAAACTCTCAACATCGGATTGATAACTTAATTGTGGGCAACTTATGATGATTTTGGGCTATGAGACATCGGTTGGCGGAACCATGTCATGATAGAAAACTCCATAGTACAGACTTCATTTATTCCTTTGATGTAGGGAAAATAAAACCAGCTTTTACGCAAACAAAACTCGAATCTGAGCCACAAAGCCATACTGCATATAGTATAGTTTATCATCTGTTTTCTCTTATTGTGATCTTGCGGTACATTCAATGTACTGACCTACACGGCTGCAACGTATCATGTTGCAGATTTTTATCGACGAGTAAGAGTTACGATACATGGTTACGGTCTACACTCAACCTGCCGATGGCGTTGATGGGACTCCACACCGACTATTTGTTTCATTGTGACTTATGAGGTATATATCAGTTTCGTTAATTATACATGTGATTGCACTTTGATATATACATTGATGTCTTGTGTGTGCCAACATACTGATCCGAGGATGGCACAACAACACGAGGCTTGACCGTCTGAGGTCGGGTCGCTACTGAAATGGTATCGAGCCAGTTGACTGGGGACGTGACCCTAGAAACCGGAAAAGCCCTAGGACAGGATATCTCAAAACTTTATTTACAAAAGACTCTTACTTCTCATCTTTTCTGAATTTATCAAATAGACCCTCTCACCTCAAATAGTTAGAATATACCCTTATCCTTTGATCACCGGAGGATCAATCAAGACGCTCCAAGAAGGATTTGATATCGGAGAACTGATGACCCCTTGAGTAAAGAGGATTTCACCATGTATTAGAAGCTACAACAGTTGAAGACTCCGAAGATTTGAAGTTCCTGAAGAAATATTTGACCTTTAGAAGACCAAACCCCTGTTACACACTTACGTTAGATGCGACGATTTGTGAGCTGTCATTTGTTTAATGTTTTCCGACAGCCACAAAGTAAAACTTGTTTCTTCAAAAACCATTGTTTGTATTGTGTGTATATCCCTCCCAACCTCTCTCTTATCTCATCCCAAAACTTTTGAACCCCATAGATGATGAATGAAGTTGGACTGATATTCTCTGGACCGAAGACTCAGCCGGAGGCAGAGCTATGGATGCAGAAAATGGAAAATCACTTCGGGAGCAATTTGGTTTCAAGGAAGTATAAGGTCCAATACACTCTTCAGTACTTTACAGAAAGTGCTGCAACCTGGTGGAACATGCATCAAGCCATACAGGGATTTAATGGAGCAAGAACTTGGGAGGAATTCAAGAAGACCCTGTTGAGATCACGTCTTATCCGGAAGCACCATGATACACCAAGAAATAAGCCTTGTGCCTGCAAGATTTGCGGAGAAACAGGACACACCCAGGAGGAACACAAGGATGGATGCCCTCATTGTGAGGAGAAACACCCAGCTGAGGAATGCCCAACTAGTCAGGTGACTTGTTTCTTGTGTGAAGGAACCACCCACTACCCGACCCAGTGTCACATTTACCCCATGGTGCAACAAACTATTCAGGAGCAGGAAGAAGGACTGAAAGAAGCCCTCCGAGAAGTTATGAAAGAACACAGATGAAGGAATGTGTTGAAGACCCGATGGAGAAGGCCTCAACAGATTTTACTCCAATGCCTGCTATTCATGTGGAGAAGAAGGAAATTTTTCGCAGTATTGCCCCAAGGGAAGAAAAGAGTATCTGGGATATTCCCCGACAGCAGAAGTGAAGTTTGACCCTCGGGAAATAGAAGCTCTGATCATTACAGAGAAATCCAGGAAGAGAAAAAGAAGGCAACCCCAGAACAACACAATTTTCGCAGAGAAGGACCTGAGTCATATCACTTGTTACAGGTGCAAGGATTTAGGTCATTACGCTAGTAAATGTCTAGAAAAGAAGCCAAGAATCCAAGGAGCCCGCATAATCACAAAGAAGCCCCGAGACATGTCGGAAGTCATTTGTTTTCGCTGCAAGGAGGCAGGACATTATGCTATTAAATGTCCCGACAAGATGAAAGCTGGAGTTGAGTAGTTGGAATTTTGATATGGATAATATGAGTAGTAGAAAGCAATTTCATTTTTCATGAGCTCAATGAGTTGAGTTATGTAATAGATTACCCTGAGATTGTAATAGTTCATGACTCAATAAAGTTGTAGTGTCACATGCTGAAAAGCTTTAAGGAGTTGTCATATTTTATCTTGGAAATTAATATGCTTGATGAACATGGAAGAAGGTGAGTTGTGGTGCATAAACAGGAAATTGGAAATTGAGTTTGAAGTTCTGTTTGGATGATACGAATGTGTGCCCCAGGAGATAAGTACCTTATTCTGAGCATCATTTCTGTTTCACAACTGCAGATGACGACCCTTCGAGTCTTTCCTTAAAGGTCCGGAAACCATCATGACCACGACAAGTGATCATGATTACCGAAGATCTGAAGGACATGATGAAGCATATTCACCTTGAAGGAGATGCAGTCTACAAAGGCTACCCCTTCATGCAAAAGGGAGTGGAACTTTGGTATGTGGAGGTACACCTCCACCATTTGAAAGGAGTTTGCCCAAAGATGATGGGGCAGTACTTTTTCATTTCACGTGTGCCACAAGCAACTTTCTTCGATGCTGTTCGTGAAGCAGCCATGGAAGCCATACGCCAGATCGGAGAAATACTTGAAGCAAGACTCCGTTATACTCAAGAATACCTAAGTGAAGTGCATACAGAGATGATGGAGGTGAAGCTCAAGGCCACCACGATGAAACAGAAGATTGAAAAATTCAAGGCACATGTCGCACAATTCCAGTGGGACTGAAGAGTCCTTAAGGAGGAAAAATGAATAAAGTTGGAAGTAATGTCTGACCATACCGAACCATGTGGGTGGCAGCATTTGTAATAAACTTTTTGGAATTTGGATTCACGAAAAGTGGTTAAGGATGTAATACAAGATTGATATGAAAATAATGAGATTTATGGATAAGCTAGTGCATTTTTCTTTGGTGTCGTAGTACTCCGTAAAGCCACAGGATCAATGAAGCAAGAAATGTGTTATTCATGACGGTCCATAGAAGGAAGCTGGACAAAATAAGTTGGAGTTTTGTATGATCATCACCACAAGGGTATGAAGGAAGTAGTACTATTGGATGTACAGGAGGTGTAATATGAGAGTTACTCCAACGATGAGTTAAAGCTGCACAAGAGCTGAAGTGGGCCATAACCCACAGGCCCAGGATTTTGAAAAGGAACAGATGTAACCTTGATGAAGGAAGAAATTTGGAAGAATCGGTGATCCAATCATCATACGTTTCGTAGGAGATTACGCGAAAACCTGAGAGTGGTGAAGTAACGATAGATCTTTGTTCAGCTTGCAGAAACCATGGATTTACTCGAAACCAGTTCGAGAACAAGAGAAGTTCTGCAATGCTTGTGAGTATGCCCAAGTGTTAGAATCGTGATTCACTGTTTACGTATGTGGTAATGATTCAAATGCAGGATGGATTGGCCCCCATACCGAAGACTTCTATCATGAACTATCATATGTTGATGGAAAATCAGAGAGCCTCAAAAACCTTTGAAGAGTGTCGACGCGATAAGCCATAAAACCATAGAATGGTAGGACGATGGAACCCCTTTACAGGCAACCGTTGCCAATCGTAGGTTATACGGTGAGGTTCAACCCAGACCCGTTTTCTGCAGGAGAAACCATAAATTGTAGACCACCATGAGTATTTTGATAGTTATCTAGAATGGACACGGACCTATCAGCTAAGAAGATCCAGTCTCGGACGAACCACAACTTTGACGAACCGACCCAAGATTCTGAGGAAAACTCTATGCTACTGACAGAAGAGCTTTGGTGAAGGAGCTATTGTGGGATATGTGAAGATACATACATTGTCGGCACTCCAGAGGAAGTATCTGAGTTTATTGGAACTATAACCTTGCTTTTAAGTGTGGTAGCACACAAGACCATTCCGACCGACGGATCTGCTAGAAGACCCCCAACCCCTAACCTTTCTTGCTAGCCTCTTCGAATCTCGAGGACGAGATTCATTTTAAGTGTGGTAGGTTTGTAACATCCCAAAATTCTAAATTTTTGGAATGTTATATTAGATAAATAACTATGCTTGTTGTCTGATTGTTTGTTTGATTGATTGATTGAGTGAAATTGAGTGGAATTTGAAATTTTTGAAATTTGGATGAGAGGGAATAAAATGACCTTCCCAAAACTATCCCCTTTGCCTTTTTGGGATCTCAATGAATTCAATTCCATTCCAACACCAAAACCCTAGAGTGAAGTTGACATGACTTCTTCCATGTTGAAATGAAAAGGGTTTTGGAAAAGATTTGAATTTCATTTGGGAATATTTCAAATTCAAAGCTTTATGCAACTCAATGACTTTCATGAGGGAAGATAAAATGACTTCTTCAATTATATGAAATATGAGTTGGAAGTTAAAAAGTATCAAATTGAAAGTCATTTGAAAGTGCCTTGAAACCCTCTTTCAAATTTGAGTTTTGGAATTTGAATTCAAACTTTGGCAAGTGGGAATCATATAAAAAACTATGCCTGATAAATACTTGAGCAAAAGTATGAGAGGAGTAAACATGACACTCCAAAAATATCAGAGGAAAACAATGCCAAAAGTTTTGAATTCAAATTTGAGTTTTAATTGAATTTGAAAAAATGAATTTTTATAAAGTTTGGATTTTGCCTTTGGAAAATGTTCAAATGATAGGAATATTCCCTGATCATTTTGGTATATATATGTCCTATATAAAATATTTATATTTTAAAAGATATCTCTGTTTTGTTTTATTTAAAATAAAAAATTTAAAGAGGAGAAACCCCCCTCCCGCCCCAGGCGCAAGCCCGCCACCGCCCAGCCAGCCTTGAGCGGCCCAGCCGACCGAGCCCACCAGCGCCACCCAGCGGCCCAGCCGCGCCAGCGCCAGCCCAGCCGAGCCCTCCCTCGCCCGAAACCCTTCGGACCGGTCGCCCGACCTCCCCGCTCCCCCCTCTCACCGACAGGTGGACCCCACCGTCTTCCCCTCGCGCCGCCACCCGCGCCGCCCACTGCCGAAACCCGATCCCGGGATCTCCCCCGATCCTCCCCCGATTCGCTTCCCGCGCCCGCCGACGCCCCCGCCCTATAAAAACCCTCCCCTCACCCCATTTCCCCCTCGCCGGACCTCTCCCTCTCCCCGCAAGGCCTCGCCGGAGCCCGAGGCCGCCGCCGCCGCCATTGCCGCCGCCCCGACCCACCCCGACCACCCCGAGCTCGCCCGAGACCACCTCCGGACTCCCCTCGCTCGACCACACCTCCCGTGCCTCACCCACCCCAAAACCCACCGGGCGCCACCACCGTCGGCGCCCTAACGCCACCGCCGCCTCGACCTCGCCGCCGTCTGTCTCCTTCCACCTCGGGCGCCACCTCGACCACCATTGGACTTCGCCGTCGAACGCCCGCGTCCGCCCGTGCCCTCGCCGAGCCCGCCGACGATCGGGCGCCGCTGCCGCCGACGTCTGAGCCGCTCGCCGTCGACCTTCCCCACGGTGAGCTCTCTCTCCCTCCTCGTCCGTCCGATCCCCCATCTACGGTCGAGATTAGATCCCAAGGGGTATGTTTTAAAATAAAACCGGTTCGGTCCGGTTTAGTTAGTCCGGTTTATTTTTAAGTTAGGTTTTTATTTAAATCGGCCGATTCGTTAAAACCCTAGGCCCGTTTAGTTTATATTACGCTCAGTGCGTAGTTTAGGCCCATTAGGCCTTTTTTCATTTATTTTCATTTTCTGTTTTAACAGAATAGTTCCTGTTTTGAAAAATTCATATCTTTTATTCTGTTTAATATTTTGAGTGATTCTTTTTTGTTGGTTTGCAAATTTTCTATAGTTTCTGTAGAAAATATATTTAGCTATGTTAAAATTAATTAAAATTGCTTTAATTTAGTTTTAGTCAGAATAGTAAATCTGTTATAACATGAGTTAGAAAAATTATTTTATATGATTCTTTTTGTCCCAACTTTATTTTGACATTGCCAAACCATAGAAATTAATTTGGGTATTTTAGGATTAATAAAAAATTAGTTTTAAGCAGAATCTTGTTAATCCTAATTAATTAACTAGCTACTGTTTTCCTATTATTTTAATTAATAAATAAATTTATTTTTCACATGTGATTGATTATTCTAGGATAGTTTCTGTCACTTTATAGGATGAACTTTTATTTATAATAAATAAAAGTTTTATTTTATTTTCTTAATAGAAATTGAATTAGGCCTAATAGGAGTTTCATAATAGATTTGAAATTAATTCTTTTTGCTCCTAGTTGCTTAATGAAATCTTTTCTGTTAAGTTAACATAAAACCATGATTAGGTTATGTTAGAAAATTTTTTGTTATATAAAACTACTGTTATGCTATTGTAGGAAAACTTTGAGTTGGTTTTCTTTGAGTTTTCCCTTTGGGTTTTGATTTGGTTGTTTTGGTGTGTTATATTGCTATTGTTATGCTATTGTATTATGTGATCCTATGCTATATACTTATTGTGATCATTGTTTGTCTCGGTAGAGTTTCCGGAGTGCAAAGCTTGCTACTACGAATCCTTAGTTTTCGAAGAATCGTCAGCAAGGCAAGTTCACTTTGACCATGCTTTCATACCTATGTTTTATTGCATTTAGTGGCATCTTTGCAACCGCCCCTCAGTAGTGTTATTGAATCCTTGTAGTTGAGTAGTATGCATGAGGTAGGAACCCATTCCCTGTTACCAAGCCGGGGCGATATTTTATTTTAATGCTACGCTATAGTAGGCGGGGTTTGGTATGAGTACTCGGAGTGGTGTGAGGATGGAGGATTCTCGTCAATAACGACAACTCCATGACGGAATCTGCAAGGACTGCATCTTCAAGGCCTCAAGACTTCAAGACTCGAGACAGAATTCAATACACACTCTTGGGTGAAGGACGGTTGACGGGCACCTGTAGAAACCAGTGGTTGGCGGGATGCATGGAGAAGCGCCATGACATCTTGCGGAAAGCTTCACCCAGACTCAAGGAGGCGGAAGAATACTTCATGCCGGAAGCTTACCTGTGCAACCGCAAGTCATTATGGGCTCTGGCTTGGTTGACCTTAGTTGTGACTCTGGCTGGGGCGGTGCTAGCAGATGTAGAACTACGGTAGGATGGGATGAGTACGGACGGTGGTCGAGGAACTCTTGGAAGACCATGTTTGGTCGTCTTGTTCTCAAACACTCGAAGTGCGAGAACGTAAAAGAGGATCGAATCTTGCGGGTAAAGTGTACAAACCTCTGCAGAAGGTTTTAAACCTAATCGATTAGCCGTCTCCCCGGTTACGGACAATTTGAGCATCTGGACTTGGATCTATCTCGGAACTCTCAACATCGGATTGATAACTTAATTGTGGGCAACTTATGATGATTTTGGGCTATGAGACATCGGTTGGCGGAACCATGTCATGATAGAAAACTCCATAGTACAGACTTCATTTATTCCTTTGATGTAGGGAAAATAAAACCAGCTTTTACGCAAACAAAACTCAGATACAGAGCCACAAAGCCATACTGCATATAGTATAGTTTATCATCTGTTTTCTCTTATTTTGATCTTGCCGGTACATTCAATGTACTGACCTACACGGCTGCAACGTATCATGTTGCAGATATTTTCTCGACGAGTAAGAGTTACGATACAGGGTTACGGTCTACACTCAACCTGCCGATGGCGTTGATGGGACTCCACACCCGACTATTTGTTTCCGCTGTGACTTATGAGGTATATATCAGTTTTACGTTAATTATACATGTGATTGCACTTTGATATATACATTGATGTACTGTATGTGCCAGCATACTGATCCAGGGATGGCACAGCAACACAGAGGCTTGACCGTCTGAGGTCGGGTCGCTACAGCAACCCACTATAAGCGAATCATGAACGCATTGCAACACCCTACAGCAGGAATCCCTCACGCTTGCGCGACACGGAGTGCACAGTAGGACAGCACCAATAATAAAACATGCAAATCAAACCAATCATAGCAATTCATCAATCACTGATAGGACAACGAAAATCTACTCAGACATCATAGGATGGCAACACATCATTGGAAAATAATATGAAGCATAAAGCACCATGTTCAAGTAGAGGGTACAGCGGGTTGCGGGAGAGTGGACCGCTGGATATAGAAGGGGGAAGGTGATGGATATGTTGGTGAAGATGATGGAGGTGTTGGTGAAGATCGCGGTGATGATGATGTCGCCCGCAGCGCTCGGTATACCGGAAGCAAGGGGAGGAGGCCCCTTCTTCTTCTTCTTCCTTGACCTCCTCCCTAGATGGGAGAAGGGTTTCCCCTCTGGTCCTTGGCTCCCATGGCTTGGGGGGGGGGGGCAAGAGCCCCTCCGAGATTGGATCTATCTCTCTGTTTCTGCGTTCCCTCTTTCTGCCCCTTCACTATTTCCTTTATATCTGGAGATCCGTAACTCCGATTGGGGCGAATCTTTCGCCCAGATTTTTCTCATAAAATTTGCTTTCTTGCAGCAAAAGAAGAGCGTCAACCGCCTTACAGGTGGCCCACGAGAGTCCAGGGCGCGCCCAGGGGGGAGGGGAGGGCGCGCCCCCTTATCTCGTGGCCACCTCGGACACCGTTTCGCGTTGATTCTTCCTCCGGAAAATCCCAAATATTCCAAAGTAATTCTCCGTCTGTTTTTATCCCGTTTGGACTCCGTTTGATATTGGTTTTCTGCGAAACATAAAACATGCAACAAACAGGAACTAGCACTGGGCACTGGATCAATATGTTAGTCCCAAAAATAGTATAAAAAGTTGCCAAAAATATATGAAAATTGAAGAATATTGGCATGGAACAATAAAAAATTATAGATACGACGGAGACGTATCAGCATCCCCAAGCTTAATTCCTGCTCGTCCTCGAGTAGGTAAATGATAAAAAGATAATTTTTCATGTGGAATGCTACCTAGCATAATCTTGATCATATGTCTAATCATGGCATGAATATTAAGACACGAGTGATTCAAAGAAATAGTCTATCATTTGACATAAAAACAATAATACTTTTAGCGCACCAATAAAGCAATCATGTCTTTTCAAAACAACAAGGCCAAGGCAAGCTTATCCCTACAAAATCATATAGTTTGGCCATGTTCCATTTTCGTCACACAAAATGCTCCCATCATGCACAACCCCGATCACAAGCCGAGCAATTGGTTCATACTTTTTAACGCGCTTCAGCTTTTTCAACCCTCACGCAATACATGAGTGCAAGCCATGGATATAGCACTATAGGTGGAATAGACTATAATGATGGAGATTATGTGGAGAAGACAAAAAATGGAGAAAGTCTCACATCGACGCGGCTAATCAACGGGCTATGGAGATGCCCATCAATTGATGTCAATGTGAGGAGTAGGGATTGCCATGCAACGGATGCACTAAGAGCTATAAATGTATGAAAGCTCAACAAAAGAAACTAAGTGGGCGTGCATCCAACTTGCTTGCTCGTGAAGACCTAGGGCATTTGAGGAAGCCCATCGTTCGAATATACAAGCCAAGTTCTATAATGAAAATTTCCACTAGTATATATGAAAGTGACAACATAGGAGACAATCTATATGAAGAACATGGTGCTACTTTGAAGCACAAGTGTGGAAAAAGGATAGTAACATTGCCCCCTTTTCTTTTCTTTTTTTCTTTTTTTTTCTTTTTTTCGGTGGGCTTCTTTAGCCCCCTTTTTTATTTAGGCTTCTTTGGCCTTTACTTTTTTCTTTTTTTTATGGGGCAATGCTCTATAATGATGATCATCACACTTTTATTTACTTACAACTCAATATTACAACTCGATACTAGAACAAAGATATGACTCTATATGAATGCCTCCGGCGGTGTACCGGGATGTGCAATGATCTAGCGTAGCAATGACATCAAAAAATGGACAAGCCATGAAAACATCATGCTAGCTATCTTACGATCATGCAAAGCAATATGACAATAAATGCTCAAGTCATGTATATGATGATGATGGATGTTGCATGGCAATATATCTCGGAATGGCTATGGAAATGCCATGATAGGTAGGTATGGTGGTTGTTTTGAGGAAGATATAATGAGGCTTATGTGTGATAGAGCGTATCGTATCACAGGGTTTGGATGCACCGGCGAAGTTTGCACCAACTCTCAAGGTGAGAAAGGGCAATGCACGGTACCGAAGAGGCTAGCAATGATGGAAAGGTAAAAGTGTGTATAATCCATGGACTCACAATAGTCATAAAGAACTCATATACTTATTGCAAAAGTTTATTAGCCCTAGAAGCAAAGTACTACTACACGTGCCCCTAGGGGGATAGATTGGTAGGAAAAGACCATAGCTCGTCCCCGACCGCCACTCATAAGGAAGACAATCAAAGAAACACCCCATGCTTCAAATTTGTCACACAACGCTTACCATACGTCCATGCTACGGGACTTGCAAACCTCAACACAAGTGTCTCTAGAATCCACAAACACCCACTAGCATGACTCTAATATCACCATCTTTATATCGCAAAACTATTGCAAGTAATCAAACATATCATATTCAGCGATCTACAAGTTTATGTAGGATTTTATGACAACCCATGTGATTGACCAATTCCTGTCATCTCTCTAAATTGATATAAGTGAAGCAAGAGAGTTTAATTCTTTCTAAAAAATATATTCCCACGCTCTAACAAATATAAGTGAAGAAAAAGAGCATTCTACAAATGGCGGTTTTCTATGTGAAGAGAAACAGGAAATCCAACTTCAAATGATATAAGTGAAGCACATGAAGCATTCTATAAAGCCATACTCAAAATATTTAAGTGAAGTGAAATGAGCATTCTATAAATCAACCAAGGACTATCTCATACCAGCATGGTGCATAAAATAAAAATGAAAACTAAATGCAAAAGATGCTCCAAGACTTGCACATAATGCATAAACGAAACGAATTCGAAAACATACCGATACTTGCTGAAGAAAGAGGGGATGCCTTCCGTGGCATCCCCAAGATTAGACGCTTGAGTCTCCTTGAATATTTATTTGGGGTGCCTTGGGCATCCCCAAGCTTGAGCTCTTGCCTCTCTTCCTTTTCCTCATATCGAGACCTCCTCGTTTAGACACTTCATCCACACAAAACTTCAACAGAAAACTCGGTAAGATCCGTTAGTATAATAAAGCAAAACACCACTCTAAGTACTGTTGCAAACCAATTCATATTTTGTTTTTGCATTGTGTCTACTGTAATATAGCTTTTCCATGTCTTAATCCACTAATATAAATTGATAGATTCATCAAAACAAGCAAACTATGCATCAAAAACAGAATCTGTCAAAAACAGAACAGTCTGTAGAAATCTGAACATTCACCATACTTCTGGCACCCAAAAAATTCTACCAAAATTAGGAAAAATAAAAACGTTTTACAGCAAGACATTGCAAAAGGAATCAGACCCACTTGACATTCCAGTAAAAAATGTAAAATCGCGCACTACAGCCAAAGTTTCTGTCCTGCACCGTACAAACCAACAAGCATTGTAAACATCCTAAAGGCAAACCTTGGCACATTATTTTTTTAATACAATGGAATTGTACAAGGGGATAATTATTTTTGTTGAAAAGTTTCTGTAATTAAGATTCAAAAAGTTCCCGTGAGCATGAACAAAGTTCAAGGCTAGCTCCCACTTCAACAATGCTTGTCTTTCTCACTTTCACTTTCCTTTTTGAAAAGTTTTGGGGTTCCCCCCTTTATTTTTGTGTTTTTAAACTATATAAAATCACTCAACAGAAATAAATGACTCTTAAATGACTCTCTAAAACTTCCGGGTTGTCTCCCTGGCAGCGCTTTCTTTAAAGCCATTAAGCTAGGCATATAATGCTCAAGTAATGGATCCACTCGGATCCCAAGGTATATCAAAGCCAATTTTAATTAACAATGATTTGTAATTTAGTAGTGAGCACAAAGTAACATATATCATGCAGCAACGAAGTCTAACTATCTTCCTATGCATCGGCATGTCATAAAAGAACAATTCATGCACACATAGTAAAGGCCAATGCATAGTATAAGCAGATTCTTGCAATTCTATCGTGTTGGAAACATAAAGAGGCGGAGATGTAGTTCCTCTCTCATAACAATTGCAAGTAGGAGCAGCAAGCACATGAATATTATATCTATCAAAATCATCACGTGCAACGGTAAAAGGCAACCCATCAATATAATCCTTAGCATTGTTCAAGAACTCGGCCGAGTTACCATTTAAATGCCCATTTAATCGCTACTCAGTGGCTAACTGAGGCGAATAACACATACTCAGTTCATTAAATGGTCAAGCCGATTAACTGGCATTTAATCGGTTGCCAGACGATTAACTGGTTGTCAAACCGATTAATCGGTGATGGGTCAGGTAACATCATGCAGAAGTGGCGGCTAAGGTTGTCATTGAAGTTGAAGAGAATGACAAGAACGATGAAGAGCTTTCTGCAATTGGAGTTGGTGAATCTCGCAAGGCAGGGCCTATGGATAAATATGTGATGCCAATTGATCCTTCCGTCCCATTGAAGAAGTTCCAGCAGAATATCAATGACGCAATTGACAAGGAGAGATCTTACAAAGTAGGCCAATATTTGGCTAGATGGGTCTATAATAAAAATATCCCTTTTAATGTTGTCAACGATGATGACTTCAAGGCATTTTGTGAAGCGCTTGGTAGGTTTGGTCCTAGGTGGAAGCCACCCTCCCAATATATGCTGCGAGAGAAGATGTTGCTGCAAGAGGTTGAAAGAACAAAGGATTTGATGAAGCCACATGAACTTGAGAGGGTGGCAACCGGGTCATGCTTTTTAATGTTTACCTCTTGTCCATGTTTTTCAATTTTTATATGCCTACGACATTATATTTTAATATAAATGTATAATACGTAGTTGTGATCATTGGATTATGTGGTACAATACGTGAAAAACTATTTACATGTTGCCAATATATTCTCATGTGCAGCCGATTAATGATCGATCGATTAATTCATTTAAATGGTTGATTAACCGATTAATCGCTAACCAGTAGTCGACCAGCAGTTACCAGTTACCGAATTCCCGAACAATATTCCTTAGTAAGCACATACTTCTCCGATATAGTGTAGTAAGGAGATTTCAAAAAGATAATAGGACTATCATGCGTGGGTGCAATAGCAAAAATTTCATGTTTAACATAAGGAACTATAGCAAGTTCATCTCCATAAGCATAATTCATATTGGCATCTTGGCCACAAGCATAGCAAGCATCATCAAAAAGAGATATTTCAAGACAATCAATGGGATCATAGCAATCATCCTTCGGTAAGCACGAAGGGGAATTAAACAATGTATGAGTTGAAGAGTTACTCTCATTAGAAGGTGGGCACGGGTAGCTAATCCGCTCTTCCTCCTTTTGTTCTTCGCTCTCCTCATCATCTTTTTCATCCAACGAGCTCACAGTTTCATCAATTTCTTCTTCCATAGCTTCCTGCAAAATATTGGTCTCTTCTTGGACAGCGGAGACTTTCTCCATAAATGCATTAATATAATAATTGTATTCATAATTTTCTTAGCAATATCTAAGTATAGCAAGATTTTCAGGCCTATAAACACCATCATCATCAAAAGCTTCATACTTTTCAAACAAAGATTCAATTTCATAAGCAGCCTTAAAAGCAACAAATTCTTCTATTTATTCCACATCATAGTAATCATATCTACCATTAGCATAAGAAGCTAATCATTAAATTTGCATGAAAAGGGAAGGTGTGGGGCCTTCATCCTAGTGCAACAAGTAATGTCATATCTCAAGCATAGATCTCGGGCATACCAAGGCAACATAATAAATTGATCCCATAATAGTTTCCCTTTTTGTGTCGAGCGATAATCGCTAAAGTATTCACGTTGATCCAACGTGTCTCCCATTATAAAGTTGAATGGGGTTTTCTCAGGATTATCAAAGTAGTACATAATATCTTTCACATAATGAGAATCAGGGGTTTAGGAGTTACCCCATCTACATGAGTAGCAAGTACATCTAATTTTTTTGGTATTTTGTGTTCCATATCCATAATTAAAGATAGAGAACAACTAAGAACAGCAAATAAAAATTACTTAGTGATAAAGCAACCAAGCACACACAAGAATATTCACCCCGCGCTATGATTCCCCGGCAACGGCGCCAGAAAAAGGTCTTGATAACCCACAAGTGTAGGGGATCGCAACAATTTTCGATAAGTAAGAGTGTCGAAACCCAACGAGGAGCTCAAGGTAGAATAAATATTCCCTCAAATTCTATCGACCACCGATACAACTATACGCACGCTTGACGTCCTCTTTACCTAGAACAAGTATGAAACTAGAAGTACTTTGTAGGTGTGATAGGATAGGTTTGCAAGATAATAAAGAACACGTAAATAAAAGCTAGGGGCTATTTAGATAAAGATGCAAATAAAGTAAATATAACGAGTGTGGAAAAGTGGCGGTAGGAGTTGTGAAATTATCCCTAAGCATTTGACTACGTTACTAGACCGGTAATCACTATTACAATTCTATTTGAGGGAGAGGCATAAGCTAACATACTTTCTCTTCTTGGATCATATGCACTTATGGTTGGAACTCTAGCAAGCATCCGCAACTACTAAAGATTCATTAAGGTAAAACCCAACAATAGCATTAAAGCATCAAGTCCTCTTTATCCCATACGCAACAACCTACTTACTCGGGTTTGTGTTTCAGTCACTCACGCAACCCACTATAAGCGAATCATGAACGCATTGCAACACCCTACAGCGGGAATCCCTCACGCTTGCATGACACGGAAGGCACAATAGGACAGCACCAATAATAAAACTTGCAACTCAAACCAATCATAGCAATTCATCAATCACCGATAGGACAACGAAAATCTACTCAGACATCATAGGATTGCAACACATCAATGGAAAATAATATGAAGCATAAAGCACCATGTTCAAGTAGAGGGTATAGCGGGTCACGGGAGAGTGGACCTCTGGATATAGAAGGGGGAAGGTGATGGAGATGTTAGTGAAGATGATGAAGGTGTCGGTGAAGATCGCGGTGATGATGATGGCCCCCGGCAGCGCTCCGGCGCCACCGGAAGCAAGGGGGAGAGAGGCCCCCTTCTTCTTCTTATTCTTCTTCCTTGACCTCCTCCCTAGATGGGAGAAGGGTTTCCCCTTTGGTCCTTGCCTCCCATGGCTTGGGAGGGGTGAGAGCCCCTCCGAGATTGGATCTATCTCTCTGTTTCTGCGTTCCCTCTTTCTGCCCCTTCACCGTTTACTTTATATTTGGAGATCCGTAACTCCGATTGGGGTGAATCTTTCGCCCAGATTTTTCTCAATAAATTAGCTTTCTTGCGGCAAAAGAAGAGCGTCAACCGCCTTACGGGTGGCCCACGAGAGTCCAGGGCGCGCCAAGGGGGGGGGGGGGGAGGGCGTGCCCCCCTATCTCGTGGCCACCTCGGACACCGTTTCGCGTTGATTCTTCCTCCGGAAAATCCCAAATATTCCAAAATAATTCTTCGTCCGTTTTTATCCCGTTTGGACTCCGTTTGATATTGGTTTTCTGCGAAACATAAAACATGCAACAAGTAGGAACTGACACTGGATCAATATGTTAGTCCCAAAAATAGTATAAAAAGTTGCCAAAATACATGAAAATTGAAGAATATTGGCATGGAACAATCAAAAATTATAGATACGACGGAGACGTATTAGTAGCACATCATCATCGTCACCACGCCGTCGTGCTGACGGAACTCTCCCTCAAAGCTCGGCTGGATCGGAGTTCGAGGGATGTCATCGAGCTGAACGTGTGCTGAACTCGGAGGTGCCGTGCGTTCGGTACTTGATCGGTCGGATCGTGAAGACGTACGACTACATCAACCACGTTGTGCTAACACTTCCGCTTTCGGTCTAAGAGGGTACGCGGAAAACACTCTCTTCTCTCGTTGCTATGCATCACCATGATCTTGCGTGTGCGTAGGAAAATTTTGAAATTACTACGTTCCCCAACACTGTGTTGGCACGTACTGAGGCGGGTCATGATTTTATCGAGGCGGGTCTGTTGCCCGTGGCTGATCCTGCACTCCTGTCCCAGGTGCTTCAACCCGGTTTACCACTGCCGTATTACTGGTTCCTGCTCCTGGCATGCTGAAGAGATTCTTTGCCTTATAAACCGTCGGTAGACGAGATTGGTGCCTTCTCCTCATCACATCGTTTGAAGCGTTCTGATCCAACATGAGCCGGTAATTTTTTGCTTGAATCCGATGCGCCTGAGCATCCAAAGCGGCCCGCTCCTCAGCCATCCTGGTTTCCTCAGCGGCCATCTCCTCATTAGACTGAGCTATCTGATCTCGCAATTTCCTGACCTCTGCATTATGCTCGTCCCGATTATCCGGATTAACCTCTGCGGTCAACAACGTCGCGAGGGCGTCCAGTAAACCGGATAAGACTTGAGCCGGCGGGCGCGCGGGGCCTCCTGCCCCGGCTGCTGATCCAGAAATCATTACCGCCGCAGCTGAAGAGTGCGGTGCGGACTGCGTACCGGTCATGAAGACCGCAAACCAATTTGGCGGTTCAAAGGGGTCCGGAATCTGTCACCATCGGAACAACCCCCAAATCGGCCATCCTGCAGTTGGTATAATGACTCGGTCTCCTCGGTGGATGACTCGCCATCGGAATAAACGGCCGTCTCACCATCGGGTACCGGTTCAGATTCTGCACCATGGATGAATCTACGAACGCACCCTTCATGGCAGGTTGAATCCGGGCAGGGCTTGCACGTTGAGCCATCTCGACGAGGTCGGTGCAGATGTCCGGCTCAGGGCCCAGTTCGCCGATCTTGTGTTGGAAATATGTCCTAGAGGGAATAATAAAATGATTATTATTATATTTCCTTGTTCATGATAATTGTCTATTATTCATGCTATAATTGTGTTATCTGGAAATCGTAATACGTGTGTGAATACATAGACCACAACATGTCCCTAGTGAGCCTCTAGTTGACTAACTCGTTGATCGACTGATAGTCATGGTTTCCTAACTATGGACATTGGATGTGGTTGATAATGGGATCACATCATTAGGAGAATGATGTGATGGACAAGACCCAATCCTAAGCATAGAACAAGATCATGTAGTTCGTTTGCTAGAGCTTTTCCAATGTCAAGTATCTTTTCCTTAGACCATGAGATCGTGTAACTCCCGGATACTGTAGGAGTGCTTTGGGTGTACCAAACGTCACAACGTAACTGTGTGACTATAAAGGTATACTACGGGTATCCCTGAAAGTATCTGTTGGGTTGACACGGATCGAGACTGGGATTTGTCACTCCGTATGACGGAGAGGTATCTCTGGGCCCACTCGGTAATGCATCATCATAATGAGCTCAATGTGACCAAGTGCTTGGTCATGGGATCATGCATTACAGTACGAGTAAAGTGACTTGTCGGTAACAAGATTGAACGAGGTATTGGCATACCGACGATCGAATCTAGGGCAAGTAACGTACCGATTGACAAAGGGAATTGTATACGGGGTTACTCGAATCCTTGACATCGTGGTTCATCTGATGAGATCATCGTGGAACATGTGGGAGCCAACATGGGTATCCAAATCCTGCTGTTGGTTATTGACCGGAGAGTCGTCTAGGGTTGTAGAGATATTAGTATGCGGAAACCCGAAAGTTGTTTGGAGTCCCGGACGAGATCCCGGACGTCACGAGGAGTTCCGGAATGGTCCGGAGGTAAAGAATTCTATATAGGAAGTCCAGTTTCGGCCACCGGGAAAGTTTTGTGGGTCACCGGTATTGTAACGGTTCCACCGGAAGGGTCCCGGGGGTCCACTGGGTGGGGCCACCTAACCCGGAGGGCCACGTGGGCTGAAAGGGGAAGGGAACCAGCCCCTGGTGGGCTGGTGTGCCCCCCCTTGGTCCTCCCCTACGCCTAGGGTTGGAAACCCGAGGGGTGGGGGGCGCCCCACTTGACTTGGGGGGCAAGTCCCCCCCTAGGCCGCCGCCCCCCCTTGGAGATGGGATCTCCAGGGCCGGCGCACCCCCTAGGCCCCCTATATAAAGAGGGGGGAGGGAGGGCAGCCGCACCCTAGTCCCTGGCGCCTCCCTCTCCCCCCGTACCACCTCTCCCTCTCGCTGAGCTTTGCGAAGCCCTGCTGAGATCACCGCTGCTTCCACCACCACACCGTCGTGCTGCTGGATCTCCATCAACCTCTCCTTACTCTGGATCAAGAAGGAGGAGACGTCTTCCCCAACCGTACGTATGTTGAACGCGGAGGTGCTGTCCGTTCAGCACTAGGGTCATCGGTGATTTGGATCACGACGAGTACGACTCCCTCAACCCCGTTCTCTTGAATGCTTCCGCTCGCGATCTACAAGGGTATGTAGATGCACTCCTCTCTCTCGTTGCTAGATGAACTCCATAGATTGATCTTGGTGAAGCGTAGAATTTTTTTATTTTCTGCAACGTTCCCCAACAGTGGCATCATGAGCTAGGTCTATGCGTAGTTTCTTTGCACGAGTAGAACACACATTTGTTGTGGGCGTAGATGTTGTCAATTTTCTTGCCACTACTAGTCTTATTTTGCTTTGGCGGCATCGTGGGATGAAGCGGCCCAGACCGACCTTACACGTACACTTACGTGAGACAGGTTTCACCGACTGACATGCACTAGTTGCATAAGGTGGCTAGCGGGTGTCTGTCTCTCCCACTTTAGTCAGAGCGGATTCGATGAAAAGGGTCCTTATGAAGGGTAAATAGAAATTGGCATATCACGCTGTGGATTTTACGTAGGTAAGAAACGTTCTTGCTAGAACCCTATTGCAGCCACGTAAAACATGCAACACCAATTAGAGGACGTCTAACTTGTTTTTGCAGCATATGCCTTGTGATGTGATATGGCCAAAAGTTGTGATGAATGATATATATGTGATGTATGAGATCATGTTCTTGTAATAGGAATCACGACTTGCATGTCGATGAGTATGACAACCGGCAGGAGCCATAGGAGTTGTCTTAATTATTGTATGACCTGCGTGTCAATGATTAAACGCCATGTAATTACTTTACTTTATTGCTAAACCGTTAGCCGTAGTAGTAGAAGTAATAGTTGGCGAGCAACTTCATGGAGACACGATGATGGAGATCATGGTGTCATGCCGGTGACGAAGATGATCAAGGCGCCCCGAAGATGGAGATCAAAGGAGCTATATGATATTGGCCATATCATGTCACTGTTTGATTGCATGTGATGTTTATCATGTTTTTGCATCTTATTTGCTTAGAACGACGGTAGTAAATAAGATGATCCCTCATAATAATTTCAAGAAAGTGTTTCCCCTAACTGTGTGCCGTTGCGAAAGTTCGTTGTCTGGAAGCACCACGTGATGATCGGGTGTGATAGATTCTAACGTTCACATACAACGGGTGTAAGACAGATTTACACATGCATGAACACTTAGGTTAACTTGACGAGCCTAGCATGTACAGACATGGCCTCGGAACACAAGAGACCGAAAGGTCAAACATGAGTCGTATGGAAGATACGATCAACATGGAGATGTTCACCGATGATGGCTAGTCCGTCTCACGTGATGATCAGACACGGCCTAGTTGACTTGGATCATGTATCACTTAGATGACTAGAGGGATGTCTAATCTGAGTGGGAGTTTATTAAATAATTTGATTAGAAGAACTTAATTATCATGAACTTAGTCTAAAAACCTTTGCAAAAATGTCTTGTAGATCAAATGGCCAACGCTCATGTCAACCTCAACTTCAACGCGTTCCTAGAGAAAACCAAGCTGAAAGATGATGGCAGCAACTATACGGACTGGGTCCGGAACCTGAGGATCATCCTCATAGCTGACAAGAGAGCATATGTCCTAGAAGGACCGCTAGGTGAAGCACCCATCCCAGAGAACCAAGACGTTATGAACGCTTGGCAGTCACATGCTGATGATTACTCCCTCGTTCAGTGCGGCATGCTTTACAGCTTAGAACCGGGGCTCCAAAAGTGTTTTGAGCAACATGGAGCATATGAGATGTTCGAGGAGATGAAAATGGTTTTCCAAGCTCATGCCCGAGACGAGAGATATGAAGTCTCCGACAAGTTATATAGTTGTAAGATGGAGGAAAATAGTTCTGTCAGTGAGCACATACTCAAAATGTCTGGGTTGCACAACCGCTTGTCCCAGCTGGACATTAACCTCCCGGACAAGGCGGTCATTGACAGAATCCTTCAGTCGCTCCCACCTAGCTACAAGAGCTTTGTGATGAACTACAATATGCAGGGGATGGTGAAAACTATTCCTGAAGTATTTTCAATGCTGAAGTTAGCAGAGGTGGAAATCAAAAAGGAGCATCAAGTGTTGATGGTCAATAAGACCACTAGTTTCAAGAAAGGCAAGGGTAAGAAGGACTTAAAGAAGGACGGCAAGGGAGTTGCCGCGCCCGGTAAGCCAGTTACCGAGAAGAAGCCAAAGAAAGGACCCAAGCCTGAGACTGAGTGCTTTTATTGCAAAGGGAAGGGTCACTGGAAGCGGAACTGCCCCAAATACTTAGCGGACAAGAAGGCCGGCAACACTAAAGGTATATGTGATATACATGTAATTGATGTGTACCTTACTGGTACTCGTAGTAGCTCCTGGGTATTTGATACCGGTGCGGTTGCTCATATTTGTAACTCAAAGCAGGAGCTGCGGAATAAGCGGAGACTAGCGAAGGACGAGGTGACGATGCGCGTCGGGAATGGTTGAAAGGTTGATGTAATCGCCGTCGGCACGCTACCTCTACATTTACCTACGGGATTATTTTTAAACCTCAATAACTATTATTTAGTGCCAGCTTTGAGCATGAACATTGTATCCGGATCTCGTTTAATACGAGATGGCTACTCATTTAAATCCGAGAATAATGGTTGTTCTGTTTACATGAGAGATATGTTTTATGGTCATGCCTCGCTGGTCAATGGTTTATTCTTAATGAATCTCGAACGTGATGTTACACACATTCGTAGTTTGAATACCAAAAGATGTAAGGTTGATAACGATAGTCCCACATACTTGTGACACTGCCGCCTTGGTCACATTGGTGTCAAGCGCATGAAGAAGCTCCATGCTGATGGACTTTTAGAGTCTCTCGATTATGAATCATTTGACACATGCGAACCATGCCTCATGGGAAAAATGACCTAGACTCCGTTCTCCGGAACAATGGAGCGAGAAACCAACTTACTGGAAATCATACATACTGATGTGTGCGGTCCAATGAGCGTTGAGGCTCGCTGAGGCTATCGTTATGTTCTCACTCTCACTGATGACTTATGTAGATATGGGTATGTCTACTTGATGAAACACAAGTATGGGACCTTTGAAAAGTTCAAGGAATTTCAGAATGAGGTAGAGAATCAACGTGACCGAAAAATAAAGTTCTTACGATCAGATCGTGGAGGAGAATATTTAAGTCACGAATTTGGTACGCACTTAAGGAAAAGTGGAATCGTTTCACAACTCACGCCTCCTGGAACACCTCAGCGTAACAGTGTGTCCGAACGTTGTAATCGCACTCTATTGGATATGGTGCGATCTATGATGTCACTCACCGATTTACCGCTATCATTTTGGGGATACGCTCTAGAGACAGCTACATTCACTTTAAATAGGGCACCATCTAAATCCGTTGAGACGACACCGTATGAATTATGGTTTGGGAAGAAAACTAAGCTGTCGTTTCTAAAAGTTTGGGGATGCGATGCTTATGTCAAGAAATTTCAACCTGAAAAGCTCGAACTCAAGTCGGAAAAATGCGCCTTCATAGGATACCCTAAGGAAACCATTGGGTATACCTTCTACCTTAGATCCGAAGGCAAGATCTTTGTTGCCAAGAACGGGTCCTTTCTGGAGAAAGAGTTTCTCTCGAAGGAAGTAAGTGGGAGGAAAGTAGAACTTGATGAAGTACTGCCTCTTGAACCGGAAAGTAGTGCAGCTCAGGAAGATGTTCCTGTGGTGCCAACACCGACTGGAGAGGAAATTAATGATGATGATCAAGGTACTTCGGATCAAGTTGCTACTGAACTTCGTAGGTCCACAAGGACACATTCCACACCAGAGTGGTATGGCAACCCTGTCCTGGAAATCATGTTGTTAGACAACGGTGAACCTTCAAACTATGAAGAAGCGATGGCGGGCCCAGATTCCAACAAATGGCTTGAAGCCATGCAATCCGAGATAGGATCCATGTATGAAAACAAAGTATGGACTTTGACAGACTTGCCCGATGATCGGTGAGCGATAGAAAATAAATGGATCTTTAAGAAGAAGAGGGACGCGGATGGTAATGTTACCATCTATAAAGCTCAACTTGTCGCTAAGGGTTATCGGCAAGTTCAAGGGGTTGACTACGATGAGACTTTCTCTCCCGTAGCGAAGCTGAAGTCCGTCCGAATCATGTTAGCAATTGCCGCATACTATGATTATGAGATATGGCAAATGGACGTCAAAACGGCATTCCTTAACGGCTATCTTAAGGAGGAACTGGATATGATGCAGCCGGAAGGTTTTGTCGATCCTCAAGCTCCAGCGATCCATTTATGGGATGGTGCAAGCATCTCGGAGTTGGAACATTCGCTTTGATGAGATGATCAAAGCGTTTGGGTTTATGCAGACTTATGGAGAAGCCTGCATTTACAAGAAAGTGAGTGGGAGCTCTGTAGCATTTCTCATATTATATGTAGATGACATACTTTTGATGGGAAATGATATAGAACTTTTGGACAACATTAAGGCCTACTTGAACAAGTGTTTTTCAATGAAGGACCTTGGAGAAGCTGCTTACATATTAGGCATCAAGATCTATAGGGATAGATCGAGACGCCTCATAGGTCTTTCACAAAGCACATACCTTGATAAGATATTGAAGAAGTTCAATATGGATCAGTCCAAGAAAAGGGTTCTTGCCTGTATTGCAAGGTGTGAGATTGAGCTCGGCTCAATGCCCGACCACGGCAGAAGATATAGAAGAGATGACTGTCATCCCCTATGCCTCAGCCATAGGGTCTATTATGTATGCCATGCTGTGTACCAGACCTGATGTAAACCTTGCCATAAGTTTGGTAGGAAGGTACCAAAGTACCCGGCAAGGAACACTGGACAGCGGTCAAGAATATCCTGAAGTACCTGAAGAGGACTAAGGATATGTTTCTCGTTTATGGAGGTGGCGAAGAGCTCGTCGTAAAGGGTTACGTCGACGCTAGCTTCGACACAGATCTGGATGACTCTAAGTCACAAACCGGATACATGTATATTTTGAATGGAGGGGCAGTAAGCTGGTGCAGTGGCAAGCAAAGCGTTGTGGCGGGATCTACATGTGAAGCGGAGTACATGGCAGCCTCGGAGGCAGCGCATGAAGCAATATGGATGAAGGAGTTCATCACCGACCTAGGAGTCATACCCAATGCGTCGGGGCCGATCACTCTCTTCTGTGACAACACTAGAGCTATTGCCCTTGCCAAGGAGCCCAGGTTTAACAAGAAGACCAGGCACATCAAGCGTCGCTTCAACTCCATTCGTGAAAATGTTCAAGATGGAGACATAGATATTTGCAAAGTACATACAGATCTGAATGTCGCAGATCCGTTGACTAAACCTCTTCCGCGAGCAAAACATGATCAACACCAGAACTCTATGGGTGTTCGATTCATCACAATGTAACTAGATTATTGGCTCTAGTGCAAGTGGGAGACTGTTGGAAATATGCCCTAGAGGCAATAATAAAATGATCATTATTATATTTCCTTGTTCATGATAATTGTCTATTATTCATGCTATAATTGTGTTATCCGGAAATCGTAATACATGTGTGAATACATAAACCACAACGTGTCCCTAGTGAGCCTCTAGTTGACTAGCTCGTTGATCGACTGATAGTCATGGTTTCCTGACTATGGACATTGGATGTCGTTTATAATGGGATCACATCATTAGGAGAATGATGTGATGGATAAGACGCAATCCTAAGCATAGCACAAGATCGTGTAGTTCATTTGCTAGAGCTTCTCCAATGTCAAGTACCTTTTCCTTAGACCATGAGATCGTGTAACTCCCGGATACAGTAGGAGTGCTTTGGGTGTACCAAACGTCACAACGTAACTGGGTGACTATAAAGGTATACTACGGGTATCACCGAAAGTATGTGTTGGGTTGACACGGATCGAGACTGGGATTTGTCATCCGTATGACGGAGAGGTATCTCTGGGCCCACTCGGTAATGCATCATCATAATGAGCTCAATGTGACCAAGTGTTTGGTCATGGGTTCATGCATTACAGTACCAGTAAAGTGACTTGCCAGTAACGAGATTGAACAAGGTATTGGGATACCGACGATCGTATCTCCGGCAAGTAACGTACCGATTGACAAAGGGAATTGTATACGGGGTTAGTCGAATCCCCGACATCATGGTTCATCCGATGAGATCATCGTGGAACATGTGGGAGCCAACATGGGTATCCAGATCCCGCTGTTGGTTATTGACCGGAGAGTCGTCTCGGTCATGTCTGCATGTCTCCCGAACCCGTAAGATCTACACACTTAAGGTTCGGTGACGCTAGGGTTGTAGAGATATTAGTATGCCGAAACCCGAAAGTTGTTCGGAGTCCCGGATGAGATCCCGGACGTCACGAGGAGTTCCAGAATGGTCCGGAGGTAAAGAATTCTATATAGGAAGTCCAGTTTCGGCCACCGGGAAAGTTTCGGGGGTCACCGGTATTGTACCGTGACCACCGGAAAGGTCCCGGGGGTCCACCGGGTGGGGCCACCTATCCCGGAGGGGCACATGGGCTGAAAGGGGAAGGGAACCAGCCCCTGGTGGGCTGGTGCGCCCCCCCCCCTTGGGCCTCCCCTGCGCCTAGGGTTGGAAACCCTAGGGGTGGGGGCGCCCCACTTGACTTGGGGGCAAGTCCCCCCCCCCTAGGCCGCCGCCCCCCTTGGAGATGGGATCTCCAGGGCTGGCGCACCCCGTAGGCCCCCTATATAAAGAGGGGGGGAGGGAGGGCAGCCGCACCCTACTCCATGGCGCCTCCCTCTCCCGTCGTACCACCTCTCCCTCTCGCTGAGCTTGGCGAAGCCCTGCTGAGATCAGCGCTGCTTCCACCACCACGCCGTCGTGCTGCTGAATCTCCATCAATCTCTCCTTCCCCCTTGCTGGATCAAGAAGGAGGAGACGTCTTCCCCAACCGTACGTGTGTTGAAAGCGGAGGTGATGTCCGTTCAGCACTAGGATCATCGGTGATTTGGATCACGACGAGTACGACTCCCTCAACCCCGTTCTCTTGAATGCTTCCGCTCGCGATCTACAAGGGTATGTAGATGCACTCCTCTCTCTCGTTGCTAGATGAACTCCATAGATTGATCTTGGTGAACCGTAGAATTTTTTTATTTTCTGCGACGTTCCCCAACATCTTGCCGATGAAGACATGAATTCCTCCAAAGGGGACCCGGTACCCGTACTCGATTGAGCCGGCGTCGGGGCCCCAGCCTACGTCGTGATGTAGAGCTTGCCGCGACGACTCTTGGTCATATGGCCCACTGCATATCCCTTGAGTCCTTCGAACTTGCCCTCCAAGAACTTGAAACCATCGTGCGATATCCCCACGGTGGGCGCCAACTATCGTGGAATTATCACGTCAGATGTCCTAGTGTGAGGACTTAGTCGTGGAGCCATCGCAACTAGGTTAGCTTAGAGGGGTTAAACCGGACAAAGGACATGGGGAGTTTATACTGGTTTGGCCCCTTGCGGTGAGGGTAAAAGCCTACGATCCAGTTGTAGTGGAATTGATGGGGTCTCGATAACCAGGGAGCGAATCCGCTTTGCCTAGTTCTCGAGTTGTTGTCTCTTGTCCCTTTATATACACAGGCTAATGCCCGGCGGTTTACAGAATCCCGAGGCCGGCTCATACATGTGTCCGGCTCGGTTTCTACCTTTTCCTATCTTACAATGCAAATTACATATCTCATGGCGGTTTACGTCTATGGGCCCTAATCCGCCCTTGGGCTCTGGGCCTTTAAGTCTCTGTAGTAAAGCGTCATACTCCTTGTCTTCATGGGCTTCAATACGGATGATTCCTTGTGAGTATAACCCGGCCCCTCCTGGGCAGGTTATACTCAGTAGTTATATCCCCAACACTTGGTCATGCTGGTTTTTATATAAAGTTTATTAAAAACTTCTCCAAATTTCCAGGCCTCTTACTAATATTTTGCAAAAAGATGTTCCATTTGTTTTTGATGATGAGAAGCCTTTGAAATTCACAAGACAACCATAGGGTCCACACGCATAGATCTCGAACCCATAGGGTCCGCATGCTTAACGTTCGATAACGATTTGTATTATGCGTTATGTGTTTTGGTGACCGTAGTTTGTATGGAGTCTCGGATGAGATCACTGACATGACGAGGAGTCTCAAAATGGTCGAGAAATGAAGATTGATATATTGGAAGGTTGCATTCGGATACCAGAATGGTTTAGGAAAGTTTCAGATGATTTTCAGTGTCGGAGGTTACCGGAACCCCCCGGGAGACTAATGAGCCAACATGGGCCATAGGGGAGAGAGGGAGCCCACAAGGGGAGCGCGCCCCTATGGCAGTCTGAATTGGACTAGGGGACGGGGCCGCGCCCCTTCTCCCTCTCCTACTCCCTCTCCCTTTCTCCCTTTGCTTCTCTGGAAAAGGAAAAGGAAGAGTGGGGGGATCCTAATAGGTTTGGAGTCCTAGTAGGACTCCCCCTCCATGGCGGGCCCCCTGGTGGCCGGCCTCCTCCCTCATCCTTTATATACGGGGGCAGGGGGCACCCCAAAGGCACAACATTGTCTTAGCTGTGTGCGGTGCCCCCTCCACCGTTTACTCCTCCGATAGTATCATCATAGTGCTTAGGCAAAGCCCTGCGCGGATCACGTCATCAACATCGTCATCACGCCGTCGTGCTGACGAAACTCTCCCTCGACCCTCTGCTGGATCAAGAGTTCGAGGGACGTCATCGAGCTGAACATGTGCTGAACTCGGAGGTGCCGTACATTCGGTGCTAGATCGGTTGGATTGTGAAGACGTTCGAGTACCTCAACCGCGTTAACATAACGCTTCCGCTTTCCGTCTACGAGGGTACATGGAAACACTCTCCCCCTTTCGTCGCTATGCATATCCTAGATAGATCTTGCATCATCATAGGATTTTTTTTTGAAATTGCATGCTACGTTCCCCAACATAAATTCCCAAATATTCTGAAAACCCTCACGGAAACCCTAGATCGGCAGTTCCGCCACGGCAAGCCTCTGTAGCCACCGAAAACCAATCGGGGCCCTGTTTCGGCACCCTTCCGGAGGGGGGAATCATCTCCGGTGGTCATCTTCATCATCCTGGCGGTCACCACAACGAGGAGGGAGTAGTCCACCCTCGGGGCTGAGGGTTTGTACCAGTAGCTATGTGTTTAATCTCTCTCGCGCGCGATCTTGAGATGTCACGATCTTGATGTATCACGGGCTTTGTTAACATAGATGGATCATGTGATGTTTCTCCCCTCTCTACACTTGTTGTGATGAATTGAGTCTTTACCATTTGAGGTTTTGTCTTGTCGGATTGAATGTTCAGATCAGAGAACACATGATATATGTCTTGCATATGAAAACCCATGGTGACAATGAGGTATTATTTTGATTCACTTGATATATGTTATGGCACTCAACTTGTGGATTCCCGAGGTGATATCGGGGTAGTATATGCATAGTGGTTGATGCACGTTTTTATTATCTTTTCTCTGATAGAAACTTTGGGGTCCCCTTGTAGTTCTTTGTGTGGATTGAGTATAATGAATCTGAAATTGTTTGATACATATCGTATAATTAACTCATGGGTACTAGCGGTGACATTGGGGTATCTAGGTGACATAAGAGTTGGTTGATATGTATCATATGGTGTTATTTTAGTACGAACTCTTGATTAGATCGATCGAAAAGAATAGCTTGCTGTTATTTTAGTACAAACTCTAGGATAGATTGATCGGAAATAATAGCTTTGAGGTGATTTAGTACCCTACAAATAATTTCTATCTTTTTCTCTCCGCTAATAGGAACTCGGGAGTGATTCTTTATTGCACTTTGAGGGATAATTATATGATCCAACTATGTTAGCATTGTTGACAGATTGCACTAGTGAAAGTATGCAACCTAGGCCTCATTTTCCATCATTGCAATACCTTTTGTGCTCCGTTTACTATTTACTACCTTGCTTTTTTTTATTGTTCGCATTACATAAACTCATATCTACTATCCATAATACACTTTTATCACCATCTCTTCGCCGAACTAGTGCACCTATACAATTTGCCATTGTATTGGTGTGTTGGGGACACAAGAGATTTCTTTTGTTTGATTGCAGGGTTGCTTGACAGAGAGTATCTTCATCCTACGCCTCCAACGGATTGATAAACCTTAGGTCATCCACTTGAGGGAAAATTGGTGTTGTCCTACAAAACTCTGTGCTTGGAGGCCCAACACGTGTCTACAAGAATAAAGTTGCATAGTAGACATCAAGCTCTTTTCTGGCGCCATTGCCGGAGAGGTGAGTGCATGAAGGTATATCTTTAGATCTTGCAAATGAATCTTTTAGTTTCTTGTTTTATCACTAGTTTGGTTTATAAAAGAAAACTACATAAAAATGGTATTGAGGTTGCATCATACTATTGATCATCTTTATAATATCTTTCTTGAAAATGATGGATCGGAAAATTTTGCTCAATTGTTAGAAGAAGAAGTCAATAAAATGTTTGGCACAAAATATTTGAATGATGAGCATTATTGCAATGTTGTTAGTATGAATTCTTTGAATATCCATGACGTTAGTGATGATTGCATTAGTCATGATAATGATGTCTCCTATAAGAATGTCAATTTTTGCGGAGTGAATTGGGAGTGCACAAGCGCACCAAAAAGGGAAGATAAATTTTGTAAAAGCATAAATATTTAGAAAAAAAAGTTGCAAGAGAGGCTAGATGATTGTGCTAAAAGATTTAATTTTTTCGTCATCCTTGTGAACTTTGCAACGAATGTGGTCATTTAAATCTCGAATGCTATTTGTTTCATGATCAAAATGTGTCCAAAAATTGTGATAACTTGATTACACTTGAGAATCATAAAGAGCTTAGTCTTCTTTTGGGGTACGAAGAAATAAAACGTATAACTAAGGGTATTCCAAAATTTAATCTCAATAGATTTCTTGATTTTGATCTAGAGGAAATTTATATGTTTTGTGCGGTAAATTACATTGAGAATCCTTATATTGCCAACTATCTAAAGAAAAGAAAACAAATAGCGTATGAAAAGAGTTCTAATGAAAGGGAAAATATTTCGCATACCCTCCTAGTGTTTATTATGATGAATCAGGTAACGAGGAGGAGCTTCCTATCCAATCAATATCTTCAACAAGAAGCTCGAAAAAATTGATTAAACCCACACGTGAGGTGGTGAAGAAAACGAGAAAAGAAGAAAAAGTAGAGGTAAAAAGGTAACTCTCCCAAGTAATATTTCTCCTATCACCATTATGCCTCATGAAAGTGAATCAATTATATTGATGGAGGATGATGATATTGAGTATGATTTTGTGATGCCTACTCTTTGTTGTGATGATTATGATTGGGAAGACAATGTCTCTAATGATCTTGAAAATCTTTTTGGCACTTGCTTGGAAGAATATGATAATAATGTCTACTATACTATTGGTGCCATTCATGCTATTGATAAGAATGATTATGATAATATGCAAAACCACAAGCTTGGGGATGCTATGTTTGATGAGTATGAAATGTTTGAAGATTTCTTTGCTGAAAATTATGTTTGTCCTAAGCTTGGGGATGCTTTGCATAATGAATATGATCCTTTGATCCCTTCTACTTTCGATAAGAAAATATATTATGATAATAGCAAGCCTCCTATTTATGATGATTAAAATGATGAAAGTGGGTCTGGAAGAGTGTCAACTCTAGGTAGTAGTGATCCCACTATTTTGGAGGGTGTTGAATCTTATTACAATATTGATGAAAGTGGATTTGGAGAGGTAGTGACTTTATTTAGTGATACATCCACTATTTTGGAAGAGGTTTCAATTGAATATGGCAATAATGTTGCTATCTATGATGATTATTATTATGACATGTATGCCATAAAGAATAATAAATCTTCTATGCTTGTGCATCATAAAAGAATGTTTTATGTGATGGTTATATTGATGAATCTATTCATGATGCTACTGAAAATTATTATGAGAGAGGAACTTATGATTCATGATGCTCTTGTTATGTTTCAATTCTTATCTTTTATGTGAGCATCATTGAACTCATCATGCCTAGCTAAAAGGCATTAAAGAAAAGCGCTTGTTGTGAGACAACCCAACATTTTTACCTACTGCTTTTGTGTGTTGAAACTATTATGCTACTGTACTTATCATGTTTTATAGCTTTTGTTTCAATAAAGTACCAAGTAAAGCCTTTGGGATAGTGTGCATGATAGTTGACTTGAATCTATGCAAAAACAGAAACTTTTGCGTTCAGTCCAGGAATTTTTTAAATTCAATGGAACGTGCTTTTGACCTGGAATTTTTACAGGTGGTAGATATACAGATTTCTCATGTTTTCCTAATTTTACAGAATATTTGGAGTAGCAGAAGTATGGTTGGAGTACAGATTACTACAAACTGTTCTGTTTTTAACAGATTCTGTTTTCAATGCATAGTTTGCTTATTCCTAGTTTCTATGGCTTATATTGATCAATATAAATTGTAGAAATGATATTCTACAGTAGGAATTGTGTGTAAACAATTATGAATCTTGTCTTTGACAGTGCCAAAGTGAATGGTTTGCTCTTTATCATACTAACCTATCTCACGAAGTTCCGTTAAGTTTTGTGTGATTGAAGTTTTCAAGTTTTGGGTAAGACATCGATATGAGGAGAATAAGGAGTGACAAGACCCTAAGCTTGGGGATGCCCAAGTCACCCCAAGGTAATATTCAAGGAAGATCCATGCAACTAAGCTTGGGAATGCCTCGAGGCATCCCCTCTTTCGTCTCCAACATTATCGATAACCTCACTTGGAGCTATGTTTTCATTCGTCACATGATATGAGTTTTACTTGGAGCATCATTTTATTTTTTTTAACATTTGCTTGATGTTAGTTATAATAATGTTTTGCATCATTCTTTTCAATAAAAGTGGCAAGGATAGCCTTTACCATGCTTATTTTACAAGCCTACATGTTGCTGTTTCAAAACAGAAAGTTTATCGTTGTTGCAAACATTCTCATGAAAAGTCAGAATTTGATAAAATGTTGAAATTTTTGCATAATAAGCTATGATAAATTTTCTATAGTGTGGTAAATTTTCATAATTTTTGGAGGTAGGGAAGTATGATGAATCTTGCATTCTTTACAGACTGTACTGTTCTGGCAGATTGCTGTTATGGTTGCATTGCTTGCATATGTTTGCTTGTTTAATGATTCTATTTGAGGATAGGAGTATTAAATATGCAGAGGCATTTAGTATGCAATGTTGAATAATAATTTTAATAATTTGCTACAGTAGAGAATGATAAGGTTTTTGCATTGATTTATACTAACTTATCTCACGAGTTCTTGTTGAGTTTTGTGTGGATGAAGTTTTTGAGATTTAGGGAAACCGTGATATGAGAGGAATTAAGGAGACACAAAAGCTCAAGCTTTGGGATGCCCAAGGCATCCCAAGATAATATTCCAATAAGTATCAAGCATCTAAGCTTGGGGATGCCCTGGTAGGCATCCCACCTTTCTTCTTCTTCAACAATTATCGGTTAGTATCAGTTGAGCCTAAGTTTTTGCTTCCTCGCATGATGTGTTATATTCTTGAAATATCATTTTGTTTCATTTTGCTTGCTGTTTTAATAAAATACTTAGATCTGAAAGTTTTTAAACAAGAGAGAGTCCTCAATTAGCTACACCTTTACTTAACTACTCACTTGATCTTCACTTATATATTTTTGGAGTAGTTTGTCATTTACTCTCGTGCTTCACTTATATCCTATGAGTAAATTGTTGAATGAATTGAATATCATGAAGTTGAAATTATATGTTCATATCATGCCTAGTGGAAGCTTCACATTGGTTTTAGAAAGTGAAATCTTTTGAAGCTTGACAATTACAATATTGGTCATACAAGCAATTCGTGAATGATTAGTATAAGGAAGAGAATTTCACATGCAAATACACTATCTTGGAAATCTTTTGTAATTGTGAGCCCCCATCAAAATATTATATGCCAAAATTGTTGACGTTGGACAAGGAAGACAACGTAATGATTTATGTTTGTTCATATTCACATAGAAGTTATATTGTCATAGATCCTTCAACATGTGGTGCTTGCCCTCCATCTTTGCAAGCCAAATATTCTGCACCAAGTAGAGATACTACTTGTGCATCCAAAAAACCCTTAAACCCAAATCTCATTTTCTAGAGACCACCATACCTACCTAAGGATTGAGTAAGATCCTTCAAGTAAGTTTTCATCAGTGCAATAAGGTAATAAAAATTGCTTCTAAAAGTGTTAGATCATTTAGTGTAAGAGAAAAGTGAGCGTGGTACGAACTTGTGATGGTAAAGAATAAAAGTGACAGACTGCATAATAGAGGTTGGTATCATAAGGGGCAATATAACATGAAGTTCTTTTGCACTAAGGGGTTGAGCACACAAACAAATAAGCGCATGGCAACCTCTGCTTCCCTCTGCGAAGGGCCTATCTTTACTTTTCAATATTTACTTTTATGCAAAGAGTGAAAGTTTTTCTCTCTATTCCTTTCTATTTTTCTCTTTTGGCAAACATCATGTGGTGAGGAAATATCTAGGCACACATGTCCAGTTGAATATGGGTAGCATGAGTTATTGTTGTTGACATCACCCCTGAGGTGAATATGTTGGGAGGTGAAATGATAAGCCCCTATCTTTCTATGTGTCCAGTTGAAACATTTTGCTCATGTGTATGCGGTGAGTGTTAGCAATCATAGAAGACCATATGATGCCTGAGTATGTGGAGCTCTTACTTAGACTCTGTTGAATAAGTTGAATCGCAATTGCTTGGTGACTGAGAACATAGGCTATTGAGTTTCAAGCGAATTCATCGTTTGAACCTTAACATATGAATTGGTTGCTACTTTAACATGAGAAAGTTTTATAAGAAAGAATTGCTGTTATGATGCTAGGAAAAGTGATTGAAATTGTCATTGATCAAACTTGTGCACTTTACTAGCATTCACACTTCATAAATTATTTGTTTTATCATTTTCCTACTCGAGGATGAGTAGGAATTAAGCTTGGGGATGCTGATACGTCTCCAACGTATCTATAATTTATGAAGTATTCATGCCATGTTTACAACAATTTTATATGGTTTTGGTGTGAGTTGCATGGAACTAACCCCGATTGACGTTGTTTTCAGCACAACTACCATGGTGCTGTTTTTTGTGCAGAAATGAAAGTTCTCCAAATGAGCTGAAACTTTTTGTGGATTTTTTATGGACCAGAAGAGAACAATTGGGCCAGAGCAGCACCTGGGGGTGCCCTGAGGGGGGCACAACCCACCAGGGCGTGCCTGGGCCCCTAGGCGCGCCCTGGTGGGTTGTGCCCACCTCTGTGGCCTCCCGTACCCCTTCTTCGCCATATAAATTCCCAAATATTCCGAAAACCCTCACGAAGACCCTAGATCGTAAGTTCCGCCACCCTAAGCCTCTATAGCCACCAAAACCAATCGAGACCCGTCCGGCACCTGCGGAGGGAATCATCTCTGTGACCATCTTCATCATCTCGGCGGTCATCACGATGAGGAGGGAGTAGTCCATCCTCGGGGCTGAGGGTTTGTACCAGTAGCTATGTGTTTAATCTCTCTCGCGCGCGATCTTGAGATGTCACGATCTTGATGTATCATGGGCTTGTGAAGATAGATGGATCATATGATGTTCTCCCCTCTCTACACTTGTTGTGATGAATTGAGTCTTTATCCTTTGAAGTTTTGTCTTGTCGGATTGAATGTTCAGATATGAGAACACATGATATATGTCTTGCATATGAATACCATGGTGACAATGGGGAATTATTTTGATTCACTTGATATATGTTATGGCACTGAACTTGCGGATTCCCGAGGTGATATTGGGGTAGTATATGCATAAGGGTTGATGCACGTTTTTATTATCTTTTCTCTGACAGAAACTTTGGGGTCCCCTTGTAGTTCTTTGTGTGGATTGAGTATTATGAATTTGAAATTGTTTGATACATATTGTATAATTAACTCATGGCTACTCGCAGTGACATTTGGGGTATCTAGGTGACATTAGAGTTGGTTGATATGTATCATATGGTGTTATTTTAGTACAACCTCGTGATTAGATCGATCGAAAGAATAGCTTGCTGTTATTTTAGTACGAACTCAAGGATAGATTAATCGGAAAGAATAGCTTTGAGGTGGTTTCGTACCCTACAAATAATTTCTATCTTTTGTTCTCCGCTAATAGGAACTCGGGAGTGATTCTTTATTGCACTTTGAGGGATAATCATATGATCCAACTATGTTTGCTTTGTTGAGAGATTGCACTGGTGAAAGTATGCACCCTAGGCCTCATTTTCCATCATTGCAATAGCTTTTGTGCTCCCTTTACTATTTATTACCTTGCTGTTTTTTATTGTTCGCATTACAAAAACTCATATCTACTATCCATACTACACTTTTATCACCATCTCTTCATGAACTAGTGCACCTATACAATTTTCCATTGTATTAGGTGTGTTGGGGACAAAAGAGATTTCTTGTATTTGATTGCAGGGTTGCTTGAGAGAGACTATATTCATCCTATGCCTCCCATGGATTGACAAAACTTAGGTCATCCACTTGACGGAAAAATTGCTGCTGTCCTACAAAACTCTGCGCTTGGAGGCCCAACACGTGTCTACAAGAATAAAGTTGCATAGTAGACATCAGTCATCCGCAGAATGCCTCAGCGCATAATAGTTACCAGAACAATCAGGGCAATGGTGGTAAGCTCAAGCCCGAAGGTAGGTCATAATTTGTGGCTTACACCAACACTGGTTTTTAGAATCAGCAGCGTAAGGGAAAGAATCTTCATAATAAGGGAAAAGCCAAGAATTACTAGGAGGCTCTCAATGGACCTTGCCCAAAACACAGTTACCCTGATAAGCCAGCTGCCCGGATAAACAATTATGCATGTTTATGGTTTTTGCTCTTTTCATTGTGAGCATTACATAGTTTGTGTTTTATCTAGTTTTTTTTAGTTTTATTTGGTCTTTTGACATGTGTTTTGGAGAGGTGTTAGACAAAGCATGATGAAAAGGCCAAGGATGGTTCAATACAGATGACTTCCAGTCACCAGACTAGGCATTATTAGAATGTTAAAAGTAACATTTTTTCTCAAAGTGCTCAAAATCAAGATCCAATACCACACGTTCATCCCCGTTTGTTCCGACGTGATCCTTGGAAGTAATGGAAGGTTTTGGGAGAGGAATTGGCTCATATAGTGCCCTTCGATTAAAGGAGAAAAGCTACATAGACCAAGGATGCTTTGATAGAGCCCTTATATATACACCTTCAATCCTAGCCGTCGCTTTGAGCCATCATCCATGCAAGATCAATCTCCATCACATCCATTTCTGCTCCAACACCCTTCCATAAAAGGATGGGCGATATCAAGAGGAGGCTTCGCCACACACCGCACTGACCTTGGCGGGTGGTTTCTCCACTGTCGGCGCCATCTCCACAAGCCATCACCGCCGGTGCTGTCTCCACCAACACCACCACGGTATTCTCCTTCCTCGTCTTGATGAAGGCTTCTAACTTCATCTTCTCCTTTATGTTATCTGTTTTACATGTTTGAGTAGTTGTACTTGCTCTCGACAAATGGATGAACTCTTTACGATTATAATTAATTTTAATTAAGAGATCCATTACCTTCTACTTATGTATGAGTTAGTAGCCTTCACAAGTTTTGCGAGGAGCTCTCACACAACATTGTAGCCTTAATTGGCCGTGAATCATATTACTGCCGCTATTCTAGGTTAGGATGTTGAGGTAATTGGAGGTGCCAATAAAAGCCTCTTTCCCCACCTCTTGCAATCGGTAGGGGAGTAACAAAGAACCCTTGGTGTGTCCGCGTCCATGATGAAACCCTTAATTAACCATAGTGATAACTAGCATGGGGAAACTATAGTAATGGCTTGCGGGATCGGGCACAGGCTCATCGCTAGACGCCTCTTCCATCATCGGATCATTGTCCATCAAGCTCTCAAGGCAATCTCGCCTCTATGCGGCATACACGCTTGGCACCCTCCTCGTGCAAAATCTCGGTGATTTCGTGTTGGTGCTGCAATAAGAGGCTCTTCCGCCTCCCTTCGCGGGTCCTGACCATCGTGTCGGGGAAGTAGAGGTAAGCGGTTGTGCTGACGACTTGGACTATAGGAGATATGCCTTTGAGGCAGTGCGGGGTGTGCACTTGTGCCATGGATGGTCGTGTTCATATAGTGGGCCGCGTTAGGCAGGCCAAGCGACAGTTTGAATGCATGCGTCAGGAATGGGTTTCTCAACCGACCCTGCTGTTCAATGCGGGCAGGTAGATACATGGGCAGTCAGATCCAATATAGTAGGAATCCATCCAGTCGTGTCGTCTGGTCACGTTGCTCTGAGCTAACATTGAACATGGCGCGGGGGCGCTCTCAGCCACGTCTTCTGGACGGCATGCTGCCGACCGGTGGCGTCCTCTATGCACCGGCATGAATGCGATGCCCAAAGCAAAGGCATGTTTGGACAAGATGCACGAGAGATGGTTTTGGGTGGGACCATGTTGTCGGACACGTGCGTGGCACGAGTCTGGACACCCGCAAACCTTCTCAAGTTTGATGTCGATGTGCAGAAATTCAGACATGTGAGTATGTCCGTGTATATCGAGACACTATGTTAGATGACAAAAATGTTCGAACACGTTGGTCTAGACATTTGCAGGCGTTTTAAGGAACCCTGTTGAAGATGCCCTAATAGCCAAGGCTGAGATGCCACACTACCATAGGATGGGACACATTAGACCGGCGACATTTAAGCTGGTAAGAAATAACTCAATTCACTACTTTTACTTTAATATAATTGTACTGGTCTGTTATTCTTTATATGAAATTATATGGATGAGGGCGGACGCCGTCCTGGTTTGTATGACACTGCTTTCATAGTAACGCTATGAAAGCACTGCAAGGACCGTAAATCATGTATACTGGTGATTGGGGCCCGCCATTGCGGGCCGCTTAAGAGGAAGCTATGCGCATCTCATCATCATGTCAAAAAAATTCTCGCGTCACGTGGACATCACAACCATCTTAAAAAAAAGGAAAGCCTAGAAAAACTTTTCTTGAAAAAAGTCTTCCTACCATTTTAAAAAACTCTAAAAAAAAGTGTCTCACCACCAACCAGCATGCACCACATAGCCTAGCTGGTTGGCCACCATGCTAGCACCTCTTAATGGGTTTAATTAAAAAAATATTCTCATGTCACATGTACATCACAACCATCTTAAAAGGAAAAAGAAAAACCCTAGAAACACTTTTCTCAAAAAATCTTCCTACCATTTAAAAAAACTCTATAAAAAATTCTCACCGTGACCAACCAGCATGCGCCACATGGCTTAGCTGGTCGGCCACTAGGGCCTCTTAATGAGTAAAAAACCTTCTCACCGTGACCAGCCAGCATGCGCCACATGGCGTAGCTGGTTGGCCACCGTTCTAGCGCCTCTTAATGGGTTTAATTCAGGCTCTGTTTTAGGAAAAACCAGAGGAAAACCGAAAGAATGGTCGTTCCGGAGGAATGGACGCCTTCTACTCTGTTCTGCACGTAGGAATCCCCCTTTAACCAATCCTCTGGAAAGTTTAGCCTCCCATTCCTTTTCATTTCGTTTATTTCTCTCCAATCCTCTGGTTTTCTCCCCTTTGATCCGAACTGGCCCTCACATGATGCCTCTGTGGTTCTTCTCTACAGTTGCCGTTCGTGTCCATAGGTTGTTTAGCATTACTAGACACTCTGGTGCCCAGCCACATGTTGTGCGAATTGTTAACCATAACTCCCGTTTTCCCACCTCCTCGATCCAGCTAGCAGCTGTCAGTGTATTAGTTTAACTTTAACCTAGCGGTTTGGCACATTGTCGACCCATATTGCGTGCCAGACTACCAATTTGAAATATACAATACTACTTCCTTCATTCTGAATTACTTGTCGTGGAAATAGGTAAAAATGCATGTATCTAAAATTAAAATATATCTAGATACGTCCATGTTTATGATAAGTAATTTCAGACGAAGTGAGCATATTAATATTAGTTGGAATGATCAACTCATTAATATTAGTTGGAATGATCAACTCGAAACAGATAGTAGACGGACTCTCACAAGTATCACACACTACACCTTCCAAACCAACCTTTTCACCGCATTCTTGAAAAAGAAAAAAGAAAAGGCATGCGCCGTCCGATCAGGAGGAGGAGTGGTGGAGGATGAGAAACCAATACCAGCACTGGCGGAGCTACGTGAGGGCAAACCTGTGCCCTGGCCCGCCCATGTTTGGAGCAAAAACGAATTCTATACATGAGCAGTATGCTCACCTTATTAGCCCACTCTAGGATCTATACGTGAGGGCAAACTCTTGCTCAGCATGAGCTGAAACTTTTGTGGATTTTTATGGACCAGAAGAGAACAATTGGGCCAGAGCAGCACTGGGGTGCCACGAGGGGCACAACCCACCAGGGCGTGCTGGGCCCTAAGCGCCTCTGGTGGGTTGTGCCCACCTTTGTGGCCTCCCGTACCCCTTCTTCGCCATATAAATTCCCAAATATTCCGAAAACCCTCACGAAGACCCTAGATCGTAAGTTCCGCCACCCTAAGCCTCTATAGCCACCAAAACCAATCGAGACCCCGTCCCGGCACCCTGCCGGAGGGGGGAATCATCTCTGGTGACCATCTTCATCATCCCGGCGGTCATCACGATGAGGACGGAGTAGTCCACCCTCGGGGCTAAGGGTTTATACTAGTAGCTATGTGTTTAATCTCTCTCGCGCGCGATCTTGAGATGTCACGATCTTGATGTATCATGGGCTTGTGAACATAGATGGATCATATGATGTTGTCCCCTCTCTACACTTGTTGTGATGAATTGAGTCTTTACCCTTTGAAGTTTTGTCTTGTCGGATTGAATGTTCAGATCTGAGAACACATGATATATGTCTTGCATATGAATACCCATGGTGACAATGGGGTATTATTTTGATTCACTTGATATATGTTATGGCACTGAACTTGCGGATTCCTGAGGTGATATTGGGGTAGTCTATGCATAGGGGTTGATGCACGTTTTTATTATCTTTTCTTTGATAGAAACTTTGGTGTCCCCTTGTAGTTCTTTGTGTGGATTGAGTATTATGAATCTGAAATTGTTTGATACATATCGTATAATTAACTCATGGGTACTCGTGGTGACATTTGGGGTATCTAGGTGACATTAGAGTTGGTTGATATGTATCATATAGTGTTATTTTAGTACAACCTCGCGATTAGATCAATCGAAAGAATAGCTTGCTGTTATTTTAGTACGAACTGAAGGATAGATTGATCGGAAAGAATAGCTTTGAGGTGGTTTCGTACCCTACAAATAATTTCTATCTTTTGTTCTCCGCTAATAGGAACTCGGGAGTGATTCTTTATTGCACTTTGAGGGATAATCATATGATCCAACTATGTTTGCATTGTTGAGAGATTGCACTAGTGAAAGTATGCACCCTAGGCCTCATTTTCCATCATTGCAATAGCTTTTGTGCTCCGTTTACTATTTACTACCTTGCTGTTTTTAATTGTTCGCATTACAAAAACTCATATCTACTATCCATACTACACTTTTATCACCATCTCTTCGCCGAACTAGTGCACCTATACAATTTTCCATTATATTAGGTGTGTTGGGGACAAAAGAGATTTCTTGTATTTGATTGCAGGGTTGCTTGAGAGAGACTATATTCATCCTATGCCTCCCATGGATTGACAAAACTTAGGTCATCCACTTGACGGAAAAATTGCTGCTGTCCTACAAAACTCTGCGCTTGGAGGCCCAACACGTGTCTACAAGAATAAAGTTGCGTAGTAGACATCAGTCATCCGCAGAATGCCTCAGCGCATAATAGTTACCACCCCAAAGGTAGGTCAGACTTTGTGTCTTACACCAACACTGGTTTTTAGAATCAGCAGCATAAGGGAAAGAATCATTATAATCAGGGAAAAGCCAAGAATTACGAGGAGGCTCTCAATGGACCTTGCCCAAAACACAGTTACCCTGATAAGCCAGCTGCCCGGATAAACAATTGTGCATGTTTATGGTTTTTTCTATTTTCATTGTGAGCATTACATAGTTTGTGTTTTATCTAGTTTTCATTAGTTTTATTTGTTTTGTTGACATGTGTTTTGGAGAGGTGTTAGGCAAAGCATGATGAAATGGCCAAGGATGGTTCAATACATATGACTTCCAGTCACCAGACTAGGCATTATTAGAATGTCAAAAGTAACATTTTTTTTTTCTCAAAGTGCTCAAAATCAAGATCCAATACCACACGTTCATCCCCATTTGTTCCGACGTGATCCTTGGAAGTAATGGAAGGTTTTGGGAGAGGAATTGGCTCATATAGTGCCCTTCGATTAAAGGAGAAAAGCTACATAGACCAAGTATGCTTTGATAGAGCCCTTATATATACACCTTCAATCCTAGCCGTCGCCTTGAGCCATCATCCATGCAAGATCAATCTCCATCACATCCATTTCTGCTCCAACACCCCTTCCATAAAAGGATGGACGATATCAAGAGGAGGCTTCGCCACACACCGCACTGACCTTCGCGCCGGTGGTTTCTCCACTGTCGGCGCCATCTCCACCGCGCCATCACCGCCGGTGCTGTCTCCACCAACACCACCACGGTGTTCTCCTTCCTCGTATTGATGAAGGCTTCTAACTTGATCTTCTCCTTTATGTTATCTGTTTTACATGTTTGTGTAGTTGTACTTGCTCTCGACAAATGGATGAACTCTTTACGATTATAATTAATTTTAATTAAGAGATCCATTACCTTCTACTTATGTATGAGTTAGTAGCCTTCACAAGTTTTGCGAGGAGCTCTCACACAACATTGTAGCCTTAATTGGCCGTGAATCATATTACTGCCGCTATTCTAGGTTAGGATGTTGAGGTAATTGGAGGTGCCAATAAAAGCCTCTTTCCCCACCTCTTGCAATCGGTAGGGGAGTAACAAAGAACCCTTGGTGTGTCGCGTCCATGATGAAACCCTTAATTAACCATAGTGATAACTAGCATGGGAAACTATAGTAATGGCTTGCGGGATCGGGCACAGGCTCATCGCCGGACGCCTCATCCATCATCTAATAATTGTCCATCAAGCTCTCAAGGCAGTCTCACCTCTATGCGGCATACACGCTTGGCACCCCCCTCGTGGAAAATCTCGGTGATTTCGTGTTGGTGCCGCAATAAGAGGCTCTTCTGCCTCCCCTCACGGGTCCTGACCATTGTGTCGGGGAAGTAGAGGTAAGCGGTTGCGCTGACGACTTGGACTATAGGAGATATGCCTTTGAGGCAGTGCGGGGTGTGCACTTGTGCCATGGATGGTCGTGTTCATATAGTGGGCCGCGTTAGGCAGGCCAAGCGACAGTTTGAATGCATGCGTCAGGAATGGGTTTCTCAACCGACCCTGCTGTTCAATGCGGGCAGGTAGATACATGGGCAGTCAGATCCAATATAGTAGGAATCCATCCAGTCGTGTCGTCTGGTCACGTTGCTCTGAGCTAACATTGAACATGGCGGCGGCGCTCTCAGCCACGTCTTCTGGACGGCATGCTGCCGACGGTGGCGTCCTCTATGCACCGGCATGAATGCGATGCCCAAAGCAAAGGCATGTTTGGACAAGATGCACGAGAGATGGTTTTGGGTGGGACCATGTTGTCGGACACGTGCGTGGCACGAGTCTGGACACCATAAACCTTCTCAAGTTTGATGTCGATGTGCAGAAATTCAGACATGTGAGTATGTCCGTGTGTATACTGAGACACTATGTTAGATGACAAAAATGTTCGAACACGTTGGTCTAGACATTTGCAGGCGTTTTAAGGAACCCTGTTGAAGATGCCCTAATAGCCAAGGCTGAGATGCCACACTACCATAGGATGGGACACATTAGACCGGCGACATTTAAGCTGGTAAGAAATAACTCAATTCACTACTTTTACTTTAATATAATTGTACTGGTCTGTTATTCATTATATGAAATTATATGGATGAGGGCGGACGCCGTCCCTGCTTTGTATGACACTGCTTTCATAGTAATGCTGTGAAAGCACTGCAAGGACCGTAAATCATGTATACTGGTGATTGGGGCCCGCCATTGCGGGCCGCTTAAGAGGAAGCTATGCGCATCTCATCATCATGTCAAAAAAATTCTCGCGTCACGTGGACATCACAACCATCTTAAAAAAAAGGAAAGCCTAGAAAAACTTTTCTTGAAAAAGTCTTCCTACCATTTTAAAAACTCTAAAAAAAGTGTCTCACCACCAACCAGCATGCACCACATAGCCTAGCTGGTTGGCCACCATCTAGCACCTCTTAATGGGTTTAATTAAAAAATATTCTCATGTCACATGTACATCACAACCATCTTAAAAGGAAAAAGAAAAACCCTAGAAACACTTTTCTCAAAAATCTTCCTACCATTTAAAAAACTCTATAAAAATTCTCACGTGACCAACCAGCATGCGCCACATGGCTTAGCTGGTCGGCCACTAGGGCCTCTTAATGAGTAAAAACCTTCTCACCGTGACCAGCCAGCATCGCCACATGGCGTAGCTGGTTGGCCACCGTTCTAGCGCCTCTTAATGGGTTTAATTCAGGCTCTGTTTTAGGAAAACCAGAGGAAAACCGAAAGAATGCTCGTTCCGGAGGAATGGACGCCTTCTACTCTGTTCTGCACGTAGGAATCCCCCTTTAACCAATCCTCTGGAAAGTTTAGCCTCCCATTCCTTTTCATTTCGTTTATTTCTCTCCAATCCTCTGGTTTTCTCCCCTTTGATCCGAACTGGCCCTCACGTGATGACTCCGTGGTTCTTCTCTACTGTTGCTGCTCGTGTCCATAGGTTGTTTAGCATTACAGGACACTGTGGTGCCCAGCCACATGTTGTGCGAATTGTTAACCATATCTCCCGTTTTTCCACCTCCTCGATCCAGCTAGCAGCTGACAGTGTATTAGTTTAACCTAGCTAACGGGTTGGCACATTGTCGACCCATAATGCGTGCCAGACTACCAATTTGAAATATACTATACTACTTCCTTCACTGAGAATTATTTGTCGTTGAAATAGGTAAAAATGCATCTATCTAAAATTAAAAATATATCTAGATACATCCATGTTTATGATACTAAGTAATTTCAGACGAAGTGAGCATATTAATATTAGTTGGAATGATCAACTCATTAATATTAGTTGGAATGATCAACTCGAAACAGATAGTAGACGGACTCTCACAAGTATCACACACTACACCTTCCAAACCAACCTTTTCACCGCATTCTTGAAAAAGAAAAAAGAAAAGGCATGCGCCGTCCGATCAGGAGGAGGAGTGGTGGAGGATGAGAAACCAATACCAGCACTGGCGGAGCTACGTGAGGGCAAACCTGTGCCCTGGCCCGCCCATGTTTGGAGCAAAAACGAATTCTATACATGAGCAGTATGCTCACCTTATTAGCCCACTCTAGGATCTATACGTGAGGGCAAACTCTTGCTCAGCATGGCCCGCCCAACAAGTTCTTTGTACCTCCGCCACTAAATACGATTTTTTTTTGAAACTATGATGATTTTTATAGCAAATTCGAAAACTATACACCCTAATTTGATAAATGCAGAAACTTCATAAAATTTCTAATATAATGCAAAAAGAATTAAATTAAAATACTAAAAATCCCATTTGATATGAATTTTCTAAAAGGTAGAGCAGGTGTTGGCCGTACTTTTTGGCCAACAGTTGGCCGAAAAGTCCTTTTTGGCCAACAGTTGGCTGAAAAGTCCCTCTTCGGCCAACAGGAGGCCGAAAAGTCTCTTTTCGGCCAGCAGGAGGCCGACGGGGTGATACTTTTGATTTTTCTTCATTAGGGTGTATAGTTTCCGAATTTGCTATAAAAATCATCATAGTTTAAAAAAAATCACTAAATACCAGGGGAGCGTATGCATCCATCCTGGCAAACCAAGGCTCAGATGCGACCTTGTGTGGGCTGAAAAATAGACACCCAACCAGAAGATGCGGCTTAGATGTTAGAGCCCTGTGTCGGGCTTAATTAACCTACTATATATACAAGTATGTTAATTTAAAGCACTCTCCATGCATGCTTCTGTACGCGTTTACGTTTTTTAGGCAAAGCAGGAATCAGGAAGCACACCCGGACCAATATTAAGCTTATCTCCCGGTTTAGAAAGTAGGCAGGCAGGCAGGCAGGGGACGGTGCATTATCTTACTTCAACTGACAGCCTCGCAACTGATGTGGGTCAGACTTGCAATGACTCGAAACAACACAATTACCTTTTTCTTTTGCTATGACACTATTTTTTTAATTGAACACTGTTGTTTTAGTTGGGAATTGAACACTGTTGCAGTTGGATGTACTGATAAGATAATACATCATTCTTTGACACCGTAAATTTTTCGCCATCCAATCGGAAGAAGGAGAAACAAGTTTTTTACTTTTGAGAAACTGGAGAAACAAGTTACAGCCCACCCGGTCGTGCTCCAGCTCCGGCCCGCCCGTCTGCTTTTACATTCGGGTGAGCAGCACGGAGCGGGAGGACCTATCGGTCACTCTATACGCCAAAACTTCTCTTTTTAGATGATGTCAGACAAAATGTCACTCAACTTTTTTTAGGGTAAAATGTCATTTAACTGCACAGACCGATCCCCCCTCCCCTTCCTTTGACTGGACCATCCCATATTACGGGCAAGCGATCACATATTTTCAGTCTTTTTGTCTACCGGCTTTTAATTTGGTTTTTTGTCATTTTCTTATCCAGAACCAAGATATTATTTATCTCAAAAAGTGAGAACTTTTAGAAAGTTGAGAATATTGTTTGGAAAAAAAGCGAACATTTTTTGGAACCACTTGCAAACATTTTTCGGAAATTTGAGAACATTTTCTTGAAAATTGGACAAAATTTAAGCATAAATATTTTTTTAAGGTTGGAAGATTTTTTGAAAATTTCAAACTTTTTAAACGTGAAAATATTACAAAAGACATAATTTATTAAAAATGTTTATTTATTTCTAAAATTTCTGAACATGCTATTAAAAAAATTCCTTCTTAATTTCCAAATTCCCGAAATCTTTTTCAATGCAAGCCTTCTACATTTTTTAGTCAGACGAAAACACTAGGTACTATGCCTAGCGCTAAATTCGCCGGCCCATTATGGTCGTTTGCTCGGTTTCCCGGTACAACTCTTTCATGAAACGTAGCAGATGGCAATAAATAGGAAATGCAAGGATGTTTTCAATAAAAATCATACATCATTTAAAAACAATGTTGAGTATGTTTTAGAGATTCACGTCTTTTAGTACTCCCCGAGATCCATATTAATTGACGTAGGTCTAGTATAAAGTTGTACTATAACTGCGTCAATTAATATGTTATCGGAGGGTGTAAAAAAGTTCATGTACATTTAAAAATATGTTCATGTCTGAAACGGCGCATGTCTAAAATATTTGTTCATGTAGCTCTAGATCCAGTCTTGTATTTAAGAAGAAAGAAGAAAGCAAAAGTAATAAGCATAAAGAAATCACAAAAATAAAATAAAAGTAAAATGTGGAAAACAGAAAAACCAAAAAAATAAGGGAAAGAAATGAAATGAAGAAACAAAACTAGATAAAAGAGAGCCCGAGATAAACATGGAACACCAGCTCCCTGAGAATTTATTACCCTAAATCATACGTAGAAACCCCTCATGAATTTGCTAGTCTCTCGTCCCTGCGTCTCACCTTGAAGGAAAGACGGCTAGGGTTTCTGTCTCCCGCCGGTAGCGCCGCTGATCTAACACGTCTCTGGTGGCCTTGGGGCCATGGGTGTGCGGTGGATCCCAGCCTTGCTGGCAGGAGGGCTCTGTGTTTAGGTGCTTCGTCGAGTTTTATTACGGTTTGTGTCCTATTGAGGAAGACGAGACAGAGGTGGCTTTTTCAAGATGGAATAAGGTTCTTCCCGCCTAACCCATGTTTCGGTGATGCGTCTAGCATCGTCGCAGGGCGTGTGGAGGTGTCTCTCCGGTGGATCTCACGAGATTTGATCATGTGTTGTCTTTGGTGGACTGCTCGGATTCGGTATTTGTTCATCGGCGACGACTATTGTTCTGGTGCATTGGTCCGGGTGTTAGCACGACGACTTCCGGCTGTCTATTATAAAAGTTGTGCCTGACTCCGGCAAGGGAGGTGCGATGACGGCGGCGCGCATTCGGCTCGCTTCAGTGCTTGTAGTCATCGCTAGGTGGCCTACGAATCTGGATATAAATTTTTACCATTTCTGGTTTTCATTATACTGCCTTGATCGAGGATGACTAGACTGAAAGTTTCTAGCAAGAAAAACCTCCCGAAAGAACAAGATGAAATAAAACCACCGCACACAATAAGCAAGAAACCTCGCTGAAATAATAATCAAGAAATGCTACTGTACTGGATTTGTGCCGCGCCTTCTTGGCATATGCCCCCCACGGAGACTGTTCAGACACCGGCGTGCGATCTTCAGCAACGATGTGATTGAGACTTGAAAACATGGGTTTTCTCCAACAACGAACATGTTGCAGATAGGGGCTTGCAGCTACGACACTGGGCACCACCATCCGCAACATCGCCCATAGTCACTAGCTCCTTCCAGCAACACCGGTGGTGCCAGGCAGCAGCATTGCCCCCCCCCGGCGCAACACCGGTCTGCAGCATCTCGTCAAGGGTTGCCAGAGTTGAGGGAGATGGAACTGCAGATGTGACGCTGCTCGCAGCCACACACTAGCACAACAGCTCCTTTGCACCATGAAGTGGCGAGTCGCGTAGGGCCGTCGCTTGAGTGTTGGACAATGTGGATGCGGACGAGAGTGCATCGAGAGAGATGGGGATTGAAAGGAGGAAGACGAGGGTCGGGGAGAAGACTCGGGAGAGGGGACGAGCGATGCGTGGGACCCATCGGACGCATGTCATGCACACTGGGCGGTTTACGCGGTGGTCAAAATCAATCAATAGAAAATAAGTGTTTTTCCTATACTTATTATTCGGCTAATTTGTTTGACGCCAACATTTGACAAAACAAAAATTTATGAAAAAAAAGTTTTCCCACTCTTATAGAGATTGGCAAAAACTAATTGGTGGCCAACCAATTAATTTATTAGACTTGCCAACAGTTGACAGCCAAATGTTGACACCAAACCAATTAATCTTTATGTTTTTCATCCCTTTAATCTGGTGCGGCCAGCCAAGGCAGTCGGCGAAGGGCACCTGGAATGGACAGTTAGTTAACCGCTCCAACAATTTTCATCCCTTCCAACACTTTACCACCATCTGTTCTGCGTTGTCTTACACTAGTGACACTCTTGGGCGAAAAAACCTTGCTTGCTGTACCGTTTGGCACAAACAACTTTGTGTGTGCACGCTGCTCAGCAAATGGCAACTCCTTGTGGGCTTCCTCTCACATGGACTGCTTTACAGGTCACCTGCTTTGTAATGTGGAAAGATAAACACCGGAAATGTTTACCCGTGGCTAGAGTCTTGAACCATATTTTGTCATTTTTGGCCATGTGATGGATCGCATGCATCAAGTTGATGTTTTCTGGTACTACTGCACTGCACTACATGGCCAAGCCAAAAGCCAGAGCCGTGGCATTTGTTTAGCCAGAAGCGGGAATACTATGCTAGATCTAAACTTGGAGTACGAGCAAGTACAAAAGCCAGAGCCATGGCATTTGTTTAGCAAGAAGAGACCGGCCATTGCGCTCCTTGTTTCTGGCCCTGTTTGATTAACAAGAGAGCAATCTTAGGACCATTCGGACGGATGGATATTTTTATTTTTATGGGTAGCATCGTACTCCTAAGGCTCCAGACAATTGGTTCATACTATCGAGGAAGCAGCGTGAGACTCCTGACATGGTCATGGTTCCAGTTTTTCTGCAACGCTTGAACCCAAGGGGGACACTCCCATCCCATGTGAAATTGAGGTTTCTTTACTTGTATATTGTAGGGGAGAGGAGGAATCCAAGAAGTTGCCAACTCGATCTCATCTCGGCTGACCGAGGTACTGCTGCAACACCCAGTAGGTAAGAAACTAGAAAGAAACAGAGAAATAAAATAAAATGATGGTGGTGATCAAGGTTTTGGCTACCAGGCGGTAAACACCTAAACACACATATCAAACAAAAATACTGATTTTTATCTTTCTTGAATTTAGACGCTTGATCTATATATGCGTAAATACCATACAATCTCTTCTTTAACAACGTACTAAGAAGTGGTGTACTAGTAGTAAAATTTGCCGCCCTTGATATTGGGATTTGGAATCCCAGTGCATAGACTATTTTTCTGTTTTTAGATATGTATGTTGACAATAATGTGAAAAAATATATGGCCAATAAAGATAAAAAAGGCCAAGATCCTCAAGATTGCTTTGCAGTGCCAGCAAGTTGCGTGTAACCTTAGGATCAACATCGATGTAGAATCTTGAATTGCTGGAGATTGTCTGCTCCAGTGCGTTATTTACCCTTAAAGTTACCGGCCTTAATATCTATCAGAACTGAAATAAATCGTGTTGAAGGAAACGAATCTCAAAGAAGTCAAGGATTCAAGGCAGACCTTAAGAGCAAGCTTGTGAACCATCCAAAGACACCTACAATGAAGGTGCAAGAACTACCAGGCTCCTCCTAAAATGTAGCATATATTCTCTTTAACTTCCTTTTCTTTTCACCTACCAATAGCTTGATCCATTGCTTGCAAACGAACGTCTATTTCTACATCTCTTTTGTACATGGGCTATGTTTCATTGGAGTACCTAGAACTCATCTAGATGAGATATAATTTGGTCTCATTCACTTTGAAAACAAAAATAGATACAACTCACGTTAGCGCACACGCATCTTATCGCATCACATCCAATGGCTATAAAAGGTGAATGAGACCAAATTATATCTCATTTAGATGAGTTCTAGCAAAACTGATGTTTTATTGGTTATAAACATGTATTTGGTCATTCATGTCTTGCATTCTTGCATGTTAAGCTGATGGTTTCCTCTTTGCAGTGTTGTGCTGCTGCTCTCCTCTTGCAATTTATTCTCCCCCCACCTTTACATATTCTAGATCTGTGCATATATTGGTGCTCATTTCATGATTTTATCAATTAGTATCAGGGAGGGTTTGTTAATACATAACCAAATAGGACGTTGTCAGATTTCCCGTATTTTAGCGCTCACCTACCGCTGCACCTGTGTGAGCCATCACATGCATTTGTCCTCGTATGGAGTAGCTATTCTGTTCGTGTCGTCCTTGTCCTTTTTCCGTCTCGAGATCCGCTTGAAACTTTCAGCAACACCGAGACTACGGTTGTTACCAAGGCTGAATCTGTCAGCCATCACGTGTAACACCATAATCTGACAATATTAATTTATAGTAGATGTCTATAGATCTCATCCATATTTCAAGTCTCGTCTTGCACCTCTCCTCATTTCTATGTATGAAACCCCAAGACCTCTCCTCATTTCTATGTATGAAACCCCAAGACCTCTCCTCCTTCCTATCTATGCAACCCCAAACTGATCCATTCTAATCGTCGTTCGCCTCTCCTCTTGTCTACTTGGATGTTCCTCCAGTATAACTTGCTGAATCCCCAAAAAGATATTCAAGGTTAGTGATCCAGCCGATTGTACTTAAAAAGCCTTCAATTTTACACTTCGTATACTTCCTTTTGGATTCTATCATGGCATTTTCAGATCTGAAAAACAGATAAAACCCGAGTTGTTGATTAAGTAGCTTGTTTTTTTTAATTTGTTTACTAACATGTTCGTGAATTTTTCCTACACTATGGTTATTTAGAACGTATGATATTGCTAGAGGAAATAGGAGGGATGGGATGGGTGGGCTACTACTACGCTAGCTAATGTTTATATACATGTGTTCCTACGAAATATCTCCATGCCCTGGGTGCCAGTGACCTAGGGCCGCCCATCCGGCTACCTCGTTCTGTTGGAGACTCAGTTGGTGCGACGGGCTGTTTGCTCCATACTTGTTGTCAGAGCCGGACCTGAGATTTCGAGGGCCTGAGGCAAAACTGGAACCCTAAGGCTTTTAAGTTAAACTCAAAACAACAACTAATATTTTGCAAAATCTCAAACGCAAGCCGTCAGATAGCCTTGCAACTGCGGAGGAAGACAGCAGGAGATAGAGAACAAGTGCATGCCGCGGCTGCCACGGGGAGCCACTCATTTATCCTCGCACATGGGTAGGAGTTCTGAACGCATGCACCTAGAATCGACAGTTAGTCATCTTTACAGGTGAGCTGCAACTGAAAGGATGGAAAGGAAACACCGGAACGTTTACCTGTGCGTAGAGTCTTGAAATGTGTTTTTTTTCGTCTTTGGCCATGGGATGGATCACATGCATGAAGGACAAGTCTTCTCATAGTACTCCACTACTAGGGTAGATCTAAACTTGAGGTACGAGCCAGTACAAAAAGCTATAGTTGTGCCATTGTGACCATTTTTCTTACGCTGTTTGATTTACCAAGAGCATAACCTTCGAGTGTGTTTGGTTTAAGAACCTAATGGAATGGAATCGAATTGTTCCGTTCCACTGTAATGGGTCGGTCCGTTCATGTGTTTGAGTCGAAAAATAGAATGGGTCAATAACATTGATGCGGTTGGTTGGACAGATGAAATGACAAGAATCTGACTCAGCTCACCTCTTGGTGAGGTTACGTCACATATGCATATGAAGTATAAACTAAACTTACATAGCTCTTTGCATTAGACAAAATATAATTCAAAATTTCAAACTTCATGACTTTTGTATTTTCAGCATTCACAACTCACAGTATACAATCACAAACATGCCAAATAAATGTCAACAATTCCATGAACAAGATAACTACATGGCTATCACTAATTTCCAATGAACAAGATCAAACTATATCGTCGATTCCATGAACAAGAAAATGTACGGCTTTCTGACAGCAGCATAGAGCAACATTCATGGTTGGAAAAAAAATCATGGTGCTCCTCACTCTTGGGTATAGCATACAACGACATATATATATAGAATATACCCCCTCCTTTCCAAAATATCTGAAGTTCTAGGTTTGTCCTAAGTCAAACTTAAGTTTGACCAACTTTATATAAACAAATGCTGTTATCTATGACTATGACATCAAATATATACAGTATGAAAATATATGTTATGATGAATTTTAATGAAGCTAATTTAGTGTTAAATGTGAAGCCTTATCTCTTTAGTCTTCTTAAGCATATATATCTGAATTTTTAACTTTGTCACCTGATATTGCGTATATTTGATGTATCTTCTTGTCCATCTTTACGCAACCCCAGCCTGCTGCTAGTAGGTGGGTCCAGTCTCATCATATTCTGCCCCTTTTCTACTTGGATGCTTCTTGAGTTGCTCGTTGCATCCCTGCAGATTTATCTTTCAGGTTATTGCTACAGCTTTGTTTACCTGTCAAGTTCTTTTGGTAACAATTAACCTGACTTCAGTTTTAAAGATATAGATTCTTCTGAATTCTATAATGACACTTTTAGATCTGAAAAAGGGATTAAACACCACTTGCTAAGTAGCTCGTAAGTTTTGAACCGGATATGTATCTATTTACTAGCATGTACATGAATTTCTGCTATAGTAAGGATGTTAAGGTAGTATATATTCTTCTGAGGAGACAGTGCAATACATTTATTTTTTGCTGTGTCAAATTTCATTCTGAAAGGTGCTAAAGTGAGGGTATTCCATGAAACATCAATATTGCATGTTTTATCTAGAAAGAAGTTTATATGTCGATTTTTTTGGCAAACATGAGGGTGAGGGTGAGAGGGTTGTGAATAAAGATGAAACTTTTGTTCATATTAATTAAGATGGGAACTTGGTTTCTCTAGGAGTCTTGTTTGTGCTTATCATTATTGAGGGCATTTTTTCTATTGGAAAACATGGACAAGGGTGAAGCTAGTGAGTCCTGACATGCAAAGCATCGAGTTCTCTCAGCAACCGTAGGAGAATAAATGCATGGTCACTCCCCAGGATCTTCCACATACTGCAAAATATAGTGTTTTCTTCAGGATACCCTTGAGTAGCTCTCAGGCTTTCAGTTTCGATTTGCTTCTCATCCCAACGTTGTTCTGCACTACATCACATTAGGCTTTTAACAGATAGCAGCATTGTTGTGATCTCAATTTTACAAGCATTATCTTCTTACATGTTCTTGTATTAATATCTTACAATAGTTTCTTTCATTTTATATTTACGTAAAACAGGGTTTTATTACATCACTGGAGTACTGGACATTGTGTAGCAGTTCCAGCTTGTGCTTTTTGACACACTAAGTTGCCAATAGGTATGCATGTTCCTTTTTCAGTGCTTGAGCTCAAGATATCTATTGACATTAAACAGTACAAAGTCAAAACAAAATAATGGTTTATTTTGTGAGAGTGGATTTGAACGTGAAAGATCAGGTGCTTAAGCTTAGGATTTACATATACAAGACGATACCCCATGCATTGACATGGAATTGGGTATATAGTTTTAAATATTGTTTAAAATAGTAATTCAGTCCTTAAGATTTAAACTGTGGAAGAAAGTTCTGCATAAGAAAAAAACGTAACATGAAAAGTTGTGCATGTTACAATTAAATGCAATGTGATTTAAAAATCACTTAGAATGCACTAATGCATGTTGCGTGATAGAGGATTCTCATGCATAGATTAGACAAATGCTAGTAGATCAAGCTAGTAAATTTAACAACTAGCTAGAACATTTGTGATAATTAGAAGTTGTGGGGATCCCTCTCTTAGGTATATAGAATACTTGCATATCTTGAAGAAACAATTCACAAAAACTCCATTAAAGATGTAAAATTTCTTAAAATGCATAAATGTCTAAAGCATAAACATAGGCACTCACGATTGTGATGCACATTTACATTTTCTTATTTCCTCGAAAGAAGATCAAAGTACAATACATGGAACTGCATTTCCTCAAATATTGGTTGGTGTGCAAATGCTTTACTATGGACAATATTGTTGTACAATTACACAAATGTTGTCATATGGTAGTCCTACATGCAACTATGCTATATTAGGAAAATTTCTTAATTTTAGTGTTGAAAGTGCATTGTGTGAAATGGATTCCAGAGACATGGATCATGAGGTCTTGGAGCGTATAATTGATGGAAGACAGAAGCCAACAGATCTATCATTCACACTTTTGAAGGATATCACAGATAATTTTTCTGACGATAGAGAAATTGGCCGTGGTGGATTCGCAACAGTTTATCGGGTAAAGTTATTTGTTTATGTAAAAAATTAGGTATATGCCTTTCAAAAATCTCATTGGGGGTTGTTGTGCCGGCTTGAGCAGTCCTCATGTTATCCAACTATGTTAATACTCGATGTTGCCATATAGTAAATATATATCACGGTATATATAGATGTTACATACGACTCCAAGGTACCATATAGTTTTGGTGGTATATAGTATGTAATGAAGCCAATAAATCAGGCAATCACTGTGTGTCATGGGTAGAAGAATGTGCTCATGCATTGATAGGGAAAATGTTTTTCACCTTAAGTTGACTAGGGAGGCTCGTCTTTTCCCAAGCATGTGCATGTGGTGGCGCGAGTGTAGTGTATTTCCATTAGGTGCATGTACTTTGTGTTCTGCCAGAAACATTTGTGTGTACTGGGTGAGTGGGTGTTGCATAGAACACCTTCTAATCAGCTAAACATTCTTCAAATGCTCACATTATAAGCTAAACAGGGTGTCCTCCGAAACGGGAAAACCATTGCTGTAAAAAGGATAAGGAGCCACCACTCAATCAATGAGACGTTATTTCGCCGTGAAGTTGACACCCTGTTGAACATTGAACATGAAAATATGGTAAAGTTTCTTGGCTTTTGTGCTAGCACAAACCAGATAGCCATAAAAAAGGAAGGATTAAAAGAGCATATTTACGCCGAGGAAAGAGAAAGATTGCTATGTTTCGAGTATATCAGGAATGGAAGCCTGCAAGAATATATTACTGGTGCGTCATTGCTTGCATCTCTTAATTATCTTTACTTACTTTTCCTTTTTATTTTAACTTCTGACACATTTTATCTGGTCAAGAAGTGAGAAAGATAGGAGCACAATAATGTGGTTGATTTATTAATTGTCAAATCTATAGCATGCATAAATCAAACGTTTGAAATTTTCTTGGCTCCATGGTGCTCTTTCCATTATGCAGATGAATTACGGGGACTTGAATGGAACACACGTTATGAAATAATTAGAGGCATTTGTGAAGGTTTGTATCATCTGCACAAGGAAAAACAAATATATCATATGGATATGAAACCTGACAATATACTACTAGACAATGATATGATGCCGAAAATCACGGATTTCGGTTTATCAAGACTTGATGAAAAGTCACAAACCATGAGTGAAGAGCGTCTTGGATCACGGTAAGTGCATTAAAATAACTGAGTTTCTTGAGATTTAGACTAACATTTCCAGATGCTATAATGCATTGGAGTACTGGCCTTCTATGTAGAGGATATTGTGCTCCTGAATACCTATGCCATGGAAAGATGTCATTCAAATCAGACATGTATAGTTTGGGCGTCATAATTATTGAGCTAGTGACAGGACAAAAGGCGCTCCCCGATAAGAATAACAATGTAAGAGGGTTTGATCCCGCCATGTAGGCAATCTCTTTTTAGAAATATCATTTCTACTTTGCATATTTGTCACCTTTTCCTGACTAATCCTACTTAATTTGCAAATTACATTGGATGACATGCATATATAGTTAATTAATACATAGTGGAAGTCGCCCCATCCTGGATTCCTGGACACCTTAAAGCAATCTCGCTCTCTGCTTCATGCTCTAAAATGCACTCCCTCTGTTCCTAAACATGAGTCTTTTTAGAGATTCCAACTATGTAAAGAGCAAAATGAGTGAATCAGCACTCTAAACTACATCTATATACATTCTTATGTAGTCCATATTGGAACATCCAAAAAGACTTATATTTAGGAACGTATGGAGTATAGTTTACCATATTAGGTTACTTATATGTGACACGCGGACTTAGGAAGTACCCACACACATGATTTAACAACAATGAAAACTACTGCAAGGGTTCTTTTCCTCTTAGGAAACATAATTTGTGGGCCTGATTGATTATTTTTTTATGAGAGCATGTCAAGAGGATAGAAAGCTCCAGCACATTCATACATTTGAAAGACTGCCAGTTTAAGAGGTAACTAGGTCATAAAATATATAGAGCATAGTAGATTGAAAGACGACCGTGCAAAACCCTGACAAACAAGAACAATCACCTAGCTAAGCTAGGCCAATAGCGTCATCCAACACATGGAACACCAACAACCTGACGCCACCAGCTTGTTTGAATAACACATGCCCTCTTGGAGTTGACAACGCCTTTGTCATCCCAAGCTGACCTCCACTGCCAAAGTTGATCGCCATCTGGGGTGAGTTGTGCATGAGTTCTTTTGCAAGAACTCAAAGGAGGAAGTCTATGATGATAGTGGGACTGTTAGTGTCCACGCATTGATGGTGTTCTTGGTAAGGGATAGTGAGGGAAGGTGCGAGCACGAGCAGGGTGGCCCTGCATTTCCTTGGTTAATCGCCACTAAACAATGTATTTTCTCTGCGATGCAAAAATTAGTTTCCAGTGCCATAAAACCGCCAATGGGAGGAAAACCATCAGTGCCATATTTGGACGTCCATCGGTGATATGTATGAATCTTCTATATCTGAATAAATAGCACCCACTACTAGATTTCTCTCATCATGTGTGCTTCCACATCACCTCGATAATTGTTAGTTGTTAAATTGTTTGACATCAAAACTAATGCATGTACTCATAATTAAGTTACTTCTTTGCATTAGTATATGGATGCAAAGCATGCCACCTAATCAAGTCATGCATGATTGTCAGTCACAAGTTAATTTTGCATTAAACTTTGTGTGGCCATGGAAGGTATAGGTTTGTAGTAGCTAGTGAGAATTACCATAATCTTATCTATATTTTTTGATAAAGGGGACATTTTATTTACTCATAACATCACATCAAAAGAATACAAGAATCATGAGTATACACCCGCATTTGCATAACTAGGGTGCAAACAATGAACTCCAATGCACACACACAAAGAATATCAAGAAAGCGACCTCAAGAACCATCTACTTCAACCACCACCAATGACTTGCACACAAACCTTGGAGAAGTGCTTCAACAATGATGCCTCCATGAAGGGAATGATACTCGTGCGTAGTCGCCGTCCGATCCACCGAAAAGGGTATATCTTGGGTTTTCACCCAGAAGAAGAAGTCCAAGAAAATTCCAGACAATTCTTCCAAGAAGGGAATGATGTGGAACATCACCATTGACAGGTACAACTACTGTAGGTCAGACCTAGAGCTTTCACACCGAAGCTCAAGACCTTGTGCTGATTAGCATCACCAAACTTAAGTTAGCATGTACCCCCCCACCCCCCACCCCCACTTTGATCGTCACGCTTCAACATCCGTACACACTCATAGTCCTGACGTGGACTACGCAACTGGACATACCATGTATACAGAAGTAGATCAGAGCACACCAGCAGCATCAACAAAGTCAACAACACTGCCAAGAGACACTGAAGGGGCTAACCGACAGCCTCAAGTCATCATTACTGATTGGATAGCCATCTGTGCCACTAAGAACACGCACGGGGTCATCCGGAAGTCGGTCATGTCTTCATTGAAGTCAATAGGCAGCAGTTCAGGACAGGATGCTGAGCGTTCAGGGCAACTCCAACGCATGACCCCAAACGGACTTCCGTCTTATACGGATTTCATTCATTTGATGGTGGCAATAGGGTCTTGTCCACGCGGATTTGTGGATGCATCGGTTGTGCACCCAACGCGCGACCGCATCTTCGGCCGCATCTGGTCCAAGTGCATGCAAATATATAAAAACATCAAGAGATGTATCTAAATGGCAACAACCATAGTTCACGCTCACGGCTGCGGTTCACATGAGTTCATGTCGGCCGGCAACAAAAGCCAGCGGCCTACAGAATGTTCTCCCTCTCAATTTCTAGTCCGAAACAAAGCCAACCTTCAAAATTGACATGTTTTTTACGCCGGCAAGAAAGCCAGCTACCGACACATGAGCCAGTCTTCAAAATGAGACAAGTTTATGGCGTCGGCAACAAAGCTAGCGGCCGCCACAACAGCCAGACTTCAAAATGAACGACCACATTCCACGGCCGAGGTCTCACCTAGATCAGGACATCGCGGGCGAACATCTCCTTCCGTCGTTTGGCGAACCAAGCGTTCCTCTCTAGCAACATATTGTTCTTGTCGACGCTCATGATCATGAGTGCCACCTCTTTTGCTTTGGTGTCAGAATTTTTGGCCTCGATCTCGAGCTTATTGAGTTGAGCGGCCTCCTCGATGTCAAGCTTCCTCCTCTTTGCCGCCTCCTCCATGTCAAGCTTCTTGGTATGCAGCTCTAGATATATCTTCATTTGCTCCTCCTCCTCCTTGCTCCTCCTCTCCCCTCCTCACTTCCTTTTGACTCATTATGTTTCCAAAAGTTCCTTGCAAGGCCATGGAAGACGTATCACGCTTCTCGTCCCACTTCGAGATTTTCGTGCCCCTCTGCCTCTTGAGCAAGTCTCCCTCATAAGTCGCGGCTGCCTTCCCTCCTATCTTTTTATGGACGGCATATTGGTCTTTGAATTTGGGGCAATCTTTGATGAGCGACCAACAATGCATAAGATTCAATGGCTTGTTCTTGTGCCAGTCCTTGAAGGCTTCCAAATATTGGAATGCCTACGCAATCAAAGATGCGGCCGCAATTGTAAACATGGAAGGACACAAGATGCATGAAACAACATGAAAAGGATGGAAGATGAAAGGACACAAATGATTCATACCAAGTCATTAAGGCCTAAACCACTCATGGGATGGGCTTCGACGCTCTCAAGCGTGGCACAATACTTGTTGCACTCTTATTGAATGAACCCCCATCTCTTTTGGATTTAGTTGATGCCCCGATTGCTCGCAAGTTGTAGGGGGAACTTGCTTGGATCATGAAAGTTTTTGTGAACTCTCGTCCAAAACGCGGATCCTTTTTGCTCGGCACCTTTCATCGGATCTTGGCCTATCTCCATCCAACTCTCGCAAATCAAAGTTTCCTCGTCTTGCCTGTATGACCACATGTGAATGCTTTGCCTCCTCTTTTGTGCCTCAGCCCTTTGGGTGAGCTCATCGATAAACACCAATGGCTCCACCAAAATGTCGACCTCTTCTTCCTCATCTTCACAATGCAAATCATCATCTTCATGCCATGAGTCGCCATGGTCGTCCTCATCTTCATCATGGCCGGCGAATTCAGTGTCACCATATTGGTTGCGGTCGTCCCGGCTTTGGGTCGCATCGGGATTGAAAGCTTGGCCTTGGCCGCCGATGTTGAAGGCCTCACCACGAATCTCAAAGATGACATTCTCCATGAACGCCACATAGTCAGGGTCATCGATCGTCGGCGTCAGCAGCGGCATTTCATCAAACAGCTTGCGGGCGCCGGCCATGCTAGTCGTCGGAACAACCAGGGCTGCTTGCTTTGCGCCCCGTCGGACGGCTGGCCAGGACAAATTTACCCCAGCATCACGTTGAGGTTGTGACGGGCGATCTCGGGGACCGGTGTCGAGAGGATGGACTACCGACGAGCCTGTGCTAGACGAAGCAATGGCTGCGACCGACAGAATGGTCGGCGGGGGTCGGCACAACCCTATTATGAGGAGGGCATGCACCTTGACGACGATGGACTCCTTATCATCGACGCCGGCCTGGTGTTGCGCGCCACGCAATGCTACCGCCTCGGTGGCATAGTCGGCTGCAGCCTTCTTCTTTGCCACCTTTGTCCGTTGGTTCCTCCTCTTGGCCCATTTGGCGTTGAGCTTGGCGAGCTCCACCGGTGTGAGCTCCGACTGCGGCTTCTTAGTAGTCCTCTTCTTCGCCGTGGGTAGCGCAGCGGCGGCTGGGGCGCCAAGATTCGTCGAGCCGCCGGCCATGGGGGAGGGAGGTGGGCGCGGGAGGGTTTTGGGTGAAATGGAGGGATATATGGCCGGGCGTGTCCCCAACAGGTGAGCCAGGGAAGGACAAGGAAGTGCATCCCATCCGTCCGTGCACTGTTCATTTCGACACAAGAGCGGCCGAAATATGAACGGGAATGGGTCAAAAGCGAAACTAAAACGGACATTGGTCTGTTTGCTCCCGCGCGTTGGGCCGCTCGTTTTGTTCATTTGCCCGAAACGGACGCGGATCATTTGGGTTGTGCGTTGTAGTTGCCCTCAGTTAGTCGGAACTAACAGGTAGGTATGGCCGGTTCCCAAACACCCATCATTTGCTTCCACGTGTGACGCTCACATCACCCAACCGCTCCCACATGCATCATATCTGCCGCCAACGTGCACAAAGGCGAGCATCCATGTGCAACACTTCCGCCGATCCACCATTATGGCACACCTTGTTTCCGCCAGTGACATGTCTCGCGAGTGGCCTCAACTGGGTAGATGTGCAGTCTGTTTTTTTTTAATATGGTACAGACGCAAGCGCACATTTATACATGCATACACTTACCTTTATGAACGTACACACACTCTATCTCTATAAGCACCTTTGAGAGATTGAGCCGGCATATTATTTTGAGATTTACGAAGTCATCATAGGCGTCTCGTCGTCGACGGGAACGTCTCCTCGACTGAAAGCGCATCGTCGGAAATACTGAAATAAATTCAAAAATAATGCGAGCACCAAGGCTTAAACACTGGTGGAGAAGAATACAACTGTCCCTCTAACCATCCAAGCACACCTTGGTTCGCAGGTGTGCAGTCTGATAAGTGTTAAGTTAGTTTATGTGTTCTTTTTTCAACAAAGGGAGTATATTAATATCGCGAAGATAAAATACACCTAGCCTCTGTAAAAACAAGATGTCAAAAGACAGCTCAGATGCACACAACCAAGAAAAAATTAAAATAGAGAAAAAAAGAAAACAATGATCCCGTCGCGATGATGAAGCACTAGCAACAGCAATACTCTAACCACCACCGAAGTCAACACCCGGACCACAAAAGAGATTCTCCAAAAACGACGCCTTCAAGAAGGAAACAAAGCACAAGCGTTGTCGTCGCCCAATCGATGATCTTGGGTTTTCACTAGGAAGAAAGTTCGAGTTCCCAAAACAATGCCTTCAGCAAGGCCATTGCCAGGCACAACCAATGAAGGCCAGGCATTGGGTTTTCACGTTGGAAATCATCACTCGGTACTCAAGGAGAACCACCAAAAATGAAGTCCACCTGTGCTGCCACCCCCTCTCAACAAGGCCACTGCTGCAAGTGACCAAAACACGACACACATGAAAAACATGTGCCGACATTCTTCATCGCCACCAGGACACCTCTCCACCATACAAACCTTCGACGGCAGGCACCATGACTTTCTCCACCTCTGTCACTGTCATGGAAATCTATATTTAGACATGTCCCATGACGTTGTCAAGAAAGCGAAGCTTCGCGCCACTCCCTCATGAAGCCTCACTGTCCGACTATAAGGGAACGCACGACCGGATCAATTCCAATCTTGATATCCGCTGACGTCATGTGCCAATTGGCGGAATCACTGAGAGGAAGACTGGAACTCATCGGCGTCTCGATCAAGGCGGCCTCCATGAAGCGGATTGATGACCTGGTGCTAGAAAAAACAGAAGGGCCAAACAACCTTTATAGAGGTCGTGCCCGTATCCCCCACGCCACCGGCCGGCAGCAGAGGAGAAGACGAATGCCACTGACCCGCTCTTCTTTCGGCACAGAAGGGGCACACGTTCGAACCCAATGCGGAAAGCCTCACTGGTTGGGTCCAAACCGGAGCCAAACACGTTTCACGCCGAAGGAGGAAACCATACCTGCCATCCACGAACCACGAACTCAGCACATGTTCCGTCTTCCAGATGTCGTCAATGCAGACCACAATCTGCAGCCGCTCCTGGACTATCTCCCAAGCTCCGTGCCGACGCTAGAGCAAACGCCGTCGAAACGGCGGAGCCCGAAGACATAGGTCCACCACCAGGATGCCGCTGCTGCCACACCATCCTTGCTTGAACAGACTGGTTTCCAAATCCATCTCCAACCATAGGGCCAATGGCCTCGTCAGAGAAAGATCCGAAGAATCTTTATTTAACACTGTCGTCGTCGCCGCCGCAGCCAAGACGATGAACAGTCTAAAAACCTAGACTACGAAGAAGTAAAAACGATTCACACGCGTGGATCCGGCGACCTCCCTCACCACCGAAGACCGAGGTCGCCGACGGAGGGGAGCCGCCGGAGGACGGCGCTAGAAAATTGGCGCCACTGGCGACGGCTAGGGTTGGAGCCGCCAGGGACGAGAGAAACGGCTCGTACAAAGAAACTCTAGAAACCACTGAGAACGGCGATACGATGGACGAGCTCGCATGCTCCTGGTTTGTGGACCAATGGTACAAGGTCACGTGGAGGAGGCAATTATGGACGGAGGGAAATACGGCTTCGTATACGGATGTGGGCCAGGAGGGCCGTCGCGACGGAGCTGGCTGTTGCCGTGACGGACGCATGGACGGTTGTGCTAGCGAGGAGCAGCACGCAGCGGTCAAAGTGAGTAGCTTCGGTCTCCCGTATAACTAATTCGTTTGCATGCAAACTAATGAAATGCTGTTTCCTGAATATGGTTCATATTGAGTGACTGACAGCTAGCAAGGAGCAGTACGCAGATCCATCCCTGCCAAAAAGAAGCTCACAATTTGTTAGGCACAAATATGACATGCCCAGTCGCTTGCCTTGGGTGAGCCAAGAATACCATTTTTCTGTTATCAGGACAACTTCATCGCGGATCATCAAATCTCTCGCAAATGTTTCGATCGAACGGTTTGAACATTTTCTGTTATTATATCACATAGGTTTTTGAAAATGGTTCTTGCCATGGGAACATTCATCACAATACACATCTTTTGAAAATGAGTTTTGCCATGGCAACTATATGTTACAACATGTTTAGATCTTGAAACAAAAATTTTCATGCCAACTTTTATTAGAGGGCATATGTTAAAAAAAAATATTTCCGTGTCAGCTGTTTATTACTTTGGATATGTTTTCAAAATGAAATTTTGCCATGGAAACTTCACATATGTTTTATAAATGATTTTTTGCCAAGACGTCGATTTTGTGAACATGGTTCCATGCGTACCCCTTATGACTAGTAAATTTTTAAAAATACTAGAAAAAAACAAAAAACATCCTTTCTGTAATATACATAGTCAACCGATATGAAGTTTCACAAAGAAATCACAACCGTGGCAATCTCGGCGAAAATGAGAAAATCGAAGCTATATTAAAAACTTGTTGATGAATAGTATGGTCCCAACGAAAATCCATCTCTGCACCCAAGCTCATCTGCACCCGTGCTGACGAAAAAAAGCAAAACAAATACTAGATTTTTTTTGTGTGGTAGACAATTTGATGCGTGAGGTCGCTCCAATTTTCAAATCATTTGGACATCTGATGAGCTCTCAGCAAAAAAGACAAATTGGGGGTCTGTAAAAATGTTTACTGTTCATGTACTGTTTTGGCCTGAATTTTCCTTTTTTGCTGAGAGCTCATCAGATGTTCAAATGACTTGAAATTTGGAGCGGGCCTCATGCCTCAAATTGTCTACCGCACAAAAAAATTGGAATTTTTTGAATTTTGTACAAAAAAATTTCTAACCGGGTGCAAATGAGTCTGCGCACCAAAACGCCCTACTCATGGTCCCAATTGTATTTTGTTCACGAAGAATACGATGGGATTCAATACTTTACGAAACTTCACACATGAGTAAAATAGTCAACTAGGTTTGATACATCACAATTTCAGAAAAAAAATTGCTTTTTTGTCAATATTACTATTCACGTGGGTGCGCGTGTAACCATGTTCACCTATGTATTGTACTCCCTCCGTTTCTAAATATAGATATTTTAGATATTTCAATATGAACTACATACGGATGTATATATCGTAGTTTAGAGTGTAGATTCACTCATTTTGCTTTGTATGTAGTCCATATTGGAATCTCTTAATTTAGGAATGGAGGGAGTACCATGGTAATTTTTCGTGTGTAGTAATTCTTTTGGGATTTTAATCATGAAAAATTTATTGCATACACCATGGCAAACTTAAAATTTGGTGCCATGGCAGCTTAAATTATGTCGTCATGGCAAAATAATACAAATGTTTTTTGTGAATCCATACGTATGAAGCTCCTATACATGTGCAACAGGACGAAAGCGACATCACCGTCACACTGGCGTCGGACGCCACAATCCGCTGCAACGGCGTCTCTAGCCGTCACGTATATGCATTAAATATGTTCACGTCCACGTCCAGGAATACGTCGTGCGTTACACATCTCGAACCGGACGGACGCATCGCGATACAGTGTGCAGGCGAGCTCGTCCGCGCCAGCGAGTTTTCGAGAAACCACTACCATATTATGCTTCAACGACCACGAGGAAAACTTACAAACGTAGAAACCATTTTCTTAATACAAATCAACAATATCGAGAAGCAAAAACCAGTACCCACACCTTCGCTACGTCATGCAGAGTTAAAATCCATCTGTATCTTCATCCACATTTAACTCTTGCACCTCTCTGTATGTATCAATCACTATAATCCCTCGCTCTCTTCAAGCAAACAGAACGGGATACTCGGTTCGGGAAAAGATCCAGGAGTGCGTGATAATATTGGGAATTAAAATCTCCTCATCTCTTTTTTATTGCACCGATCCCAAGCACCTAACCCATTGCCTCGTCTAATTTTGTCTAGAGGAGAGAGACCGTGCCCAGGGTGGATTACGGTCATCTTCTCGACACTTGAGTTTGTTTCATTAAACATTTGACTTATTCTATATCGCATTTGTGGAATGGCAGGCACTTAGGAGATGGAGGCATAGATGGAAGAAAACGGGGAAGGAAACACAGTTGGCTTACCAACAAGTAGCAAAATGCGTCAAAATTGGGTTACTATGCCAGGAAATTGACCCATCTAAACGACCTTATATATGGCAAATGATACAAGATATAAGAGAAATTGATGATCCTAATGAAAAAACCAGCAACGCATATGAACAGGTAAGCTCGTATGCTCCCGGGCCTTATTACTTAATTTTGGAGTACTTACCTTCTTTGTTTGTTTCTTCACACACACACACACACACACACAAACACACACACACACACATATAATATGCACTCCGGCTCTTTATTGCAGATAAGCCCTTACAAGGAAGATGATATGCTTGGAATTGAGCCACTCAAACTACATTTTCCGTTTGAGCTTAACAAACAGATGTCTTGTACACTTTGGCTAACCAATGAGACAGACTCTTACATTGCCTTCAACGTTGAAAATACGAGCCCCTTGTCATACTGCACACAGCCGCAGAAAGCCATTGTGCCGCCACACTCAAAGTGTAATGTCGACATAACATTGCAGCTTCAGGGCAAGTCACCAGGATATATGCATCGTGCCAATGAACTCATTGTATGGAGCACCAAAGTGAATGATTGCCTTGCAGTTGAGGATATAACTAGAAACATGTTCATTAATGAGGCGGTCAACGTGGTTGATGAGGTGAATTTGGATGTTGATTTTGACGCTAGTGAGCTACAAGAAGCAAGTAAGAAATTCAGTGAGGTGAGTTGTCTAAGAATACTAACTTGCAAAGCTGTGTCTATTCAATTAGTATCCACTGGAGATTGTCTTTTATTGTAGTCAGAGTGCCAAATTTGTAAACATTCAGACCAAAATATATTTACTTACTATTTGTAGTAAAAACTGGGGAGAGATCGCTTTGGTCAACAAATAAAAGATGTCCAAACCAAATTGATTTTAAATTTATTTTAATACTACAATATAATCGGTAGATTAGATTGGCTTGCACATCTTTTTGTCTTCATGATGTATTAATTCAGTATTAGAAAAATATTGTAGACAACTCAGAATTTTGTTTGTTGACAAATCTCACTAGTTTTGTGTGCGTTTGTGTGTGCGTCTGCGCGCGCATCTAGAGATGATACAACCACCACGACAGAGGTGAGATACTAAACTAAGAAAGAAAAATTATTTGTGAAAGCTATTTCTAGTTAATTATCAGCTAATACAAATGAAACTAGAAATAATGGTGCAAGTAAGAGTGACAATATGTCAGAAATTTAATGAAGACAAATGTCAGGGCAGCGACAGTATTTGAGGTCTGATATTATGAGTAAAGCTATTTTTCGCTCGGCCAGGATAACTGTAGTTGTGCATGCAATTATTGTTGCGCATGGGATGCATAGGGTGGGGCCCCAAGCAAATGTGCAACTGTGGTTGCATGTGGGATCCGGAGGGTGGGACCGCCATGCAAAAATATAAAAAGGGTAAAATAGGAGGAAAACTGTGTGCAACTGTAACTAGGCCATGTAAAAACAAATATAATATACAATATTTCCTTTGTATTTAGATTATTCTAGATACGGATGCTTCTCGCATTAAAATGTGTCTAGATAAATTCATATCAAGATAAATATCAGTAGGGAGTAGTAGATATATATAGTACAAAACAAAAACAAAAAACTGTGGAACTCGTTGCGTGTTGGGTGCGGTGGTGGGCGCCGTCCAAGAATAAAATAAGAAAGAGAAAGAAGCTAGGTAAAAGACAAAAAATAAATTCACGTGCAAAAATAAACTTATAATAAAGAGAAGAAAAGGTTAGATATTAAGCCGTGTGCAAGTCAAGTTGTGCGTGATACCGTAGTTGCACGTCGGGTGCGGGGTGGGGCATTCTGTAGGAGAGAACAAAATAAATAGGTAAAGTAAAAAAGCAGTGTGCAACATTTTTTAAACATTTTTTGTCAACACAGTACAGACGCAGACACTTATACATTCCCATATAAACTCGCCCCTATCAACGCGCAAAGACATGCAATAAAAGGGAGGCCGCTATTTGAGCGAAAGTACCATTCTACACCGAGGAGCAAATGCTCCAGGTGTGAACAGTAAAATCCAAAAAATAGAAAAGAAATTCAAAAAATTCTGAATTTTTTTTGTGACATACTTTCACAAGTGTTTCTTGTGCATGAAAATTTTCATCACGAAATCACATTCGTAGAAGTCGTGCCGAAAAAAACAAAATCAGAGATGCAAAATGCTTCTGTAAGTAACATTTTAGAGCATCATTTTGTTTTTTTTACCACACCTTCCACCAATGTGATTTCGTGACGAAATTTTACGTGCACAACAAACATTTGTATAAGTATGCCACAAATTCTTTTTAGAATTTTTTGACATTTTTTTAATTTTTTTAATTCTACTGTTCACACCAGGAGCATTTGCTCCTGGGTGTAGAAACTCTACGTCCCTATTTGAGACCTTTTATACAGCCCGCACACTGAACAAACAAATGTAGCTCTGAAGGGAAAACCTGCAATAAAAGGGAGGCACCCCTCGCCCAACAACCCCCATAACATGTGTGGGCCGTACCCTCCGTCGCCAACAACAATACCAACAATCACGCACATCAGGGCGGTCTTTACCCCTTTTGATGTTGAGGAGATTTCGAAAATACCTTTGTGCACAAGGAACGTGACGGATTTTTGGGCGTGGCATGATGAAGACTGAGGTGTCTTCACCATCCGGTCGGCATATCAGATGATCTTGAGGACCAAGTTGAGCAGGGAATGGTGGCTATATCAAGAGGAAGGTCCATCAGCAAGGGAGAGTGAGAAGTGGTCTGCGATTTGGCACATACAGGTCCCTTCAAAGCTTCAGATGTTTGTTTGGAGGCTAGCTAGACAGTCGATGCCGACTGGCGATGTGCTACATCATAGGAACATAGCTGATCATGATACATGCAGAATCTGTGGGCCTCGAGATACATGGAAACATGCGCTTATGACATGCTCTATGTCGAGAAGCATATGGGCCCTTGCGCCGGAGGATTTTGTGGAGAAATTAATTGCTAGCCAAGAGGAGGATCCGAAGGCATGGCTGTTTGCTTTACATGAAATATTGGATGAGGAGTTCACTCGTTTGGTGGTTACGGCCTGGGCCATATGGGGTGCGTGGAGGAAGGCCGTGTATGAGGATATTTTCCAATCACCTTATACCACTAACAGCTTCATAACAAAATACTTGTCAGAATTAAAGCAAGTGAGCTGTCGGACTCAACGGCCTATGACAGTGCCTGTTTCAAGACCGTCAACCTGGCTTCCTCCTCCTCAGGGTTGTGCAAAGTTAAATGTAGATGCTGCTATCTCAGTGTGTAGCAGGTATGGCACAATTGCTTCAGTATGTAGAGATCAGCAGGGGGATTTCTCGGTGCGTTGGCCATTGTGGTGAAGCATATCATCGATCCAGCAACACTTGAAGCGATGGCAATAAGGGAAGCTTTGTCCCTCGCGGCAGATCTTTATGTCCAAGATATCCATGTCGCATCGGATTGCAAGACGGTGGTAGATGACGTGAGCAAGGGCACGTCCGCGGTGTATGGGTTGGTGATCAAAGAAATTATGGATAGATCTTCAGAGTTTCATTTTTGTAACGTAGTTCATGAATTTAGGAGCTCCAATTTTGAAGCTCACAACCTCGCAAAGCCTGCACTTACTCTCCAGGTTGGCCGCCATGTTTGGTTAGGTCAACCAGGAAATCTTTCTTTCGTCCCTGTAAACATTGTGACGGGATAATAAAGGCTTTGCGAGTTTGTCTCAAAAAAAAAGAAAACAATCACGCACATCAGTCCACACACAGAAACATACTCTGCGCCATGAATCCAGTGGTTAAGGAGTTGACGGAGATTTAGGTGATGTTCGGCCGACAGAGAATTAGCAAATGCAGAAAAAGAACAAAAACTAACATATCTGAAACAAAGAGTGAACAAAAAGGAAGCAAATGTTGTAAAAAAGGCTCTCTTTTTTCGCCCTGTTTTCTACTCTCTTTTTTTATTAGATGTCTTTGGTATTTTAAATGTAGATATTTTTCTCTATAAACTTGGTCAAAAATTTTAAAGTTTGACTATTGAAAAAATAATCTATATGCACTACATTGTGGAATAGAGGGAGTACTATATTAGATAGAGGGTTTGAAATGATCGGGAAAGTTATCTCAGTTATATTCATTTATATACTCCCTCCGTCCCAAAATAAGTGTATTGAGCTTAGTATAAATTTATACTAAAGCTAGTACAAAATTGAGACACTTATTTTGGGACGGAGGGAGTATTAAGCTAATTGGGTTGTGGTATTGGAATAGTGCTTCTTTTGTGACGGAGTTGAATTGTGCTGATGCTTTATTTGTCTATTTTTTTCCTGCATTCGTGTTGTAGCAGACAATCCCACCTTTAATACAGGCAATGGTATTGTGGTTTTCATTTTCTTCTCTTCGCCAGATCCTCCATCTTGGTTGTGGTTTCTCTAGTGGTGATAGGATTTTGTTTTTAAGATCATAGCTGGGGAGATCTCTTGCATAGATACAAATCAGACTCAGCCGTTGTAACTGCATAGAATAATACGGGCATTCGAATATTTCAACATCCTTTTCTTTTTGACCTGCTGACCGTAGCACAATTGTTCTACGGTATTTTCATTATAATAGCAAAAATATATACGTCAAGTGAGTGCACTGGATGTGATTATGCTGCATTTAATACCTTCTTAGCTTGGCTAAAATTTGAGGTTGACGCATGCCTAATCTCCATAAGCTCAAGCTTGTTTTCAGTGCTATCCGCCGAATGGACCAACAACTTTTTTCTTTTTTTCAAACCCTCCGCAGTTGGAACAATATCAGAAGGATACTGCATTAATCAGCATCGAGCATATGCCAGATCTTAGAGAGAGCTCCGCAAAATTTGGTGGTGCAGCTGCTGATCTAGAGAATGTATCATGTATCGGCATTGGTCATAATCATTCGAGCAATCCTATAATCGACATGCAATTAGTGGATTCTGGTTCTCGTGGTGATAAAAGGTAGTACCAAGCTAAATAGTTGTGTTGCTATTGTTGTTGTTCAGTTATTCAATTTAACCCGACTTAAGTCTCCATGCTCAGACGAAGCTATCTAAATGGTTATTATTGTAATCAGGATATCATCAATGTCACCGGAGTCCTCTTCGCGCCTGCATGTTCCAGGTATATTTTTCTGTCAGCTGGTTATAATAGCCGTTTTGCCGTGGGGTGATAAATTACTTGCAAATATGAGAAAAAATTACCTATTGGCAAAAATGATCAAGTGTCTACTTTTTCAGGTAAAAAGAGAGGAGCAGAAGCTGGTGGAGAGCAGCAGGATGTGATCTCATGGAGTAATATCATTGATGTGATAGGTCGTGACATCTTCATCGATTGTCTCGTTCGTCTGTCCAGGTCCGATTATGGCGCCATCGCCTCCCTGAACCGTGATTTCATTTCGGTGGTTCGCAACGGGGACATCTACCGCCTACGCCGGATGAATGGGGTAGGGGAGCACTGGCTCTACTTGTCTTGCAGTACTAATCCCCACGAGTGGCAGGCTTATGACCCGTCCACTGGGCGCTGGATCCAAGTGCCCAAGATGCCACCGGCACAAAGCTCCTTCTGGGAGTCGCTCGCTGTAGGAACCGAGCTGCTGGTGTTTGGGATGGGGGGGTTGCCATGAAATATAGCATCCTTACCAATTCATGGACAAGGCTGGCTGATGTGATGAACACCCCGCGGTTCTTGTTTGGGTCAGCAAGTGTTGGTGAAAAGGTGTATGTCGCGGGAGGCGGTGATTCTATTCCTCTGCCATTGAGGTCCGCAGAGATGTATGACTCGGAAACACATACTTGGACACCCCTTCCCAGCATGAATAGGGCTAGGTACAGATTCTCTGGCGCGTTCATGGATGGCAAGTTCTATGTCATCGGTGGTAATAGCACTAGAAATGAGGTATTGACATGTGGTGAGGAGTATGACTTGAACCGGCGGTCATGGAGGGTCATCGACAACATGTCTCAGGGGCTCAGGGATATATTCAACGGACCTCCTCCGCTCATTGCAGTTGTGAACAATGAGCTTTATGCCGCCGTTTACAGTGAGAATGAATTGAAGCAGTATGATAAGCAGGACAATAAGTGGATCACTCTTGGGAAATTGCCTATACATTCTAAGCAAAAGGGCAGCGACATTGGTTTCCGAGCGTGTGATGACCAGCTGATTGTTATTGGGCCTCCAATCAATTCTACTGGTGAGAAGGTGGTTGAGCTTCATTCATGGGCCCCGGATGGGCAACCGCCTGTGTGGAATTTGTTTGCCACACGGCCATACGGAGGCCCCCAGATTCTGTGTGCCGTGATGGGTTGCTGAGTCCACAGAATAAATCATAAATGCAGCGGTTCAGACCTTGAGTCTTGATACACGAATACAGCAGTACTTGTGTTTTATTAGCCAATCCATTTCCACATTTGCATTTGGATCAACAACTCGTGTTATCCACATCGCTTTTCATTGTTGATGATTCAGGTGCGCACCTCATACACTGAAGTCTATTTTGTTTTTACCCAGTTTGCTCCATGATATGCTTTCGTTCAGTTGTGTTATCACCTTCTGAGTGGTACTTTGTTCATGTGTCTTCAGGTTGGACCCTTACGATCTAAGCTTCACTTCATTAGTGACGGTTGCAATTCTGATGCGTTGGTCCTATGGGGTCTTAGCACAACGACTTTCTGACTGTCAATTACAGAAGTTGTGCCCGGCTCCAGCAAGGGAGGTGCGATGTCGGCGGCGCGCCTTCGGCTCGCGCCAGTGCTTGTAGTCATCGCTAGGTGGTGTGCGAATCTGATATAATTTTTTATCATTTCTGGTGTTAGTTGTCCTGCCCTGATTGAAGATGACTAGATTGGATGTTTCTCGCCAAAAAAAAAAGAAACCCCTCCCGAAAGAACAAGATGAAAAAAAAAAGTTGCATAGAATAAGCAAGAAACCACACTGAAATAATAAGCAAGAAATGCTACTATACTGGATTTGGGCCGCGCGTTTTCCTGGCGTATGCCCCGGGGCGACGGTTCAGACACCGGCGTGCGATGTTCAGCAAAGATGTGATTGAGACTTGAAAATAGTGGCTTTCTCCAACAATGAACATGCTGCAAATAGGGGCTTGCAGCTACGGCATTGGGCACCACCATCCACAACATCGCCGATAGTCACGAGGTGATCCTCGTGGCTCACTGCACACGCGTTGACGCCCGACAACCTGGGAGCAACACCGGTGGTGCCGAAGTTGAGGGAGATGGAACCGCAGGGCGGGAGCCAGGAGAAGAAGATGCGAGGCTGCTCGCAGGCACACACTAGCACAACAGCTCCTTTGCACCATCCAGTGGCGGAGTCGTGTAGGGCTGTCGCTTGGGTGTTGGACAAGGTGGATGTGGACGAGAGTGCATCGAAAGAGATGGGGATTGAAAGGAGGAAGACAAGGGTCGGGGAGAAGACTCGGGAGAGGGGACGAGTGGTGTGGGACCCATCAAACACGTGTCATGCGCACGGGGCAGTTTACACAGTGGTCAAAATCAATCGGTACAAAATAAGCATTTTTCTGGTGCTTATTCGGTTAATTTGTTTGACACCAACATTTGACAAAACAAAAAATTGTCAATAAAAGTTTGCCCACTTTTATAGAGATTGGCAAAAACTAATTGGTGGCCAACCAATTAATTTATTAGACTTGCCAACAGTTGACATGCCAATTATTAACACGAAACCAATTAGTCTTTATGTTTTCCTTATCTCGATCTGGTGCGGCCAGCCAGGGCACTCGGCCAACGGCACCTGGAATGGACAGTTAGTTAAACCCTCCAACAATTTTCATCCCTTCCAACACATTACCACCATCTGTCTTGCGTTGTTGAACACCGGTGATACTCCTGGGCGAAAAAACCTTGCTCGATGTACCGTTTGGCACAAACAACTTTGTGTGTGCACGCTGCTCAGCAAATGGCAACTCCTTATGGGCTTCCTCTCACATGGACTACTTTACAGGTCACCTGCTTTGTAATGTAGTGTTGGAAATGTGAGCAATTTACTGAATGATTTTATTAACAGAAATACTAGATAAAGCATGACTAGTATAGCAGTGATAAAACAAGTCATGCGATTTGACAAAGAGAAGGTAAATAATATCTGCATATATGAGGTAGAACCGATCATCTCTAGAGCCGACAGTAGATCAAGATGTATATATGAGGTAGATCCTAACATGTCTAGGGCAAATACTAGAAGAAGCAATTGTAACAGGACTTCTAACAGGAAAAACAAGAACACGTACGAGACAGCAGCCGGAGCAGAGGCACTGGACTTGGGGTCGGTGTCCTCCATGTCGTCGAGGAGGTTGTCGACGTTGGGGAAGTAGTCGTCGCTGGGGAAGTAGTCGTCGGAGTCCGGGGCGTCCATGACGAAGGAGTCAGTAGTCGCGCAGAGCGCTCCCCAAAAACCTTATCACCCTTCTCCCGTACAGGACTCAAAGAGGTGCGATTTCGGAGGCCTACTGTCCCGTCCTGCGGTGCACGCCGCAAGCCGGGACGGGGAAGATCGTAGCAGCAGCGCAGTGCTCAGGAACCGGTGGCGAGAGGAGGAAGTAGTTCTGGTGCATCTCTCTGGGAGGAGCGACCTCCCTTTTATAGGCGCAAGAGAAGGAGGCGAGAGGCCGCGCCGGGAGCTGAAGAGAACGCAGGAGACGAGACGAACGGACTTCAGCCGAAGAGGCACCCCGTTCGGATTCAGTGTCCACTGCGAAAAATGTTTCAGCTACCGCGTGACCTTTCGTATACCCGTCGTGCGCGGCAAAAATTTAGACATCGGCTCGGCTCATTCCCGCAACCCGCGGAGCGGTGCGTCGTGAATAGGCGAGGCGAGGCATGGCGTGGCGTGGCGAGGCGGGCGGCGGAGAGGGAGCGTGCGTGGATGTCCCTCTTGTTCTCATGCTCATACAAGTGAGGCAGGAGCCTCCCTTATAAAGAGGTCCAACTCCCTCTAAATTAGCAATGTGGGACTAAACTTTAGTTCCACCTCTTGCCTTGCACGAATGGGCTGCGTGGGCCTTTAGGATTTATTAGGAATTTCTGAAACTGCTATTGGGCTAGGCCCAAATAGACAAAAATTCCAGCAATCCCCCACCAGATCCCAGAGGCACACTAAATTTGCCTTTGGTTCCAAAACACTGTTTTATATACCGGTACTGCAGTGGAGACTGTTAAGTTGAACTTCCACCTAGAACCCTATGTACACTAGTAAGCAACTTGAACAGTGGACTGGGCCTTGAACTGCAAGTTTTCTGCGAATCTAGCTTCACATAAAGCCTTGACCGATACGTGGCTACCATGGGTCTTACCCGCAGGTGGAGCTTATGCGTCATACTCCGAGACCTTTCATGAGTTTACTAGAGAGAACCCTACTCTCATAGATTGCGACGTTTAATAATCAGACTCATATAGGTGCGTTCTTCAAAAGATGTTCTGCAGGACAACATCTCTGCTTCAAAGAGCCACTTAGAACACATTAAGATATACATCAACCTGCCATGCAGATTAGGAGAGTGCACCTTCATGGAGTGGTATTTTTAACAGTAAGGATACTCTCCTCCCAGTTGACCAACAACTTGTCTTCCACATCTAATTCACGGGATCTCGGATCACAAAGAATAGGTTACCACTGTGAACAACTCATTTATGGGTCTCATACCCATCTCCCTCGATGCATTATCTATCACATTACGTGATAGACCCTTAGTAAAAGGATCTGCCAGATTTTTAGACGTTTGGATATAATCCAATGCAATAACTCCGGAGTTTTTCATTTTCCTGACAGACTTTAACCTTCTCTGAACGTGTCTTGATGACTTCATGTTATCCTTTGAACTGTTCACTTTCGTGATCACAGTTTGATTATCGCAGTTCATAAGGATACCCGGTACAGGTTTCTCAACAACCGGCAAGTCATTCAAGAGCCGACGAAGCCAATCTGCTTCGACCGTAGCTGTATCTAGTGCTGTGAGTTCTGCTTCCATTGTTGACCTCGTTAAGATGGTCTGCTTGCAAGACTTCCAAGAAACAGCGCCACCTCCATGAGTGAATACATATCCGCTCGTGGCCTTTATCTCATCAGCATCTGAGATCCATTTTGAGTCACTATACCCTTCAAGCACCTTTGGGTGCCCAGTGTAGTGAATTCCATAATTCACAGTGCCTTTCAAATAATGCACATCTCCTGGTTTTGAGACAAACCGACTCAGTTTGCTAACAGCAAAAGAGATGTCAGGTCTTGTAGCACTGGCTAAGTACATAAGCGAGCCAATAATCTGAGAATTCTTCAATTGATCTCTAGCAATTCTTCGATTCTTTCGAAGCAGCACGCTAGCATCATATGGTGTTGCAGAGGGCTTGCAGTCACTATAGCCAAAGCGACTCAAGATCTTTTCCACATAGTGAGATTGAAGCAATGTAATCCCACCATCATCATCTCTCAACAACTTGATGTTCAGAATGACATCAACCACTCCTAAATCCTTCATCTCAAAACAGCGAGATAGGAAATCCTTGACCTCCTTAATAACATTCAGATTTGTTCCGAAAATCAGTATGTCATCAACATACAAGCAAAGCATAACTCCCTCGCCCCCACCATGGCGATAGTACACACATTTGTCAGCTTCGTTCACAACAAAGCCTGCAGCGTTGTTAAAGTTCTTTCGAACTTCTCATGCCACTGTTTGGGTGCTTGCTTGAGTCCATACAAAGACTTCAGCAACTTGCACACTTTCCGTTCCTGACCATCTATTACAAACCCATCTAGTTGTTCCATATAAATTTCCTCATCCAACTCTCCATTTAGGAAAGCAGTCTTAACATCCATTTGATGAACGAGAAGACCATGTGAGGCAGCTAGTGAAAGTAGAACTCGAATAGTGGTCAGTCGAGCCACAGGTGAGTAAGTATCAAAGAAGTCTTCACCTTCCTTTTGGGTATAACCCTTTGCCACGAGCCGAGCCTTGTACTTTTCAATAGTACCATCAGTCCTAAGCTTCTTCTTGAATACCCATTTGCATCCTATAGGTTTGCACCCATAAGGACGATCAGTTATCTCCCAAGTTTCATTCGCCAAGATGGAATCCATCTCACTACGAACTGCTTCCTTCCAGTAGTCAGCATCTTCAAATGCATAGGCCTCTAAAATAGAACTGGGAGTGTCATCTATAAGATACACAAGAAAATCATCACCAAAAGACTTTGCAGTCCTCTGTCTCTTGCTCCTAGTAGGAACTTCATTGTTCTCCTCCACAGGACTTTCAAAGTGTTCCATCAAAATGGCAGGTTCAGTAATTGTAACTGGTTCCTGATTCGATGAACTAGGCATCTCCTGATTAGATGAGGTAGCCATATATTTCATGTGAAAGATATCTTCAAAGAAAGTCGCATCATTTGACTCCATGATCGTACTGACATGCATGTCAGGTACCTCAGATTTTACAACCAAGAATCTATAGCCAATGCTATGAAAAGCATATCCCAGGAAAACACAATCCACAGTTTTTGGTCCTAGCTTCCGCTTCTTTGGAATTGGCACATTGACTTTCGCCAAACAACCCCAGGTTCGTAGATAAGAGAGCTTTAACCTTTTCTTCTCCCATTCCTCGAATGGAGTTATCTCTTTGTTCTTTGTGGGAACTCGGTTTAAGACATGACATGCAGTCAATATCACCTCCCCCCATCATGCCTTGGAGAGACCCGATGTGTCTAACATGGCGTTAACCAAATCAGTTAGAGTACGGTTCTTTCTTTCGGCCACCCCATTTGACTGAGGTAGTAGGGAGGCGTCCTCTCATGGATTATACCATGTTCCACACAAAAAAGCATCAAATTCATTGGAAAAATACTCTCCACCACGGTCGGACCTAAGCCTCTTGATTTTTTGATCAAGTTGGTTTTCCACTTCAGCTTTATAGATCTTGAAAAAGTTCAAAGCCTCATCCTTAGATTTCAGAAGATACACATGGCAGTATCTAGTGGAGTCATCAATTAACGTCATGAAATATTTCTTTCCACCTTTTGTCAAAACACCATTCATTTCACATAGATCTGAATGTATGAGTTCTAGTGGTGCAAGATTTCTCGTTTCCGCAGTCACATGAGACTTACGTGGTTGCTTAGCTTGCACACACACTTGACACTTGGATCCCTTGACAGTGGTGAAACTAGGGATTAAGTTCAACTTCGCTAGTGGCGAAATGCAACCAAAGTTAACATGACAGACGTGAATGCCACACATTTGATTCACTATTGTTGCAAATATGATTAACAACTTTATTGCAAACGTCTGATAAGGATAAACGAAACAGGCCTCCGGACTCATAGCCTTTACCAACAAAGGTTCCATACTTGGAAATTACAAATTTATTCGACTCAAAGACAAGCTTATAGCCATCTCTACATAGAAGAGATCCGCTAACAAGATTTTTATTGACGGAGGGGACATAATGCACGTTTTTCAGCCGCACGATCTTCCCCGAAGTAAACTTCATATCGACCATGCCAACACCACGAACAGAAGCACTTGAACCGTTGCCCATTAGCACGGTTGAAGTCCATGCGGCCTGATAAGACGAAAACATGGAAATATCACCGCACACATGCACATTAGCACCCGTGTCAATCAACCAATCAGGAGAATGACATACTGAAAGAATAGTGAGAAATATACCATACCCAGCATCCTTCATGTCAGTGTCTCCGATGACAACATTAGCGGTCTTGCCGCCTTTTCCAGGATGACGCTTGTCATAGCGATTAGGACAACTAGGAGCCCAATGATCAGGATCTCCACACACATGACAAGCACCTTTCTTCTTGTCACTCTTCCTCTTGAAGTTCGTGTGTTGTACAGCCTTGTTCTTCTCATCAAACTTTGCTTTACCATCAAGCTTACCCTTGTTCTTCAACTTGTGGGACTGGAAGTTTTTCTTCTATACCAGATTGGCACTAGATCCTCCCTCAATACCTCGAGCACGTGTGTCCTTTGCTCTCGCCTTTTCTTCCACATCAAGAGTACCAATGAGATCCGGAACGGAAAACTCCTGTCTCTTATGCTTCAGTAAGGTAGCAAAGTTCCTCCACGAAGGAGGAAGCTTAGTGATGATACCCCCGGCAACAAACTTGTCCGGTAGGATACAATTGAAGTGCTAAAGTTCTCTAGCAAATGATTGTATCTCATGAGCCTGCTCAACCACGGAGCGCTCTTCAGTCATCCTGTAATCATAGAATTGCTCCATGATGTACAACTCAGTGTCGGCATCCGAGACGCCAAACTTGGCCTCGAGTGCGTCCCACATATCTTTTCCATTGTCAATTGACGCATAAGCATCAACTATGTTCTCACCAAGAACACTCAAGAGAGCAGCCTTAAACAAGGTATCCATTTTCTGAAAAGCTTGTGCCTATTGGGCATCTTGCTCTCCTTCAGGTTTGCCAAGAGTGGCGTCATAGAAACTCATGGTCTGAAACCATAAGACTGCTCTCACGCGCCACCTCTTCTAGTGGATACCCTCAAACATAGGAGGTCTCATGGAAGCAGCAAAACCATTCGAGGTAAATTGCCTATAATAAGGTTTTTGGGTTGTTGGAAATGTGAGCAATTTACTGAATGATTTTATTAACAGAAATACTAGATAAAGCATGACTAGTATAGCGGTGATAAAACAAGTCATGCGATTTGATAAATAGAAGGTAAATAATATCTGCATATATGAGGAAGAACCGATCATCTCTAGAGCAGACAGTAGATCAAGATGCATATATGAGGTAGATCCTAACATGTCTAGGGCAAATACTAGAAGAAGCAACTGTGATAGGACCTCTAACAGGAAAAACAAGAACACGTACGAGACAGCAGCCGGAGCAGAGGCACTGGACTTGGGGTCGGTGTCCTCCATGTTGTCGAGGAGGTAGTCGTCGGAGTCCGGGGCGTCCATGACGAAGGAGGACTTGGGGTCGGTGTCCTCCATGTCGTCGAGGAGGTAGTCGTCAGAGTCCAGGGCGTCCGTGACGAAGGAGTCAGTAGTCGCGCAGAGCGCTCCCCTAACAATCTTCCTCCTTCCGACCGCGCGGCGGACGGAGATGCTTCCTGCTTCCTCAAGCTAATGGCGGCTGCTATCTATCCTCTATTTCTTTTTGTTAGAAGGGCGAATACAAACTAGTCTGTGATATTTAGATACGGCGACGAATAGACGGCATCAGGAACCCTAGCTAGATACAGACCCACCACTTACAGATCAAACAACGACGACTCCTCTCGAGCTCTTCGACGGGAAGGTTAAGTCACTTCCCACCACCAAGTTCAAATCTTGTTCTCTTTCCTGTTGAAGATTGTTTGGATTCTGAAGAACAAATAGTTTGAAGCAAGCACATTCAGCTTGGCCTATCATACATTATGCCTGGGCCTCCTCTTTCAGTCTGAATTTTCCGCAAAAAAGAAGTAAATCATTCAGTTGAATATTCTTCTGATTGGTTCACGAATCGAGCCTTTCTTTTGGCAGGCTGCGAGTCAGTTTTTGAACAGATGTTTCGTATTTGGATTCTGCGCCTTGCTCAAAAGATCGTTCGATCTGCCAGCTCTTCAGTTGAAAATTATTCAGACTCTGGAAAAAGCGAATGATTCAGACTGAAGCACATTCATCTGAGCCAGTTTTCTTAAAACTATGAGTAAATATCCTCTTGAAATGTTTATTTTATTTTAAAAGGAGGAAGACCCGGCCTCTGTATCTGGACGATGCATGCAGCCACTTTATTAATCATTCATAAAAACATTACAAAGTAATACATCGGTAAGCCTAAAGCCATCATCTTGGCAACATCTATTGCTACTCCTATCCACTTGATAAAGGGGATTGTGTTGAAATAGTTGACTGTATACTATTGTATTATTTGTATATATCATTGCATCGTGTCACAACTCATAACCACGCAATGCAGCTACGACCAAGATTAGAATTAGGACTTCTTTGACCAGCTGCAAGAAAAATCAATGATCTGAATTCCAAAAGTATAGTAGTGAGAAAAAAAGAAATAAAATGATGAGTCACATGAATTTCAACGTTGGTAAGCACCACTCTACAGTCCACACCACACACGGCTGGAATGCAAATAGCACACCGCCAATTGTGTGATCGCAGAGGGACGAGCAAGCGAGTACGTGGGCTGGCCCATTTAGCGCTAGGAAGAGGGTTCATTTTTTTAATATCTTCCTTTTTTTCTTTTGTATCTACTTTTTTCAAAATTTCAAAATTGTCAAATTGTTTTAAAAATTCTTCGTTATTTCCAAATAATTCGTGTTCAAATTTGTTTCACAATTTTTGTAAGACATTTGAATATTTTAAAAAATATTCACTCTTTACAAAAAATGTCAGAATTTCATATTTCGTTCGTGATTTAAAAAAGAAAAATATAATTTTAAAAATGGTTTACAATACAATTAAATTGTCATATTTTTTAAATTTTTTGGGCGTTTACAAATTGTTCAATTTCCAAAAAAGAACTTCAGAATTTTCAATGAATGTTCACGTATCGGGTAACAACCACGCAATATTGTCTCCATAGCTTTTTCGGCATGCTATTTTTAGCTAAAAAATGGAGATGAAACTCAATGAGGAAGAGACAATCAGTGAGCCCGGAAAGGAAGCAATATATATACTCCAATTCCATAGAAGTACTACTTCGGAAAATCCCAGAGTAACCATGCATTTGTTGTTGTGTACAAAAACCTGCCGCATGCTCTACATCTGTGATGAAAGGAGGCAATTACTAGAGCGAATACGTAAAAGTGCAGCCCGGCGCACGTAGCCCCCGCTTGTGCAGGGTCCGGGGATGGGGCAAATACGTAGCTTGCAAAAAAAAAACATAAAAGCAGTTTGGAGTGAGACCTTGAGAAATGATCATGAAGTTAATTTTTCCGACAACGATACAACTATTACTTTTTTATTTCCAAAGATTCGAGGCTTGGCATACTAAACTCTTCCTCTACCTCCAGAAATTGGTTGTACGCTGTTCTGTTGTAAAGGCCCAACTTAAGCAATGCACCTTCACCTCCCATGATGTCATGGTGGTGTCGGAAACCTTGCAAAGATATTACTCTTCACCAATGTGGATAGATGAGTAGGAAAAAAATAATCTCGTGAAACCAAACCACTTTGTTTTTTACGGTGACTACGGCCAGCCTTAACTTTCACTAAAAGGGTGAGAAAACTAGCAGTGGGTAGCCAGAATTACACCAAGTTTAGAAGCTAATTAGAGGGGCATAAGGACCAGATCAAGGCGGAGTAAAATAGGGAGAAAATGAAAAGCTAGATTCTCCCGGCCAAGTGCTATAACATAGAACACCAATCTCTAAGAAGAGATTGCATTGCATCGTTAGTGCATCTCTTAGACCATAGATCGATGTCATCGATGCAACACCGAAGAGAGACATGCAGATCTTCCCAGATGTTGTGGAACACCAAAGCGTTCCTCCTCTTCCGGATGTGCTGAAGATACCAAACATGGTCATTGGAACCTAACTTTAGTAAATTTCATGGCCTTTTCGAATGACTTGTTGTTTATGGAGCGTGCAAACTGCCCTTATCTGGCATCACAGACGGCAGCTGAAGTAAGAAATCTTATAGTTCTAAAACCTCATATAATTGCAAGCATTGCATTTTTATAACCTAGAATGCCATAATATACCGTGTAATCTATGCGTTCAAGTTTTATGCGCTTAGCACCATTGCTGAAATTTACTGAAGCATCTCGGGTATTTTGTTGATGGTCTTGCTATGTGGACACTTGCAGATGGAGGCATTTTCAAGAACCGAGGGTTTTCAAGGCCAGTTCGAATTACACGTGGAAAGAAAATCAAGTCTGCCTGGGAGGTATTGGATTGGATGTTTTCACATAGACAAACTCAGAGTGCAGCTTGAGTCATTAACAAGGCTTGCCCATCACCAACAGAGTAGTATCGGCGGCCACTGCCTCAACATTTCTGGCCTTGCTGTGGAAGAGGACCTTGTGGAGTGTATTTGACTATTTGACAAGGACAAAGAGAAGGCCTCGTGGAGCGCAAACCTAGAGGCTGCCGATAAGATCCATCCTGGTACACAAGTCTACTATTCTCAGTTCTCAGGGCGACAAATTTCAGTTGTGCAGGTCATACCGTTGGCATCTATTATGTTCACCATGATTTCTTGCAGGCGTCGACGTTAAAACCTTCGCTGAGGCCTCCCCTCTTCTGACACAGCCCCTGGAAGATTTCTTCAACAACGTTTCGTCATGGCAGTGATGTTATGTGCCTCGTTCAGTAGTCCTCAATTACTCGCTGGAATTCGAGTTCTAGAGTTGATACATACAAGAGGATCAGGGAAGGAATTGGAGAGGAGGAGGGGAGAAGGTGAGGAGAAGAGAGGTACAGTAGTCTGAATAAAACACACAACACCCACACTACGCTTCAGTCTCTCTGATGACTAGCGCCTGCTCTCCTTCTCACGTGTCCCAGGTGGCCGGGCCGCTGCTTCCTTCGGCACCATACTGGCTTTGCCTTCCTGCTCCAGAGCAGCTCATTAGCATTAGATGGAGCAGATCATGACAGGTGAGCGAGTTAAATGCAAAAATTCAGAACTTTTCTCCACTTTTATGTGAGTTACAGCACATGCTATATTAGGCTAAATAGAGTTCGTCCGAGACTGTACAGGATAGCCGAAGTATAAGGTGATTCCTTAGTCGTTTTCCATCCAATCTCTAGGAGTTAAGTAGAGTCCTAAACCAGATTGACTTGTGGTCTGGGTCACGTCGTGTTGGGCAAGTTAGGAGGCCGTGTTGGACGTGAGGTCGGTTCATTGAGCCATATATAAAGCAAAGGAAACAAGATTGAAAAGCTGTGAATTTGGGCAGCACCAAAACCATCGTCTCTGTCCTTATTTTTCCTAAGCTAGCTACTTCACGTTTTTATCTGGGAACTAACAATTGGTAATCAGAGCTTCGGCGTGGAGGCAGACAGTGTTAGAATAATCTTGATGTTTAGGTTTAAAGCATAGTTAGCTAGGAGTCTACGTAGTGTGTATTAGTAATTTTAGCTAATCGTGTTCAATCTAGCCGGTGATTGATTAGTAGATTATAGGCAAGAGTACTAGTCCGTGTCCTGGTAGGTTGCTTACGTGTGCGTCCGTGTTGTATTTGGAAGTCCAGGTTGAGTCGGTTTGCTAGCCGTAGGTCTAGGTCCAATATATATGCAGGTATACGTGTGTGAGATTGTATTGTGGAGAAAAGGAGAAAAGAAATAAAGAGAGGAGAGGCACGACACGTGCCTTTGGCAAAAGTTTTTGTGCGCTGTCTCTATCGTGATTTGATGTGATCGATCCTGCGGGCAAAAATTCCAACAATTGGTATCAGAGCAAGGTCGATTTAAAGCTGCGCTTGCCCGGGTAGCGACCTACTAGCGCCTCGGGCGGGCGATGAAGTTGCTGGGTGATGCGGCGATCAGGAGGTTCTGTGATCGCTATTCAACAGAGCGACATGGAGGAGACGGCGGCTGTCGTCAGCAAAGGCGATGGAGGAAGATCGTTGATGGGAGATGTGGTGCTGAGGTGCGGCGCTGGAGCTCATCAAGGTCATAGTCCGGGAGTCGATGAGTCAAGGAGTCGTGCGAGTTTGCACGATCAGTCGTCGCTAACGCCTGTGAGTCGCCGTCGTGTCCAAGTGCTCGCCTTGGTGATGATTCGTTGGTGTGGAAGCGGTGTGCATGGTGTTCCGTGAGTCATGTCCATGTCCTCGTGGAGCGCCCTGGTTGCGCGCAGTGGATTCGGTGTGATGCCGAAGGCGGACGGTGGTAGGCGAAACCATCGTAAAGCGAGGAGGTGTGCAAGCAGTGGAGAGTGGATCTATTGCAAGCAAGTACAAGGAGTATGGTGCGGACCGAGTGCAAGGCAGCGGCCAAGCAATGGCGGTGGCACAACATTGCAGAGCAAGGAGGTTCTGCATGTTTCCATGCGGGTCATACTTAGTGTACGGATATGACAGTTGAAGATCAAGCTCGACGTGTAGTGGCACAATGACCAGTTAAGTTCAACGACGTGAAGATTGATGATGCGTCCAATCTTACACGTTGCACGCGTAGATGCGACAGTGTGAGCTGATAGTCCGGATCATACATTGAAGTTTGAATCGACAAGTCATGAAGCTGCCACGAGTCAAGATCGAAGAAGCATAGAAGACCAAAGTAAAGATTAGGGGGAGATTGTTAGAATAATCTTGATGTTTAGGTTTAAAGCATAGTTAGCTAGGAGTCTACGTAGTGTGTATTAGTAATTTTAGCTAATCGTGTTCAATCTAGCCGGTGATTGATTAGTAGATTATAGGCAAGAGTACTAGTCCGTGTCCTGGTAGGTTGCTTACGTGTGCGTCCGTGTTGTATTTGGAAGTCCAGGTTGAGTCGGTTTGCTAGCCGTAGGTTTAGGTCCAATATATATGCAGGTATACGCATGTGAGATTGTATTGTGGAGAAAAGGAGAAAAAGAAATAAAGAGAGGAGAGGCACGACACGTGCCTTTGGCAAAAGTTTTTGTGTGCGCGTCTCTATCGTGATTTGATGTGATCGATCCTGCGGGCAAAAATTCCAACAATTGGTATCAGAGCAAGGTCGATTTAAAGCTGCGCTTGCCCCGGGGTAGCGACCTACTAGCGCCTCGGGGCGGGCGATGAAGTTGCTGGGTGATGCGGCGATCAGGAGGTTCTGTGATCGTCATTCAACAGAGCGACATGGAGGGAGACGGCGGGCTGTCGTCGGCAAGGTGATGGAGGAAGATCGTTGATGGGAGATGTGGTGCTGAGGTGCGGCGCTGGAGCTCATCAAGGTGATAGTCCGGGCGAGTCAGATGAGTCAAGGAGTCGTGCGAGTTTGCACGATCAGTCGTCGTTGCGTCTGTGAGTCGTCGTCGTGTCCAAGTGCTCGTCTTGGTGATGATTCGTTGGTGTGGAAGCGGTGTGCATGGTGTTCCGTGAGTCATGTCCATGTCCTCGTGGAGCGTCCTGGTTGCGGCCAGTGTGGATTCGGTGTGATGCCGAAGGCGGACGGTGGTAGGCGAAACCATCGTAAAGCGAGGAGGTGTGCAAGCAGTGGAGAGTGGATCTATTGCAAGCAAGTACAAGGAGTATGGTGCGGACCGAGTGCAAGGCAGCGGCCAAGCAATGGCGGTGGCACAACATTGCAGAGCAAGGAGGTTCTGCATGTTTCCATGCGGGTCATACTTAGTGTACGGATATGACAGTTGACGATCAAGCTCGACGTGTAGTGGCACAGTGACCAGTTAAGTTCAACGACGTGAAGATTGATGATGCGTCCAATCTTACACGTTGCACGCGTAGATGCGACAGTGTGAGCTGATAGTCCGGATCATACATTGAAGTTTGAATCGACAAGTCATGAAGCTGCCACGAGTCAAGATCGAAGAAGCATAGAAGACCAAAGTAAAGATTAGGGGGAGATTGTTAGAATAATCTTGATGTTTAGGTTTAAAGCATAGTTAGCTAGGAGTCTACGTAGTGTGTATTAGTAATTTTAGCTAATCGTGTTCAATCTAGCCGGTGATTGATTAGTAGATTATAGGCAAGAGTACTAGTCCGTGTCCTGGTAGGTTGCTTACGTGTGCGTCCGTGTTGTATTTGGAAGTCCAGGTTGAGTCGGTTTGCTAGCCGTAGGTTTAGGTCCAATATATATGCAGGTATACGCGTGTGAGATTGTATTGTGGAGAAAAGGAGAAAAAGAAATAAAGAGAGGAGAGGCACGACACGTGCCTTTGGCAAAAGTTTTGTGTGCGCGTCTCTATCGTGATTTGATGTGATCGATCCTGCGGGCAAAAATTCCAACAATTGGTATCGAGCAAGGTCGATTTAAAGCTGCGCTTGCCCGGGTAGCGACCTACTAGCGCCTCGGGCGGGCGATGAAGTTGCTGGGTGATGCGGCGATCAGGAGGTTCTGTGATCGCCATTCAACAGAGCGACATGGAGGGAGACGGCGGGCTGTCGTCGGCAAGGCGATGGAGGAAGATCGTTGATGGGAGATGTGGTGCTGAGGTGCGCGCTGGAGCTCATCAAGGTCATAGTCCGGGAGTCGATGAGTCAAGGAGTTGTGCGAGTTTGCACGATCAGTCGTCGCTGCGCCTCGTGAGTCGTCCGCCGTGTCCAAGTGCTCGCCTTGGTGATGATTCGCTGGTGTGGAAGCGGTGTGCATGGTGTTCCGTGAGTCATGTCCATGTCCTCGTGGAGCGCCCTGGTTGCGCGCTGTGGATTCGTGTGATGCCAAGGCGGACGGTGGTAAGCGAAACCATCGTAAAGCGAGGAGGTGTGCAAGCAGTGGAGAGTGGATCTATTGCAAGCAAGTACAAGGAGTATGGTGCGGACCGAGTGCAAGGCAGCGCCAAGCAATGGCGGTGGCACAACATTGCAGAGCAAGGAGGTTCTGCATGTTTCCATGCGGGTCATACTTAGTGTACGGATATGACAGTTGACGATCAAGCTCGACGTGTAGTGGCACAGTGACCAGTTAAGTTCAACGACGTGAAGATTGATGATGCGTCCAATCTTACACGTTGCACGCGTGATGCGACAGGTGAGCTGATAGTCCGGATCATACATTGAAGTTTGAATCGACAAGTCATGAAGCTGCCACGAGTCAAGATCGAAGAAGCATAGAAGACCAAAGTAAAGATTAGGGGGAGATTGTTAGAATAATCTTGATGTTTAGGTTTAAAGCATAGTTAGCTAGGAGTCTACGTAGTGTGTATTAGTAATTTTAGCTAATCGTGTTCAATCTAGCCGGTGATTGATTAGTAGATTATAGGCAAGAGTACTAGTCCGTGTCCTGGTAGGTTGCTTACGTATGCGTCCGTGTTGTATTTGGAAGTCCAGGTTGAGTCGGTTTGCTAGCCGTAGGTCTAGGTCCAATATATATGCAGGTATACGCATGTGAGATTGTATTGTGGAGAAAAGGAGAAAAAGAAATAAAGAGAGGAGAGGCACGACACGTGCCTTTGGCAAAAGTTTTTGTGTGCGCGTTTCTATCGTGATTTGATGTGATCGATCCTGCAGGCAAAAATTCCAACAATTGGTATCAGAGCAAGGTCGATTTAAAGCTGCGCTTGCCCGGGTAGCGACCTACTAGCGCCTCGGGCGGGCGATGAAGTTGCTGGGTGATGCGGCGATCAGGAGGTTCTGTGATCGTCATTCAACAGAGCGACATGGAGGAGACGGCGGGCTGTCGCCGGCAAGGCGATGGAGGAAGATCGTTGATGGGAGATGTGGTGCTGAGGTGCGCGCTGGAGCTCATCAAGGTGATAGTCCGGGAGTCGATGAGTCAAGGAGTCGTGCGAGTTTGCACGATCACCGTCGTTATGTCCTGTGAGTCGTCGTCGTGTCCAAGTGCTCGCCTTGGTGATGATTCGTTGGTGTGGAAGCGGTGTGCATGGTGTTCCGTGAGTCATGTCCATGTCCTCGTGGAGCGCCCTGGTTGCGGCCGTGTGGATTCGTGTGATGCGAAGGCGGACGGTGGTAGGAGAAACCATCGTGGCGAGGAGGTGTGCAAGCAGTGGAGAGTGGATCTATTGCAAGCAAGTACAAGGAGTATGGTGCGGACCGAGTGCAAGGTAGCGGCCAAGCAATGGCGGTGGCACAACATTGCAGAGCAAGGAGGTTCTGCATGTTTCCATGCGGGTCATACTTAGTGTACGGATATGACAGTTGAAGATCAAGCTCGACGTGTAGTGGCACAATGACCAGTTAAGTTCAACGACGTGAAGATTGATGATGCGTCCAATCTTACACGTTGCACGCGTGAGATGCGACAGTGTGAGCTGATAGTCCGGATCATACATTGAAGTTTGAATCGACAAGTCATGAAGCTGCCACGAGTCAAGATCAAGAAGCATAGAAGACCAAAGTAAAGATTAGGGGGAGATTGTTAGAATAATCTTGATGTTTAGGTTTAAAGCATAGTTAGCTAGGAGTCTACGTAGTGTGTATTAGTAATTTTAGCTAATCGTGTTCAATCTAGCCGGTGATTGATTAGTAGATTATAGGCAAGAGTACTAGTCCGTGTCCTGGTAGGTTGCTTACGTGTGCGTCCGTGTTGTATTTGGAAGTCCAGGTTGAGTCGGTTTGCTAGCCGTAGGTTTAGGTCCAATATATATGCAGGTATACGCGTGTGAGATTGTATTGTGGAGAAAAGGAGAAAAAGAAATAAAGAGAGGAGAGGCACGACACGTGCCTTTGGCAAAAGTTTTTGTGTGCGCGTCTCTATCGTGATTTGATGTGATCGATCCTGCGGGCAAAAATTCCAACAATTGGTATCAGAGCAAGGTCGATTTAAAGCTGCGCTTGCCCCGGGGTAGCGACCTACTAGCGCCTCGGGGCGGGCGATGAAGTTGCTGGGTGATGCGGCGATCAGGAGGTTCTGTGATCGTCATTCAACAGAGCGACATGGAGGGAGACGGCGGGCTGTCGTCGGCAAGGCGATGGAGGAAGATCGTTGATGGGAGATGTGGTGCTGAGGTGCGGCGCTGGAGCTCATCAAGGTCATAGTCCGGGGGAGTCAGATGAGTCAAGGAGTTGTGCGAGTTTGCACGATCAGTCGTCGTTGCGTCTGTGAGTCGTCGTCGTGTCCAAGTGCTCGTCTTGGTGATGATTCGTTGGTGTGGAAGCGGTGTGCATGGTGTTCCGTGAGTCATGTCCATGTCCTCGTGGAGCGTCCTGGTTGCGGCCAGTGTGGATTCGGTGTGATGCCGAAGGCGGACGGTGGTAGGCGAAACCATCGTAAAGCGAGGGCGAGGAGGTGTGCAAGCAGTGGAGAGTGGATCTATTGCAAGCAAGTACAAGGAGTATGGTGCGGACCGAGTGCAAGGCAGCGGCCAAGCAATGGCGGTGGCACAACATTGCAGAGCAAGGAGGTTCTGCATGTTTCCATGCGGGTCATACTTAGTGTACGGATATGACAGTTGAAGATCAAGCTCGACGTGTAGTGGCACAATGACCAGTTAAGTTCAACGACGTGAAGATTGATGATGCGTCCAATCTTACACGTTGCACGCGTAGATGCGACAGTGTGAGCTGATAGTCCGGATCATACATTGAAGTTTGAATCGACAAGTCATGAAGCTGCCACGAGTCAAGATCGAAGAAGCATAGAAGACCAAAGTAAAGATTAGGGGGAGATTGTTAGAATAATCTTGATGTTTAGGTTTAAAGCATAGTTAGCTAGGAGTCTACGTAGTGTGTATTAGTAATTTTAGCTAATCGTGTTCAATCTAGCGGTGATTGATTAGTAGATTATAGGCAAGAGTACTAGTCCGTGTCCTGGTAGGTTGCTTACGTGTGCGTCCGTGTTGTATTTGGAAGTCCAGGTTGAGTCGGTTTGCTAGCCGTAGGTTTAGGTCCAATATATATGCAGGTATACGCGTGTGAGATTGTATTGTGGAAAAAGGAGAAAAGAAATAAAGAGAGGAGAGGCACGACACGTGCCTTTGGCAAAAGTTTTTGTGCGGCGTCTCTATCGTGATTTGATGTGATCGATCCTGCGGGCAAAAATTCCAACAATTGGTATCGAGCAAGGTCGATTTAAAGCTGCGCTTGCCCGGGTAGCGACCTACTAGCGCCTCGGGCGGGCGATGAAGTTGCTGGGTGATGCGGCGATCAGGAGGTTCTGTGATCGCTCATTCAACAGAGCGACATGGAGGGAGACGGCGGGCTGTCGTCGGCAAGGTGATGGAGGAAGATCGTTGATGGGAGATGTGGTGCTGAGGTGCGGCGCTGGAGCTCATCAAGGTCATAGTCCGGGGGAGTCAGATGAGTCAAGGAGTTGTGCGAGTTTGCACGATCAGTCGTCGTTGCGTCTGTGAGTCGTCGTCGTGTCCAAGTGCTCGTCTTGGTGATGATTCGTTGGTGTGAAGCGGTGTTCATGGTGTTCCGTGAGTCATGTCCATGTCCTCGTGGAGCGTCCTGGTTGCGGCCAGTGTGGATTCGGTGTGATGCCGAAGGCGGACGGTGGTAGGCGAAACCATCGTAAAGCGAGGAGGTGTGCAAGCAGTGGAGAGTGGATCTATTGCAAGCAAGTACAAGGAGTATGGTGCGGACCGAGTGCAAGGCAGCGGCCAAGCAATGGCGGTGGCACAACATTGCAGAGCAAGGAGGTTCTGCATGTTTCCATGCGGGTCATACTTAGTGTACGGATATGACAGTTGACGATCAAGCTCGACGTGTAGTGGCACAGTGACCAGTTAAGTTCAACGACGTGAAGATTGATGATGCGTCCAATCTTACACGTTGCACGCGTAGATGCGACAGTGTGAGCTGATAGTCCGGATCATACATTGAAGTTTGAATCGACAAGTCATGAAGCTGCCACGAGTCAAGATCAAGAAGCATAGAAGACCAAAGTAAAGATTAGGGGAGATTGTTAGAATAATCTTGATGTTTAGGTTTAAAGCATAGTTAGCTAGGAGTCTACGTAGTGTGTATTAGTAATTTTAGCTAATCGTGTTCAATCTAGCCGGTGATTGATTAGTAGATTATAGGCAAGAGTACTAGTCCGTGTCCTGGTAGGTTGCTTACGTGTGCGTCCGTGTTGTATTTGGAAGTCCAGGTTGAGTCGGTTTGCTAGCCGTGGGTCTAGGTCCAATATATATGCAGGTATACGTGTGAGATTGTATTGTGGAGAAAAGGAGAAAAGAAATAAGAGAGGAGAGGCACGACACGTGCCTTTGGCAAAAGTTTTGTGTGCGGCGTCTCTATCGTGATTTGATGTGATCGATCCTGCGGGCAAAAATTCCAACAATTGGTATCGAGCAAGGTCGATTTAAAGCTGCGCTTGCCCGGGTAGCGACCTACTAGCGCCTCGGGCGGGCGATGAAGTTGCTGGGTGATGCGGCGATCAGGAGGTTCTGTGATCGCCATTCAACAGAGCGACATGGAGGGAGACGGCGGGCTGTCGCCGGCAAGGCGATGGAGGAAGATCGTTGATGGGAGATGTGGTGCTGAGGTGCGGCTGGAGCTCATCAAGGTCATAGTCCGGGGAGTCGATGAGTCAAGGAGTTGTGCGAGTTTGCACGATCAGTCGCCGCGCGCCTGTGAGTCGCCGTCGTGTCCAAGTGCTCGCCTTGGTGATGATTCGCTGGTGTGGAAGCGGTGTGCATGGTGTTCCGTGAGTCATGTCCATGTCCTCGTGGAGCGCCCTGGTTGCGCGCGAGTGGATTCGTGTGATGCCAAGGCGGACGGTGGTAGGCGAAACCATCGTAAAGCGAGGAGGTGTGCAAGCAGTGGAGAGTGGATCTATTGCAAGCAAGTACAAGGAGTATGGTGCGGACCGAGTGCAAGGCAGCGCCAAGCAATGGCGGTGGCACAACATTGCAGAGCAAGGAGGTTCTGCATGTTTCCATGCGGGTCATACTTAGTGTACGGATATGACAGTTGACGATCAAGCTCGACGTGTAGTGGCACAGTGACCAGTTAAGTTCAACGACGTGAAGATTGATGATGCGTCCAATCTTACACGTTGCACGCGTAGATGCGACAGTGTGAGCTGATAGTCCGGATCATACATTGAAGTTTGAATCGACAAGTCATGAAGCTGCCACGAGTCAAGATCAAGAAGCATAGAAGACCAAAGTAAAGATTAGGGGAGATTGTTAGAATAATCTTGATGTTTAGGTTTAAAGCATAGTTAGCTAGGAGTCTACGTAGTGTGGATTAGTAATTTTAGCTAATCGTGTTCAATCTAGCCGGTGATTGATTAGTAGATTATAGGCAAGAGTACTAGTCCGTGTCCTGGTAGGTTGCTTACGTGTGCGTCCGTGTTGTATTTGGAAGTCCAGGTTGAGTCGGTTTGCTAGCCGTAGGTCTAGGTCCAATATATATGCAGGTATACGTGTGTGAGATTGTATTGTGGAGAAAAGGAGAAAAAGAAATAAAGAGAGGAGAGGCACGACACGTGCCTTTGGCAAAAGTTTTTGTGTGCGCGTCTCTATCGTGATTTGATGTGATCGATCCTGCGGGCAAAAATTCCAACAATTGGTATCAGAGCAAGGTCGATTTAAAGCTGCGCTTGCCCCGGGGTAGCGACCTACTAGCGCCTCGGGGCGGGCGATGAAGTTGCTGGGTGATGCGGCGATCAGGAGGTTCTGTGATCGTCATTCAACAGAGCGACATGGAGGAGAGACGGCGGGCTGTCGCCGGCAAGGCGATGGAGGAAGATCGTTGATGGGAGATGTGGTGCTGAGGTGCGCGCTGGAGCTCATCAAGGTGATAGTCCGGGAGTCGATGAGTCAAGGAGTCGTGCGAGTTTGCACGATCAGTCGTCGTTGCGTCTGTGAGTCGTCGTCGTGTCCAAGTGCTCGTCTTGGTGATGATTCGTTGGTGTGGAAGCGGTGTGCATGGTGTTCCGTGAGTCATGTCCATGTCCTCGTGGAGCGTCCTGGTTGCGGCCAGTGTGGATTCGGTGTGATGCCGAAGGCGGACGGTGGTAGGAGAAACCATCGTGGCGCGAGGAGGTGTGCAAGCAGTGGAGAGTGGATCTATTGCAAGCAAGTACAAGGAGTATGGTGCGGACCGAGTGCAAGGTAGCGGCCAAGCAATGGCGGTGGCACAACATTGCAGAGCAAGGAGGTTCTGCATGTTTCCATGCGGGTCATACTTAGTGTACGGATATGACAGTTGAAGATCAAGCTCGACGTGTAGTGGCACAGTGACTAGTTAAGTTCAACGACGTGAAGATTGATGATGCGTCCAATCTTACACGTTGCACGCGTAGATGCGACAGTGTGAGCTGATAGTCCGGATCATACATTGAAGTTTGAATCGACAAGTCATGAAGCTGCCACGAGTCAAGATCGAAGAAGCATAGAAGACCAAAGTAAAGATTAGGGGGAGATTGTTAGAATAATCTTGATGTTTAGGTTTAAAGCATAGTTAGCTAGGAGTCTACGTAGTGTGTATTAGTAATTTTAGCTAATCGTGTTCAATCTAGCCGGTGATTGATTAGTAGATTATAGGCAAGAGTACTAGTCCGTGTCCTGGTAGGTTGCTTACGTGTGCGTCCGTGTTGTATTTGGAAGTCCAGCTTGAGTCGGTTTGCTAGCCGTGGGTTTAGGTCCAATATATATGCAGGTATACGCGTGTGAGATTGTATTGTGGAGAAAAGGAGAAAAGAAATAAAGAGAGGAGAGGCACGACACGTGCCTTTGGCAAAAGTTTTGTGTGTGCGCGTCTCTATCGTGATTTGATGTGATCGATCCTGCGGGCAAAAATTCCAACAATTGGTATCGAGCAAGGTCGATTTAAAGCTGCGCTTGCCCGGGTAGCGACCTACTAGCGCCTCGGGCGGGCGATGAAGTTGCTGGGTGATGCGGCGATCAGGAGGTTCTGTGATCGCCATTCAACAGAGCGACATGGAGGAGACGGCGGGCTGTCGCCGGCAAGGCGATGGAGGAAGATCGTTGATGGGAGATGTGGTGCTGAGGTGCGGCGCTGGAGCTCATCAAGGTCATAGTCCGGGAGCCGATGAGTCAAGGAGTTGTGCGAGTTTGCACGATCAGTCGTCGCTATGCTTTGTGAGTCGTCGTCGTGTCCAAGTGCTCGCCTTGGTGATGATTCGTTGGTGTGGAAGCGGTGTGCATGGTGTTCCGTGAGTCATGTCCATGTCCTCGTGGAGCGCCCCTGTTGCGCCGTGTGGATTCGTGTGATGCCAAGGCGGACGGTGGTAGGCGAAACCATCGAAGCGAGGAGGTGTGCAAGCAGTGGAGAGTGGATCTATTGCAAGCAAGTACAAGGAGTATGGTGCGGACCGAGTGCAAGGCAGCGGCCAAGCAATGGCGGTGGCACAACATTGCAGAGCAAGGAGGTTCTGCATGTTTCCATGCGGGTCATACTTAGTGTACGGATATGACAGTTGAAGATCAAGCTCGACGTAGTGGCACAGTGACTAGTTAAGTTCAACGACGTGAAGATTGATGATGCGTCCAATCTTACACGCTGCACGCCAGAGATGCGACAGTGTGAGCTGATAGTCCGGATCATACATTGAAGTTTGAATCGACAAGTCATGAAGCTGCCACGAGTCAAGATCAAGAAGCATAGAAGACCAAAGTAAAGATTAGGGGAGATTGTTAGAATAATCTTGATGTTTAGGTTTAAAGCATAGTTAGCTAGGAGTCTACGTAGTGTGTATTAGTAATTTTAGCTAATCGTGTTCAATCTAGCCGGTGATTGATTAGTAGATTATAGGCAAGAGTACTAGTCCGTGTCCTGGTAGGTTGCTTACGTGTGCGTCCGTGTTGTATTTGGAAGTCCAGGTTGAGTCGGTTTGCTAGCCGAGGTTTAGGTCCAATATATATGCAGGTATACGCGTGTGAGATTGTATTGTGGAAAAAGGAGAAAAGAAATAAAGAGAGGAGAGGCACGACACGTGCCTTTGGCAAAAGTTTTTGTGCGCGTCTCTATCGTGATTTGATGTGATCGATCCTGCGGGCAAAAATTCCAACAATTGGTATCGAGCAAGGTCGATTTAAAGCTGCGCTTGCCCGGGTAGCGACCTACTAGCGCCTCGGGCGGCGATGAAGTTGCTGGGTGATGCGGCGATCAGGAGGTTCTGTGATCGCATTCAACAGAGCGACATGGAGGGAGACGGCGGGCTGTCGCCGGCAAGGCGATGGAGGAAGATCGTTGATGGGAGATGTGGTGCTGAGGTGCGGCGCTGGAGCTCATCAAGGTCATAGTCCGGGAGTCGATGAGTCAAGGAGTTGTGCGAGTTTGCACGATCAGTCGCCGCTATGCGTCTGTGAGTCGCCGTCGTGTCCAAGTGCTCGCCTTGGTGATGATTCGCTGGTGGAAGCGGTGTTCATGGTGTTCCGTGAGTCATGTCCATGTCCTCGTGGAGCGCCCTGGTTGCGCCAGTGTGGATTCGTGTGATGTCAAGGCGGACGGTGGTAGGCGAAACCATCGTAAAGCGAGGAGGTGTGCAAGCAGTGGAGAGTGGATCTATTGCAAGCAAGTACAAGGAGTATGGTGCGGACCGAGTGCAAGGCAGCGCCAAGCAATGGCGGTGGCACAACATTGCAGAGCAAGGAGGTTCTGCATGTTTCCATGCGGTCATACTTAGTGTACGGATATGACAGTTGACGATCAAGCTCGACGTGTAGTGGCACAGTGACCAGTTAAGTTCAACGACGTGAAGATTGATGATGCGTCCAATCTTACACGCTGCACGCGAGATGCGACAGTGTGAGCTGATAGTCCGGATCATACATTGAAGTTTGAATCGACAAGTCATGAAGCTGCCACGAGTCAAGATCAAGAAGCATAGAAGACCAAAGTAAAGATTAGGGGGAGATTGTTAGAATAATCTTGATGTTTAGGTTTAAAGCATAGTTAGCTAGGAGTCTACGTAGTGTGTATTAGTAATTTTAGCTAATCGTGTTCAATCTAGCCGGTGATTGATTAGTAGATTATAGGCAAGAGTACTAGTCCGTGTCCTGGTAGGTTGCTTACGTATGCGTCCGTGTTGTATTTGGAAGTCCAGGTTGAGTCGGTTTGCTAGCCGTAGGTCTAGGTCCAATATATATGCAGGTATACGCGTGTGAGATTGTATTGTGGAGAAAAGGAGAAAAGAAATAAAGAGAGAGAGGCACGACACGTGCCTTTGGCAAAAGTTTTGTGTGCGCGCCTCTATCGTGATTTGATGTGATCGATCCTGCGGGCAAAAATTCCAACAATTGGTATCGAGCAAGGTCGATTTAAAGCTGCGCTTGCCCGGGTAGCGACCTACTAGCGCCTCGGGCGGGCGATGAAGTTGCTGGGTGATGCGGCGATCAGGAGGTTCTGTGATCGCCATTCAACAGAGCGACATGGAGGAGACGGCGGGCTGTCGCCGGCAAGGCGATGGAGGAAGATCGTTGATGGGAGATGTGGTGCTGAGGTGCGGCGCTGGAGCTCATCAAGGTCATAGTCCGGGGAGTCGATGAGTCAAGGAGTTGTGCGAGTTTGCACGATCAGTCGCCGCTATGCGCCTGTGAGTCGCCGTCGTGTCCAAGTGCTCGCCTTGGTGATGATTCGCTGGTGTGGAAGCGGTGTTCATGGTGTTCCGTGAGTCATGTCCATGTCCTCGTGGAGCGCCCTGGTTGCGCCGTGTGGATTCGTGTGATGCCAAGGCGGACGGTGGTAGGCGAAACCATCGTAAAGCGAGGAGGTGCAAGCAGTGGAGAGTGGATCTATTGCAAGCAAGTACAAGGAGTATGGTGCGGACCGAGTGCAAGGCAGCGGCCAAGCAATGGCGGTGGCACAACATTGCAGAGCAAGGAGGTTCTGGATGTTTCCATGCGGGTCATACTTAGTGTACGGATATGACAGTTGACGATCAAGCTCGACGTAGTGGCACAGTGACCAGTTAAGTTCAACGACGTGAAGATTGATGATGCGTCCAATCTTACACGTTGCACGCGTAGATGCGACAGTGTGAGCTGATAGTCCGGATCATACATTGAAGTTTGAATCGACAAGTCATGAAGCTGCCACGAGTCAAGATCGAAGAAGCATAGAAGACCAAAGTAAAGATTAGGGGGAGATTGTTAGAATAATCTTGATGTTTAGGTTTAAAGCATAGTTAGCTAGGATTCTACGTAGTGTGGATTAGTAATTTTAGCTAATCGTGTTCAATCTAGCCGGTGATTGATTAGTAGATTATAGGCAAGAGTACTAGTCCGTGTCCTGGTAGGTTGCTTACGTATGCGTCCGTGTTGTATTTGGAAGTCCAGGTTGAGTCGGTTTGCTAGCCGTAGGTCTAGGTCCAATATATATGCAGGTATACGCGTGTGAGATTGTATTGTGGAGAAAAGGAGAAAAAGAAATAAAGAGAGGAGAGGCACGACACGTGCCTTTGGCAAAAGTTTTTGTGTGCGCGTCTCTATCGTGATTTGATGTGATCGATCCTGCGGGCAAAAATTCCAACAATTGGTATCAGAGCAAGGTCGATTTAAAGCTGCGCTTGCCCCGGGGTAGCGACCTACTAGCGCCTCGGGGCGGGCGATGAAGTTGCTGGGTGATGCGGCGATCAGGAGGTTCTGTGATCGTCATTCAACAGAGCGACATGGAGGGAGACGGCGGGCTGTCGTCGGCAAGGCGATGGAGGAAGATCGTTGATGGGAGATGTGGTGCTGAGGTGCGGCGCTGGAGCTCATCAAGGTCATAGTCCGGGGGAGTTAGATGAGTCAAGGAGTCGTGCGAGTTTGCACGATCAGTCGTCGTTGCGTCTGTGAGTCGTCGTCGTGTCCAAGTGCTCGTCTTGGTGATGATTCGTTGGTGTGGAAGCGGTGTGCATGGTGTTCCGTGAGTCATGTCCATGTCCTCGTGGAGCGTCCTGGTTGCGGCCAGTGTGGATTTGGTGTGATGCCGAAGGCGGACGGTGGTAGGTGAAACCATCGTAAAGCGAGGAGGTGTGCAAGCAGTGGAGAGTGGATCTATTGCAAGCAAGTACAAGGAGTATGGTGCGGACCGAGTGCAAGGCAGCGGCCAAGCAATGGCGGTGGCACAACATTGCAGAGCAAGGAGGTTCTGCATGTTTCCATGCGGGTCATACTTAGTGTACGGATATGACAGTTGAAGATCAAGCTCGACGTGTAGTGGCACAGTGACCAGTTAAGTTCAACGACGTGAAGATTGATGATGCGTCCAATCTTACACGTTGCACGCGTAGATGCGACAGTGTGAGCTGATAGTCCGGATCATACATTGAAGTTTGAATCGACAAGTCATGAAGCTGCCACGAGTCAAGATCGAAGAAGCATAGAAGACCAAAGTCAAGATTAGGGGGAGATTGTTAGAATAATCTTGTTGTTTAGGTTTAAAGCATAGTTAGCTAGGAGTCTACGTAGTGTGTATTAGTAATTTTAGCTAATCGTGTTCAATCTAGCCGGTGATTGATTAGTAGATTATAGGCAAGAGTACTAGTCCGTGTCCTGGTAGGTTGCTTACGTGTGCGTCCGTGTTGTATTTGGAAGTCCAGCTTGAGTCGGTTTGCTAGCCGTAGGTCTAGGTCCAATATATATGCAGGTATACGCGTGTGAGATTGTATTGTGGAGAAAAGGAGAAAAAGAAATAAAGAGAGGAGAGGCACGACACGTGCCTTTGGCAAAAGTTTTTGTGTACGCGTCTCTATTGTGATTTGATGTGATCGATCCTGCGGGCAAAAATTCCAACAGACAGCGTGTACGTATCTTCTCGGCGGAAGGAACTCATCGAGGAGGATCGTGCAGTCCGGGGCGGAAGGTACTCGTCCAGGACAGGAGAAACTCATCCAGGGCAGAAAGAACACGCCCAGGACAGGAGGAACTCGTCCAGAAGAAGCCTGCATCAGCGATGGCGGACAAGACGAAGAGCCCAGCAGAAGCGTCCGGCGCCGCTAAATTACTTGCAATGCCCGGGTCGCAGTACCCACGATTCGATCGTGAAAATTTCAGGGTCTGGCAGGTCCTGATGGAGTGCGCCCTCCGAGGCAATGAGCTGTGGGACGCCGTCGATCCCGGCGGTAATGCTTTCAAGAAAGATGGAGCAGAACATCGTAAGGATAGACAGGCAGCATCGGCAATTTACTCTGTGATGCCAATGGTTGTCTTGCAGCATCTGATCTCAAAGGAAACAGCCAAAGAAGCATGGGAAGCCCTGAAGGTTCTGTACGAGGGGCATGCTCGTGTGAAGCAGGCCAACCTGCAAACTATGTTGAGGAATTACGAGACACCGGTGATGGCTGATGATGAAACCGTAGATGCGTTCGCGTCACGGGTGGTCACACTTGTCAACGGAATTCGTGCCCTTGGTGAAAATCTGACTGAAACATCTGTTGTCCGGAGATTCTTGCGTGCTGCACCCCCTCGGTATATGCAGATCGTAACTGCAATTGAGCAGTGCGTCGATTTGGCGACGCTTAGTATCGACGACCTAGTTGGGCGCTACAAGGCGCACGACGAACGTATGCGTTACAGCCAAGGAGATGCGAAGCATGATGAGCAAGTAATGCTCACCCTGGCACAGTGGCAAGCACTAAGCTTAAGGGAAAAGAAGGGAGGCAGCGAGGCATCCGGCAGCGGCTCGAAGCAGGACTGGGCACCACGAGATCAGAACAAGAAGGGCACCGGTGCCGACGGTGCTCCAAAGAAAAAGAAATTTGACAAGCGCAAGATAAAGTGCCACAATTGTGGCCTGATGGGGCACTTCAAGTCGGAGTGCCGGAAACCCGTAAAGGAGCGGGCGTATGTTGCCAAGAAAGGCGACAAGGATGACGATCCGGCGAACCTCCTGTTATGTGAGATATGCGAGTACACGGAGGATGACACGCAGCCAGAGGAAGTTGAGACCGTCACACTTGTGGAGAAAAAGTATATCTCCACGAGGAAGAAGAGAAGAGGGCCGGCAATGTTTGGTACTTGGACACAGGCGCTAGCAACCATATGACAAGGGACATTGCACAGTTCTCTGAGTTGAGTGCAGCAGTCAACGGAACAGTCAGGTTTGGCGATGGCACGACGGTCCCAATCAAAGGTAAAGGGACTGTCATCTTTGAGTCAAAGAGCGGTGAGCACAAGGTGCTTACAGATGTGTATTACATCCCCCGTCTAAAGACAAACATTATAAGTCTAGGACAACTTGAGGAGCGTGGGTGTAAAATTGTGCTCGAGGATGGATACCTATGGGGGTATGATCGCGAGAGAAAACTGATGATGCATGTGAAGCGGTCGAGGAACAGGCTGTATGTTTTGAACCTAGACCGTGCTGATCCGGTGTGTCTGTTGGCAAACTTTGATGAAGAAGCTTGGAGGTGGCACTCACGCTATGGGCATCTTAATTTCCATGCCCTACGGCAGCTCGGCCAGAAGAATATGGTACGAGGGCTGCCATGTATAGATCATGTTGATCAGCTGTGCAATGGCTGCCTTGTTGGCAAGCAGTGGCGAGCTGCGTTCCCGAGGGAGGCAAAGTTTAGAGCTTCGAAGGTACTGGAGCTTGTTTATGGTGACTTGTGTGGACCAATCACACCAGCGACTCCTGCAGGGAAGAAGTATTTCTTGCTGATTGTTGATGATTTCAGTCAGTACATGTGGCTAGTACTACTGAAGACCAAAGATGAGGCTTTGGAAGCTTTCAGGAAAATCAAGACTGCCGCTGAAGTGGAGTCAGAAGAGAAGTTGAAAGCGTTACGTACAGATCGTGGTGGGGAATTTAACTCTAATGAGTTCAAGGCGTACTGTGAGAAACATGGCATTAAGCGGTACTCCCTCCGTTCCATAATGTAGCGCATATAGATTTTTCTAAAAGTCAAACTTTATAAACTTTGACCAAGTTTATAGAGAAAATCATATACATCTAGAATACCAAATACATGTGCTTAGATACATCACAAGACATACTTTCATATTATATACATCATGTATTGTAGATATAAATAGTTTTTTCTATAAACTTGGTCAAAGTTTATAAAGTTTGACTTTGTAGAAAATCTATATGCGCTTATGGAACGGAGGGAGTACTTGACGGCACCCTATACTCCGCAACAGAACGGCGTTGTGGAACACAGAAATCAGACAATAGTTGCAATGGCAAGAAGTATGCTGAAAAGCAAGAATTTGCCTGGAAAATTCTGGGGAGAAACCGTTACTACCGCAGTGTATTTACTCAATAGAGCTCCGACAAAGAGTGTTGTCGGAAGAACGCCGTATGAAGCATGGTGTGGCAGAAAACCCACAGTCGACCACCTCCGCACGTTCGGATGCATAGCACATGTGAAGACCGTGGGAGGGCATGTTGGGAAGTTGGCGGACCGGAGCTCCCCAACTATCCTACTCGGTTATGAGGCCGGGTCCAAAGCATATCGAGTCTACAATCCCATGACGAAGAAAGTGCAAGTGTCACGTGACATAGTATTTGACGAAGAAAAGGCATGGAATTGGGACGACGCAGCAGTAGCAGATCGCCCCACGCAAGGTGATGATATTTTCGTTGTGACATATAATCACATCAACCATGCAGGCCATGACCATGACGACGACGGGCACGGAGATGGCCATGATGTCGACGACGACGACGATGACCTAGGTGACGGTGCGCCGGCTACTCCATCAGCACAAACAAAAGTGCCAAGTTATGAGTCGCCGAGCTGCTCCTCACCATGGGTGGACGATCCATGGTGGACTGAAGACGGCGACACAGGATCGGCTACTGGTGGTGCAGCACCTGGTGCCACGGTCGACACGCAGCAGCCAACAAAGTCCACAACAGTAGATGAAGACTCTCCAAGTTCAGTGGGACGAAGCACGGTGGCTGGGTCCCCTGAGCGGACTCCGGGAAGAGCACCAACGCCGGTGAAACTCCGGCGAGTCCTAGATCTCTACCCTAAGGAGGCCCTTCGGAAGATCAATCCTGTAAAGATGAAAAGGGTCAGAAGGGAGTGTCTACTCATCACAGAAGAACCAGCCACGTTCGAGGAGGCGAACGAAGAAGAATCATGGCGTAAAGCTATGGATAATGAGCTTGGTTCAATTCAGGATAATGACACATGGAGTCTTGTTAATCTTCCTAATGGGCACAAAGCAATAGGTCTCAAGTGGGTCTTCAAAGCTAAAAAGGACTTACAGGGTGCCGTGGTGAAGCATAAGGCTCGTTTGGTAGCCAAAGGATATGTCCAGCAGCAGGGTGTAGATTTTGAAGAAGTATTTGCTCCAGTTGCAAGAATGGAATCAGTACGGTTGTTGATTGCTCTAGCAGCCCAAGAAGCTTGGTTTTTACACCATATGGATGTGAAGTCCGCGTTTCTGAATGGAGAACTAGAGGAAGAAGTGTACGTGAAGCAGCCCACTGGTTTTATCAAGAAGGGAGAAGAGCATAAAGTATTCAAATTGCACAAAGCTTTGTATGGCTTGCGGCAGGCACCTAGGGCATGGAATACCAAACTTGATAGCACCTTGATTTCACTCGGTTTTGTGAAGTGTCCGCTTGAGCACGCTATGTACAAGAGAGGCACCGGTTCAGACTGTCTCCTTATTGGCGTGTATGTAGATGATCTCTTGATCACAGGAGCTGATGAAAGGGAAATTGGAAGGTTCAAGAAGCAAATGAAGGAATTATTTAAAATGAGTGATCTGGGCTTGTTAAGCTATTACCTCGGGATCGAGGTGCGTCAAAGTAAAGACGGGATCACGTTGTGCCAGGAGGCATATGCCTTGAAGATCTTGCAGAATTGTGGCATGGAGGATTGTAATCCTTCGCAAACGCCTATGGAGGCGAGGCTGAAGTTGAGCAAGAGGAGCAAGGCACCGACTGTTGATTCAACAGAGTACCGAAGTATTGTCGGAAGTTTACGATATCTTGTGAACACTAGGCCAGATTTGGCATACTCGGTTGGCATAGTAAGCAGGTACATGGAGAACCCTACCACTGAGCATTTGACTGTTGTGAAACAGATTTTGAGATATGTGAAAGGGACTCTGAAGTATGGCTGCAAGTACACAAGGAAGAAGGAGGACAAATCACTTCTAGTGGGCTATAGCGATAGTGACTTGGCAGGGGATGTAGATGACTGAAAGAGTACATCGGGCGTTGCATACTTTCTGGGAGAAAATCTGATCACTTGGTTATCGCAGAAGCAAAAGGTGGTTGCCCTCTCATCTTGTGAAGCTGAATACATTGCAGCAGCGACAGCGGCGTGTCAAGGAGTGTGGCTCAGTAGACTCCTTGCTGATTTGACGAACCAGCAGCCAGAACAAGTAAAGCTTAGAGTTGATAACAAATCCACAATATCATTGTGCAAAAACCCCGTTCATCATGATCGCAGCAAGCACATTGATATAAGGTACCATTACATCAGAGAATGTGTAGAAGAAGGCAAGGTGGAGGTGGATTATGTCAGCACTAAAGATCAACTCGCAGATATACTAACGAAGTCGTTGGGAAGACTGAAGTTTCAGGAGATGCGCGAGAAGATTGGAGTCGTGGCTGTTAAGTAGTCGCATTTGTGCTTAAGGGGGTGAATGTGAGTTACAGCAAATGCTATAGTAGGCTAAATAGAGTTCGTCCGAGTCTGTACAGGATAGCCGAAGTATAAGGTGATTCCTTAGTCGTTTTCCATCCAATCTCTAGGAGTTAAGTAGAGTCCTAAACCAGATTGACTTGTGGTCTGGGTCACGTCGTGTTGGGCAAGTTAGGAGGCCTTGTTGGACGTGAGGTCGGTTCATTGAGCCATATATAAAGCAAAGGAAACGAGATTGAAAAGCTGTGAATTTGGGCAGCACCAAAACCATGTCTCTGTCCTTATTTTTCCTAAGCTAGCTACTTCACGTTTTTATCTGGGAACTAACATTTTATAAAAAACAAAGTTGGTGATGATGGTGTGTCTGCCATCCTGCAATATGGGCCGTCCGATCTATATCTGACGGATAGAAAAGAAACTATTGCAATTTTACAGAAAGATACCTGCACCCCTCTCTATATTTGCATATAATGTCTTCCCTCGTTCATCCTTATCTCCCAGAAGATAAACTAGTCGTATAAATGCATCTTGCTAGTCAAATATAAAAGCACATTGAAACTGTACCTTATCAGCAAGGTCGTAGACCAACTTACAGTCTTCATCATTTTCCCGAAAGGGTTTCTCTCCTATCAATTTCAACAACAGGGTCCTTCTCAAACAAATCTTTCATTATTGAAAGTGCATGGCGCCTGATGGCCATATGATTTCCCCCAAAGCCACATGTTCCCTAGAAGGAGAAATGATAAACAATCACACAGAAAAAGGCACTACAACATCGACTGGCTATTTATTTATGGAAGATGCTTCTGAAATCTACTTAACATAATTAAGTAAGTAACAAAAACGTGTGCAATATAATGTTTCATTAATTCATACTCCCTCCATTTCAAAATAGATGACCCAACTTGATACTAACTTTGTACTAAAATTAGTACAAAGTTGAGTCATCTATTTTAGAACGGAGGGAGTAGTACCTTAGGAACTTTCGGCAATCTCCTCCCCGATCGCTAATTCACTGCTCTTCGTAGCTTTCTTCGCTTTTCCTGTACTGTAGGGGGCACCAGTTTGGGACAAACGGGAGCAAACAACAGTCCAGCCCATAGCTTGGGAGGTTCCCCAATCTGTAACCACTGCAGAATCCACGCGAAGAAGCAACTTGGTGCCCTTTCCGTCAGTAGCATGATCCGATCCCTAAGCAGCTTTAGCACAGAAGCAGTACCCGAGCGGCGCAGGGGTTGCACATCGACTGCACCTACCGTACGTACAAGCTGGACGGCCAGTGGCATCAGGCCCTCCTCCGCCGCCTCGCCCGTTTGAGCAGCCAGCAGCATCAAAGTCTCCTCCTTGGCTTCGCATGCAGGCCACATCCTTGTTCCCGACCTTCAGTACCGGAGCTCATCGCTCACCAAGGCGTGGATGGCCCGCGCACGGCGGGCACCTTGGCTTGGAGAGCGAGACCGCCGTAGGGGCGCCGGCGGCTGCGTGGTTGGAGGACCCTAGAAGGAGCCTCCGGAGGTCGGCCCTGTCCTTGGAGGCAGCGGGCGCTTCGGGGACAGGCGGACAGCCCAGGCGCGCGTCCTCGCATTAGAGCGCGGCGACGACGTCGAGAGGGCTCGCGCGGTAGTCGAATACCGCGGCAATGTCGAGGGCCGCCGGTGCGGACGCCGCGGCAACGGTGGCCTACTCGCTGGTGAGCGCGCCGGTGTCGAGTGACCCAGCGGCGAGGGCGTGGGCATTTTTTTTCTTTCGGGGAGGACGAGTGGAGGAGAGGAGCAGGCGGAGTCGGCCACCGTGAGGAGGAGCTTGTGCCACGGCAGCGGAGCTGGCGCAGGGGTTTGGTCCCGTGAAGGAGAGGAGCAGCTAGCAGCAGGGGTGGATGAGGATGGTGCGCCTTCTACTTCTTGTGAAATTTTCCACAGAGATAATTCTACTACAAGTCTACAAGATAGTCTAGGCTGTTTGTGTGATGAAATCTGTTAGTGTATTGTTACTAAGCTCTAGGTACTCTAAATTCAACAACCAACCTATCCTCCTGAAATTTGCCCAGAAAGTTGGTTCTGGCCAAAGTCCAATTTATAAAGTTTTGTCAGATAGCCAAGGCTATTTGGGATGGGACCTGCTAGTGCATTATTTCCGAGAGACAACTCGTCTAAGTTGACTAAATAACCTAATTCTCGGGAAATGTGGCCGGAAAGTTGGTTATTGTCAAGATACAGTCTAGTGATTTCTGTGAGATTGCCTAGGTTGTTTGGGATGGAGCCTGTCGGTGTGTTGTACCTAAGATACAGGTAGTCTAAGTTGACTAAATAACCTAGTTCTCTAGGGATGTGTCCAGAAAGTTGGTTATTCTGAAGGTTCAAATATGTGAGTTTGGTCAAATTTCCTATGCTATTTGGGATGGAACCTGTTAGTGTGTTGTTGCTATGATATAAGTACTCCAAGTTCTCAAGGTAACCTAGTTCTTGAGGGATGTGTCGAGAAAGTTGGTTGTTGTAAAGGTACAAGGTTGTGAGTTTTGCCAAATTTCCTATGCTATTTGGGATGGAACCAGTTAGGGTGTTAGCGCCAAGATGCAAGTACTCTAAGTTCACAAGGCGACATAGTTCTTGAGGGATGCGTCCAGAAATTTGGTTCATGAAAAGAAATAAGTTAGTGAGTTTTGTCAAATTTCCTATGCTATTTGGGAGAGATCCTATTAGTGTGTTGTTGCCAATATTTTAAATAGCGCGCTACAAAATATAGCGAGGCCCTTCTCTAAATGCTACACAAGTTATAGCACGCTAATAGCGTGCTATATTTCAAAATAGCGTTTGCAAAAAGAATGAAATATATCTAGAAATAAAGTATTTAAGCAACTAAATTTTTCATAGGAGCAAGCAATATATGCATCTGATAAAAGGAGTGAGAAAGCTAGTGGGAGAATCTGATAAAAGGAGTGAGAAAGCTAGTGGTCGTGGGTTGGTTTTGGCCTGCTGGGCCTGCTGGGCTGTGCTTATTTCAGTTCTACATGGTCTGCACGTTATAACATTACGACGTTACAACGTTATAGCGTGTGTAGCGCGCTAATTACGCGATTAACGCCGTAGCGTCCGATTTTGCCAAAACGTAACGTCTTCTTTCCAAATATGCTATAACCGCGTTATAACGGCGAAATAGCGTGCTATTTAAAATATTGGTTGTTGCTAAGATCCAAGTCCTCTAAGTTCTCAAGATAACCTAGTTCTCGAGGGACGTGCCCAGAAAGTTGGTTGCTGTCAAGGTACATGATTATGAGTTTGGTCAAATTTCCTATGCTATTTGGGATGAAACCCGAGAATATGTTTTCACTAAGATCCAGGTACTCTAAGTTCGCAAGGTAATCTAATTCTTGTGGAATTAACCCAGAAAGTTGGTTGCTGAAAAGGTACAACATTGTGAGTTTGGTCAAATTTCCTATGCTATTTGGGATGGAACCCGAGAATATGTTTTCACTAAGATCCAGGTACTCTAAGTTTGCAAGGTAATCTAATTCTTGTGGAATTAACCTAGAAAGTTTGTTTCCCCGTAGTATTAACACAGTAAGCTTGGTCAAATTATGTAAATTTCGTGGAATGGAACGTGAGAGTGTGTTGAAGCCAAGTTGGAGGTCCTTTAAGTTTAGAAGATAACCTAGTTCTTGTGGAATTTGTCCAGAAACTTTGTTACTATAAAGGTACAAGCTAGTGAGTTCGGTCAAACCACCTATGCTGCTTGGTATTTTACCGAATAGATTATTACTGGACAAAATCTAATGCAACTAAGTGCTTCACGTGTCCTATTTCACAAGGGATATGACCAACCAAGTGATTGCTTGACAAGTTGAGGGTGACAAGACTACTCATGTTACCTATCTGGCTTGGTATTTCACCGGAGAGTTCATTTTCGTGCAGCATTAAGGAATGCAATTTTGTGAGATTTCCTAGACTTAGTGGGATTGAGCCTCTTATCTGGTTGCCTTGCAGAAGGAGAGCATGGAGCTCGCCAAGGACCTCGATACTAGGAGGAATGCTCCCAGCGAGGAGGTTGTGGGAGAGGTCGAGGCGTGTCAAGGTCCTCAAGGCCGAGAAGTTGAGGGACTCCAGAGCCCCCCTTAGCCGCATTCCCCACAGAGAGATGCCGTTGATCACCGGCCAATGCCGGTGCCGCTGCACACCGGTATCGCAACTGATGCCGCGCCAGCTGCAAGGCGTCGACGTGTTTCCCCAGGAGCGCAGGGCCTGCTGGCTTTGGTTGTCGAGGCTATCTTTCCAGACGAGGAGTGCTCTTGCCTGTCCTTCGAGCAACGCTGCATCCGAGGCAAGTGCGACGGAGGTGGCCATCATCATCATCATCAGTATGGTGATGGTGAGAGAGGCAAGCATTTTAGGTGGTGGATCCATCTCCATGACTAGCTAGCTAGGCTGGATGAAATTGGATGTGGTTTTTATTCTGTGAAGTAATGGGAGCACATTAAATAGTCGAGCACACATCGGTCGACATGTTAACGGAATACAGTACTTGTCAAAGAAGAGAACAGGCGTGGCTCCAGCTAAGAGGTCAAGTCATCATTCTTGTCTCACACGGCACAGCTCCATGCATACTGATTTGCGGATGGCTGAGTTGCATGTCTCACACGGCACAGCAATGTTGTACAGTACTAGCTTCCAAACATTCGCTGGATACATACATAGACCAAACCAGGCAGCAGAACGAGTGCTGTCGCTCTTGTTTCTTAATCCAGAGAACGGAAAACTACAAATTGTACTACGGACTTTGAAGCATCCAAGACTAACATAATAATACTAATGTATGTAGACACGAAGCAATAATGTGCTAAAATCGTCTCACGGACAGTATATGTTGCTCATAGTTTATTGATTTCATAGACATGCTTACCAGTTGGTAATTTTACTTTATTACGCAAAAATATAATGGAGTGTCTAGAATAAGGTAACTGTGTTCATGAAGCGGGATAATACAATGACGATATTTTTGCGCGCGCAATGAGCGTGAAGTGGTGAACACAACCACGCCATCAATAATTTCACTAAATAGTCGACCACACCTTCGTCCATGTGCCCGTCTAAGTCCAGAGAACCTTCTTTTCCTTTCTTTTTTGCCTTTTGCGAAATGAGAGTCTGCACAACCTGCCGTGCCTGACGGAGAGTACGCATGAGAGTTACGGCTAGCGGTCAAGTCGTCATTCGTGCTGGAGATAGCAATGTGCATACCGACATGTGGGTGGCTGTGTTGCATCTCTCACACGGCAATGCAATGCTGTACGTAGATTATTCCAACACTTTTATTTGCTGCGTAACCAAAATACTCCTATCTGACACAAGCTAAAAGCTAGATTAATTTGCTGCATGTGTACACAACGCACTTACAGCTACCTAGGCTGCTGCAAAGTGCTTGGCATTACGGAGACGATTTAATGGAAAAGGGTCAAAACTGAGAAACGCCGAAAATTAGGGGTAAAACGGATTGGTAGGACTGAACTAAGGGCAGAAATGTAAAAGTTCCTAAAACAAAATCATCACGGCAATGCCAAAATTACCCAGCAAAGAGTGCCCACCCCCACCCAGATTTGTGCCTTGAGCTTTGGGGTTAACACCCAGCTAACCAATTACTAAACATATTCGTGACGCTCGTTGGTGGAGGTAAATAAGAATCAACGTGAACAGTCAATACTGCAACTTCAGGGACCGGGGAGATGTTACTGAAGATACAAGCTATCACAGACGGCATGTGATGGACGACCCAAATCATGGACCATGAAGTTGGGCGATTCAACCCTGAGAAAATATTATCCTCGTGGCTGTCAAGAATGACTGGACCGCAGAGCCTGCTCAAAACCAATAGTTGTTGCCCTCGTTGTTCTACACCATCTGCTGTAAAATTTTAAACAACTATACTTTCAGCCTTTCTGTCCAGTCGTCCTCGCCGATTCTCTCTTAGCTTCAGGATATATCTGTTTATAGTACTCCCTCCGGTCCAAAAAAAAGTGTCGTGGCTTTACACTTTTTTTTTTGGATCGGAGGAGTAGGTAATATGAACTATGTGATTGGTTGGAACTTGCAAGCTGCATTGCGTGGTAGTGAGTTGTGAGTGTGACACGATGCAATGGTGTATACGATGGCATTCAGGTAGTAGTTTGTAGAGGGTATTTACTGACAGCTTGAGGATGAGGCTCCCCATGGCACCTGTTGCGTGGTCCATAGCTCGCTCTTAGCAGCTGGGTTTTTGGGTGTAATAATGCTTCCTTTCCTTTTGTGATGACGGTATGAGTGGCTAGCTAGACTCTTTATAGATAGGAAGGGGACAAGCCAGCTACTCTAAATTTGTGTGGATGCTGTTCAAGTGTCGACATTCCAAGACTATTCAACACGAAGTTTCTATATTTAAGAATATTCATCCGGGGAAAGTTCATGGTAGTTGCTGGAATTTGGTGTGCACGCTATTTAAGGGCCTCTTTTGCTCGAAGGGCCTGTTTTAACATCTAAATCACTGCCATACAATGTGCAGCCAAGTGGAGTATTTATTTCTGAGGTATGTTCACTCAGGGAACATCCAAACATTCAGTACAGACAACAAAGGCAGACCAAGCATTCAACGTCAACGTTCAACAACGCCAATACTCATCCACGGGACCACAAGCAGACACTGATGGCTTCTGTATAATTTACTCCTTTGCCAAGGAAATTCAGAGAAATACCCTTCTCAGTTTTTGGAAATTCAGAATTGTGCACCATTTCCTTAAAATTCTCGAGTATACACCTGGGAGAGATCAGCCAAATCAGCAGTCGAAAGGCTACTATCAGCCATTCATCAGTGGCTACTATCAACCTTCAACTGACTACGCCATTCGTTGGAGCGACAATGACTATCTCAGTGACGGTGCCAAAGACAAGGTTACCACGGGTACATGATGAGAGCACAGCGATGGGATAGTCACGGCCCCAAAGCAACGGAGGAGAACTTGACTGAACACGGATGTGCCTCCACAAGCGGGTACCGATGGCTGCTATACAATTTACCCCTTGGCTCAAGGTTTGAAATTCAGAAAGTGTATCTTTCTCTTTGTTTGGAAGTTGAGAAGAGTGCATTTTTCCTTCAACTTGCCTAGTGTACACCTAGATCAAGATCAGCAGCGGCTCCTATGAGCTATCTTTTGGAATGAAATTACCTGATTCGCAGCCACCTTTCGATTTCATTTTTGTAGAGCTGGCTCATACGCACGTAAGTTGTACTTAATAATGCAACATATACATATATATGAACAGATGTCACCACACCTGTGTAGTTAGATAACCCAGGCATCTCAAAATGATCACACTCGTCTTCCATATGTAAGGAATCCTTTTTTGTATAGTTGCTTGCAACTTGAAGATACTGACGTTTCACTAAGTTACAAATTTGAAGGCTTGTGCAGACCAAGGTTTGAATTAGGATTTCTTTGGCCAGCTGTAAGAAAAATCAACGATCTGAATTCCAAAAGTATAGTAGTGAGAAAAAAAGAAATAAAATGATGAGTCACATGAATTTCAACGTTGGTAAGCACTGGTCTACGCCTCTACGGTCCACACCACGCACGGCTGGAACGCAGAGCCAGCCCCCACACGGGTGGGAACTGGAGGGTTTTTTTTTTTTTTTTGCCTACCTACATCTAGATTTTTTTGGTGCGCAGCCAGATAAAGGTGGAACAAAAGGAGAATACTAAGTTTCATGTAATGAGAGGGAGTATCTGTGTATCTAGGTTACATGAAGTTTTCTCCTTTTTCAGCAGCAACTGTCTGGGTCATATGGACAGTCGGCAAGCAGCCATGCATTTGAACAATTTTTGTAGATTAGAAGAGCGATCTTCGCACAGCCCGGAGAATTAAATATTGGCCTGGCCGGGCATCCGTTGCTGGTCCTATACAAGTGGGATATACTGGAATCTACAGCTAGCTCAGATTGCCGTGTGAAACATGCAACGCAGCCAGCCGCAGATCGGTATGCACATAGCCCCAACACGCATATATGACTACTTGACCGTACGTAACTGTCTCATGCATACCCTACAAGCAGGCACGCGTTCTCTTCTTTGCCCACGCCCGATCTCTTCTTTGCCATGTACTCTTTCGACATGGTTAATATCTTTTCGCGGAAAAAGAATACACAGGTGGAAACTAGCTTGTTTTATATGTAGCCAAGCGGCAAATCTTAGCGTAACGATAAGGAGTCCCCCTACCCGCTCCCCGATCTAGGGTTCCTCCTCCCCCGCCGCCGCCGCCCCCCCCCCCTCTCCTTTCCCGGATCTGCTCCGCCGCCTTCCCGGAGGTGGCCGAGGCGGCGTGAGCCCCGCCACCCCTTCGCCGCCTCGCCGCTCCTTCCCACCTCGCCGCCGCCGACGGGCGCCCGCACTTGCCGGGTGGTGTTGGCGGCGGCAGGCTTGCCTGTCCCCGCGCTGCTCCTCGCCGGGGCATGGGGCGGCGGCGGTGCCCTCACTGATGACGGCCGGCATCCCAGCGCGGTGGCGGCGGCTCGTCGCGGTGGTGGCGCGACCCCTTGGCGGCGAGACGGCGTGGTGGCGTTGGTTGGCCGGTGGCGCGCCCCCGGCCCAGATCAGGGCCCGCGGGCCCCATCTGGCTTCGTCGTCGTCTGTGTAGTGAGGTGGTGGAGCAGCTCGGATGGGGGGCAGCGACACCGACGGCATGCCAGCTGCGGCGCGGAGGCGGGAGTTGTCCGGGCCTATGGGGCCACGGGCCCGGTAGGCTCCCGCTTGGCGTCCGGTCGGCTACCGTCGTGGACGGTGGAGGTGGGGCCCTCCAGTATGTTGACGGTGCTGCTGCCCTGTTCCCGGCTCCCCTTCCTCGTTGTGCAGGCCATCTTCGCGGTGCCGTGGTGAGACAGCGTGGGAAGTTTCGTGTCCGTGTGCGCAGGGTGGTGGTCGGTTTGGTGGCGAGCTCCGGAGTGCCTGAGGTGGAGGATGGGATCGGGAGAAATCCTTGTTGGCTTGGCCGACACCGACGCGGTGGCGCCTGAGGGTACCATCGGACCTTCCTGGAGGGCGTCGGGGCTACCCTTCCTCTCTCCTCACCGCGTACCGGGGGAAACCCTTGGCAGCAGCGTCGTCATCGTCGCATCCCTTCTTGAAGGTGTTGATTGGTACCGGCGCTTCGGAGTCTCGGAGCTTGGGGGTCGATTTCCGGTGGAAGCAGCGGTCGCGAGGCTTCGTCGTCTTTGTCGATCCGCCGTTATCGGCATTTGTTTCTTTTCTTTTTTCTCTTTCTGTTCTTTTGGGCGTGGTTGTGCTGCTTCCGCCCCAGCACCTATCGTTGGTTGTATCAGATGTTTGATTTGTAATACAAAGCAGAGGGAAACCCTTTTTCTTATATGTAGCCAAGCTGAATGTGCTGGTTTCCCATGTATTTCTTCTTCAGAACCGCAAATAAATTTAAAAAAGCACTCATGACAGTATTAACATTTCTTGTTTCATCAAACACACACAAATCAAGCTCAGTTTATACATGGTTCATCAATCACACAAACGCCACACCACACAAGGTTGACAAATCTTGATTAATGTACAGCCCGGAACAAACAACAGTTTTATTACAGACCACACATCTTGAATTTAATTGCAATAACGTTAAGTAAATCAAAATTTAAGCTGATGTACACCATGTCATGAGTGCTTTGGAAACTATATATTGTCATGAGTGATTTGTAAATGGAACATTCAGTAAATCAAAATTAAAAGCTTAATTTGTGTTTGGCTGATGAAACACGAAATGATATACTGTCATGGGTGCTTTGGTAATTATATCGCGCTCGAAGCTTACGATTTTACTCAAGGATTTGGGTGGATATATTCTGCATGCTCCATGTCATTTTGGACCGGTGGCTTCTTTTTGAACTGATTTCTGTCTGTTGGAGTCGTGATTTGTGCGAACACACTGCCGCCGCTGGCACGCGGGTGTCTCTCTGGGCTCTGGTGCAGAGGAATTGGGTGTAAATAAATAGGCTCGTTTAAAAAAACATATGAATTTCTTTTTATTTTTTGTAAAACTTGTGCAAGTTTGACCAAGCTTTTAGAAAAATATATTTATATCCATAATTCCAAATTTGTATCATTAGATCCATGATAAGTATTTTCATAATTTATAAACTTTTTATTGCGGATGTTGATATTTTATTCTAGAAGAATCTTGATCAAACATTCAAACGTTTGACTTTCACGAAAATTTATACACCTTGTATTCTGGAACAGAGAGAGTATACTCATTAGTTTTTTTAGTACGCTTATACTCATTAGTACTCCCTCTGCTTGTACTCATTTTTTGAGGGAGTATTACATTTTTTTCAATTTTTTTGAGGGAAAAGTATTACATTTTTCATGAGTTGCATGATGAGAAGTATAAAACAAAACTGGCCCGTAGCCTGAAGCCCAGCCCAGCAGGGCAGTTGTTGAGTCCATCGATCTACTCCTCATTTCATCTCGTCTCTCACAATTCCCTCGACAACAACAAAAACCTTGGTGAGCCACCTTGGAGGTCCGCAAAGTTGTATATCAGCGATGGAGCCGCGTCGAGCTCAGGTGAGGTGGTGATTCGTCATTTTTTTCTTCGATGGCTGCTGTGGTGGTGCCGGAGGCAGTTGACGATGTGGAAAACCGAGGCTAAAGCGTATGCTCGATGCAGGGACGCGTGCGTGTTAATATAGGGCGCAAAGGCCTGCGAGATTACAAGGTTGTTAGGCCATGGACTTGATCTCCAAGTAAACAAACTAACAGATATGGGATCAGGTCTCCTTGGCCTAACTAAATACAACACACGCACACATTACAGATATACATCGTTTAACACTCCCCCTCAATCACAACTATCCAAGTTGAGATTGTGCCTAAAAGCTTGCAGCTGCCTCAAAGAAAGCGGTTTAGTAAATCCATCTGCAACTTGATCGCCAGTAGGTATAAACCTGATATTCAACAATTTGTCAGCCACCCTTTATCGAACAAAGTGGTAGTCTATCTCTATATGCTTGGTCCTGGCATGAAAAATAGGATTAGCAGACAAGTATGTAGCACCAAGATTATCACACCAAAGTGATGCTGCCTTTGGATGTCGAACACCCAACTCTGTCAACAAGTTCTGAACCCAGATGATTTCAGAAGTAGCATTTGCTAGAGCCTTATACTCAGCTTCTGTACTTGATCTGGATACAGTTGGCTGTTTACGAGCACTCCAGGAGATTAGGTTACTTCCAAGGAAAACTGCAAAACCTCCTGTTGATCTCCTATCATCAGGACAACCTGCCCAATCTGCATCTGAGAAAGCACTCACAAGCATCGAATCTGACTTTCCCAGTTTGAGTCCATGACTCTTTGTTCCTTGAAGATACCTAAGTATTCTCTTTAGTGCTGTCCAATGCACACTAGTAGAAGCATGCAAAAACTGACATACTTTATTTACTGAGTATGATATATCTGGTCTAGTTAATGTCAGATATTGTAATGCTCCTACAATACTTCTGTACCTGGTAGAGTCTTCTGTCCCAAGCATGTCTCCATCATAAAGAGACAATTTTTCAGAGGTGGACAAAGGTGTAGATGATGGCTTACACCCCTTCATGCCCATCCTTTGAAGTATTTCTTGCACATATTTTTCCTGTGACAGAACAATTCCATTCTTTGCATATTTTACCTCAATTCCAAGGAAGAAATGAAGACTACCAAGGTCCTTGAGTGCGAACTCCTTGCTCAAATCTATGAGAAGAGCTTCAACTGCTTTAGATGATGAGCTTGTAACAACTATATCATCAACATAAATAAGCATAAAAATAGTTATCCCATGCCGATGATAATAAAACAATGAAGTGTCTCCCTTGGATGGAACAAAACCAAGAGATTGTAGCTTTGATGACAATCGAGAGTACCAAGCTCTAGGTGCTTGTTTCAGTCCATAAATTGCTTTATCAAGTTTGCAGACATGACGTGGAAAACGTGGATGCTCATACCCAGGAGGTTGCCTCATGAACACTTCCTCTTCCAGAACACGACGCAAAAACGCGTTCTTGACATCTAGTTGTCTTATGCACCAGCTTCTAGATACTGCATCTGAAAGAATCAATCTAATGGTAGCAGCCTTTACTACAGGACTAAATGTGTCCTCATAGTCAATTCCATACCTCTGTTTAAATCCCTTAGCAACCAGACGTGTCTTGTACCTGTCAACAGTGCCATCAGACTTTCTCTTTACCTTGTAAACCCACTTGCAGTCAATTATATTTCTGCCCTTGGCTGGTGGAACCAAACGCCATGTTCGGTTCTTTATTAGGGCTGCGTACTCCTCATCCATGGTTTGCTTCCATCGGGATTCACCTAGCGCCTCTCCGAAGCTTTGAGGTTCACCTGTTGCACAAAAAGAACGCCAACGAATACAGCCATCTTTGTATACTGTAGGTTTAACAATACCACTCTGCGATCTGGTGTGCGAACGCACGGGAGGAGGCGGAGCTGGTTGATTAATTTGTTGTTGAAGACGATTTGTAGAGGATGAAACAGCAGATCCAGAATCAGCCACAGAAGATCCACCAGAGAACTCCTGTAGCGGCTCCTGTGCAGACAGAGACAGATCCGCTGGCGCAAACGAGGCTGCCTCTCCGGAACTGCCACTTGGCGACGCATGTATGGTGCGCAGAGGTTGGTTAGGCGGGGGCACGCCTGCGCCCGCACGTGCAACCCCACCGGTGCGTGGGCTGCGTTCGCCCACACAAGTGGGCCGACCAGAAGGCTGTGCAGGGGGCCCGCCTGACCCTGCTGCTGGAGATGCCCGACCGCGGCCACGCGCCTGGGCCCCGCCTGGACCCGCAGTGGGCGCGGCGCGCCTGCTCGCCGAATCAGGCGATGGCGCTGATCCCGCAGGAGATCCTGCCGCGTCTGACAGGATGGATCCCGAGGGAATCCCACCGGGATTGACGACCGGATCCTCTGTGGCTTCCCCTGTGGTTTCTGCAAGCATAAAATCATGCGCATTTTCGCTATTTTCTGCTCCATATTCCTGTACACTTTCAGCAGAATTTTCATCAAAGGCGTTATTGTGAGACATTGACATGTGGTCAGCAGCATCTACTACTCCCCCTTGAAGAAAACCAGGTGATGGCAGAAGATGTGAAGGTAGAAGGATGAGTTCTTTGCGAAGTTGTGCACCGGCGTTTGGGTGGAGTTGGGCAAAAGGAAAAACATGTTCATCGAAAACCACATCACGTGAGACATAAACCCGACCAGAGGCCACATCAAGGCACTTGTAGCCTTTGTGGAGGGTACTATACCCTAAAAACACACATTGTTTTGACCGGAATTCAAGCTTGTGTTTATTGAAGGGGCGTAGGTTGGGCCATACGGCACACCCAAAAATGCGAAGAAAGGTGTAGTTGGGTTTTGTACCAAAGAGACGTTCGAGAGGCGTTTGGTTTTTGATGACCCTACTAGGAATACGGTTGATGAGGTAAACGACAGTGAGAAAAGCCTCATCCCAAAACTTCAAAGGCATGAAAGCATGCGCAAGAAGGGATAGACCCACTTCTACGATATGCCTATGTTTCCTTTCTGCGGACCCGTTCTGTTGGTGAGCATGGGGGAATGAAACATGATGAGTAATGCCAATGCGTTCAAAGAAAGAATTTAGCTTTTGGTATTCACCCCCCAATCCGTTTGCATAGCCAGAATCTTGCGATCAAAGAGGCGTTCAACATGTTGCTGAAAGATATGAAACTTCTCAAACACGTCAGACTTATTTTTGAGCAAATAAATCCAACTAAACTTGCTAAAATCATCGATAAAGCTCACATAATATTTTTGTCTGCCTATAGAAACGGGTCCGGGACCCCACACATCTGAAAAAACAAGCTCTAAAGGAGCCTTGGACTCACTAGTGGATTTAGGATAAGGTAGTTGATGGCTCTTGGCCATCTGACAAGCATCACAAACCAAAAAATGATCTGTTTTATTGGACACGGGAAGACTAAAATCTCGAAGAATTTTCTGAACCACCGGGAATGCAGGATGTCCTAGGCGCCTATGCCATCTTGATGTAGACGGTTTGACCACGCTAAGGACTTGTCGAGTGGGAGGAGCATCTTGCCGACCGGAAACTGGAAAGAGACCATCTCTACTCTCGTTTTGAAGAATGATCCTCCGAGTGGCCCGATCCTTAACAAAAAAAAGTTTCAGGGTAAACTTCAAGAAAGGCATGATTATCTTTGATAAGTTGATAAGCGGAGAGTAAACTTTTGTCGGCTTGAGGGGAACGAAGGATATTGTTTAGATCTAATGAGCCATGGGGTGTAGATAAAACTGAATGACCAACATGTGCAATGCTCATACCTTGACCACTCGCAGTGTGGATTTGCTCCGGGCCGGTGTAGCGATCATGGACAGCAAGCTTCTCTAGTTCGCCAGTCACGTGATTCGTTGCACCAGTGTCAAGATACCAGTTGGTGTCATCCCATAAGCATGGGCGGCGTTGGCAGATCGGTTACCACCGCCACCTCCACCTCCACCTCCAGCTGGATTGCGCACATTGTTGTTGTAGTTGCGGTCGTAGCGCTTCTTGCAGCGCCATGCTCCATGTCCTTCAAGCTTGCAGATTTGGCACTTCTCGCGGTCGCGGTCACCACGATCACTGCGGTCACCACCCAGGCGGGGCGGACCACCAGAGCTGCCGCCACCAGAGTTGTCGGGGAAGCGGGCGCCCGTGTTGTTGTTGTAGCCACGGGAGCCACCGCCACCGTTCCAGCCGCCACTACCGTTCCCAGAACGGTTTGAGTTGCCACGGCCGCCGCCCTTTGCAGCGAGGTTGGCGGAGTAGACAGAGGTCTGGGCGGCGGTGATGCGGGACTCGGCGGCGAGCAGCAACGAGAACAGCTCGCCTAGGCCAATGGGCTGGTCGGTGATGGTGCGTGTGGAGACGGCGGAAACGAAGCCGCTATACTCCGGCTCATGCAGAAGGCCTTGGATGATGTGAGAAACCACATCATCTTCATCCAAGGGCCTCCCAGCAGCAGCGAGTTCATCGGCGAGCCCCTTCATCTTGGTGAAGTAGGCGGCCGCCGAGAGGTCACCCTTCCTGGTGTGACCGATCTGGTCCCTGAGCTGGATGATCTGAGCGCGGGATTGCGAGGAAAAGCTCTGAAGGAGAGCATCCCAAGTTGCGGCAGCGGTTGTGCAGTTGCTGGCCTGCAGAAGAACATCGCGCGAGAGAGATGCGATCAGGAAACTAAGCACCTGCTGATCCTGAGTGACCCAAACGGCGTGCGCTGGGTTGGCGGTGACGGTGATCTCCTTCTTGCCGGAGATGTCTCTCTCTGTGCGAAGCTCAGCGGGGGGCTCCTGGATGGAGCCGTCGAGGAAGCCCATCATGCCCGCTGCCCTGATGTGCGGCAGCACCTGCGCCCTCCAGACGAGGAAGTTCTCCCGATTCAATTTTTCTGTGATGGTGTGGCCGAGAGAAGCAAGGGAGGGCGCAGCCATGGCGGAGGTGGAAGAAGACATGACCTAGATGCGATGGAAGGGATAGGCTCTGTATACCATGTGGAAAACCGAGGCTAAAGCGTATGCTCGATGCAGGGACGCGTGCGTGTTAATATAGGGCGCAAAGGCGTGCGAGATTACAAGGTTGTTAGTCCATGGACTTGATCTCCAAGTAAACAAACTAACAGATATGGGATCAGGTCTCCTTGGCCTAACTGAATACAACACACGCACACATTACAGATATACATCGTTTAACAGACGAGCGTTGGTGTCAAGCTTCGAGATGTTCTGCTATCTTTTCAGTTTTGTCATGTCGGTCTTTACGTGATTTGTACTTTATTCTTTATGATATGAATGAGACACGTATTACCATGCAAAAAAAAACAACAAAAACCTTGTCTCTCACAAAAAATACTCGTTTCTCGGCAGCGGCGGAGGTGTCCATCACGGCAGCGAAGCGGCGGCAAGGCGGCGAGGGCCAGCCTCTATCAACAAAGCGGCGGCTAAGGCAGAGGCAGCTCAGCGCTAGCAGCCCCCAGGCAGAGGCAAAGCGCACCGACACTCTGATCCCCAGGCAGAGGCGGAGGCAGAGGTAATTTCTTTCCCCCGATTTCACCTCACTCCCTGTAGAAGATCGAGAGGCTAAGGTCATAGCATCTGAACCTCTCAGTTAGCAATTTGGTGCTGTCGCTGTGGAATTCGAATTTGGTGTTTGGTGCTTCCTTCCCATTGATTCATTTTTTTAATCCTCTGATGAAATCCTCAATGTATATGCAAGTAGCTGGTAGTATACAACAAGTCAATAAATATATAGACCAATGTTTTTGGTGCTTTTAACATTCCTAGTGTCGACGGAACAACCATACAAATCGTCTGGCTGCCGCAACAAGTTTTATCAGACTGCAGTCAAAAGTTTTATCAAGCTTGGAACAAGACAAAACTCTCATAAGCGACAGTATTAAGAAATGTACACGGTATAAACATGACACAACTATCATAAACATGTACACGGTATAAACACGACACAACTCTCATAAGCGACCGTATTACATTTTCTTAGAGTTGCATATCCTAGCTAGTACAAATCATTCCGATTATCTGCCAAATTTAAGTGCGGGTTGCAGGAAACTTTTGACACCTTCTTCGCATTCCAATCTCTCCCAGAGTTGAGCATCATCAGACAGTAGCTCCTTCAGCTTTAGTGACAAACTGTCCAGCTGGAAAGGAAGCCTCTTCAATGGATTACCTAGAATCACAAGTCGCTCTAGGGATGGGAATTCCATACCGTCGTCCCCAATAGTTTCCAACGAGAAGTTACCAGTAAGACCGAGAAGCTTGAGGCAAGGAAATGTTTTTGTCTTGTCCTGTCCATTGCACAATTTGTCACCATGGCACCTCATAAATGCTTGCACCATGCCATCACAGCAACCTATATAAAGTTGCTCAAGGCAAGGCAAATACATAACCCAAGAGAGGTGCAATAGACGTTGGCAGAAAAACAATTCCAAACAAGTGAGCCTTGGGAATATAAAGGCCGGAGTTGCTCCCATCCACTTTATCTTTCTCAAGGATTTCATAGAAGATAAGCGGAGATTGTTGAGAGCACCAAAATGGTTGTTTGGTTCTTCCGTATCATAACTTACTGTTATTTCTTGAGTTTTGCAGTCTTCTGTGATATACAGTTCATACAAGGTCCTTTGTGCAAAGTCGGTTGATAGAATATCAGTGAATGAACCTACGTCCTGCATAGTCAAATATCTAACAGGGAGGTTAGCCGCTTCTTCTCGTAGTGACTTGAACTGAGCTAAATCCCGGACCAGAATACCAAGTGCTTTCAACTGAGGTAGGGTGCCCAGCTCTCGGAATATCCACTCAGGTAGGGAACGGGTAGGTTCTGTTATGCGACTCCTCAAGTCTATCACCAGCAATGCTTTAAGGCTACACATGACCCCAATTGGTATTCTCACGCAATCACTCGACGTTAGGTACAGGAACTTGAGGTTGATGAGCTTTCCAAAGGAGTGAGGCACTTCAGTTTCCCCAAATTGATTTTCTGACAAATCAAGGTGTTCCAACTTTACCAAGGAACATAATTCTTCCGGTATCCTGTTGAGGTTGTTTTCGCTCAAATCCAGATATGTCAGTGAACTGCAATTCTTAATTGCTTCAACAATTATGCTTTCATCCAATTCATTGTTCCGAAGGCATAAGATCCTCAGTTTTATGGGATCAAGATTAAACCTGATAGGAATTCTATTGAACATCAAGGAGATGCACTCAGCTTTGTTCGAAAGGATAATAACTTTTTTGTCTCTGCCACCTGGTGCAGCCACAATCCATTTGTCATTGTTCTCACCATAGTCACAAGATATCCATAAAGCCATATCACGAATCACATCATGCACTTTAACAAAACCATATGATTTTCTGAAGGAAGATTCTATGTCATCATCTTCCCTGACCTCTAGCAAACATGCAGCTGTAAGGTCAGCTATCAAACTATATGATTTTCTGAAGGAAGATTCTATGTCATGCTCATTCACTAGACCTAACCCCATCCAACATTGAGCAAGGTCAACTTTGCGAATCTTCTCATCCTCTGGCCACAATGCACAAGTCAAAAAACAACGTCTCAAGGTGTCGTTCCTTAAATTGTCATAACTAAACTTCAGCTTACTGAAAACATTAGTTTCCATACCCAGTTCTACTGGGTCTTTGTCATCAGCACAGCATGATTGCTGCATATATTGGATGGCAGTTTCCCATTGATACTCATCTTTCCGATACATTGCCTTTCCAATAGTTATCAAAGCTAATGGCAAGCCTTTCAGTTCCTTCATAAGTTTTCTAGCAAGAGCTTTAATATGGGGACTAGAAAGAGTTTCGGCACCAATGTTTTCTTTAAATAGCTGCCACGCCTCATGCTCCTGCAGATATGCGACTTTTAACTCTTTCTTCACCTTCATTTGGCCACAAACTTTTCTTAATCTTGTTGTTAGCACCACTTTTCTATTGAGTTTGTTTACATTTCCAAGGGGATATGGTATTCCAACATCTTCTAGATTAATTCCATCCCATAGGTCATCCAATAGTACAAGAAAGCTTTTGGTCTTCATGTACTCATATATGGTACGACTTTTAGAACCACTACTTGGCAGTTTGAGCCTTTCTATGATTTGTGACTGGACCTTTTCCACTGAGCACCCTCTGGAGGCAGTTACAAAGATAGCAAAATCAAACGTCATACCATCCCCAAATGAGTTATTAATATTGTTGAGAAGACGTGTTTTCCCCACTCCACCTGGACCCCAAATTCCAATCATTCCCACTTTGGGATCATCCTTAATGTACCGGAGAGCATCTTGCAGGTTACTGTTCTTAATTGACATAGATGGACCAGGCATCTCTTGGACAGGAGGTGGCATTGACTCAATTGCAACAGTACTGGGACAACTACTGAGACATTGTTGAACCTCACGAAGCTTCTCAGATGCCTCCATGGTAACATCCTTCTTCAACTGCCTGCAGTCGTGAGAGATCACTTGTACATCACGAATGATGTTATCGACTTTTTGCAGCCATCTGTCCACTTCATTCGTTGGTGTTCTTTGTTGTCGCTCAACATCCACGATCTCCCGACGGACATCATTCCCCTTGGCATCTAGGTCTTTGGTTCCATTCTCGAGATTTCTCACAATCTTTTCCGCCTTCAAGGATAAATAACAGACATAAATTAAATATTCAAAACAACATTAAGAAAACTGAGTTGTGATGGAAACACATACCAAATTTAATGGGTCATCCCTCTGAAGGTTTGCTTTCCTGAGGGCATCAATTGCATCTTCCCACCGCCTTACGTCTCTTATTCCTTGCATTACCTTCCCATAACGTATCAAATCTGATGGCAAGCCTTTTAGTTCTCTTACGAGTTGCTCTGCAAGGGCCTGGATCCCGCGATCAGAATAAATATCCTGTGCACCAAGTTCTTTTGCAAAAAAAAAATTCGAAAAGGTGGAAAACCCCGGCCTCTGCATCAGTACGATGCATACGGCCCTCTTATTAACAAAATAAAGTAGTGCCAACATGGTTTCAAAGGTCCTCATAAATCTTAAAAAAGCAGAAAAAGCTCACACAGAGCCAAAAGAGGCTAGAAACATCAACTAGCCACAACAAGATGCCAGAACCGGCTGGGTAAACTAGATAGGAATACTAAATGCCTATCCTATTACATGACCGCCATCCAAACCGGTTGAAGATATCCCGAGCTACCATCTCCCAGCGGACAGACCCAGTAACCAAATGCTCCCTGGCCTCCGGCTGGGTGAGTAGCGACCACGAACGGATCAATGCCGTAGTCCGGAATAAAACCTGCAAAAAATGTATACATGATATTCTGTTAAAGACCAAATCGTTTCTGCAATTCCAGATAGTTCACAGCAAAGCACAAACCCCAACCCAAATATGTCTCGCTAAGTTAGGCTCAATCGCATTAAGCCATGTCCCAAATAACACATTAACAGAATTCGGGGGTTTGATACTGAAAGCAATGTAGACCGTCTGCCAAAGTACCTTGGCCAGCGGGCAATCAAAAAAGAGGTGTTTAATCGTCTCATCCCGATCGCAGAAACTACACCTAGTAGGTCCTGTCCAATTACGCTTCATCAAGTTATCCTTAGTTAAAATTACTTGTTTATGGACAAACCACATAAACACTTTTATTTTCAAAGGAACTTTGACATCCCAAACATGTTTGGACGTAGGAATGGAGTTCGAATTAATAACATCAATATACATTGATTTAACCGTGAATGCTCCAGACTTAGTCAACTTCCAGCGTAATTCATCGGGTTATTGAGAAAGCTGGACGTCCATCAGTCTCCTAACTAGACGGAGCCATTCTTCCCAACGATTGCCCGCTAGCACTCGTCTGAACTGAATATTAAGGGGGGTAGATTGGAAGACCGAAGCAACGAACACCTCCCTTCGTTGAACAATGCGGTACAAAGAGGGATATTGGATGGCCAAGGGTGTGTCACCGAGCCAAGTATCCTCCCAGAAACGTGTACTCGTGCCGTTTCCAACAACAAACTTTGTCCTATTAAACAATGCCTGCTTGACCTTCATGAGACCCTTCCAGAATGGCGAGTCGGTAGGCCTTACAGAGACCTGTGACAAAGTTTTTGACTGGAGGTACTTGCCGCGAAGGATCTGTGCCCACATAGCATCAGTCTCCGACGAAAGCTTCCACAACCACTTGCTAAGAAGGCATTTATTCTTAATTTCGAGATTCTCAATACCTAGACCCCCTTGGTCTTTCGGTCTACAGATGATATCCCACTTAGCAAGCCTATATTTTCTTTTGCAAATAGCTGGCGTGCTTCATCCTCTCCCAAATCAGGCACATGTATATCCCTTTCTACATCCATCAGATGACATATGGATTGTGATATTGATGTGACTACCACTTTCCTCTTCACCTGGCGAGAAACTTGCCCGGCTTCCACAACTTGCACATCTCCAAGAGGATATGGAATGCCAGCTGCTTGAAGGTCTAGCTGCACACGAAGGTCATCCACCAACAGCAGAAAACTTTTTTTCTTGAGCAGTTCAGATATCCTAGTAGCTTGAGTTGCTACATCTGGAACCGTGTCTGTACGGAGCCTGCTTACGATTTGAGCTTGTACCGACAACTCGCTGGAGGCTGTAACAAAGATAACAAAATCAAAGGGGCATTCCCCAAGAAATGAATCGTTGATCTTCTTGAGAAGATGTGTTTTTTCATCTCTATCTGGACCCCATATTCCAATTACTCCCAGTGCCTTAATGCACTTGAGAGCATTCTTGAGAGTATCCTCTCTGCTTGGCAGAAGTTGAACAGAGTGGGTGGACAACTCTACGACAGGAGGTGGAGGTGGTACTCGTGTGATATAATCGGGTTGAGGTGTGCTACTGATATATTTTCTGACGGCATCCACCTTCTCAGCTGCTTTCTTGCTGGTTTTATAGTTTCCCCAGCAATTCAGGGAGCACCCGAAAATTCTGCACCTCTGATCAAAAGACTCGCGGTTTGCCACTTCTTCAGATATGGCTTGCTCCGCCCTTTGCACCCAATCCTCTGCTTCTTCCGTTGGTATCAAGCCATTCCTTTCGCCATCTGTAATTCTGTGTTGGACACGAAGCAAGTTGCCTTTCAAAGTCTCGGTTTCGGTCCTGTGATTTCTCACGTTTGTGCGAGCGGTGAAGCAGTATGTGGCATTTGCGGAAAAGAGTGTATAGAATGGACTTATGACCGTGTTGACGGTATTTCCGAGCAAAGGACCTGGCGCTGGCGGGACAATTGGCATTGTTGGCACTTGTCTGAAGAAACAGTACTGCAAGCCAATTGTTGTGTCTCGGTAATGAATATGGCAAGAAAATAAACACCAATCAATTAACTTTATGAAAAGCATAGACTGCACGCAATGGCAGATGAAGTGCAAGCTTTTAGATGTTGAAGACTCATAAATCTTGTGTGATTATGTTTGAGATTGTACATGCTAACAGATCCCTATGAAAAACTTTTCTATATGACCGCATCAGAAAGGAGTTGTGGAAATATGTCCGATTGTTAAGAGGCTTGAACGATACTGTAAAAGATAACACTTGTTATAACAGATAAAATCGCAAGAAAGTGCTTACAGTGCCTCTTGGGTAATTGCAGGAAAACAAAACAATCTTGGTATGTATTCAGATAGGACACTGATGTTAGACTACGTTTTATTTCAGAAGTGGAGACAAATTGCAAGAAAGTGGAGACCTAACCACAGAAAGTGGAGTGGACACAAATGAAAACAGGGCCACGAGAAGATCTTGTTTGAGTTTTGTTTCTGTATTCAGATAGGACACCGATGTTAGACGACGTTTTATTTCAGAAGTGGGGACAAATTGCATCAGCTTTCTGCACAGAAAAAAAAAGACAGGAAAAAATCGTACTTGTGATCTAGAGTTGATACTGATTTGGCAAGTATACTTGCAGAAAGATATAGTTATGTGATTGGGAAAACTAGGATAGCAAAGATCTATTACAAAAAAAATAGTTGAGTGAATGATGCAACAAATCGGAGATTTGTAATTGTTACCAAGTGAGAATAAGTTGAAGAAACTGAAGGTACTGATGCTGTTTGGGCGGGATGCTCCAACTCCACCTCACAGGAAGAGGAAGAGGATGAGACTAGCTTGGGGATGAGGATGCGATTCAATTCAATTCACAATGTTGACTGGCCAGCTAACACACCTTTTAGACCATCTCTTAGCTAACTGCACGTCGAGTCACATATTTAATATGTACACATCAGTGTGTTTATAGTTATTATACTCAAAAGAGTAGGGCACTAGGTCGCACCCAACAACGGTCCGCTGTCGGGTATAGTCATATCCAACCCGGTAATACAATCATTGAAGCATTGCAACATATTTTGTAGACCAAAATCGACATGTATTTTATTAGTAAAAACATACATTTCATCAAAAATTACAGTCGCTTAACATTGCACCTCAGCCTTATGAAAATTTAGGAAACGCGCCTTGGTTCACAGTGCCTAGCTCAATGTTTTTTCCCAGCGTTTGAACAAAACATTTAATGATTGCTTAGGCTGAATCGTTCATGTATAGCAAATTCCTATCAACATATGTGAGAGCCAAATTAATGGCGATATGTCGTCTAAAGAGTTATTGATGTTTTATTTCTTAGAAAATTGAAAAATAAAGTATATTCATAGATTCAACTCTAAACAATTGAGCATTCATCAATTATTCATCAAATGGCCAACATCGGCAGCAGTAAAAAAACTAAGCGTCGATGCCACAAAAGATACAACCTAAGAATAAGCCTTACAGTTTCATCATTCGTCTCTTCTTGCTACATACTTCATCGCATGGCTTGAGCATCAACAACTTTCTCTCCATCTCCACCTTTGCAAGTCGTTTTCATTGTTGTAACAATAGTATTCGACATAGGCCGTTGATATCGGAAAGGCTACTCTTACTTCCAAGCTAAAGAGAAAGATAACACATAATATAAATTTTCTTCAAATCTTAAAGTGACAATAATTCGTAGGAAGTAATACATTAAAATGTTGTAGCTATGAACACCGCAATTCAAAAATCGGGGTACTCCCAAGTGAAAGTAAGCAATGCTGATGAAGCAATCAGAAGTTATATGCACTACAACACCAAAGGTTGCATAGCAAAACAAACAACAAAAGGACTGAAGAAAAAAGAGGCAGAGTTGACATTAGAGGGTAAAATAATAGATAAACAACCTAGCCGTTTGAGAAGCTTTGCAAATTGAGCTCCTAAAAATAGTATGGAAGTTACCAAGGACATATACCAGACAACCACTCTACATGGTCCAGAAACACCAAGTTATACATTAGTGTAGCATAAAGTGTACACACACACACACACACACACACACACACACACACACACACACACACACACACACACACACACACACACACACACCATAACTATACGACATGAATTTGCATTCACTTGTGTAGTAAATAGTACCACCTTTCTGAAGATCTCATATCCAATCACCCATCAAGCATAAGTACAAATTTGAGTTAATTCTAAGCGCAAAATCAGGATAACCAAAGGAAGCAGACCAACAACATACTTATATACTTATATAGACTCATCCAGACTACCCTGCCACTGACTCACTACTCGTCTTTTAACACCTATATATCAAACAAAAGAACAAAAACCTCCTCTGCAAAGAGCAAGGATAGGGGTTGATGCCATATTTGTCTCCTAATCGACAGTGGGGAATAGCAAGTTACCAAATAAAGCAAGGAAGGCACCAACAAAAACTACTTTGCAGAGACCAAGGACATGCCTAGAAGTACAATATATATCTAATCCATCTCCTCAACAGTAAGAAAGCAAGAGCAGGAGCACATGAATTATACTCTCTAGGAATGACCGAGTAAACAAACGAACATACACGAACGACGGGATCACGGAACGACAACCACAATGACCTGTAAAAACATAGAACATCCTATTAACTGAAACATGCTTGCACTAACTTTAATTCAGCCGTCAAACAAATTAAAGGGAAAGGGATCAATTGTTTTCCATTTATAGCCCAGTAGGAAATAACACGCAAGGTACAACCAACACAATCACCACTTTGAACTTTTCAACTCTTCTCAGCCTCAAAAAGGTGTCATGGTTTTGATGATGTCATCATCCAAGCGATGCAAATTGTTTGTAGAGAATGCATATTAGTAAATAAAAAGAAATTCCAAAGCAGAAAACACCAAGCTTGCTAGGATATTTGTCACTCAAGGCATCAATGTTTCATGCAAAAGATATAAAGGTCCAATGTCCAATAACAACTCAACCTTATTTATTTTTCAGAATCCTTTGATACACACTATAAGTTGCCGACCAAAATCTTTGAGCATGCACATCTGGCATAAAAAATTGATATGAGAACTGAGAGCATTTTTTGTCGGTTTAAACCTTGGATCTACAATCAGAAGTATCATATTATTATTACTCTTACATACATGTTGGCATACACAATATATCTCTACTCTGCCATAGTGTATAGAAAAATAACAGGACTATTAGCTCTACATGAGAAGTGAACTCATGGGGAGAGGAGATCAATCTTACCTTGAATGTCTTGTACCAAGGCATCCAGCCACCAAGGCAAGATCTCCAACACAGAACATCTGTCTTAGAAACACCAATGTTTCCCATTATAGTCCACCCTTCCTACAATATTCTCGGAACAACAGAAATTTCCCGTTAGTTTATACCGTATGCAATTTGCGCTCCAACTGAAACCAGAACAACATTTTGTCAGTTTTCAGCAACATTTGGTTAATTGGGCACCAACATAATATCCTATATGATTTGCTGATTAAAGAATAGTAACAAATGATATAAAATCACCAGTGACATCAATATCCAGGGAAGCAACATGAATCACCAGTTGGTTCACACAGTATGCAATTTTTCTCTCAAGTGAAATGAGAACAACATTTTATCAGTGATATTTAGTTAATGGAGCACCAACAAATCTCCTATTTCATTTAGCTCTAACTACAACTTGGCAAAGAAATTGCATTAGTTGATTAATGATTATCTGTAGCTAAATCATATATTCAACACAACCAAGACGAACAAAAATATCTCAACTCAATTTTGGTGAAAATACTCTTCTCTAATTGCTCATTCCGTGACACGGTGATCCGCTTAACATATCACAAGTCGATCTGCAGCCACATAAGCAAGCATCCACATCAGAACACATGGTCATTATGAAGGTATCATATATACTACAAAGACATATCTTATGAAAGTATCATATATACTACAAAGACATATCTTATGAAGGTAACTTTTCGAGCATTATAGTTCTATCTGGAAAGTTAATCACACAAGATTTGATGCTAACTATGAAGAAAACCGTTGATGTTTAACTTATAGACCATGATGACTCCCAGTCCGAGAGCCCTTCTATACCTTGAGTATGTGACGTCTCTCAAACAGGACAAAGGACCTACAGGCTGCACACAGCCACACATAAGATAGATCCCAGGAAACAAATCGCTGACAGCAACCTTCAAGAACAACAGGGTGAGACCACACGTCAGACAGTGATAAAGAAGCAGTATACGGATGCTATTTATGTATTAGTTAAACACAATTGTAATGTGATACAATGCATAGGAATGTAGAACAAAAAATGTCAAAAGTGGTTCCCTTTTACCAAACAAACTTGTAGCAAGATGTGCAGTTTACCAGAATAAACTTGTAGACAACAGGGGTTCCTTTTAACAAAAGCAAAAGTAGCAACCTGCACTGTGCTCCATGAAAAGTAGGGTGGATAAGGGGATAGGGAACTGATTCATACTTATAGTAGGCGAGCAAAGCCATTGCCCTGTTCGACAGGAGCAGCAGCGACCGTCACTTTCATCCCTCTGGAGCTGCTACCCACACTGACCTATATGTCGAGCTGCAGAAAAGTTGATCAGAATAGTGAGAGGGGGATGGGGGAGTTGGAGAGGGAAATGGCGCCACCACCATGTCGACGGTGCAAGTCAAGGTGCGCCAGCAGCCTTGCAACTGGCACGCTGTTTGGCATCTACTTCGAGTCTAGTTTTCTTCATGCGGCGGTAATAAATTATATGAAACTAGTAACTACTATTTTGTTTTTAGTGTTATTGGCATTAATGCATCGTGTATATATCATTTTGCTTTTTGTACACAGATCGTCCCATGCAATGTGAGGTCAGAATTCAACAATCTGACTGGAGACTCTGTGACATTTGAGGCTCCTGGGGGGCCCTACACTATGGAGATCTAGAAAGGATGAAAGATGACGCGGGTGGGAGGAGATGGATGGGTCCGTTTCATCAACAACATGCGTATCACCAGTGGTGAGTTGATCAGCTTCTCCTTCAGAGCTGAAAGACCCAAGCTGGCCATGATTAATATCAACAAAGCAAAAAATTATGAGGATCATGAGGATGATGATGACCCACTCGGTGATGCCACCGTAGCTCAAAGAATGAAGTTGAGCGAGGAGGAGGTGTGCAACCTATGGGACATCATTCCGCCACGTGCTGACTTCGTCGGGGTGCCATTCGTGACCCGCCAGACAAGTACCATGGTTGATCGGCATATGATGGTATGTTGCATTTACTATAGTTTTTAGAGTAATTTGATGATATGCTTTATTGTTATACTTAGTGTAGAGTCTGATGATAAATATGCTTACTGAATCTTATATGCTTACTGAATCTATGCTTAGTGAATCTTATATGCTTTATTGTTATACTTAGTGTAGAGTCCGATGATATATATGCTTAGTGAATCTTATATGCTTTATTGTTATACTTAGTGTAGAGTCCGATGATATATATACTTAGCGTAGAGTCTGATGATATATATGCTTAGTGTAGAGTCCGATGATATATATGCTTCGTGTAGAATGTGTGAGGCTACTTATTAATTGATATGTTTTTCTTATTCAGAAATTGCCAAAGAGCCTATCTGAGAGTTGTGATATCAAGCCTGATGAAGAAGGCTCTGCTGGAATACGCCTTAACGCAAGGGGCTCCGTCACCACTTGTGCGTACGGCATGGACACGGACGGTCGCACACACTTCAACTCGGTTGGGTGAAAGAGCTTCCTCGTCGGCAAGAATCTTCATGTTGGACAGGCAATCCTAATTACTATCAGGAACACCCACCGCCCAGGCTTGAGGATGGTGGTCGTCATCGACATCATCTAGAACTTCATATGCATGCGTGTGGCTGTTGAACCATATATATGCTAGTATGACTACCTAGTAGACTTATCAACTATGATCTATCCATGCATTGTTGACTACTATATGAGTTTGTGAGATTGTGTGGTTATATTAAATGTGGTACGGTCGTTAATGTTTGTGAGATGGTTTTGTGAACTTAGTTTATTTGCACTGGACTTGTCTTGATTTCCATGAATATTGCACCTGACTGCTTTTTTTTATTTTTTATTTCTATTTGCCTAGTTGTAGCGTGGGGAGAAAATAGGGCGCTGCAACTACGTGATGATAGTAGTAGCGCTGGTGGAGGAAGCAGCGCTACTAATAAGTATTTTAGCTGCAGCGCTTGTTCAGAAACGCGCTACTGGTAAATAATAGTTGTAGCGCCCTAACAGTAGCGCGGGTGCCCGTGCTACTGGTATGTAAAAAACCAGCGCCATTAGTAAACTTTGTAAAGTTTGACCAACTTTATAGGAAAAAGTATCAACATTTACAATACTAAACCTATATGGTATGAAAATTAATTTCATGATGTATCTAAAAATATCGATTTCACATTGTGAATCTTGATATTTTTTTCTATAAATTTAGTCAAAGTTAACAAAATTTGACTTTGACCAAATCTTATATGTAGACTAAAAAGAAACGGAGGGAGTACATCAGAAGAGTATAAAACACATATCTTAGAGAAGGAGACAAACTAATGTCTTGCTATGGACACAAGTATCTAGTTTCATTTGGCATTCAGTCATTAATCAACACAAATCACCATGAATCAAAGATCTGGCTCCAACATATACGTTTTGCTTGGTGCATTCGAAAGCAAATCCTCATAGCAACCTATCTAAATACGTGAAGGTTTACAGCTTGGCAGTTCAGGAGGCCAATGACCACAACAAAGCCTCAGTTCTTCAGATGAATTATTTCTGAAAATTGAATCCAAAAATTATGTTAAGTGAATTGGGCATAGTCAACTGGGAATAATTAAGCACATAAACTAACTCAATCCAACTATACTGACGAAATTGATAAGCTTCTAAACAACACATTTCTGAAGAAAACATAAAGAAGGAGATGAATTCTCACTTGTATACACTCTAAAATTTCTTGGTAGATGTTTTGATTCAATTCCCAGTGAGCAAATTTTCAAATTGTTAGACAATGTCACAACTTCGTGAAATCATTCTGAGTACATCTAAAAGCTACAGCTCCCCATAAAAGCATAGGCTAGCAACTTTGAAAATACATTAATATTAAAAGCTATAGCTCCCAATACGATGTATAATCTGATGCTTATTGCCTGTCTCAGTCGAGTCACCGCAATCTTCACGTCCTTCGCCAGCCTTTCCCCGACAGCGCCGCCATAGAACGGGGCCACCCCCTCCTCCACCATGGCCTCACAACAAGAACACAAGCAAGTGGTGTGCACATTCCGATAACTAAATCTTGCGCACAACAGCAGATGCTGGCGAATAGATGGCAGCTAGTTGGGGGAAGTGCAAGTATGGATCTGCAAGAATTCAGAGAGATTTGTTGGTCCTGTTCCTGACCCTGCTACTGCCGCCGTCGAGGAAAAAATCAGAGAAAAGGAGCGCAAACAGCTCGTGTCTGCTACTACCGCCTATGCACCACGCATTCAGCCAGCCGACGGCCCGTACATACCACACACGAACCTCGACCACCGTCCCCGCTCGCCCTTGACCTCCGGCCACTGCACGCCCTCCGGCCACTGACCCCGCGCTCCCTCAGCCTGCCGAGCCGCGCACGCCGTACAATGGCCCATCGCGCCTCGCTACGCCTCTGCCTCAGAGGAGAGATGCGAAACACCATAGATGGGAGGCGCGCAGTGAGAAGGAGGAACCTACCTGCCGGTACAGCGAGGTGAAATGCCTTCCCAGGATAACCGCTAATTCCTCCATGGACACCACCTCCGTGCACTCCTTGGCCTTCAACAAGGCTTCACATACACCTGACCAAGCAAACAAAATCCATGGCAAGAACCAGGACAGGGAGCACCGGGGCAGAGAACCACGGGGAACGGGGAGAGAGAGAGAGAGAGCGGGGGTGGGGGGGTACAGTGTTCTTGATGGAGTCGGTGGCGACGATGGCAATCGGAGACGACACTGACGGCGACGCTCCACTCGGCGAAGAGGTGGCCGCCGGCCGCGGCGGGAGCGGGACGGTGTTATACGCGGATGCGGGACTTGCCATGCCTGCCCTGGAGGTCGAACCGTCCGGCCATAGATGAGGATCCGATCTGTGCTGGGGATCCCCTCCAGCGTGTCGGCTAGCGCCAGATTGCGGCAGCGGCGAGCACTTCGGCCTCCTCATCTATGAGTGCAGCCACCCCCTCCTCCGCTCGGCCACCATCCCTGTAGGCATCTGGTGCGGGGCGACGGTTTCAGCGGTGGGCGTGGGGCGTCAATTTTTCCCTCAGCAGTGGAGTACGGTCAGTCAAGGTAAATTACTAAGTGCACACAGAAAATGGAGTAGGCTAAAGCTGACTGTTAGATTGGGTTTAGTTGGCCTAATCATACGATGGTAATGAATTTGTATACGTTTTGTAGGGTGCGTTTAAAGAGATAATGTTGAATTGTTTATTAGTAATAAAAGTAGAGATATTTTGCAACGTGAAAATAAAGTTTTTGAGAGAAAAAGAAGAGGGCTACTTGGAGCCCGTCCACCAAGAGTCATTAGGGAGTTTTTATCTTTTATTACTAGCTAAATGATTGTATGTTGCAACGGGGCGTACATGATTTGTTGCTTCAGTACCGATTGAGCCTAACACATACCGTTAAATCCTCATATACGGTTAGTACGTCTACCTTGTACTTTTAAATTCTCATGTACATCAGACGACATTGTCTACCTTTATTACCATTATTAAATCATTCTTCTTCCTCCTCTTCTCCGCCTCTTCAATTCAAGCTAGTCACATTTGCCATGGCGCATCCAAGTCTTAATCCCCCTTCCACCCTATTATCACACACACATTGAATTTCAACCACACAATTGTGCACTTATTATATTTCACAATATGCTTGTCTTACCATCTCATGACTACAGTTTTCAATTGCACGGTCCTAGTACTAATTGTTGCAAGTTGTAGTAACTATTCCATCAAAGACGATGCCCATCGACTTCATCTATGTAGACATATGAACATATTGTTGCATTTGAGTCTCTCATGTAGGCAGGAGTACCGGGGGTCCTTGTATGTGTATCAGTTGTTTATTTCTAATCTACTATATCGAAATAGAAGCTCCCCACTATTAGGATTTCTCTAACTTCTCCTTAAGCCACGTCATCTCAATTAGTTCTGGCCATTGATTTAAGACATGCATTATAGAGAGCCATCGGATTCAAGGTAACCTCAATGTGCCACGTTACCTCACGTCTTGTCGGAGTAATGGGCCACGGGTAGGCAAACCCGAGCCCCCGCACCCTTCGAAACATCGGGGCGGGCTGCGCCCCTCGAGACCTCAAGACGAAGAGCTACTTTCGGAGGGTCGGCGGCGGAGCCGCTGACTACCCCTCGCGGCCGAGTCCCAGAGGCGGCCTTGAGGAAAGCCGATTCCCAACTGGCGATCTCCAGAGAGGCCGGCTATGGGGAGTCGGCCCGCGACTCCAACCACCCTCGACCCACGCAACTGCAGACGGGATGGGGTGTGGCTGCCGCATGGCCCATCCCTGCCCCGCTCACGAAGGGCGGGCATGGCCACAGTGCGCCGTACTGACGGAGATCTCCATTCGGCGCGGCACTGTAGCCACGCCGGCCCTGACATCAGCCCCATGAGCAGACCCCTGTGCCCACGACGGCCTGTCTGTACGGTCAGAGACGGCGGGGCCCGCCTGTCGGCGGAGGTACTGAAGACGGCGAGAGCGCCACAAGACGGCCGAGACCAGAGACGGCCCCAGGGAGTCGGCCGACCCCTCCCGAAAGTCCCGCGCGCCATTAACCAGACAAGACGGGGAATGGCAACAGTGATCGCCCGTCAGGCGGCCTCACTGTAGCCATGACCCCACGACCAAGCCAACGTCATCAGAAGCACGGTTACAGTAATCTGCAGCCGGCAAGACCCGCTAGCGGCGGACAAGGCCTGTCAGCCCCATGCGGGGCCGTTGATGGGTCCGCTAGTCACGCCCCCAGCGATCGGCGGAGAAAGGCGGCGACTGAGAGAGAGAGGCTGGGACCCGCGCCAGCCGGATTACCATTGTACCCCCGGGGGTAGGCCTATATAAACCCCCCGGGGCACCCATGCAAGAGGTTGGACCCTAATAGTTTTAGACACAGACAGAGGGAAGAGAAGAGCTAGCCGTGCCCTTCTCCTTCCTCACCTCGAACAGCTCAAGGAGCAACCCTGTACCCACTTCGATATAGTGATCACGTGGAGACCCCGCAGAGCAGCAGTAGGGGTATTATCTCCACGGAGAGTCCCGACGCTGGGTAAGATTCGCCGCCGTGCATGCCTTCGCCTCATCCCGTTTCCAATCACCGGCGATGTTCTACTCGCCCCCTACATGATAAGCCATCCTTTGGCATATGTCGCACCCAACCCTCGACATTTGGCGCCCACCGTGGGGCTAGGTGCACCGTCGTCCGGAGGCCTGCTCTGGACGGGAACCCTTTTTCTCCCTGGCGAGCGCAGCCAGCCCGGCACGCCAGACAGAGTCTGCGTCGACGCGCTGCATGGCGCTGAGATCGCCTGCGCGGCCAGCTGCCTCGCCGAACTTGTCGGTGAGGTCCGCCTCTCCGAAGAGCCTGCATCCGACGCAGGCACGGGCGGCCCCGAGAGCCTCCTTGCGGGCCTCCTCGAACAACTCCACGTCGCTGGCGAGCCTGCCGCGGACTTGGAGTCGGTAGGCTCCACCGACCCGATGTTGGTCGACTCTGACGCCGCGTCGCTCGACGCGTTCCCCACCAACGTGGTGGTCTACGACGAGCCGCTCCCTCGCGCCGAGAGCGGCGAAAGCGCCGTCACGGAGGTGCTCATCATCAGTCATGGCGAGCACCCCGACGAAGGAGTTCATGACCCCCTCGACGCGGCTCTACAAGACCTAACCGCGCCTATTCCAGAAGACGCTGACGCCGAGACGCTGGAGGCGTGCCGCCTTCAGCTCATCGAAGGCGCGAAAAAGCTGGCGAGCATGATACGCTTGTTGGAAGCCTACCAGCGCGAGATGGATCGCGCTGTGGGCGGCTCGCCGGCTCCAACTGGGCCTAGCCGCTTAGGCGCAGTCCGGCAGCGCGGCGTGGCCATCGCCAACCTGTTCGGGGACAATCGCCCCGTGTATGCCACGCCGGCAGAGAACATCCGCGCCGCCCAGGCGGCGGCGGACGAGCTGGATAACTTCGAAGGCGAAGAGCGCCGCCTCATGACGGAGCGAGTCCAGCAGCTCCTCGACGCGGCTGCTGCGCAGAACGAGGCCGGCTGCCGCACAGAGGCGCCACAGCAAACAGAACGACGGCCCGCCACCCCGCCGAGACCAAGGCGCGACGTCTCGGACGCCGACTGGCGGTGTCCGCGGAAGAAAGGACAAGGAGCCAGCTGTCAGCCACAGTCGGACTCACGTCACCATCGAGCGCGACCAAGACGGCCGCCCCAGAGCAGTGGAGCGGCGGGACGACTACCTGCCTCCCCCTCCACGCAGAGAAAGGCGAGTCTCCCCGCCGCCCATCAAGCATCCGACTCTCGGCGAACGCCTCGGCCGCCGAGAGGGAGTCGGAGAAAACGACGCCCGCCACCGGATCAACCGACTTCACCGGTCCCTGGCGCTGGAAGAAGAGGACGAGCTGGGTCCGTCGTGCTTCGAACCCTGCATCCGAGACGAGCCCTTCCCCAAAGGGTTCACGCTCCCCCGAGACACACCCAAGTACACCGGCTCGGTTAAGCCGGAAGACTGACTGGTTGACTACTCCATGGCTGTCAGCATAGCAAACGACAATAAGCGTGTTGCCGTGAAATATGTTCCGCTCATGCTCCAGGGCACGGGCCGGACGTGGTTGAACAGCCTGAAGCCCCGCAGCATCAATAGCTGGGTCGACTTCACCGAAGCTTTCATCCGCAACTTCACGAGCACGTACAAGTGACCTCCCAAGCCTCGCCAGCTTTCCCTGTGCGTGCAGGGCCCTGCACGAGTCGACGCTACGACTACCTCCACGCTACTGGGCGAGCTCGAAACTCCTGCGGCGTGCACGAGGTGCAAGCTATCGAGTACTTCACCGCCGGGTGCAGAGAAGGCACCCTCCTCAAGCACAAGCTCCTTCGCGACGAGCCAGAGACCCTCGACGAGCTGCTGGTCATAGCAGACAAGTACGCTACGGTTGACTCCTCCATGAAGACGGAGATTGAAGTCAGCGCGACAGGCAAGGTGGCCCCTCAAGCTCCCAGGACTCCGGCTGGAGACACCAGTCGGCGACAGCAGCAGAACGACCACAAGCGTAAGGCCCCGCAGCGGCTTCCCACAGCCGGCAGGTTGCAACGGTCGAAGACCAGCAGCCGGAAGGGCAGCCTCCGACCAAGCGGCAGAAAGGCGGCAAATCCAACTGGTTGCCGGCTTTCTCCTACGAGCAGACTCTAGATGGCCCCTGCAAGTTCCACAGCGGCGTGAAGCTGTCGAACCACACCACCCGGAAGTGTCACTGGCTCACCAGGATCGCCAAGGGAGACGGCCTCCAGCCTCCGCAGCCTGCTGGGCCGCCGCCTCCACCGCCGCCTGAGCAGCCGGCTGTCAGGCCAGTCGGCGCAATACAAGACGAGTACCCAGAAGAACATGGAACCTACGTAGTGTTCACCAGCATGGACGACGACCGACGCAGCAGGCGGCTGCAGCAGCAAGAAGTGAATGCAGTAGCATCAGACACTCCAGAGTTCATGCACTGGTCCGAGAAGCCTATCAGTTGGAGCAGATCTGATCACCCGAGATGATGCCGAATCCAGGTTCCTACGCCCTGGTCTTGGGAGCCACCCTTGCTGCGGATAGGCGGGCTGCTCGCTTCTCGCGAGTCCTGATAGACGGAGGCAGCAGCATCAACATCCTGTACAAGGACACGATGGAGAAGTTAGGAATCAAGCAGAGACAGCTCCAGAGTAGCCGGACGGTGTTCCACGGCATTGTACCTGGCCTTTCCTGCTCACCGATCGGCAAGATCCAGATAGACGTCCTCTTTGGGGACAAGGATCATTTTCGCCGAGAGCCAGTTTGGTTCGAAGTGGTGGACCTCGAAAGTCCGTACCACGCACTGCTCGGCCGACCTGCTTTGGCCAAGTTCATGGCAGTACCCCACTACGCCTACCTCAATATGAAGATGCCGAGCACCAAGGGGATCCTGACCGTAGCCGGCGATTACAGGAAGTCGTCCGCTTGCGCGGCTGAGAGCAGCCGGCTAGCCGAGTCCCTGGTGATCGCAGCTGAGAAGCGACTTCTCGATCGGGTCGTGGCGATGGCCGGCAAGCAGCCTGAGATGTCGTCCGACCCCAAGGAGTCGGAAGCTGAGGGCTCGTTCAAGCCGGCCAAGGAAACAAAGAAGATACCCTTGGACCCAGAGCACCCGGAGAGGTATGCTGCCATAGGTGCAAACCTTGACAGCAAATAGGAAGGCGAGCTCGTCAATTTCCTCCGTGAGAATCGGGACATTTTCGCATGGTCTCCCAAGGACATGCCGGGTGTACCGACTGAATTCGCCGAGCACAAGTTACATGTCCGACCTAACGTAAAGCCCGTCAGGCAGCCCTTGCGCCGCCTGTCAGAAGAGAAGAGAAGAGTTGTTGGAGAAGAGATAGCCCGGCTCTTGGCAGCCGGTTTCATCATGGAAGTGTTCTTTCCAGAATGGTTAGCAAACCCGGTCCTGGTACTGAAGAAGAACAAGCAGTGGCGGATGTGTATTGACTACACAAGCCTCAACAAAGCCTGTCCAAGGACCCGTTCGCTCTGCCGAGGATTGATCAGGTGATAGACTCCACAGCCGGATGCGAGCTGTTGAGCTTCTTAGATGCATATTCAGGATATCACCAGATCAAGCTGAACCCAGCCGATAGACTGAAGACCGCCTTCATCACACCGTTCGGAGCCTTCTGCTACCTGACCATGACGTTCGGCTTGAGAAATGCCGGCGCCACTTTTCAGCGTTGCATGCAAAAGTGCCTCCTCAAGCAGCTCGACAGGAACGCCCACGTCTACGTGGATGATGTGGTGGTGAAGACGGAGAAGCGAGGAACGCTGCTGGAAGACCTTAAGGAGACCTTTGAGAACCTGCGCCGATTCCAGATCAAGCTCAACCCCGAGAAGTGTGTCTTCGGAGTACCAGCCGTCCAGCTCCTTGGTTTCCTGGTCTCCGAATGCGGCATAGAGTGCAATCCTGCGAAGATCAAAGCCATCGAGAGGATGGAGGTACCCCGCCGACTGCTAGATGTGCAGAAGTTCACCGGCTGCTTAGCGTCCATCAGCCGGTTCATCAGTCGGCTGGGCGAGAAGGCCCTCCCCTTATACCAGCTCATGAAGAAGACCACCTTCTTCGAGTGGAACCCCAAGGCAGATGAAGCTTTTCTCCAGTTGAAGAAAATGCTGACTACTCCCCCCGTGCTGGCGGCTCCGACCCCTAAAGAGCCCATGCTCCTGTACATTGCCGCCACCAGCCGAGTAGTCAGCACAGTCATCGTAGTCGAGCGCAAAGAGGAAGGCAAGGCGCTACCTGTCCAGAGACCGGTATATTACCTGAGCGAAGTACTGTCAACCTCCAAGCAGAACTACCCCAACTACCAGAAGATGTGCTACGGCGTACACTTTGCCGCCAAGAAGTTGAAGCCTTACTTTTAAAAGCATCCAATCACCGTGGTTTGCACAGCCCCACTGGCCGAGATCATCGGAAGCCGAGATGCCTCTGGCCGAGTGGCCAAATGGGCCATAGAGTTGGCCCCCTACACCATCTATTATCAGCCCCGCACCGCCATCAAGTCGCAAGCACTGGCTGACTTCCTCGTCGACTGGGCCGAGACCCAGTACCTGCCGCCAGCGCCCGACTGCACCCGTTGGCGGATGCATTTCGACGGCTCGAAGATGCGCACTGGCTTGGGAGCCGGCGTCGTCCTCACCTCCCCCAAAGGCGACAAGCTCAAATATGCGCTGCAAATCCATTTCGCCGCCTCCAACAACGTCGCCGAATACGAGGCGCTCATTCACGGGCTCCGGCTAGCCAAGGAACTTGGCATTCGTCGGATCTTGTGTTATGGTGACTCCGACTTGGTGGTCCAACAGTCATCTGGCGACTGGGACGCCAAAGACGCGAACATGGTGAGCTACCGTTTCCTGGTACAACAACTTAGTGGATATTTTGAGGGATGCGAATTCCTTCACATATCAAGAAACGACAACGACCAAGCAGACACCCTGGCACGAATCGGCTCAACCCGCCAGGCAATACCATCCGGCGTCGCCCTCCAGCGCCTCCTCAAGCCATCTGTCAAGCCTTCACCAGATTCAGACTCAATTTTCGTGCCGGCTCCCCCTGAGGAAATCAGATCCGACTCCAAAACCTCAGCAGACGGCACGAGAATCCTCGCAGATGGCCCAAATATCGCCGCAGTCGAAGCCGGCCCGGGGACTTCAGAACCCGGCCCGAGGACTGCGGCAACCATTACGAAGATTCCAGAGCTCGGACCGGGGACTGCGCCAGCCGGCCCGGGGACTCCATCAACCCAGCAAGCGGCCGCGGACTCCAGCCCGCCGCCTCCCAGCCCAGCCGCCCTCGTCCAAGTAGCAGTACTGGCAGTTGAAGAAATAGCAGCACCCTCATGGGCCCAGCCCATCCTGAAGTTCTTAGTAAGCGGAGAGCTACCAACTGATGAAATCTCGGCCCGGCAAGTGCAACGCCGAGCGGCAGCCTACACCATAATCAACAGAGAGCTGGTCAGACGCAGTGTCACTGGTGTTTACCAGCGTTGTGTCGAGCCAGAGCAAGGCCAAGCGATCCTCAAAGACATTCATCAAGGCGAGTGCGGTCACCATGCGGCCTCAAGAGCACTCGTCGCCAAAGCCTTCCGACATGGTTTCTTCTGGCCAACCGCCCTAGAAGAGGCCAAGGAATTAGTCCAGAAATGCAAGGGGTGCCAAGTGTTCCGCTCCAAGCCCCTCCAGCCGGCTTCTGCACTAAAAACTATCCCTATAGCTTGGCCCTTTGCCGTATGGGGCCTGGACATGGTGGGACCATTCAAAGCAGCACGAGGCGGCTTAATTCACTTACTTGTCGCGGTGGACAAGTTCACCAAGTGGATAGAAGCGAAGCCCATCAAGAAGTTGAACGGTCCGACTGCAGTGACTTCCGTCGCCGACATCACAACTCGGTACGGCATACCACACAGCATCATCACCGACAATGGCACAAATTTTGCCAAAGGCGCCTTGGCCCGTTTCTGCGCGACGCAAGGCATCCGACCGGACTTAGCGTCCGTCGCCCATCCGCAGTCAAACGGCCAGGTCGAGCGAGCAAACGGCCTCATCCTATCCGGTATCAAACCTCGACTGGTCGAACCATTGGAGCATTCGGCCGGCTGTTGGCTTGAGGGGCTGCCAGCCGTCCTCTGGAGTTTGCGCACGACTCCGAACAAGTCAACCGTCTTCACACCCTTCTTCCTCGTCTACGGTGCTGAAGCCGTCATCCCAACGGACATAGAGTTCGACTCCCCGCGAGTCGCCATGTACACCGAGGAGGAAGCAGAAGAAGCACGACAAGACGGCGTCGATCTGCTGGAAGAGGGCCGGCTGTTGGCACTCAGCCGGTCCAGCATCTACCAGCAGAGCCTGCGCCGCTACTACAACAGGAAGGTCAAGCCAAGATCTTTCCAAGAGGGTGTCCTTGTGCTCCGGCTGATCCAGCGAATAGCCGGTCAACACAAGCTGTCGGCGCCTTGGGAAGGCCCCTTCATCATCAGCAAAGTGCTGGGCAACGACTCCTACTACCTGATCGACACCCAGAAGCCCTGAGCACGCAAGAGAGACGACTCCGGCAAAGAAACGGAACGGCCATGGAACGCAAATCTTCCCCGAAGATTTTTCAGTTAAATGCAGTATGTGTCACGCTACCTTTTGTGTTAAGATGCTAAGACTTTGGGCCCCCCGAGACAAGCTCGGGGACTGCCCTTTTGTATGATAAGAATCATGCCTTCGAGTATGTCATCTTTTGTTATGATACCTGGCACCGGGTTCGACTAGTCGGCCCGGGGACTCGCCGCCTTGCGCTATGAAATGCTTCCTGCAGTCGGACAAGTAGTGTGTAGTGCCTAAGCCGTCTCTTGTCAGAAGCCGCAGCTCGCAGAGCGACTGTTTGGCGGACAGGAGTATGGAAGAATGGGCGCTCACATGAAAAATGACTAAGGACCCAAAACATAAACATAGCTAAAGCCGGCTTCCAGCCCCTCTGCGCAAACCGACTCTTGAGTAGTCGGCTTGCCGCCTTCTATCCAACTTGTTAAAAACTCTAAAAATGGCCAACTACTTGCCTTCCCAAAATAGCCAAGCACTTGATCCAAACGGCAGTCCGCAGAGCGGTGGTCCAACGGGCAAGGCGGCAGCTAAGGAAAGGCGGCAAAGGAAAAGCCATAAGAGTGATAAGCAAGGAAAGATAGAATTAAGATAATATTTACATAGCATAGGCTCTCGGCCGAATCTTCGAGCAGAAGTTCAAAATACACCCGCGGGTGGAATTGTGCGAATTAACAAGTTTTTTCCGAGACTATCAAAGCAGATAAAATTAAGGGACGACGGCAGCCTAGGAAGCAGCAGGCGGGTTTGGAGGGCCGGAGGAGACGGCGGTGTCAGGCGTCGGGGCGGCCGGCTGAGCAGTCTCGGCTCGGTCACCTCCGGCGGCAGTCGGCACAGATGGGCGCGGCTCGTTGCTGGAGGCGCGGTCGAGCTGAGGCTGGTCGCCCGCTCCGTCTTCTGGCGCCTCCATCTCATCTCCGTCCTCCGCCTCGCCTTCCTCCTCGGCGCTGGAGCCAATCACCTCCGCCGAGTCCTCGTCGTAGTCCGGGTTCATCCCGAACCACTCCGGCGGCGCCTCCTGGCCGTCCTCAGCCCGCTCAGGAACAAAGACGCTGGTGTCCGTATAGTCGGCGATCGCTGCCGCACGCTCAACAAGGGCATCTTCCGCAGCCAGCAGCTCCGCCTGAGCCTCTGACCGGAACGCAGCCAGCCGGTCCAGATCCAGCCCTGGATACCACGCCTTGGCAAATTCCAAGGCCCGGCGCGCTCCAGCACGGGCCGAGGAACCCTTCCAAGCCTCAAGACGGCCAGCTGCGACCTCCAGCCAGTCAGCAGTCCGACTAGGAGTGCGCAGAACCGGCATGTCCGGCCACAGGGCAGCAACCGCCTGGGCACCGACGCGTTGAAGCCGGCGCAGCATCCGATGGGCAGGCCGCAGACGAGCCTCGATGCTCACGAGCTGCTCATCGAGGGTCCGGGGGGCATTGACAACAATCTTTGCGCCACTCGCCCTCCGCACCTCGCGATCAGCCTCGATGGCTTCATTGGCCGCCTGCGTATGGCCAGGGAAGAAGTCTGCCAAGACGGAAAAGGAGCAAGTCAGAAAACCGGCAGTCAGCCTGACCTATAGTCGGCAGCTCAAAGAAACAAAGAAAGAGAAACTCACCATCGACGATGTCCTCGATTTCATGGAAGCCGGAGGTCAGCAACGCCTCCTTGTCAGTCCAGGAGGAGCGTTCACTCTCGAACTCGGCCAAGAGAGCAGTCTCTCTCTTCGCCGCTTCATCCTGCGCCGCCTTCAGCAGCGCCTTCTGCTCTGCCAGCTGCGTGGCCAGCAGGTCGCGCTCTGCGGCGAGCTTGTCGCACTCCTCCCCTTTGGCACGCAAGGCCGTGTCGGCCGCGCCCAACTGCTGTCGGAGAGTAGCGTTGGCCTCTGAAGAATAAAAAGGAAAAAGGGCGTTAAGTCGTAAACTAAGAAGGTCGCTAGGAAGATCCGGCCCGACTGCTCAGCAGTCGGCCCGAATCTCGGGGACTACAGCCCACGGGTGCGCCAACGCGCCCCCGCGAAGAAGAAACAAGACCCACTTCGGCTCCTCGACAAGTCGGCGGTCCGCTTACTCAGCTCCTCAACGTTGCGGTTGAAGGCAGTGGCGCGGAGGTTGTGATATTCCTGTGATAAGCATTTCGAGACAAAGATAAGCATTTGGAACTCACCAAGTAGAGTTCCGAGCCGCCTGCTCAGCAGCCGACCCGAAACTCGGGGACTACACCCAGTTGGTGCGCCGGCGCGCCCCCACAGAGAAGAGCAAGAAAAAACTCAAAAAGAATCGTACCCGGACGGCGGCTCGCGACGCCAGGTGCGCCTTGGTGCAGTTGTGGATGGCGTAGCCCTCGGCCTGCAACTTCGCCTGGACATCCGGAAGCGCCTGGTTCAGCGGGCCTGTGCCGCCTCCTTGCACCCACCCAGCAGGCGCGGCGCTCATCGCCTCGGCGTCGGGGATGGCCGAGCCGGCGGCGCCGGTCTCCAAGGGGCACGGCGCAGAAGTCGCCTTCTCAAGATGACGGCGTGCTGGCGAGGCGACTTGAAGAAGCAGGCTCGCCACGGCCTCGTCTTCAGTCGGCGGCACCGACGGGTCCGCCTGCTGTTTGCCTCGCGCGACCTCAGACAGCGGCGGAGGCGGCGGGGGCGACGTGGCCGTGCCCGACAGAGAAGTCTCGGCGCTGTCCCTCTCCATGATGGGGAACCCGCCGCCAGCTCCCTCCGTCTGCCCCGTGAGCTCCGGCAGCGGCGGCGCGGAACTCAGCGGGGTGACAAGAAGCGCCGAGTGGAGGCGCGCGGCCTCCTCGGCCTGCCGCTTGGCTGTGGCTGCGACTTCGGTTTCTTCCAGCTTCCTCTGAGCGGAAGCTGCCGCCTTCTCGGCCTCCGCCTTCTCCAGGCGGGCGGCCTCTTCTTCGTCGCGCTTCTCCCGCGCATTCCTCTTCGTCGCCTCTCGGAGGTCGGCTGCAGGGTCAATCCGCCGAGTATTGGCAGACGTTTCTGCCGACCCCATGACGGAGGCAGCGGCGACTCTCTCCAAAGTAAGAGGAGCCCTGATGCGAAGAATACGTATGAGAAAATTGAGCAAGATTTATCAGAAGGAAAACAAGACGAAGCAAAAGCACTTACGCGGAGACCAGCGGCGGCTTCTTCACTTCCTTGCGGAAGCGGTTAGCCTTGGCGACCGCCTCTTCCCGCTTGGTCGCGGCGGCCGTCCCCTTGAGCTTCTTCGACCGGCCGCTTGGCAAGCTCGGCCCGGCCTGGCGCTTCCTCGCGCCGCCTCGACCGCCCAAGACGGCGGAAGAGCTCGATCCTGGGTGGCCGGCCTTCGGCTGGCGGCGGGGGACGACTTCCTCTTCGCCGACATCCCCAGGCCAGTCGGCGAAGGTGGCCGAGGGCCTGAAGTCGTCGGCCTCTCCTCCTCCTCCGCCTTCGGCGTCGGCCACCATCGTCGCCACCCCCAAGTCAGGGTCGTCGGCGTCGCTCTTCGCTCGGTCGGGAACGAACTCACGGGCCGGCCCCGTGGTCCCAGCCGAGGGCTGCATGAGGGGGTTCTGACTCAAAAGAGCCAGAAGGATCAGAGGATGAACTCAGCCGAGAAAGAAAAGCAGAAGAGGAAAGAAGACGACTTACCACCGGTGGGGGGTTGGCGCGTGAGTATGGCTCCTTGCCGAACTGCCAATCCGCCGTAAGGTTGCAGTTCGCCAGGAAGTTCACCATGTCCGCCACCTCCCCGGGGGGCATGTCCTTCGAGCACATCCGACTGGGGTCCCGATGGCCGCTCATCTGGCAGATCATATGAGGCCGGTCTTGGAGCGGCAGGACTCGGCGCGCCATGAAGGCGGCGAGAAGGTCGGCCCGGTCGTCCCTCCATTGCGTCGGCAAGACGGAGTCGCGACAGCGGCACCGCCAGCGGAGTGGCGTCTGGCTCGGTAGGACCAGCTGGAAGCCTCCCGCCAGCGCGCGCCCGGCCGTAAAGGCGGCAGGTTGACCGATCGCCCTCCGGGCGATGTTCTTTAGCTAAAGTATGGCGCTGCCACATCTTCACCGACTTGATCAGCGCGATGGTGGGAAGGATTGTCCGCCACCGACCTCCTCATCGCGATTAAGGTGCCGCCTGAGCGGCACGCCGGCGGCGTCGCGTGCCAAGCTTGGCTTGAAGAATTCCCCACAGCTCGATGGTGGGGAGGGCGCCGAAAAGCCCTCGCGAAGGCGGCGGCGGCGGCCAGCAGCACCACCGTGTTGGAGTGAGGTGGTGCGGCTGGAGCCCGTGGAACTCCAGGAACAAGCGGAAGAAACCGCTCGCCGGCAACCCCAGGCCGCGCATGAGGTGCGAGCGGAACACGACCCGCTCGCCCTCCTCCGGCGCCGGCGTTATTTCGCCCGCCGGCGCGGCGCGGGTCTGCACGAGGTGCTTGCCGGGGAGGCGACGCGTCTGGCGGAGGAACTCGATTTGGTCATCGTCGACCTCGGACTCGTCCCAAACGCCGGAGCGCGTGGCGGGGGGAGTAACGGCGGAGGAAGAGCTCAACTCCGCGGCACGGCGCGGCTCGGCGCAACGGCAAGAGGAAGAGGAGGCAAGAAGGAGGATGGGCAAGAGGAAGCGGGGGAAGCAGGGAGATGGGCGCGCGTGTTTCGCCGCCCCGCCTCCCCCGCCTACTTATAGCCTCGTGGGCTGAGAAGCCGATGGGGCGGGCGTGAGATTAACAGCGCCCAGCACCCCACGACCCCCACGATTTAACCCACGACGTTACTGCGCGCAGTAACGCCGTGGGAACCCCAACCGCCCGCACGGCCGCAACGGATCCGTTCGAGCCCCAAGGCGCAATGGTGGCGGGCCCCGCCTGACAGCCCGTCCTGTCACGCGCGTGGGCGGGCAGGCCGGCCCAGCCACGTGGCGTCGCACGGCAGGTCCACAACGGGCCGCCGCTAGGAAGCTTATCAGACACGCCGTCTGGTTCCCCCTGCGACTTTCGAGACCCTGTGAGGAGCAAGACGGCCTCCTGCGGGGCCGACTTCAGCTAGTCGGCCTGGAGGAGGACGGCAAGCAGGGCCCAGATTCTTCCACTAAGGGAATGAAGCCGTTGAGGCTCCTCGACGTTTTGCCCTCGGCGCCTCACCAGCTTCGGGGACTACTGTCGGAGTAATGGGCCACGGGTAGGCAAACCCGAGCCCCCGCACCCTTCGAAACATCGGGGCGGGCTGCGCCCCTCGAGACCTCAAGACGAAGAGCTACTTTCTGAGGGTCAGCGGCGGAGCCACTGACTACCCCTCGCGGCCGAGTCCCAGAGGCGGCCTTGAGGAAAGCCGACTCCCAACTGGCGATCTCCAGAGAGGCCGGCTATGGGGAGTCGACCCCCGACTCCAACCACCCTCGACCCACGCAACTGCAGACGTGATGGGGTGTGGCTGCCGCATGGCCCATCCCTGCCCCGCTCACGAAGGGCGGGCATGGCCACAGTGCGCCGTACTGACGGAAATCTCCGTTCGGCGTGGCACTGTAGCCATGCCGGCCCTGACATCAGCCCCATGAGCAGACCCCTGTGCCCACGACGGCCTGTCTGTACGGTCGGAGACAGCGGGGCCCGCCTGTCGGCGGAGGTACTAAAGATGGCGAGAGCGCCACAAGACGGCCGAGACCAGAGACGGCCCCAGGGAGTCGGCCGACCCCTCCCGAAAGTCCCGCGTGCCATTAACCAGACAAGACGGGGAATGGCAACAGTGATCGCCCGTCAGGCGGCGTCACTGTAGCGATGACCCCACGACCAAGCCAACGTCATCAGAAGCACGGCTACAGTAATCCACAGCCGGCAAGACACGCTAGCGGCGGACAAGGCCTGTCGGCCCCATGCGGGGCCCGTTGACGGGGTCCGCTAGTCAGCGGGCCCCAGCAGTCGGCGGAGAAGACGGCGACCTGAGAGACAGACGGTTGGGACCCGCGCCCAGCCGGATTACCATTGTACCCCCAGGGGTAGGCCTATATAAACCCCCCGGGGCACCCATGCAAGAGGTTGGACCCTAATAGTTTTAGACACAGACAGAGGGAAGAGAAGAGCTAGCCGTGCCCTTCTCCTTCCTCACCTAGAACAGCTCAAGGAGCAACCCTGTACCCACTTCGATATAGTGATCATGCGGAGACCCCGCAGAGCAGCAGTAGGGGTATTATCTCCACGGAGAGCCCCGAAGCTGGGTAAGATTCGTCGCCGTGCATACCTTCGCCTTATCCCGTTTCCAGGCACCGGCGACGTTCTACTCACCCCCTCCATGATAAGCCATCCTTTGGCATATGTCGCACCCAACCCCCGACACGTCTTCACTTTTTTGGCCAGCGCCCGCACATGAACCAAGCTATCCCACGCTCCATTACTACATGCACATTAACTGTCTCACCGTTTTCTAATCCACCATCATGACCCACATTCTCCCGAGAGAAACTGCAGCCACAAATGCACGTGAAACTGACCAATGCAGCGTCTATTTCCATCGGTTGGTTTCCAGGTGGTTCATCCCTTGAGTTTCTTTTCTTAATAATAGCCTCCACAAATTTCAAAAAGAAAATAATAGCCTCCACCATGTAAATATACTTCCGTGACGTTCTTCTCCTTTCCTACTTCAAATACATGGGCTCCTTCACATCCTCCCTCCGCCAATGTCCAAAACAATGGAGGGAGGTCTACAGATGCTTTGTACTGCAGCGCATCTTCTTAGCTCAAGCAGGTAATTATGGTCCCAATCGAGTGGTTCGCTCCCAGAGCCCCTATATGAAAAAACAAAATTCCAAAATGTGGCATGGCATGCTACCATGGATTTGCTTCTGTGGGATTAATTTGTTTGTCTCCTTCCTGGCAGGTCTCAATGGAGTTGATCTCATGCCATTGTGGGGTGTATTTCGGCTGGTGCTTTATTCACAAGTCTACTGCTCCATACCTGCAAGGAAGTGATCCGTGTTATATATTGCTGCTACTGATTTGTTCAACTCATCCTGAACTTTACACATTTGATTACAGGTGGTTATAATATTTGGTAAAGCATTGAAACATTATCCCAACTTCTGTTTCATGATCCGTCGGACAGGGAGGTGCGACCACGCCTCCTCTGTCGTGCCGATTCGTGGGACATGCTGATGGGTACGTCATCGCCTGTGCGCGGGAGCCTCCTCCACCTTGCCGGGACACTGGACACATCGCCCGTAATTCGAGAGACAGCACAATACATCACATATATAGACATTTTCTAATAATTCTTACAAAAAGTGTGTCCACATGTTGCGATTTATTGCTTTGTTTTCTTTTGTATTATGGATAGGTAATAGACAGATGTTGCAATAAAAAGTCATTTGATCTGAAGGAATGACTGCTTTCAGTGCCAAATATTTTACATTTGAAATCATTTCTCCATTATGTTAATGGGTCATTTTATTCTCAGTTTGTAAATATAATTTGCAAATGATGTCCCAAGATTTGACGAAGCTAACCATGGCATTCGTTGGCCAAATGTCAAGGTTGTAAATACCACGTGCATGTACCTATCCACTGTCATGGCGAATATATAATTGTAACATTTATTTTTGAAGCATAATTGTAACATTTATAGTTTATTAGTATCTAAATATGAGAAAAAACATGGCATAGGTTTTTTTTTTGTTTTTACCCCTGTGTTTCTGCATTGTCACGGCTATAATATAATCCTACACTTTTGCACCTCCTATGCTACTAAGTTCCGCAACAACGTGCGGGGGTGTCGTCTAGTAGAAGTAGAGAGGCTGCACATACGCATGCAGATTGGCCTATCTCTCTCTCGGTGCTTCACACACCCCGCGTACCGTGTGGGAAACAACACAAATGCATGGTGCACAAGAAACTCCTAGACAGGCGCTGCGCCAACTGCGGCACCTCATGTTAACACCTCATGTTGACACGCCTCCTGGGGTATGGTGCTGGACGTCCATGTCAATGGTGCTCGAGGATGGGGCTGACTGGAGGCGTCCAAACTGGAGGCGTCAGAGGCAACAGTGATCGCCCGTCAGGCAGCGGCCGCCACAGTTTGAATACGACGGCCGCGGGTGACGGCCAAGATCCGGACCAAGCTTCAAGCCTTCAACAAGGGAGGCTCGATGTGGCGTCTCTCCGGAGCAGAGGAGGCGTGGGAGAGATGTGCCGGACCTCAGCACTAGTGCTTCCATCTACCAGGAGCAGATATATAACAGTATTCATCTACCGGAAGCCAAAGCACATTGAGGAGGAACTTGTTGGAACCACTTCATCATCAACATATTTACAAGACAGAGTCCACTACTCAGAGTCTCACACACAGCTGACAGCACCACCTGTACAGTCCAAACTAGAGTAACATCTTCATTAAAGTCCACAACCGAACTACATACATATTCAGTGTGCACTTAACCACATACACATATTCAGAAAACAGGGTGCAAAAAGACTAAGTGGTAACAGTTTCAGTAGCACTACAAAACTATATTTGGGTATATATACTTCTACATTTGAATAGGATAGTACAGAGTTACAGACTACAAATGGATAAGCCAGCTACTCTGAATTTGTGTGGACACAGTGTCACCGTCTAAGTGTCAAAATCCCAGGACGTGTTCAACAAAGTTGTAACATCTTAACCATGGCCCTTTCTCTCCCTCCAAATCTTTCTCAGTCTGCATCTGAAAATATCTCTGTATCAAATTTATAGGATATGCGTTTGTGAGTAAATTCACTCAGAGACTTGTATGCATTTCTCAGAGACTTGTATGGCGGATCTGAACATTATATTTCTGTTTCAAATACTTTTGCTGGAATATTTTTTTTTTTACTTCCCCTTGTCATATCTTTTAAGATTCTATATAAGCTCTTTAGGAATGTTGGCTCCTGGTCCATCAGGGCTTTGGGGAGCTGGCGGGCCCATCTATAAGAGAGTGGATCGCTCATGCATGATTTGTTTGGGTCCACTCCAGACAAACGTGACACTCATATATTGATTTTTGTCTTACACATGAGATTACCACAACCAGCCACAAAACAATTTGGTTCACCTTGCAGATAGATATTGCCTCTATCGAGCAAGAGCGACGCCAACAAAAAGGAAAGATCGTCGGTGCAATTAAAAGTCAGCTTAACTCATGTGAAACACACAACGAAACCACCAACCATAATATCATGTCTGAACAACGGCGCGGCAAAACACGTGTCACCCTCTAGTCCGCGTATACAAGGCTGAAGGACTAAAGCCTTTGATGGTACGAACACGGACGATGGCTAGCCACTTGGCTTGAACCCCTTGCAGTCCCTGTTCATCTTCCTAAACAAAATCACCGCAGTCGTGCTCATGCAGATCGAGTCTATTTGAGTAATTCTTCTACATCTTCGTCATATTTCCCCTTCCTTTGGCTACTCGCTCCATCTGCCATCTCGCCTCCTTTCTCACGAAACCCGCCATCCCAAACTGAGATCGCATGCAATTCATAGCAAAGGTTTGATGGATGGGACTTGCGATCGGCCGGTGGAAAACTCTTGGCGATGGCACCGTAGAGGAAGCCTAAACCCTCGCCCGAGCGCCAGGGAAAAAAGCCCAACTTTGAAGTGTACAAAACCATTCCACTTTCAACACGAAATCACTAATTGAGGAGTATTCCTTCCTACGATCACTTCCACCTTTCCAGTTTGCAACAAGTCATGTGCGCCACTTGTCGCAACCTGGGAGTTTTCCCTTTTTTCGTACATTCGTTTATTCAAAACGTTTTATCTCTTAAACCGCGTCCAAATATCAAACCGTTTTTGTTGTTGGATTCCTTGCGTCGAAATTTTCAAAACTGGATCCCATGTTGATAGGTTTTGACGAACTTTTTCTTTCATGAAAGACCGGACGAAAAAAACCAGAAGAAAGAACAGTGCCTCTCGCGGAAGGAAAAGAAAAGAGAAAACACTTTTTTCTTTCTCGTCCTCTCACGAAACCAAAACCATGCCTCATGAAAAAAAAGAGAAAACATATTTTTTTTCATTGCGGAGGCACGACCATGTCTTTTGCGGAAGCAAAATCGTGCCTCTTGCGAAAGAAAAAAAAAAGAGAAAACGCATTTTTCTTCCATTTTCGAGAGGTGCGGCTGTGCCTCTCACGGAAGCAAAACCACGCCTCTCACGGAAGGAAAAAAAAGGAGAAAACACGTTTTTTTCGCTTCCGAGAGGTACGTCATCCTCTCACGGAAGCAAACCCGTGCCTCTCGCGGAAGGAAAAAAAGAAGAGAAAACGCGCCTTTTTTTTGTTTCTGAGAGGCACGGCGAAAATAAAAACTGCCTCTCACGGAAGCAAAAAACCGTACCTCTCGCGGAAGGAAAAGAAAAGATAAAACACTTTTTTCTTTCTCGTCCTCTCACGAAACCAAAACCATGCCGCATGAAAAAAAAAGAGAAAACGTGTCATTGCGGAGGCACGACCATGTCTCTTGCGGAAGAAAAAAAGAAAATGCATTTTTCTTCCATTTTCGAGAGGTGCGGCTGTGCCTCTCACGGAAGCAAAACCACGCCTCTCACGGAAGGAAAAAAGGAGCACGTTTTTTTCGCTTCCGAGAGGCACGTCATCCTCTCACGGAAGCAAACCCGTGCCTCTCGTGGAAGGAAAAAAGAAGAGAAAACGCGCCTTTTTTTCTGTTTCTGAGAGGCACGGCGAAAACAAAAACTGCCTCTCACGGAAGCGAAAACCGTACCTCTCGCGGGAAAAAAAAGAGAAAAAATGTTTTTTGCATTTTCGAGAGGCATGGCCTTGCCTCTCACGGAAGCAAAACCGTGCCTCTCGCGAAAAGCATAAACCGTGCCTCTCCTGAAAGGAAAAAAACAAACATATTTTTTTTCTGTTTCTGAGAGGCATAGCCGTATCTCTCACGAAAGTAAATTCGTGCCTCTCGCGAAAAAACATGTTTTTCAATGCAAAAGAAATATTGTTTTTGAAATTTTTTGTTCCAAAACCTAAGAAAGACCGATGGAAAACCAAAATACCAGAAAAACCTGGAAAACCGTATAAAAAGCCAAAAACGCATGTGTAAAAGAACCCGAAGAAAAGATTCAAAATGCGACACATGGCAGCGGCCTGAGAGCACGCCAAGTGGCGCGCTCTTAGCCCACCCCTGAAGAAGCGCTCGCCAACTAGTTGTTTCCCTTTCAACATCATCCTGCATCACAGAACCTTTCTCTCTCTCACACACACACACTTACTCACGTCCGCGGAAAGAAATGCACAAACGAAATGGGCCCCAGAAGGCGGGAAGCTAGAGAGCAAAATGGCTTAGCGAGAAGGAACGATGGGCCGTCGGCCCAGCGCTCGACTTCTCTCTGTCTCTGTCGACGATTTTCTTAAAAAGAAAAAAAAAACAAATCTCTGTCGAAGAAAGGGAAAACAGGACAGAGATCCATCCATGCCGCCGCCCTCCACCACAGCTCCACGCCGCCGGCGGCGAGCCTCCGCCACCGATCTATCCATTCTTCTCCCTTCGCTCATCCCCGCTCTTCTCCGCCACCTTCTCGCGGGCTTCAGCAACCGCGATTTCCTCTTCCCATAAGCAAGGGAGGGGACAGGAGCACCGGCGGCAGCCGGAGAGCATGAATGTGGAGGCCCCGCGCGCATCGGCATCGGCGTCGAGGCTTAAGCCCTCACAGTTCTGTCCACAGTGAATTAGAATCTCTTCAATGAAAGTACACTTCAGTGTGCAGGCTGTTGAGTTATGTGAAACTGAAACTTTTTATCATCGGCTAATTTTTTCCCTGTGACATCTGCACTACTTTCGTATACATGTTAATTCTTTCTGGTGAAAGTGAAAGCTAATTTTCTTTCTCCAATCCAGATATGTCGATTGGGAAGGGAGGATTTGAAAGGCACGGTTTTGATGGAACCTTCAGTTAATGCACAATAAGTGTTCATCCCGGACATTGACACTGTAACTGATATTGTGTTTGTGTATGCACCAGGGAAGGTAAGCATCAAACTTAAACACTGGATACAGTACATGCTTACTGTTCGATCCCTAACCTCTTGGCAAGTAGGCCAATACTGTGTACTCCAACTGTTCTGCAGGCAAGTGCGATAATATTCGGTCTTAACTACTGTCCTTCACATCGAAAAGGCACTGGAATTTCTGCATCAAGGTGGTGTTACCCAATCTGTTGCCTCATGGTAAGTTATACAACAATGTGCATCATTGTTGATGCGTCTGCTTTTAATGTTATCAAAATTAAAAGGGGGGAGATTGTCCACCTTTTGCACATTGGTTACTACAACTCTGCTGAAGGGCTATCTATGCTTACAATCCATCAACAGTTTCTATATTAGCCAGTCCTCTGTTCCGTACTTCCACTAGACCATCTCCCAATGGTTAAATATTTGACACAAAATGGTAAATACTACACAATCATAATATAAATAGTTGTATTCATGACCTACTGGAAAGAAAAGGTGTTCAGATATCAAATCCTAGATACCGGGAGAGTAGACTTGGCAAATAAAATCCGAGAAGAAGCTTTAGTTATCTCCCAAATATTGTTGCCACAAGATTCTCTGCTTGCTGGCTCCTATATGTTTGCAAGGGTAATTCTAGGCAGAAATTTTGGCCTGAAGCGAAAGCAGAATATACTTCATAAATTCATGAATATATAGTGGTCAAGTACCAAAGTAGGCAACACAAATTAACAGGAAAAGCCCTACAGCATCAATTTTAATGTTGATTATATCACACTTCTTTCAACATAATGTACGTATGAAAAGAAAGAAACTGGTAAATAAGGGTGACAACAGTACTTTTTTGGGTTCTGGTGGCATGGAAGCATGTACGCAATGGAAAATGAGAATGTGAACTGTCGAAACTTATAATAAGCAAGTGGTTATGATGTTCATAGTCAAACCCTGGTCTCCGCTAGTACCAATGAAGTAGTTTTGCCTAAGTTAGTCAAAGATATGCCCATAAAGTAGCAGAAGGTAACCAGGCATATACTCGGAATCTAACCCCACATAGCCTTCCGAATGATTTGTTCAATATCAGACTTTACGGTTGCTTCTGGCAGAGATCCTTCATAACGAGAGACTGCCCTTTGTGCAGCAATCCAAATAGGAAGATCTGCACCTGGTAATTGATCTGGCGTAAGCCTGTCCCAAGAGTAGTTTTCTATCAACAACAGTGAATTCTCTGCATAAGTTTGCTCTTTCAGCCAGAGGTTCAGTTTATCAATCCAGATATGAAATCATGAATCAAACTATAGACAGAAGGTATTGACTCCTCACCTTTACATCAAAAAATCTATACATAAACATGCCATACCTGATACTTCTTTTGCCCGTTAGATCTCCTGGACATCATGTACGAGATGGGCATGAATTGCTGCCAGGATATAGCTGCACCATCAGAGAAAAATAACACTAAATGGAAATGAAACTCTAAGAGGCAAAAAGGGAAGTGCCAAAAACCAGTTGCAAATGCTACAGAGTTTGGCCCCTCCTCCTTTTTCCGGGCTTGAGACCGGCTATGCAACATGAAGCGTACCATCATCTTAGCATAGGCGGAGTTATACCCCCACTCTACACACCCCCATATACACATCGAACCCCACTAAACCAAAAACCAAAACCCAAAGAACAAGACACACACACGCGCATGCACAATCTCCAAAACCAAGACCCAAGATACAAAAACAAACGACACACACCAAATAAATGGTAACGAAACCCCAAGACCCTCTTTTAGAATTCTTTTTCTGAGTGAACAACGAAGTAACACACTACTCAACCCTCAAAACAAACTTTTTTTGTGTGATTTTTTTTTTCCATTACTACGAAAGGCAGAGAAACAAATTTTTTGTCTGATTTTCGTTTTCTTTACTACAAAAGGCATTAAAACAACCCAACATTTTTTTTGGAATTTTTTCTTCTGTTAAAAAATGAGAACATAGAAAAAAAAAGCACTTCTTTTTGGCTTTGTGTGGTTTCATTTTCCATTTTTTGAAAATACAGTAAAATAAATAGATATTTTTTGTGTTTTTTCCTTTGCTTAAAACACAATAAATAGTAGAGCGAACAAATGAAAGCCTCCTGATAATTTTTTTCTTTTTCCACGGTGATTTGTTAACACCGCTGTCAGCCTGCATATATGGAGTAATTCTCAGTAAATGTATACTTGGAGTACCAATGGTTACTATTTAAAATGATGAGAAAGATATATGTATCGTGCACGCAGATTGGTAATCAACTTTTCTTTTTACAGTTAATCGGCAATTCCTGTTATTTTGTCTAGTCTATAAAATAATTAAAGAAAAAGACAGGGAAGGGAGCGTGCATACCTTGATTCCCGCAGGTGGAGATGCACGGCAAGCTTAGCTCCGTGAGAATCTGGAAAAGGGGAAAAAGGAAATCCGTGAGATACATGGCTAGCTGCCCCTGAAAAATGAATAAATAAACATACACTTAGTTACCTCCAACTTCTTTATATCCTCTAGTGTGATATAATGTCTAAGGCAGTTGGGAAGCACATGAATTGCACGCTTCGCAGTTTCCCTGGCCTTCTTGTGGTCCGCAGGAGGGGCATATAAAGTGACTATGACTTCCTTAAGCAAAGGGAGGTTCCCTAGGCTACCAAAGTCGAAGCCAAAGCTAATGCCATCATCATTGGACTCTGCTACAACGCTGAACTCAAGAGATTCAAGGACCGGCATATCTCCCTCTTGAAACGAGCCAAGCGTTGCTTGTGTCTTGAAGACCCTCAGCTTGGGGAAGGCACCTGCACCACCCATGGTGTCATGATGTGGAGCTGAACTCGTGACGAGCTTGAGGGAAACAAGCTCGCGGAAACTTCCAAAGACCTCCAGATCTGGACCGAATATTCGCAGTTTTAAATGGGACAGGTTTGGAAGAAGTGAGGGATTGATCCTTGCCACCAGCCCAGGTTCATCGTAGGCCATGTGTAGAAAACGGAGTTGTGGAGAGAGGGCATACCGTTCCCACGGGTTCTCTTCATGATGGGAAATTCTACACCCTAAAACTAAACTAATGTCTATGACTTGGATCTTGCTCACTTTGGCTACGGACTCCGCCCAACCATTCATTGCGCGATCATTGGATAATTTTAAAATTCCAGAAATGTAGAGCTTCCTCAACTCTGTCAACTTGCCCAGCTCTGTCACAAAGTTGTCATCGTCAACTTCTCCTAGGCTTAGCTCTTCTAGAGAAGTCAAATTTCCGATCCAGTATGGCAATTCAATGTCTGTTTCGCAGATGTTCAAGCACTTGAGTTGACTTAGTCGACCAATACTCTCTGGAAGTTCACTTATGCTATTTCTACCTAAGTCCAATACCAACAAGAACTTTAGATATCCTATTTCCTTTGGCAGCTCACCGATATCCATGCTCGATAGTTTGAGGTGCCTCAAGTGAACTAACTTTCCAACATGCTCAAGATGACTAGGATGGTGTGAATCATAGGGGCCTTCCAAAGCTAGGACACGCAAAACTTCAAAGCATGAAAGTGATGGCAACATCTCAACATTACACATGGCATTAAGTGACCTTGCTTGTAATGTAGACATGCTAGCCATAGGTTGGACTCTATATTGAATAGCTAGCCTACGAGCGTTGCAATGTGAAGCTGTATATTGCTCATCACTGGCCAACACAGTAACAAACTTTTCTTCCTTTGACAATAGGCATATCATATCCAACATCATGTCATGGACGCGACATCCAGTTATAGTGCCAACATGCATTTCCATGCCTAAATATAGGGCCTCCTCTACGGGCATTATCATGCTTTTGTTTACCAACTCATTGAAGTACCTCTCACCAATCTCGAATAGTCCTACCCCTGGTTCCTCATGGATAAAACCTTCGGCCACCCACTTCCATATCAAACTATCTTTTTCAATCAGATGATCTTCAGGATATATGCTCAGATACAATAAGCAAGTCTTTAGGTGACAAGGTAGATCATAATAGCTAAATAAAAGTATTTTTCTCGTGTTCTCCACGTTTTCGTTTTCTTCATCCCCAAAACCAATTGAAGTGTATACCTTAGACCAAAGCTCCATGGGTTTACCAACAAGCAAACTAGCGATTGTGATTATAGCCAATGGTACACCACCACATTTATGTAAAATTTTATCATATACCTTTGCTGGAAGATGATTAGGCCATTCTATTGCAGCACAAGATAATCTTCTATGAAATAAATCCTTGGATAAATCAAGAGAAAGTGGTTGTAGCTTGTATACTTCACTGGCCATTGCGGCAACTTCGAGTATACGAGTAGTTGTGATTATCCTGCTTCCACAATTGTTACACACCAAAGCGGTCTTGACCAGTTCCCATGTTTTTGTATCCCATATGTCATCAATGACAATCAAATACCTGTCATCGCCATCGATAACGCAGGGGATATAACAAATTAGTGGAAATATTTTATAAGGCCCCTAAGTATACAAAATATCTTTGAAAAGAGGATGCATGCATATTAGCCTACTTGTTGAGGAATCTAAAGTTGCATCGTTGAATCAGGAGATGGAGGGGTCCAGGAGAGAGACATGTATGCACGAGCCAAGTTTAATTCCATTTCATCATCCAGAATTCTAGTTTTGATTAACAAAATTTCCAAATCTAGATACTTTCAACTCTTGGATATATTTTTGAATTAACATCAGTTGTAAGCAGTACTAGAATATATGAAACAACGGCGAAGATTTGACATAAGTCCCAGCCCAAATTATAGTAAAGAAGATAGAAAAACTTGATATAATACATTATCATGCGCAAGCAAGTACATATTTTTTTTGCAAAATACACAAGAATGATGATAGGACATCGAAACCCTTATCTTGTAATATGTCCCAAACCAAATTTTCCACTCATCTCAAACTCATTTCTTCTCAGGGTCGATGCTATTTTTTCCCCATTTACTATTTGATGTATATGAAACTACATAACACAGTGCATACCTCTTGTTCTCGGAGTTCAACGATTGGTTGCCTTTCATGCAACCCCCTATTTACTACTTGAAGCATATGAAATTACATAATAGGTCGCGTACCTTTTATTCTCGAGTAATCCTCGGAGTTTGTTGATTAGCTGCCTTTCATCCAACTCCAAGTACTTTTGTCCAGAAATTTCAAGGAGTATACCATTGAGAAGTTTCTTCACGCTAGGGTTCCGTCCTACCAGAACAAAAGCACAACAATCAAACTGCGCTTTAAGCTTATCATACACTGCTTTGGCAATAGTTGTCTTGCCAAGTCCTCCGAATCCAAAAATAGAGAGTATCTTGAGTTGCTTGGACACATCACCATCCCCATCACTCATCATCTTGGTTAGCTCATTCAATGCATCATCAATACCAACGAGCTCTTTCTGGTCCTTGTACAAATCCAATAGGCGAGGGTCAACAGTGATTGCGCCAACTGGATTAACAGCCACATCGTTGACCCGGTACCTATCACGTCGGTCAGCCGCCTCCTTGACGCGGACCTTGATGTCTTTGATCTCATCCGAGATCTCATGGCGAGTCTTGCTCTTGCTGAACAAGTCCCCCATCTTCTTCATGAGCTTCTTGAGTTTGTGTGGCTTGATGGCTGGCTCAGCTCCCTCGACGCGCACCAGGAACTTGTCGACGATGTCCTCCATTATGAACGACAAGTCCCTGACTTCATTGGCCCAGAGCTTGACCTGCTTGTCGAGCTGGTCTCGTGGCACGTCCCCAACCTTGCGGAGGGCAGCATACATGCTCTCTAGCTCTCTCTTTAGATACTCAACATCTTCCTTGACGCCCGTCTGCAGCTTGTACTCCTTCGTGAGGAGGTCACCAAGCTTGAGGAGCAGGCTGCCCATGGCCCCCGTCGCAAGGTCCATGGTCGCTCTCAGCAGCTGGTTGCTCGACTTGTTTGTGCACAATAATGCTTTGTGTGTCTATGTGTGTGTGTTGGGGGGTGGGGGCAGGGTAAGTTATGTCCTCACACGCTCGTCTTTATAGTTGTTTCTAACTATAAAGTTGTCTTTACAGATCAAAGAAAGTTGTCTTCTATTATCATATATTTTGCCCACTTTTTTCCTCGGGAGCCCTGCAGCTAGCATATATCAAGTGTACATGGTACAACGTGCATTGGTTCAGCTAATCGTGTGGATTTATGCTCTGACCGTGCTAAATGCACATGGTACAACGTGCATTGGTTCAACTAATTGCGTGGGTCTAACCTTTGACAATGTTAATTGCACATGATACTACGTGCATATATGTGCTGTGTATCAAGGCTTAATGGTTGTCTTAATTCAATAAATCCACCCATTTCAAAATTTTGACAACTAGTACCCCATTATGTTTATATATGTTGAGCATGGAAGAACTATCATTAAATTTGTTTTGCAAAATTCTCTTGTGTGATATATTCTTTAAATATTCTGTAGACATATTACAGTCGAAATTGTAAAAAAGAAAAATCTATAGGCATATTGCTCTTTCATACTAACTCAGCATACATATGCATATACATGTACGAGTACCAAGAGCCCTGTTAACGTTGGTCTTTGAACAAATAAACCATTATTGCACTAGCTAACTACATATATACAAGTTGTTAGTTTTCTCCCTGTCGAAGATGCCAACCAGCTGTACATATATTGTGAGCTAATGCCAATTATCAGCAGAGAGTTGTGCAAGTTGAGACGTACTATCTTCAATTTAATTGCATATATATGCTAGTCAACTTCATCATCAATGCTCACGGCACCACTTTGAACGGGAAGCGAAGCTTCCTTGTGGTCAACCTGGCAATCAGGCACTGTCCTCCTGTTATTCACTCTGTTCCATATATGTAATTCACGCCATCTCGAGAGGTAAGCATGCCCTTTTAGCAGCACTGAAACAAAGTTCATCTATCATATGTATCACAAAATTCAAGTTTCGTGGAACAAACGACGAGTGGTGATGAAATAGTACCGTGACTAATTCAAAATCTACTTGCACAACTACTTTGCGGCACATGATTTTGTATCTTTATTTCTGAAACTCTGTGTTTGGATTTGACATTTTAGGACATGATATTATAGATGCACATTTTTGTTGCAATGTTATAAAAAACAGCCTGCCTTTTGCATGATCGGACCTAAAGGGAATATTTTATACCTATGTCCATTGGACACACACAGTATTATTTGCGCTTTATAAAAGTAATTTAGCTGTGAAATGTAAGCAACGACAGCATCAGTGATTAAAATGCTGCACTTCGTGCAATTAAGATCTCTGTGCATGCTAGCAAGGACAGCATCACTGATTAAGATGCTGCACTTAATTACTTAATCATGTGCCACACCTCTGTCACCCAGCTCTTCTCCCTTCTAGTTTAAGCCCATCTACGAGAGATGAACTGTGCATGATGGATGATGCCCTAGTTTAAATGGTCGGCGTATTTTAGTCCTACCAAACCGTATGACTCAGCGGCACCAGCCGAGTCTAATCCTGAACTAAATGATTTTCTTAGTGAGCAGCTCGCCCCATCGGTTGTCGAAGGGCCACCATCTAAACCGTGTCGGCATCCCAAGACATGTTCAAACATAGTTCCTGTCTTGCACGTCTAAGTCATGACACCTCTCTTAGATCTGAATTGATGCAGTGCTAAGCTTTGCTCGTTTTTCCCTCGAAAAAGAGGTTCCTTAAACTCCCAGTTGTTAATTGATTGATGCACAAGGTCATATATTAACTGAGAATTTTAAGAATACATGCAACCAAAACCGTCGGCTCTGCGCAAACGGGCTTCTCGTTTCGCAACTGAGATGCAGCGGAAGAATTTCTACTTGCAGGATTACGCTTGTGTTCTGTGTGCAAATTTACTGCTCGTATCTTCTTAGTGTCAATGCCTTCGATCTATCTGAGGGGCATCAGTTCAAGACTTCCTTCCAGTCCTTCAGAGAGCAGCTGGGCCTGGGCTGGGCAAACCTTTGTTGTTTCTTCATTGAGGTGCCTGGCTATTCTGATCAGTTGGCTGGGCCATTTGGGGCACAAGAAACCCAGCCGAACCTCCTTCTACAGATGCAGGCCAAATGTTAAAACCAGAGCCTGCCAATCATAATCATGACTTTTCAAGCATGGTTGAAGGCTATATTTGAATACTACTCTCTATTGTTATCTTTTGTTATTTTACTTTCAGGTACGACATTTGAAAAATTATATGTACATGCAGTAGGTGTAGGACACTTACTGTTTTCCCTTCAGAAAAGAAGTTCAGAAGAGTGTCTTTTTTTACTGGAAATTCAGAAGAGAATGTTTCCTTCAACTTCTTCAATGCGCAGTTTGGATATCCCATCTTAATGAAACTCAGAGAGGAAGAGGCAACCACATTGCTTTTGGCGCAGGTTGAATTGTTTCCACTTTCCTGGAAATTCAGAAGACTAGCAGGATTTTGGGGTTGGCAATGTCTACCTCCTCATTTTGGATGGCCAGGAGCGTGATTCGTTCCTGCCTTCCCGACCATGGCACCGTTCACCCGCCCAAGCCCCAAGCCAATAGGGGGCAGGGCGCCAAGATTTTTTTTTGGACAGTTTGGAAATTATGAAAGTTTGAAAAATTGTAGAAGTTCCAAATTCCTTAGTCTGAATTACTGACAGTTTTGAAATTTCCAAAGTTCTAGAAATTCAGAAAGTTGGAGCCGGATTTTCCAAAAGGAAGTGAATGGAAAGTTCGACCAAGGGAGACTTTTCAAAAAGAAATAACACCTTGTTGGAATTGGGCCGCTGAGGAACTAACTGGCGGGTGACCGCCAATTAGCATCGCCAGACAGGAGCTTAACCTCTGTTCTCAACAGAGAAAAAAGGAACTAGATCATCTATCACCTGGCAAAAACCGTGTGTAATTCTCAGTTAATCACCCTTTGTGGCACGCAGAACATTTTCCGAATAAATATGTATACCTTGAAAATATATACTCCCTCCGTCCGGAAATACTTGTCTTTAGAATGGTTGTATCTAGACTTATTTTAGTTATAGATACATCCATTTTCAACCATTTCTAAGACAAGTATTTCCGGACGGAGGGAGTACTAATCTTGGACACAAATTCAGATCCTAGAAATTCTCACTTGTCTACACGTGACATGAGTTGGAGAGAGAGAAATATCGTATTGTCTATCAACAACTGCTATACTCCTTGCCTCAAAGTTGGAAATTCACACGTGTCTTCTTTTTCAAATTCACACGCTATAGGTGTCTTCTTTTTTCCTTCAACTTCTCCAACGTACACCTGGGAGAGATCAAGCAAAATCAACAGCGGCTCCTATCAGCTGTAATTTTGGCCTCCGCTGTACGAACGAAACTTGATAGCGAGGTTTGATCACCCGGGTGCACAGAGAACCTAGCGCCGCCACCACCCCTCCCCCCCACCCCCTCCCGTTTCGCCGCCGCCAGAGGCTTCCGCCGGCAAATCTCGCGCTGAACCCAGGGACGGCCGCGGCGGGGCGTCTCTCTCAATCCAGCTAGCAGGGCTCGGCGACGCGAGGCCCTCTGCCGGCGGCGCATCTGGATGCGGTCGGTGGCGGTCTCATCCAGCGCGGGCTGCCTCACGGTGGTGGTTGCGAGGCGGTGGCGGGCGGCAGTGCAGCAGCGGTGTGGCGGCCGGTGGACCTGGTGACCTGGATCTGGATCCAGCGAGCCGGTCAGGCGCGGCGCCAGCCTGCAGGTGGCGAAGGGTAGAGGAGTTGGGCGGCGTGGTGTGCGCGCACGGGCTGCGTGGTCGTGCGGGGGTGCAGTCTAGCCGGTGTGGGATGCTCCTTGGCGCCCAGATCTGCTTTTCCTGAGCTCACCCGGCCAACCGGCGTTCGTGGCCACGACCAGGGGGTCGGCGGTGGATGCCGTCGACTGAGTTCGACTACGGTGGTGGTGGAGTGTGGTTGGAGGCAAGGGCTTGAATGCAGGTGGCAGCCGACAACGACCTGACTCCGGCTATGCAGGTGCTCGAGGTGAGCTTCTGTGTCAATGGAGCCTCATGCTAGTCCTAGTGGGGACGCTCGCCGTGGACTGGGTAGGAGGGCGGGGAGGTCTCGGGCTGCAGGGCACATCGGTCAGCTTCAACGGAGATGACGGGGACGGGATGCTTCAGGCGAAAGCCTTGTGTCGATCTTGTCGGCAACGATGACGGTGACGCCTTCGGGCGCCGTTTCCCTTCTTGAAGGCGTCATCGGGAAGCTACTGTTACCCTCTTAATCGTGTGCCCCGGGCGAAAGCCTCAGGTCCATCTTTGGATCGGACGACGACGGCGTCTCGATGTCGTTTCTCCCCCTTGAGGGCATTGTTTTTGGGGGCCACGGATCCGTGGTTGGCAGCTTGATGTCTGGATTGGAGTGGTTGTTGGGTTGTTGGTGTGCAGGGTGGTGGCGGTGGAAGTGATCTGTGGCGGCGACCAATCCCTTGGTCACCTCGGTGCTGATGGTTGACCTTATCTCTTGGGGGCTCGTGACGACAATGAGGTCTCAATGTTCGGTGCCCTTCGACGGCGTCTGAGGCTTTGTTGCCTGGCATAGTGCTTTGGTTCTCTCTATTTTTGATGGTGGCCGTGGTGTGGTCTAGAGGAGGTGCAGGGTCTGTCTCGGTGGAACATTGCCCTTCGGCATGGTCTGTGGCCCTCTTTGCCGCGACGTGGCTAGGCAGTGGGATGCCCTTCGATAGTGCTTGCGACTTCCTAGCTCTTCAAGGTGCAGGGTGATTGCAGGGCAGCCGGCAACTTCTTCTCTACGTCTTCTCGGTGACGAATCTCCTTTCGATTGATTCAACAAAGCTTGCTTCCGCTCTTCTCGGTCAAACTAGTGGTGTTGGGTGCTAAGTTCTTGGTGTTGGCTGCTTGTCGTAGCTCTTTTCTGGTTCTTCTTCTGTTCTTTCTTGTGCCTTCTTGTATGTGTTGGTTGCTTTCTGTTGTACCTGATGTCTTGTATCCTTGGCCGAAGAGCTTTGCTATATATGCTTAGAGTTCTTCAACGTTTACTAACCTTGTTACGTCTTATGTTCCAGCAGACTATCCCAGCGGCTTTTGAGGATCTCGTAAGCGTCTGGACAGGGAAGAGCTATTACAGAGGAGGAGCTGCCGTTAGTTGACAGCTCGACCACCAGACCCAACCGCAGCAGCGTCTCCATAGCTTTGTCAATAGGCATTTCAATCTACAAGGATATCAGAACCACGCTTAATGATTTCACGACAACCGCAGAATACATGGATAGAAGGTGTCAGACTCCCCACCTTTGCGTTAAATTTCTCATACATAAACTGCTCGCACATATCTATGACGCTTGTGCGAGACGACACCTGCACGGATTGAATCAGGCCAAGGATTCTGTAAATTAAATGTGACAAGTCTCAAGTAGTAAAAGCAGCAACACATACCTGATACTTATTTCTGCCGAGTAACATAGCATATGCCAAGAGTGCTTCCTTATACTGTGCAAAAAGAGAGATGGCGAGGAAGTTTCCTTACTCAACTGAGTGAAATGCACAAAAAAATATTGTTTTGACTGTCCACTGAATGTGTTACCTGCTGTTGCTCGGAAGCATCTAGAAGAAAGTAAACTGAACCAAAGCCACTTGCTAATGTCTTCTCATAGAGCGTCTTATTGACAAGAAGCTGGAGAGGAGATATTGATGTCAAATAAACTATCCTCTATTGTACTGAAAAGTACTTGAAAACTATATCTACCACACCTTGCAAATTGAACCATATACAGAATTTCATTATTATGCAAATAGAGCAACATAAATGATCTACCTGGTATCTATCCCTAGTCTGTTTGTATCCCAGCGTAACACGGAACACCAGTATTGCAAGTGCTGTAAAAGCAGCTAGATCAAGAAGGAAAGCAGACCTGCATTACATACCATGGAAGAAATGCAAACAATGTTACTTGTTTTGTGAAAACGAGAAATAATTCCCTAATATTACTGATGCAAATTACATACTTACGGAGATGAGGCTAAACTCTCAAATTTGTAGTTGACAACATATGGCAACAATCCTATTACTGTAGCTATATCCAGCCTTACCTGTATTAAGGAAAATTGTATCAACAAATCAAAATGCAGGAAAGGAAATGAAAAGAGAAAGAAAAAGGTTCAAGAGGGAATTACTGTATCAAGGATGCGGAATGATAACTTTTAGTGAGGAAAACAACCTGCAGAGAAGGTCATATGGTAGTTACTATTATATTTGGCAGTATTCTCTTAACGCAGAAAAATATGCATTTCTCTTGTATTTTCTCAAAACAGAAAGTACTATGCTACTAACTGAATAGTGCATATGCTTTTGGATGCAATATCAGTACTGAAATCTGCATCAAAAAAATTTGGCCAATTTTCCTATTTAATATACCATAATAGATAAGGATTATGAGCATTGTATGGTAGATGTAGGTATATACCAAAAATGCCTCCACGAGAATGATGCACTTACTGGCAGATCCGGGATGGGTATTTTCTCATAAATTTTCAACTGCGGCGGCAGCATCTGCATCTCAGAGCTCTCCCTCTCATTACTTTGAGCAGAATCATCAGAATAAAGTATGATCAGTTCTTGAATGCAGGTTCCTGGCAATTAACAAAATGGAATTATATATCTTCATTGCAGAGTATTTTGATAACTTAACATTTCTGTAGCTTATGAGCATCCCGTAGTAAGTACAAAGAGAATAACAGATAATCATCTGAATATTGTCAGTTTTTGCGGCTAATGAAAAAATGTCTCCGACATTTGGGGCAAATGTTGTGTGCATCATTTGTTTACATTTGAATAGTTTCTTATGCCTCATTATCCAAGGTGCATAATGCCCATATGTAAGACTAGAGAGTGCATGCCAGTTCCATAATAATGTTCAAGCATTTATGAGATGAACACAAACTACTCTACCCTCTCCTTTCACACAACATGGAGAATCCTTCACAATCATATATGGACATTTATATCATCACCTACTGGTAAGAAAGAGGTACCATAAAAGCAACAGTTCAGTCAGAGACAGAAGAGTGTGACTAAATGAGTTACGTTGGAATGTGATTAAATTTGAGGTGAGGTGAGCAAGACGTATAAAATGTGCTCAAATGGACTATCATGAGGGGAAGATTGATTGGCCTCATTGGTCCACTTCCCCAGTTTCCCCAAGGGTTTGGAAAGGCTGAAGCAAATATTCTGCAACAGTTTCGGCTGCAGGTAATCAAGTTTTTGTTTTTTTGTGGGGTTGCAGGTAATCAAGTTTTTTGTATACCAATAAAAGTAGGCCTTTTTGGCTCTCCTTCGAATACCCACGCCTGCCAAGGTCAACAATTAATGGTGCCACGGTAGCTCCATTTCCCTTTTGCGTGTACGCGACAGACTGCAAAGTCACATGACCAAATTAAAACTCAGCGGAATATGATCGCATTAGATTCGGCTGCCTTTTTCCAAGCAGCGTCAAGAGGCAATCACTAGCTAGGGTTTCTGATGCCGTCAATTCGTCGCCGTATCTAAACATCACACAGTATGTATTCCTTACTAAAATGAAGGATAGGATAGATAGCACGAGGATGTAGGCAACATCTCTGAAACCTCAAGATACAGAGTGGTATTCAGAGTTTAGAAAACAGAACAAAAGCAGAGGAAGCTAACTAGTACAGGACAGTGCAGAGTTGAGAAAACAGAGCAAAAACAGAGCCACCAGATGACCAGAAAGATAAAAACTTACCAAATCGCTCAAGGAAAAAGAAGAGCATCCGCCATCAGCGTCTCCCTCCGTCCTCTCTTCTGTTCTGTTCTGTTCTGTTCAGGAGGAGGAAGATGAAGTCACTGGAGCAGAGCAGTCTCTATTTTTTCTTTTCTTTCTGAACAAGACATTCACTAGCTGTACCAATTCTTAGTTCAGGCATAGGAAATATATAAGAGGCTGCCGATCTCTCCGTGCATAATACAGTAGCTTCTACGTATACAGCATCCATTCTCGATAGATGATTGCTTGGTTCATTCGGAAACCAAAAGAACAAATAAACTCTACACAGAAAACACTCTGCAAAAATGTAGGAACATATAACAGAGCCAACAACGTACAAATAGATGATCCTGTAACTGTAACAGAATAAAGGATCGCCATCGCCGTAAAGTTCTATGAAATTCAGACATGTCAATGTCGACCGGGACCAAATATATGACAACATACATTGCTTGGTGAGCTTTGTTATGGCAGAGAGCCCACTAAACTGGGATACATGAAAACAAACCCATTTACTGGAAGCAAACTGGGATACAAGTTGGTAGAATTTCATCATCTTCAGGAGACAGAGTCCATATTCCGTCACTAGAACTCATACACCATAGCGGTCTGTCTAAACCAACTTCAGAAATTGAACAAACAGAAAACAATTGAACTATTTACACTCTACAACTATTTGGAAACAGGGTGCAAAAGGAATAAGGGCTTTACTGTTTCTGAAGCACTATAAACGCATAGATTTGGGTCTACTTGTACAAGGGGAGAAATAACTAATTAGGTCTACTTACTGAAGCTGAACACTTAACACAACTATCTACGTCCCCACTATCATCTCAGAGCAGCTCCTGAATAGCCTTCTGACCAAAAATTTCTGTAGCATACTATCAGACTTGTTCGTGCTATCAGATTTCTGTAACATAATATGGTAATCTAATTCATTCCACCTGCTTACGCTTATCAGCGCATGGAGGAATAAATAAATGGTGCGCCTTCTTCAGCAGGATACTGATGTGGGTATGCTTGATTGGATTTGATTGGATTGGTGTGTGATTCTCAAGCAAGCAGCACCGGATTGCTTGCTTGTCTAGTTTCACTAGCTCCAGCCTGGTGTACATGCTGGCTGGCTGGCTTAATCGTGTTGGCTTGTACGAGTAATAAAAATGGTGTGTGTTTGTGATTGTTGAACCATAAGCTAAGCTTGATTTGTGTTTGGTTGGTGGAACAAGAAATATTATTACTGTGATGAGTTCTTTGTTGATTATACCAGTACTCCAATTTGCAACTGTACCGAGTTTGAGCCGATAATCTACCTTGAAATGCTGTGAGTGTCATTCCGGCCGATCAGTAACATGTTGCTACTTGAGAGACGGTAACCCAACTGCCGATCTTCATGTCATGTCCCTTGTTCTTCTCCTGTTCCTTGCTGGCCGTGCCTGCGTTTTTGCACGCATCAGCAGCAGTAGCCGCCGCTGCAGGTGTGAGCAGATTGAACAGTGGACCATACAAACAGGGCAGGGCTGCTAGACTAACAGAGTGTTACCAGGAACAATAACTACAGAAGAAGAATCCGGCTGTCGTCGATGCAATCCGTGGAAACAATCCGTGCCAAACTAGTAACCATTAATAAGGTTAAGTTACTGAATTTGTCTGTGCCATAGTATCTCAGGTCCAAGCTTTGCTGTGCTTGAAGATTCGATTGTCCATACCCCTGCCCTGGGGATGGCAACACCGCATTGATATATCTGCATGCTGGCATCCTGCCAATTTGATAGGTATCCTGTTCCCTACCAGTATTTTCTAGTACTCCACTAGGTTGCAGGCGTTGGCGGCATCCGGTCGTAAGGCTCGAGTGGAGTCGTCGCTGCTTGATCTGTAATTGTTGGGTTTGTACCTAGCTATGGTGCCTCCTTTTCTAAAAAAAAACTAGCTATGGTGCCTGATGACGTCGATTCGGCGCTGTATCTAAATATCACACAGTCTAGTGTGTATTCTCCCTGCTAACAAAAACAAACAGAGGATATCTAGCAGCCTCCATTAAGGTGAGGAGGCAGGCAGCATCTCCGTCGGTTCCGTGTTCAGAAGGAGGAAGATTGTCAGGCCCCAAGTCGAGTCAACCAGATGCATGAAACCTTAAGCTACAACAGAGGAACCAACGGGAAATATTCAGAGTTGAGAAAACAGAGCAAAGCAGAGGAATAGAGGAGGTTAACTACAGGAAAAGAAGAGTTACGAAAACAGAGCAAAAGCAGAGGTTCAGTTTCGAAAGAAGAGCTACATGCAAGCACATTTCCATTTTGTAAATCAACCCCACACTCAACCTGATATGTTAGAAGCTCCCATAATCCTTAGAGTAGAAAATTGCTGGCTTTGATTCCCCAGTCACAAAGGCTAATAAAAACACTATATGTACCAGCTTCTATATCAGTAATCACCTGAATAGACTTATTTACCTTGAAGAAATATCAGCTCCAAACTTTCCCTCGGTTCTAATGGCTATGTCACCAAGAGAGGATTAGAAAATTTTAAGACAGCGGACTGTGTAAATTACCTGTGTGCCATGTTTCATCTGCTGACCCTCTAATCCTGCCACTCCTTCCATCCCCTCTGTAAACATTGCCATGTTAGTGCTCTGCCCGTTTTCACTAGCAAAATCATTTGAATCGCCGGAGCTATCTACATCTTCTGTTCCGTGATGATCATGGTACACAAGTCTACTATTCTCATTTCTCAAAATGACATGTTTCAGATATGCAGTTCATGCTGCTCACCTGTACTCTATTCTGTTCACTGCCATTGCAGGAGTCGACGTCAAAACCTTCGCCGAGGCCTCCCTGCTTCTTATACAACCCCTGGAGGATTTCTTCAGCAATGTTTTCGTCATGGTGGTGAGCAGAAATCTATGTGTTCTAAGATCTAGCATGATTCATTTCATTTAACCACTTGACAGTGTATATATGCACATATCTATACCTTTGCTAATTAAACTTGCATGGTGATGGCCCATGGAACAGGAAGACGAGAGGATCTGCAACAATCGGCTGGCGCTGCTGCAAAAGGTTGCGAGTTTGACCAAGGGGATCGCCGACCTCTCGGTTTTACCAGGGTTTTAGTTAGCCTTGGAGCGAGCAGGCGGTTGAGTTAGAGGGTACGTCCCATTTTTGAGCTGGTGTCCTCAAGTTGGAGCCATTTTTTTATTTTACGTTTTTTACTGGTTATTGATCTGGGAGAAAATTACTGGGTGAAGAATGAGAATGAGAATGTAAAAACAGGTGTCCTTTCATAGCAGTTGGTTCAATTCCCAGGGTTTCTGTATTAGTATGTTGTTTATGTTACAGCAGTTGATTAAATGCATTTTCTTCTTGTGTGTTGTGTTGCTGATATTATTTTGGATCCTCTTTGATTGGAGGACGGTGACCCAGGAAAAACTTATTTGGCATGCATTTAGATCTTACCAATTTCAGGCAGATCGGGCGGGTGCTCCTTGATGTTGAGATTGGTTTGTCGGTGTATAATTTTTGGCCGGTGTCCATCTCGGTGTGGCTCCGGCTTCGGCGTGTTCTTGGAGCTGCGTCTCCTTCCGGCTCCTTTGGCACATTGGCGCCCCTGCGGCTCCGGTCCCGGCGGCCCAGATTTGCGTTCTCTCCAAATCTTGGCTTGTCCCCCCGCCACCTTCGCTTCCCCTGTGTCATCCACTCGCCGGTCGCCCAACCTTGCCCACCTCCATGCCCCCCACCTCCGCCCGATCCGTAGATCTCATGTCCGGTGATGTCTGGTGCCCCTTCGGCAGCGGACGCAACTCCCCTTCCTACGGTGGCAGTTTCAACTAACGACTTGGCTTCCTCTTCTCGGAATCTTGCTTCGACGGCTTGGGATTGCTCAGAATCTGGCCAAGGCGAAATCCTTGCTCGATCTTTCGATGCTGGCAGCGGCGACACCTGCGGGTGCCGTCACCTTCTTGGAGGCGCTGCCATGGCCGTCATCTGTGCCCCTCTTCGAGCAGCAGGGGAAACCCTAGGTCCGGTTATCCAGATCGGGCAGCGACGGCGTCTCGGCGTCGTTCTCCTTCATGAAGGCGCCGTCTTGTTTGTTTGCGGTGTCCTCGGCTGTGGATTTAGAGATGTTGGTTGTCATGTTCGGTTGGTTTGGGCTGCTTACAGGGTGGCGAGTTTAGCTGTGTTGTGTCTGTGTCTGGTTGAGCATCCCATGTCTCTGCTCCGTGCATCATGTTTACGCCTTCTGCGTTCGTGCCATGTGTTGTACTACCGCCTGTATTCACTCTTACTTTTTCTATCAATGCAATGATACATATATATATATATATATATATATATATATATATATATATATATATATATATATATATATATATATATATATATATGTAATCTCTGCTTGAGCGTTAGCTCAATCACAAACAAACAACAAAACTCGTCACATTTATTATTATGACATAATAAGAAGAGAGTTTTGATAACAATTAAGTGCATGATAAAACCTAGTCTACTAGATAAGAGGAGCAAATTGTTGGCTCCCTTCGAAGGGATTACTAGTAAATTACATGACAATACCGGGCCCTTCAAAGTGTTGCACTGCCATACAGCTACAGGTGCCTTTGAAGGGCCAACTCAACTTGGAAGCTTTTGTTGCATATATGACAATGGCTATTAAGCAACAGCTAGCATCAGATGGAGCAAGCCTGAAGAAGAAGAGCCATGCGTAGATATATAGTTGAAGATGGTTGCAGATAGATTTGAGGCAGCCATTAATTATGACGATGAAACAACCTGCAAATTAGGACGACTGTACAAGTAAGTGCATTAGTTAGCTATATAGTGGCGGTAATAAATAAAACAAGGAAAGAGCCAACAAGAGTATTAGTATTACCTCGGCAATACTCATCAAGAAACCCAATCACGCTTCTTCCTGGATCTCCTCCTCCTGCCCCTGGATCTCGCCAGTCGTCCCACTGCCGGAAACCTTTCCGCTCTGGTTCGCTGGAAAAGTCTCTTCCTCCTCCTCCTGGATCTCGCCCGTCCCACTATTTGGAGTGTTGTCGATCTCGCTTGTCCCACTGCTGGAAGCATGTGCGCTCTCCTCGATTGCTGGAAAGTCCTCATCCTCGCGGCCAGTGACCCAAAAGTAGATCTTGTTGGGATGCTCCTGGGCTTCTTTCCTCACCATGTGAATCATGGCGCTCATGCACCGGCTGCTCGCTACTGCTCCTCCATACCATTCCTCATTGCATCTAAATGCCACCAGCCAGAGGCTCCGGAGGTGCTTGATACCCAGGCACAACTGAGGATCTTTATTTGCAGGTGGAGGTGGGCCACCGTAGAACTGGAACTCCAAGCAGAGTTCTCCCAGCATAGGCATCGCTCCTTCCTGGAAGGTGACAACCCGTGGCATGCGGCTGTTAACAACGAGTTGGCTGAGGCATGGGAACCCTTCACCGCTGATGGCTATGGGATCTCTCGGGACCACCTCCAGCCTTAGTGTGAGGTGACTCAGGCAGGGCATCTCCTGCAGTATCTTGAGATCCCACTCCTCTAGTTTGCAGATCCTGATATCCAGGGAGCCAAGGTCGTTGAAGTGATCCTTGATCCACCTTGGAATGTGCATGTGTTTTGTGCCAACGATTAGGCCCCCCCTATCAGTGCTCCAACGTACCAGTCGAACAGACAGGATCTCCCCCACTAACTCGGACACAAGATCACTCTTCTTCCAGGCTTGGCGGACGCACTCGGGCACTCCCTCCAATTTCGAGAGCTGACTAGCTTCCCAAGGCAGTGCACCGATGGTATCGTCTAATTTCAAAACCTCCAGCTTCTTCAATCCTCCTATTTCCCTTGGTATCTTCACCACCCCTGTATCATTCAAGAGCAGCCGCTTCAAATTATGCAGTTTCCCCATCTCACGAGGCAGCTGTGTGAGCCCTCTGTTGTAACTCAGGTCCAGGGTCTTCAAATGTTGCAACTTCCCAATCTCCGGAGGCAGCTCTTTGAGCTTGGTGTACTGCAGGTTCAGATTCTCCAAATTCTGGAGGTTCTGTATCTCACGTGGCAGCTCCATCAGCCTCGTCGAGCTCAGGTCTAGAGTCTCTAACTGTTGCAGATCCCCTATCTCCCTGGGCAGCTCTGCCAGCTTTTTGTTCTCACTCACGAAAAGAGTCTTCAATTGTTGTAGGTCCCCAATCTCACTAGGTAACTCTGTGATCGATGTGAATCTTACCTGCAAAGTCTCCAGATGCTGCAACCTCGTTATTTCTGGTGGCATCTCACTGATTCCTGTCCCTTCTAGGCCGAATAGGTGCCTCACACGGAGCAGTCCACGACATATATCCTTCACATCCTGATTTCCAAGGGCCTCGACTCCAAAATCCTTAAAATATTTCCAACCAGACTTTTTGAAATCAAGCTGATGGTGGTGATATTGAAGATCCAACACCCGCACATATTCCAACTTCTCAAAAGGGACATATCTCTTAGCACCTCCAAAAACAACAAGAGATCGAATCTGGGACCAATCCAGTTCCAACAAGGTATCCACCACCTCGACCGCACCATCATCAACTCGATAATCGTCAATACATAGCCGATGGATGCGACATGCATATGACAATGTGATGTCAGAACTGCAAGTAATGAAATTATCTTCACGCGATTTCCATCTAAGGAAATTTCGCATCATCGGGTTCATTTGGTAGTAGGGCATGTTCGATAAACCCTCTAGACGCAGCATCAACCCTCTGTTGCAAAGCTCTTCAAGATAACCTTTTGCTATATCCTCTTTATAAGTAAATCCTTCAGCAACCCATCGCATGACCAAATCATTCATGTGAAAAGGGTAATTCTCAGGGTATACACTGCAGTACAACAAGCAGGTCTTTAACATATGGTGAGGAAGATCGGTGTAGCCAAGCTGCAGACTCTCTACCAACGGTTCAAACCCTGGAGTGTTCTGAAATCCACTTCGCTGAACTTGCTTCTCAATCATATCTTGCACATCACACGCCTTTACATGTACCCCTAGTTGTTCTTCTTGCTCTCGGACTATTGCCATTGCTGAAAACATGCAAAGCAGTGCCAACGGCACACCACCACACATGCGCACAATAGGATGGTCACAGTCAAAACATTCTCTGACCAGGTCAGGCTTCATCTTAGCGGCGAAATTTTCATTATCAAGCCCGTAGACCCATCTTTCCTGTTCGGAACTCCATTCAGGATTCATTCTGATGTAGTTAGTATCAAAATCATATCCTGGTAGAGAAGCAATACGAGTTGTGATAACAATTCTACTGCCCATATTATTTTCTGGAAAAGACCTCCTGATGATGTCCCATTCTCCATGATGCCATATGTCATCAATTATTACCAGGTACCTGGGCAAGTTGGTTGCACAAGATAGTTAGTAAACAGTTGGAAATTCTAACCCACACGTTTCACATTACGAAAAACATTAAGTAAATTGAAGCTGGCTATAAATCTGCCCACCTTTTGTCCTTCAGGGAATTCGATATGGTATGGATAATATCTTCCTCTGTCCTTGATTGAGTGCCAACAAGTGGTTCATTTTCTACCTGTTGGAGAATACTTGTGAGAACCTCCTTCATGATAGAGCTTGAAGTGACAGACACAAAAGCCCGGGACTGGAACTTATTTCCAATCTCTTGATCCTCATACACAAGGCGGGCAAGGGTTGTTTTACCCACACCGGCCATTCCAACAATGGATGCTATTTTGAGCTGCGGCTGCACCATTGTGCTCTCTTCTTCTGATTCTTTTGATTCTACTGCTTCCGCTTCTTCTGCTTCTGCTCCTCCGCCTCCTCCTACCAGGTATCTGATGAGGTCATCCCTCCATCCGTCCATACCAATGATCTCTGACGTCTCCTTGCGGACAAATGGAGCTCGAGGAGGTGGTTTGCTGGGGATGGGTTCAGCACACTTGTTCTTCTCCCACTTCCACTTTGTGCAGCACCGGCCTGACACATCATCTACCCTCTTCTTCAGATCTTGGAAGGGGCTTGCTTCAATCTTGATCTGCACCATCAAGTGCTTGTTTCTACTGCTGCGCTCCATGGTGAGGATGAAGTCGTCGACAGCGTCGTCCATATCGGCAGCGAGATCCAGGGCTTCATTCTTCAGGTGCTTGGAATCGGCATCAAGGATCTCCTTCTCCCATATCGCCCAAAGGATAGAGTGCACAGTCTGGAGGTTGGATTTGATGAACTTGACGTCCTTCCGAGTCCGGGGCCGAAGCTTGTACTCGCTGCCCAGCAAAGCGCCCAGCTTCTCTAAGACGGGCCCCAAGACCCCCGTGGCTGCGGTCACCGGAGCTCCCTCCATGGCTCAGCTACGAACGCTGTGCAGCCGGTGGTATGTACTGGACCAGAGCGCCTCCGCTGATGAACAAGCATACGTCTTCCCTCCCTCTACCTCTATGTGCGCGTGTGGGTGGGTGGCCGGCGTCTAGCTGGGTGGAGAGTGTGTTCACCTCTCATGGAATTAACATCCCGGGTATTATCAGGTTCATGTGCTGCCACCTCGGATGCTGTTTTCGGGCCTTCACGGCTGCACCGAGCTAGGCCAAAGCTCGGGACAAGGTAGGTTTTGGGGCTCGCCAGAGTTGCAAGCTTGGCTCGGCCCGGTGACGGTGAGCTTGTGGCAGGCTCGGCTCGTGTCCACTGTGCCGCACCTCGATGCATGTGACGCCTTGAGAATACGTTTGTCCTGGTTTTGAGATTAAACGGCGGGTAGCTTAGGACATACTACACCTCTGTCCTGGTTTATTGGTCACCATTATATTTTGTGCCAAATTTTAACCATAAATCTAACAAATAAATTTTTTATGCACGTCACCAAAATTTATATCATTGAAAACTATGTTCAAATACAAATCCAATGATATAACTTTTATTGACATGCATTACCATTTTGCTAGTTAAATATTTGATCAAAATTTGACACAGATTACGAAGGGGACCAATAAATCAAGAACGAGGCAGTAGAGCGAATATTTTTTCAAAGTCCAACAGGAGATGCGCCTTTATACGAGCGTACATGCTTTCACATGGCACCTACTAATTCCCTTCAGATTCCTCCGACAATTTGTCGTATGTGTGTGCGCTTTCCAATGCATTTCTCATGTACACTTTGTTATCGTGTGTTCCGAGAGTAACCATGGTTGAGTCTGTGACCCCTTGGCCATGCCCAAGGACATGCAAAGATACTTAATTGCTATATTAGATGGTTGCTAAGCCTCTTCTATTGAGCAATACTTCCCATTTGATCTCTGCTGGTTTACTACCGTGCTTAATCCTCATAATCAAGTTATTATTAATAGTGATATTAGAAAATAGTTATTATTAATAGTGTGTTAGTTATTATTGTTATCATGGTTTATGTACACATGAGCTAGTATAAGTGCTATTCCATTTTCTATATGTCAAGAAGTTAGAGCATCTCCAGCCGCGCCCCCAGCACGGCCTCTCCATGCGATTTTTTTTGCACCGGCGCCGAAAAAACGGCCCAGTCGCGCCCCCAGGACGCTGAATTCTGCCGGCTCGGCCCGTTTTTGCGCCCGGCGATCGCAGGACGAACCCGGCGCACTGGGGGGCGCTCGGGGGCTCCGGCGCAAGGGAAAAGCGTTCCTGGGGCCACATTGGCAGGCGAAAAATCAAGCCACCCATCCAGATCGCCTCCTACCCCCCGCGCTCGGCCGCCACCCTGCACCACCCTGCCGATCCCGACGCCGTCCACCGCCCACCGCAGCTAGCTAGACCATCTCCCGCCGGGAAAAAGAAGGGGTTTCGCCGAGGCATCCTCTGCGCCCACCTCGACCGCAAGGTGTTCGGTGAATTGCCCGGCCCGGCGATGGACTCCGAAGATGAGGAGGCGCTCGCGGCATTGCTGGAGGAGGTAGCCGAAGCCGACGTCCAGGAGCAGGAGCATCTCATGGTGCTCGTCGCCCTCGCCGGCCTGCTCGCGAGCAGTGAAAAGCTGCGGCAAGGTGGCTCGGCGCTTGGGCGGGTGAAAGCAAAGAACCGACATCGTCTGGAAGGCTACTGCATGCTCTAATCGGACTACTTCGCCGACGCTCCATTGCACGCTGAGAAAACATTTCAATGCTTTTATCGGATGAGTCGAAAGCTTTTGCTCAGGAATGTGAATTCCACCCGAGAGTTCGACAGCTACTTCAAGTGCAAGATGGATTGCATCGGCACACTTGGATTTACCTCGACCCAGAAGTGCACGACAGCTATGAGGATGCTTGCATACGGAGCTCCCGGTGATTCACTCGACGACTATGGGCGCATGGCCGAGTCCACCATCATTGAGTGTTTCTACAAGTTCTGCAGGGCAGTGGTGGCAGTGTTTGGACCGCAATACTTGCGAACACCCAATGCGTAAGACACTGCTCGGATCCTAGCATAGAATGAAGCAAGAGGATTTCCTGGGATGCTTGGAAGAATCGACTGCATGCATTGGAAATGGAAGAACTGTCCATTTGCTTGGCAGGGGTTGTAGAAAGGCGCCAAAAGCGGTTGTAGTGTGGTACTTGAGGCAGTGGCCTCACATGACCTCTGGATTTGGCACTCTTTCTTTGGGATGCCAGGAACTCACAATGACATCAACGTCCTGTAGTGCTCCCCAGTCTTTGCCAAGCTTGTTGAAGGTCATTCTCCTCCGGTGAACTTCAAGGTCAATGGGCGGCAGTACAACAAGGGGTACTATCTAGCTGATGGCATCTATCGAGATGGTCGACATTTGTGAAGACCATCTCAAACCCTGTGCCAGGAGGCAAGAACACCTGGTTAGTGAAGGTTCAGGAGGCTTGCAGGAAGGATGTCGAGCGGGCATTTGGTGTGCTCCAATCTCGATTTGTTGTTGTCCAGTTCCCTTCTCTGACCTGATCGAAAGATCAAATGTGGGAGATCATGACTTGCTGTGTCAGCTAGCACAACATGATCATTGAAAGCGAGCAGGAAGAGCCAGTGTTTGACACTGAACCATATTACAAGCAAGGTCTTCTTGCCCAAGTTGATCACCACCTACCGGCAAACTGTACTGACTACCTCAATATGCGTCAGGAGATCCGAGACCCACAGGTGCATCAAGAACTGCAACACGATCTGGTGGAGCACCTATGGAGGCTCAAGGGCGAGGCCGGGAATGACGTGTGATGAAACTTGAGTTTTTATTTGTTAAACTATATAATTTGTATTGAACTATTTGATTTATGTGATGAAACACGCCGAAACACGCCGAACTATGCGACGAACTAATTGATTTCTATTTGTATGCGAAAATTCACGCCGAAACACGCGGAACCGCGCCGAATATGGGCCGTTTCACGCAGATATTGGGCCTTTTTTGGACATAATTGGGCCGAACACTGGGCCGAAATCGGCGCCTGGGGGTGACCTGGGGGGTGACGGCTGGGTGCCGAACCGCCCCCAGCGTCGAGTTTATCGCCGGCTCACCCCCAGGCCGCTCTTTTTCAGCGCTCTGGGGGGCCGAACGGCTGGAGATGCTCTTATGCATTATATTGCACGTGCTGAGATAGAATATATTGATGTCATTATTAAGCTTGTAAACAAAGATACCATTTCACAGATTATAATTATTAGAGATGTTGAAGCCTTATGTAGTAAGATTATTACAAGACTATTTTTGTCCCATTATATTTGGTATACCTTTCTTGAATACTGTTTGTGTTAAGGAAAATGTTAATGTTAAGTTTGGTGATGTATATCATGAATTTAATTTCTCTAAGTTTCATAGACAACTTCATGATAAAGAATTACCTGGTAAGTATGATATTATTTGTCTTGCTTCTATTGTCGTGCCTCCTACTGATCCATTAGAACAATATCTGGTAGACCATAGAACTGATATGCATATGATTAAAAGAAATTAAATGGATGAAATATTATTTAGGCAAGCACCTACCCTTAAACATAATTTGCCTGTTGAAACTTTGGGAGACCCCCTGCCACCTAAGAATGATGCTTTGTTCAAATTAAAGAAACTTCTAGAGACATTCAAATATGCTTATCATGATGAAAAGAAGATATATATTATTCTGATCAATGCTAACCTTTCAGCCGATGAAGAAACAATAGTGAAGAAACGACCTATAGTCCCGGTTCATAAGGCCCTTTAGTGCCGGTTATGGAACAGCACTAAAGGGTGGGGACTAAAGGTCCCCCCTTTTAGTCCCAGTTCAACACCAACCACCACTAAAGACCCACCACGTGGCATGAGCCCGCGCCATGGGCTGGGAGACCTAGGGGTTTTTGGTTTTATGATTTATTTTTCCTTTTAAATTTGTATTTTCCATTTAATTCTTTTTCATTTGAAACATATTTTACGGTAGTACATATTGTACACGTTATGCATATATATAAATAGAATTTCTCGTAGAACCGATCACATATGTATATCATCGAATTTCTCGCATGACCATTCACGCACACACACACACACACACACACACACACACACACACACACACACACACATATATATATATATATATATATATATATATATATATATATATATATATATATATATATATATATATATATATATATATATATATATATATATATATATATATATATATATATATATATATATATATATATATATATATAAGTTGGTATATACAATTTCTCCTACAATTTGCAGACCATTACATGGAGGCATTACTGCGGTAGCGGGTAATGGAATTCTCCTTTGGGATCTATGACCTGGTCGAGCAAAAATCCCGTTACTTCCTCTTGAATCGCTCATACGCGATTCTCTGGTAGGAGATTATCCCGCATGTCCCTCATCTTTAAACAAGGAGATCAATATGCATGTATTAGTGTGTGTATGTATTAGATAATGATGTAAAAATTGTGAATAGTGTTTTGGCAAACGTACCCATTGTAAAAATTGTGAATGCTCTCGCAAACATAGTATGCACATAAATCATTCCTCGGTGCCTGCTTCAGGGCCTTTACGAGAATAGAATCAATTAGATAATAATTAATTAATCAAGCATGATAATGGTATTGAAACTAGAATTAAAGAGATGGTAGCTAGCTAGCTAGTACTACTTAATTAATTACCTTGGGCGACGCCATATCAGCTCTTGTTTCCATGGGCCATCAACCTGTTTGATGAACTTTTCCCAAGCCCTGCCCGCCGGCAAAGAAAATGAATAGATGAGTTATTAATTAGTTGATATTAGGAAATGACAAACTTAATGAGGCCGACATAAAGTTCGATAATTATTTAAACTACCTGTCAACCATCCCCTTCATGATTTTGTAGTTAGTAGCTTCTTTAAGTAGTGAGTCCAATACTTCAACTTTTTCCTCGTCAACTTGAATGATTAACAAGATCCAGTGAAAACTGAATGCGCACAAGTTTGCATGTATAAATTAAGCAGGCATGTGCATAACTCGTCAACTACCCTAAACCCTATACACTTATTAACATCTAGCTAGTAAGCAAAAACAGAATTTTTAGTACAAGACAGTGTGACTCACCCGAAGTTGTAAGGAAGTAGTATATCCGGGCAGGTATTTAGCCGTTTCGAGAACTCTAGCAAGCTTTTCTCTGTGTGTTTTCGTTCCCATTGACGCGTCCATGTCTCTTGATTAATGGTATTTGGGTCAAAGAACCCAATGCCATAGCGTCCAGCTTTTTTTTTCATTTCGTACATCTTCATTCTGCATAATACCACAGAAAAGAATATAGTGAGGATAATTACAGGTAATGATCAACGGGCACTACAACTAGCTAGAGACTTATTTAAATTACAGAAAGAAATTACTTACAGACAATAGCAACTGACGATAGATTTGCCGAGTGCATCTTGATTGAATAACTGAAACAGTTCTGTAAACTCGACCTACAAATCATTTTCATGGTAGTAATACTCTGACCAGACTCTCACCATGAGGGACTCTCCATGGGTAGTCTTGGTTTCTTTCATGTACCATTCATGAAATTCATACATTCTTGTTGAGAGCCTCTTGACCTCCTCAAGCTTGACCATAGGTTGGCCGCGGGCATATTTCCGTTTTCCTTCATCCTCTTTAATCGTATCTACGGGCTCGAGCTCTAGGAGTTGATAAATAGTGACATCGGCATCTTCAGCTATCCTTCTATGAGCGTCAGTTATTACCAGCTGGTCGGTGCCGGTACTCACATGTGTTGGTGGTACAATGAGCGGAGGGGATCGATTGCACCACCTATTCTCCCAGCTGGGGAACAATTTTCTCACTTTTTTCTGGCAGCTGCTTGGCTTGAGCTCGAGCTCGACTCATTTTTGTGTGCTTGATATGACTTCTTGATTTGGCGCTCATAGTCTGAGTCAACAATCTTGGGAGCTGGTGCTTTAGCCATACGAATAAAGTGGTCAATGACATGCTTAGGTACATTCTCCTTTGGCGGCGATGGCGGTTTCAGTTCAAAATGGGCCCTCAGTTGGGCTTGCACTTCGGCTTCGTTTTCCTCCTTAGTCAGGTCGTAAGGCCGACAAGGAAGAGGCTTGAGGCTTGGACCAAATTGTTATCTCTCGCCTCCTATACTTGTACCACTAGCCATTGTAGCTGCGACGGCTCTCTTCCGCTGTTGCTTTGGCGGTAGAGACGGCTTACGGGGTGCCTGATTTGGAGGAGGAGGACTGGGCTGACGCGGTGCCAGACTTGGAGGAGGTGGAGTGAGCTCACGCGGTGCCGGACATGGAGGAGGAGGAGTGGGCTCACGCGTTGGCAGACTTGGAGGAGCTGGGATCGACTACTAACGCGATGGCAGACTAGGAGGAAGAGTCAACTGACGCGGTGTCGGTGGCCTTAGAAAGACGATGCAATCCTTTCTCCATGGAATGATACAGTGTATGGCCTCTCCCAATGTGTTCTCGTCGTCACCTCCAGGAATGTCAAGCTCTAGCCCCGAATATTTTGCCACCACTTCATCAACCGCGACATGAGCATAGCCAGCTGGAATCGGATTGCAATGGAAGCTTGCTTCAGGGGGATTTGTATAAGCCACGCCGTCCGCCTCCTTCATGGATATGTCCTTCATTTTAAAGTGTAGCTTACAATTAGTGTTATCCATGATGTCATCCACAGGGTATCTATCCAGCAGTGCCTCATCGCCCGGTGCGGAACCCATGCTGCTTCTCGGCATGGATGGGACGGTGCTATCCAATGCTGGATCCGCTAGTTGCTGCCGCTGCTGAGACCCCCTTTCCTGGCAAATTTCATCGATCTGCTGCTGCTTCTGCCGCTGGAAAGCGAGTGCCAAGTCCACGTGCACTGATTCTAGGCCTTGAAGGCGGTCTGCTTCCTGCTTCCTCTGCTCCTCCTCCAGCTTCCTCTTCTTCTCCTCCGACATCTTCTTTCTCCCACGGCTTCTATAGTCGGTGTTCCAGTCCGCAAACCCCTCAAACCACGTAACAACGCCTTTGCCTCGTATTCTTCCTGGGTGTTTAGGGTTCTTCGGGGCGCGCATAAGCTCGTCGTTCTCTTTGTTGGGGCGTGAACACCCCCATTCGTGCCTCTTCTATTGCAACAAGTAAACTGTCGGTGGCTTCTTTAAGACTTGCCCACTCCAAAACCTCGCCTATCTTTGGGTCCAACATCCCACCATGCGCATAGAACCAAGTCCTGACCTTGGGGGGCCAGCTCAATGTAACTGGAGTGACCCCTACAACCATCATCTGTTGCTCAACGAGATCCCACTTAGGCCGGGCAACCTCGTAGCCACCTGGCCCCATCTTTTTATGGTGCCATATCTTTTTTGCGGCATTCATCTTGTTTATTCTCGACCGTTCCTGAGCTAGTTCCTATTCCTTGAATTTCACGAATGCGTCCCAGTCATCTCTTGCCTTCTCTAGTGTTCCCTTGAATTCTAGAGTCTTCTTTCCTCCTTTGACGTACTTGTTCCATATAGTTATCTTGTGGTTGTTGAATGTTATCGCCATCTTCCTAAGAGCAGCGTTCTTGACTTTCTCCACATCTGCATCTGTAAAATGATCTGGTAGCATGAAGTGTGACATGAGAGATTCCCAAAGCCGATCTTTTGCTCTTTGATCGACACAAGTAAGATCTGGACGTTCCTTTGCTAGCTTCTTCCATTCTTGAATGGAGATTGGGATTTGGTCCTCCACAAGAACTCCGCACTAACGAATGAACTTGCCCGCATTCTTCTTAGGCTAGCACGGTTCGCCAATAGATTTAATGGCATCAATGTTGTACTTTACGCCATCCTTCAACTTTTTGGCCCGGCCTCGCATTGTCCTGCTGCCTGTAGAAGATTTGCTAGATCTGGAGGGCTCAAAGAAGAAAGATCGATTCGTTAATATATATACAAATCAATTAAAACATGTGATGATCACCAGATGCCTGCTTATATAAATATACCTCGCCGCTGTTTGTTATTTGAAGATCATCATAGTTCCGGACTTCATCCCTTCGTTCTTCTTCATCGAATATCATATCACCCTCCCCAGTATTGTTTAGATATTGTGAGCCGTCATCTTCTTCGTTCTCATCTGGCCATCTTGGGGAGCGTATGATCTCGAACATGGCCTCTTCTCCTTCTCTGCCGGTATTGTCCACCATAGCTTTTATTTAACTAATCCAGAACAAATATTAAATAATTTAGTACGCATCTCGAATAATAGTAGATAATTGAAATGCATCTCGAATAATAGTAGATAATAGATATGCATCTCGAAAGATAAAACTGAATCATAGTAGATAATATGCATCATCAAATATAATCTCGAATACATCGTCTCAAATATTATCGAATAATATAATCTCGAATACATTGTCTCAAATATCTCAAATACATCACTAGCTAATGCAGATCGAATACTATTGAATAATCTAATTGAGTCGCGGTGGACACCCAAAGAGAAGGAACCATTAGAGGATCATAGCTCGGGTGAGATCCCTGAAGAACCAGCTAGGTATTGGAGAACCCGACGTCCAACGCAACCATGTAGCGACGGACGTGCTCGTCCTCCTCCCTAAAACAGTGATGTACCACCTCCGCGGGGGGACGCCAGCCTCCGCACTGGATGTGGTCCACGCGCCCGCCAACAAAGAAACTCTGGGTCAACGACGGGACCCGGGTTTCTCACCAAGATGCGCGCCCCTGAAGGTAGCACGTCCCAGTGCTAGCCCGACGGAGCCCAGTCCTGGACATGGCGTCTCTGAGGCAGGACATCGTCGTGAATGGGTCGACGACGAGGATGCGGGCCGGGCATCGTTGACCTCGATACAAATTCTATGCAAATATGTAACATTTTTTAAATGCTTGGCTTGGAACAGGATTCCGAATCATAACCGATTCTCTTAACCTTTAAGGTATTTAATAAAATGGCGCCATTCTGGATGTGTAGAAGATGGTCCATATTTTTCCTGATCTCATCTACCGTTCTATATGTCACGTTGTTTAGTGTCAAAGGATTCAAGAAAACCATGACTTCATCATTAGCCTGAAGTAACAGGAGCATAATGGTACAAAGCTCTCCAAGTTGTTTTGGAACGGAGACCCGGATAGATAATTAGCTTTTTGGTACGAAGTTCAGCAAGAGCCTTCCGAATATCGCTATTTGGAAGGCCTTTGCTGAAATTCGAACCAAAAAGCGAATTATTCTATCCAGAACTCCATTCCAAAAACAACTTTGAAGTGCTTCGTAGCATCATACGTGTGTGTGTGTGTGTGCGGGTTGGATGGGCGCGGCCATGGTGGCAGGGGCTCACAACGGGTGACAGCCGGCGATGAGAGGCGACGGGGGCGGCAACGTGGTCGGCGATGGGCCGGGGAGGCGGCGGCGGCGTAGGGGCGGCGACGAGGAGGGCGACGGCGGCGGCGGGAACAGGGGCGGGACGGCGACGGCGCATGACGGGGCAGCGACGGGGCGGCGACGGGGAGTGGCGGCAATGTCGATCGCAGCAGAGGAGACGAAGAAGAGAAGAAGAAAGTGATTTTTTTAAGTGTCAGTATATATAGGAGGGACCTTTAGTCCCGGTTGGAGCCACCAACCGGGATTAAAGGTCTATTTTGGCCAGGCCTTTAGTCTTGGTTGGTGGCTCCAACCGGGACTAAAGGGGGGCCTTTAGTCGCGCTTGGAGCCACTAACCGGGACTAAAGGCTGGTGCTCGCGCAGGAGCGGTGCATGGCAAGTTTAGTCCCACCTTGCTTAGAGAGAGGCGCCCGCACTAGCTTACAAGCCCCACCGCGGTATCTGCCTCGAGCTCCTCTCTAAGCAGGCCTTTGTGGGCCTATTGAACCCGTGCTGCCCTGTTGGGCCTACTGGGCCTTGTTGGGAACGTAGCATGCAATTTCCAAAAATTTACTACGCTCACGCAAGATCTATCTAGGAGATGCATAGCAACGAGAGGGGAAGAGTGTGTCCACGTACCCTCGTAGACCGAAAGAGAAAGCATTTGCTTAACGCGGTTGATGTAGTCGAACGTCTTCTCGTTCTGACCGATCGAGTACCGAACATACGGCACCTCCGAGTTCTGCACACGTTCAGCGCAATGACGTCCCTGGAGCTCTTGATCCAGCAGAGGGTCGAATAAGTAGATGAGTTCTGTCAGCATGACGGCGTGGTGACGGTGATGGTGATATGATCCGCGCAGGGCTTCGCCTAAGCACCGCGAGAATATGACCGGAGGGGTAAAGTGTGGAGGGGGACGCCGCACACGGCCTGGAGCAATTGGTGTGTCTTCTAGGGGCGCCCCCCGGTATATAAAGGAGGGAGGGAGAGGAGGCCTGATGACCCACAAGTATAGGGGATCTATCGTAGTCCTTTCGATAAGTAAGAGTGTCAAACCCAATGAGGAGCAGAAGAAAATGACAAGCGGTTTTCAATAAGGTATTCTCTCCAAGCACTGAAATTATCGGTAACAGATAGTTTTTTATAATGTAATTCGTAACGGGTAACAAGTAACAAAAGTAACGAAGGTGCAACAAGGTGGCCCAATCCTTTTTGTAGCAAAGGAAAAGCCTGGACAAACTCTTATATAAAGCAAAGCGCTCCCGAGGACACATGGGAATTTCTGTCAAGCTAGTCTTCATCATGCTCATATGATTCGCGTTCGTTACTTTGATAATTTGATAAGTGGGTGGACCGGTGCTTGGGTACTGCCCACTTATGATTAACCCCTCTCGCAAGCATCCGCAACTATGAAAAAAGAATTAAGGTAAATCTAACCATATCATGAAACATATGGATCCAAATCAGACCCTTACGAAGCAACACATAAACTAGGGTTTAAGCTTTTATCACTCTAGCAACCCATCATCTACTTATTACCACCCAATGCCTTCCCCTAGGCCCAAATCATGGTGAAGTGTCATGTAGTCGACGTTCACATAACACCACTAGAGGAAAGACAACATACATCTCATCAAAATATCGAACGAATACAAAATTCACATGACTACTTATAACAAGACTTGTCCCATGTCCTCGGGAACAAACGTTCCTACTCACAAATCATATTCATGTTCATAATCAGAGGGGTATTGAATATCATAAAGGATTTGAATATATGATGTTCCACCAAATAAACCAACTAGCATCGACTACAAGGAGTAATCAACACTACTAGCAACCTAATGGTACCAATCTGAGGTCTTGAGACAAAGATCGGATACAAGAGATGAACTAGAGTTTGAGAGGAGATGGTGCTGGTGAAGATGTTGATGGAGATTGACCCCCTCTCGATGAGAGGAACGATGGTGATGATGATGGCGACGATTTCCCCCTCCCAAAGGGATGTTTCCCCGACAGAACAGTTCCGCCGAAGCCCTAGATTGGTCCTGTCCAGGTTCCGCCTCGAGACGGCGGCGCTTCGTCCCGAAAGCTTCCTTATGATATTTTTCCAGGGCAAGAGACACCATATAGCAGAAGATGGGCATCAGGGCCTGCCAGGTGGCCAACGAGGAAGGGGGCGCACCCAGGGGGGTAGGGCGCGCCCTCCACCCTTGTGGCTGGTGGGTGGCCCCCCTCTGGTGCTTTCTTCGCCCAATATTTTTAATATATTCCAAAACTGACTTTCGTGGAGTTTCAGGACTTTTGGAGTTGTGCCGAATAGGTCTCTAATATTTGCTCCTTTTCCAGCCCAGAATTCCAGCTGTCGGCATTCTCCCTCTTCGTGTAAACCTTATAAAATAAGAAAGAAAAGGCATAAATATTGTGACATAATGTGTAGTAACAGTCCATAATGTAATAAATATCTACTTATATAGTAAAAGTAATTGACAGGCTATAAGAAAGAGAGAAATATTCTATAAAATCCCACAAAAATCAGAAATATCCGACCCTTAATTTTTTATATGAGGAAAATACAACCATTCGATTTATTTCAAAGTTGAAGAAATTATCCACCATTGCCATTATGTTAAAATATGTCCTTTTAGATTTACTGTAATGCTGTATAAATTATCTTTTGCTGCCATTACGTAGAAGTAAGCCCTTCAAAAGTTTCATATTTGTGATCCTGCTAAATCGTGTTAAAATAAAGGTCCTGCCAGATCGATCAGCCCCAGCTGCTAGAAAACCTAGATCGATCAGCATCCACACCCGTCGAAAAAAAAAAAAACCAGCCCCGAGACTTCACGTACACATGTAGTACTGCTAGATAGATCAGCCCCAACTCCCTCAAATAAAAAAACGGTTAGCCCCACGCGTCCCCCAAAAAAGGTTCAATCAGCCTCATGCAAAGAAAATACTGTAATTCAATCTGCCCCAAGCCAGTCAAGCTAGCTTCACGTACATGTAAAAAATACCAGCCTCACACGTATTTGCATCCGGCACAATTCATCCAAGAGATTTTTTTTGTACGTGTACTTTCTTTTTATCCATACCTGCAGAAACAAATGAATAGCATCCCATGTTTGCATCGGGCTATATTTATCCTACAACTTGCTTTGGCCAGCTTCATACGTACTCCCTCCGTCCGAAAAACTTGTCATCAAAATGGACAAAAAGGGATGTATCTAGAATTTGTTCTAGATACATCCCTTTTTGTCCATTTTGATGACAAGTTTTTCGGATGGAGGGAGTACGCATTAAGAAGCTTGCTCCTCCTTGCTTCATGTGTACGTCCTCAACGTGCCGCGTGCTACAGCTATCGTCAGCGGACTGCATGACGATGAACACGGCAGCACTGCATAGCATAGGGATGTTTCCAATTTGGCACAGGTAGCAGAACATCCGGACCACGCTGGTCCTAGGCCATGTACATCAAGTTCACAAACAACATGACATAAGGGGATGTATTTGGTTTTGTTTAATTGCAAACCATTAAAATATGACCATAACCTTCCTAGACCAAGATCATTTTACAACTTTACAAACCAATACAAACAGAGAAAAAAAATTCAAGCCTACTGGGGTTGAGGTAATCAAGGTTGATTGAGGTCGAGTGGATTAGGAAGCATGTGTGCGGATTAGGTGTTGTTTTGATTGGTGGTTCGAGGGTCAAACTTGTGTAACCATATTGGAAGAATACCATATGCTGAGGAATAGAATGTGTGTGAGGAAATTTATTATACAACATATGTGGGTAATGCCTTGACACCATTCTTCAGGCTTCCATAGCATAACCACTTCGCCATCATGCTGCTCACATGTACGTTATTATTGATGACTTGCCCTTCCGGCGTGACAATAAAAACTACTAGATTAAAAGAAGCCAGTTTAGCAAGCAGGAGCAGCCATGCGTAAGTCGGGCAGGACAAGGAGCTCCGTCCAGCTAGCTCTAGAGAGACAAGGGAAGATGGACCAATGCTCGCTTCACCTTGGGATGAAATAAGTCTCAGGTTCAAGTCTTTGCATTCCTCATGTCACTTGATATATCAATTATCGTTGGGAGCATCCCTGTTATGTAATCAGCTAGAGTAGGCCATGCAACGCCTACTACCCACTTTATCTAGCCAGTTGTAGTCCAATTTTTTTTTTGACTCAATAACCTCATCGGACATTTCAGATCGGTATGGACATGTTCTATTATATCCCGTACTAGAGAACAAACATGAACCACAAAGGTAAAGCAAAGTTCGTTCCAATGTAAAATTCTAAAGTAACAAAATAAGATTTTTAAGTGTGATATGTTATTTGGTATGTATTTGTTTGAATGGATCAACAAAAAAATTGGTCTATTCTTGCTGGTGCTCTTATTAATTGTTGCCCACTTGTGACATTAATTAGATAATCAGGGAATCGGGGAAGATAAATCGTGTTTATGAGCTTTTCTTCCCATTTCATTGAATTATTATAAAGTTCATTTTTATAGGAGGTTATGGAATTCTTTAAATTATACCTTTTCTTATGATACACTTTACTATCTTTTCTATTCACTACTCATCAAAAATACTAATGTACATACATATTACAAATTTTAGTTTTAATAGGAATGGTCTCTTCCTATCTTGAGTAACATGTATATTGTCTTGCCAGTAAAATTCCTCATGTTCAAATTTTCTAATAAAAGAAAGGTCTAAAATAATTGAAAAATAGTAAAGCTACAGACATCAACAACTAACATGGTACTATGTCAATCTTACACAACAGTAACGAGTATACATATGCCTATCTTTCTTTAAAAAACTTAAAATGAACCAGTACGATAAAAATGCTAAAAGAACATACAAATATAAGTTCCAGAATAGGACTGATAAATGATTACTTCATAACATATACTTATATATCAATGATAAAACCAAACATACCTCAGACAAAACTATATTTGCAACATACTCATATTTGCGAATGTGAACACAATTGGTTTAAAAATTTCTAGCCCGCACATCGGGCGGACCACTCTGCTAGTTGATATAAAAGCATGATGCAAAATGGACGTATCAACTCCCCCAAGCTTAGACCTCGCTTGTCCTCAAGCGAAAGCCGATATCAAAAAATATGTCCACATGTTTAGAGATAGAGGTGTCGATAAAATAAAATACGGACATGAGGGCATCATGATCATTTTTAGAACAACAACATATATATTTTCATATGATTTCTTATGCTAAAGTAACAATCTATTCACAATGTAAAGTACGAATCAGAAATTTCAACGAAAACTAGCAAACTTATAATCTCAGTCATTGAAGCAATTGCAATTTATCATAGCATCAGAAAGAGTCAATATAAGAGCTTTTCAGCAAGTCCACATACTCAACTATCATTTAGTCTTTCACAATTGCTAACACTCACGCGATACTTATGGGTACAAGGTTTCAATCGGACACAGAGAAAGATAGGGGCTTATGGTTTCGCCTCTCAACCTTTTACCTCAAGGGTAATGTCAACAATAATACTTTATGAAAACTTACATCCAAGTGGGTATATATATCAGGATCTTTCCAACACATAGTGCTTGCCAAAGGATAAAGTGTAAAAAGGGAAGGTGAAGATCACCATGACTCTTGTATAACGGTAGAAGGTAAAAATAAAAGATATGCCCTTCGCAGAGGGATGCAGAGGTTGTCATGCGCTTTCATGGTTGGATGCACAAAATCTTAATAATAAAGAACGTCACTTTATATTGCCACTTGTGATAGGGACCTTTATTAAGCAGTCCGTCGCTTTTATTTCTTCCATATCACAAGCTCATATAAAGCTTATTTTCTTCACACTAATAGATCATACATATTTAGAGAACACTTTTTATTGCTTGCACCGATGATAACTTATTTGAAGGATCTTACTCAATCCATAGGTAGGTATGGTGGACTCTCATGGCAAAACTGGGTTTTAGGGATGTTTGGAAACACAAGTAGTATCTTTACTTGGTGCAAATAATTTGGCTAGCATGAGGGGGAAACGCAAGCTCAACATGTTGGATGATCCATGACAATATAACTTATTCGGATATAAGAAACATAATCCATTATGTTGTCTTCCTTGTCCAACATCAACCTTTTAGCATGTCATATTTTAAGGAGTGCCCACAATCATAAAAGATGTCCAAGATAGTATATTTATTTGTGAAAATCTCTCTTTCTTTATTACTTTCTATTAATTGCAACGATGACCAAAACTATGTTTGTCAACTCTCAACAACTTTAATCCATCATACTCTTTATATGTGAAGTCATTACTTTCCATAAAATCATTATGATCTTCTTATTTCTTTTTATTCTTTCCTTTATTCCCTCAAGATCATAGCAAGATAGCAAAGCCCTTAACTCAAAACTAATCTTTATTATATATAACTCACGGACTCGATTACATAGATAGAGTTCAAAAGAAAACTGAAAGCTAGATCATACTAAAACATTATTCTACTAGATCAAGATATAACCAAAAGGATCGAACTAAGAAAAACGGTAAAGATAGAAGTGTGACGTTGATACAATACTAGGGCACCTCCCCCAAGCTTGGCAGTTGCCAAAGGGAGTGCCCATACCGATGTATTTATGTCTCTTTCTTCGGAGGTGGTGATGATGGAGTTGTTGATGATGTAGTGTTGCACATCGAGCGTAGGAGATGCTCCAACTTGCGGATAATGCCCTTGAGTGCGGTGATATGCTCTTACAACAAAATATTTTCACGCGTGAGATACTTGTTTTGCATGTGAACTATTTCAATCATCTTGAAAGCTTCAATATCAGTAGAGGTGATATGATTGTAGTAAGGTTGAAAAACGCCTTCTTCTTCTACTCCCGGGACTTGCTCTTCTACGGCTTCCTTGATCCTGTCATGCTACTTCTTGAGCTTGCGTTGGTTTTCCTTGAAGAGGAAAGGGTGATGCAGCACAGTAGCGTAAGTATTTCCCTCAGTTTTTGAGAACCAAGGTATCAATCCAGTCGGAGGCTCCTCGGAAGTCCCACGCACCTACACAAACAAACAAGAACCTCGCAACCAACGCAATAAAGGGGTTGTCAATCCCTTCACGGCCACTTGCGAAAGTGAGATCTGATAGAGATAATATGATAAGATAAATATTTTTGGTATTTTTATGATATAGATTGGAAAGTAAAAGATGCAAACAAAACTAGATGGTAAACTTATATGATAAAAGATAGACCCGGGGGCCATAGGTTTCACTAGTGGCTTTTCTCAAGATAGCATAAGTATTACAGTGCGTGAACAAATTACTGTCAAGCAATTGATAGAAAAGCGAATAATTATGAGATTATCTAGGCATGATCATGTATATAGGCATCATGTCCGTGACAAGTAGACCGACTCCTGCCTGCATCTACTACTATTACTCCACACATCGACCGACTCCTGCCTGCATCGTCTCCAACGTATCTATAATTTTTGATTGTTCCATGCTACTATATATATTATCCCTTTTGGATGTTTATGGGCTTTATTTTACACATTTATATCATTTTTGGGACTAACCTATTAACCGGAGGCCCAGCCCATATTGCTGCTTTATTGCCTGTTTCAGTATTTCGAAGAAAAGGAATATCAAACGGAGTCCAAACGGAATGAAACCTTCGGCAACGTGATTTTTGGAAAGATTATGATCCAGGAGACTTGGAGTGCCAGCCAGGGGAGCATCGAGGGAGCCATGAGACAGGGGGGCGCCCACCCCCTCGGCGCGCCCTACCCTCTCGTGGGCCTCTCGAGGCTCCCTTGACCGACTTCTTTCGCCTATATAATCCCATATACCCTAAAAACATCGACGGAGAAGATAGATCGGGAGTTCCGCCGCCGCAAGCCTCTGTAGCCACCAAAGACCTCTCGGGAGCTTGTTCCGGCACGCTGCCGGAGGGGGATCCCATCACCGGTGGCCATCTTCATCATCCCGGCACTATCCATGACGAGGAGGGAGTAGTTCACCCTCGGGGCTGAGGGTATGTACCAGTAGCTATGTGTTTGATCTCTCTCTCTCGTGTACTCTCTATGGCACGATCTTGATGTATTGCGAGCTTTGCTATTATAGTTGGATCTTATGATGTTTTTCCCCCCTCTACTCTCTTGTGATGAAATAAGTTTTCCCTTTGAAGTTATCTTATCGGATTGAGTCTTTAAGGATTTGAGAACACTTGATGTATGTCTTGCCGTGCTTATCTGTGGTGACAATGGGATATCACGTGCCACTTGGTGTATGTTTTGGTGACCAACTTACGGGTTCCGACCATGAACCTATGCATAGGGGTTGGCACACGTTTTCGTCTTGACTTTCCGGTAGAGACTTTGGGGCACTCTTAGAAGTACTTTGTGTTGGTTGAATAGATGAATCTGAGATTGTGTGATGCATATCGTATAATCATGCCCATGGATACTTGAGGTGAGAATGGAGTATCTAGGTGACATTAGGGTTTTGGTTGATTTGTGTCTTAAGGTGTTATTCGAGTACGAACTCTTTAATAGATTGATCCGAAAGAATAACTTTGAGGTGGTTTCGTACCCTACCATAATCTCTTCCTTTGTTCTCCGCTATTAGTGGCTTTTGAGTGACTCTTTATTGAATGTTCATAGATTGTTATATGATCTATCTATGTTATTATTGTTGAGAGAACTTGCACTAGTGAAAGTATGAACCCTATGCCTTGTTTCCTACCATTGCAATACCGTTTACGCTTACTTTTATCATTAGTTACCTTGCTGTTTTTATATTTTCAGATTACAAAAACCTATATCTACCATCCATTTTGCACTTGTCTCACCATCTCTTCACCGAACTAGTGCACCTATACAATTTACCATTGTATTGGGTGTGTTGGGGACACAAGATACTCTTTGTTATTTGGTTGCAGGGTTGTTTGAGAGAGATCATCTTCATCCTATGCCTCCCAAGGATTCATAAACCTTAGGTCATCCACTTGAGGGAAATTTGCAACTGTCCTACAAACCTATGCACTTGCAGGCCCAACAACGTCTACAAGAAGAAGGTTGTGTTGTAGACATCAAGCTCTTTTCTGGCGCCGTTGCCGGGGATGTGAGTGCTTGAAGGTATATCTTTAGATCTTGCAATCGAATCTTTTTGTTTCTTGTTTTATCACTAGTTTAGTTTATAAAAGAAAACTACAAAAAAATGGAATTGAGTTTGTCTCATACCCTTCATCTTTTTAATATCTTTCGTGAGTATGATGGAAAAGAAAATTGTGCTCAAGTGCTAGAAGAAGAATGCATTAAAATGCTTGGTACTAAATCTTTGAATGATGAGCAAGATTGCAATGTTATTAGTATGAATTCCTTGAATATCCATGATGCTAATGATATGCAAAGCCACAAGCTTGGGGAACCTATGTTTGATGAATATGATATGTTTAGTCCCCCAAGTTTTGATGATAAAATTTATTATTATGATAGCATGCCTCCTATTTATGATGATTATATTGATGAAAGTGGGTTTGGAAGAGTGTCAACTTTATTTAGTGATGATTCCACTATTTCGGAAGAGGTTCCAATTGATTATGAGAACAAAGTTGCTATCTATGATGATTGTTGTGATGACTTGTATGCTATGAAGAATAATTATAACCATGAAACTTGTCATCATGATTTTAGTTTTCAATTGGATTATGCCTCACATGATAATTATTTTGTTGAGTTTGCTCCCAGTACTATTCATGGGAAGAATTTTGCTTATGTGGAGACTAGGAAATTTTCTATGCTTGTAGATCATGAAAAGAATGCTTTAGGTGCTGGTTATATTGTTGAATTCATTCATGATGCTACTGAAAATTATTACGAGGGAGGAATATATGCTTGTAGGAATTGCAATAATATCAAGTTTCCTCCCTATGTGTTGAAAATCTTGAAGTTATGCTTGTTTAGCCTTCCTATGCTAGTTGATTATTGTTCCCATAAGTAGTTTGCTCACAAAATCCCTATGCATAGGAAGTGGGTTAGGCTTAAATGTGCTAGTCATATGCTTCATGATGCTCCCGTTATGTTTCAATTCTTATCTTTTATGTGAGCATCATTGCCATCATCATGCCTAGCTAGAAAGGCATTAAAGAAAAACGCTTGTTGGGAGACAACCCAATATTTACCTTTACAGTTTTTGTTAGTCCACATGATTATGCTACTATAGTAATCATGTTCAGTAGCTTTTGTTTCAATAAAGTGCCAAGTAAGACCTTTAGGATAACTTACGATGATAGTTGTGTTGATCCTGCTGAGAATCAGAAACTTTTGCATCCAGTAAATTAGTTTTTGTAATTCACAGAAACGTGCTTCTGATCTGATTATTTTTTCTATGGATTGGTACACAAATTTCTTAGGACTTCCTAATTTTCTAGGATTTTTGGAGTTCCATAAGTATACGTTTGATACAGATTACTACAGACTGTTCTGTTTTTGACAGATTCTGTTTTTCGTGTGTTGTTTTCTTATTTTGATGCATCTATGGCTAGTATTAAGTGGTATGAACCATAGATAAGTTGGAATACAGTAGATATTACACCAATATGAATTTATAATGAGTTCATTACAGTACCTAAGTGGTGGTTTTATTTTCTTATACTAACGGAGCATACGAGTTTTCTATTGAGTTTTGTGTTGTGGAGTTTTCAAGTTTTGGTTAAAGATTTGATGGACTATGGAATAAGGAGTGGCAAGAGCCTAAGATTGGGGATGACAAAGGCACCCCAAGGTAATATTCAAGGACAACCAAGAGCCTAAGCTTGGGGATGCCCCGGATGGCATCCCCTCTTTCGTCTTTGTTCATCGGTAACTTTACTTGGAGCTATATTTTTATTCGCCACATGATATGTGTTTTGCTTGGAGCGACATTTTATTTTGTTAGTATTTGCTTGCTGTTATTTAGAATAATGGTTTGCATCTTTAGTTTCAATAAAAAAGTCAAGGATAGCCTTTACCATGCTTCTTTTGCTAGTATACATGTTGCTGTTTGAAAACAGAAAGTTTATCGCTGTTGCAAAAATTCCCTAGAAAAGTCAGAGCATGATATAATGTTGAAACCTTTTGCATAATGAGCTCTGATAAATTTACTAAAGTGGGAATGTTCTCTCATAATTGTTGGAGTTAGGGAAGTATTGATACTCTTGCATTCTTTACAGACTGTACTGTTTTGACAGATTGCTGTTATGTTTGCATTGTTTGCATATGTTTGCTTGTTTAATGATTCTATTTGAGGATAGGAGTATTAAAAATGCAGAGGCATTTAGTATGCAATGTTGAATAATAATTTTAGTGATTTGTTACAGTATAAAATGATAAGGTTTTGCATTGGTTTATACTAACCTATCTCACGAGTTCTTGTTGAGTTTGTTGTGGATGAAGCTTTTGATAAAAAGAGAAACCATGATATGAGAGGAATTAAGGAGCCACAAAAGTTCAATCTTGGGGATGCCCAAGGCACCCGAAGATAATATTCCAAGAAGTCTCAAGCATCTATGCTTGTGGATGCCCCGGTAGGCATCCCACCTTTCTTCTTCAACAACTATCGGTTAGTATCGGTTGAACCTAAGTTTTTGCTTCTTCACTTGAGTTGTGCTATGATGGGGAACGTAGTAATTTCAAAAGCTTTCCTACGCACACACAAGATCATGGTGATGCATAGCAACGAGAGGGGAGAGTGTTGTCTACGTACCCACGTAGACCGTAAGCGGAAGCGTTATGACAACGCGGTTGATGTAGTCGTACGTCTTCATGATCCGACCGATCCAAGTACCAAACGCACGGCACCTCCGAGTCCTACACACGTTCAGCTCGATGACGTCCTTGCCTTCTCGATCCAGCAAGACAGGCGAAGTAGTAGATGAGTTCCGGCAGCCCGACGGCGTGGTGACGGTGTTGGTGAAGAACAATCTCTGCAGGGCTTCACCTAAGCACTACGGAAACTATGATGGAGGATAAACTAGAGGGGACGGGGTTGCCGTCACACGGCTTAGTGTTTCTTGATGTGTCTTTGGTGCTAGCCCTGCCCCTCTATTTATATGTTGAGACATGGGGTCGAAACTTCGAGTAAAAGCCTCCTCAAAGTCGGTTTTGCCCGAAAGGCAAGAGTCCTACATGGACTCCAGGGCTAGACGCCAGGATTCCCGGCATCTACCCCCTAGACGCGAGGGTTCCTGGCGTCTAGCCTCTGGTCTCCGCAAAACTTCCTTTTGCACTTTCCAAAAGCCTCGTGGGCTTTCCCCTTTGGCCCAAATAATGTGTTCTCGTACCCAAACATTTCAGGGAACATCCAGAACCTCTTCTAGTGAATTCCGGAACCCTTCCGGAGATCAAACACTATTATCCCATATATTAAACTTTATCTCCGGACCATTTCGGAGTTCCTCGTCATGTCCGTGATCTCACCGGGACTCCGAACAACATTCAGTTACCAACATACATAACTCATATAATACTATATTGTCAACGAACGTTAAGCGTGCGGACCCTACGGGTTGGAGAACTATGGAGACATGACTGAGACATCTCTCTGGTCAATAACCAATAGCGGAACCTAGATGCCCATATTGGCTCCTACATATTCTACGAAGATCTTTATCGGTCAAACCGCATAACAACATACGTTGTTCCCTTTGTCATCGGTATGTTACTTGCCCGAGATTCGATCGTCATATCCCAATACCTAGTTCAATCTCATTACCGGCAAGGCACTTTACTCGTTATGTAATGCATCATTCCGTAACTAACTCATTAGCTACATTGCTTGCAAGGCTTATAGTGATGTGCATTACCGAGAGGGCCCAGAGATACCTCTCCGACAATCGGAGTGACAAATCCTAATCTCGAAATACGCCAACTCAACATGTACCTTTGGAGACACCTATAGAGCTCCTTTATAATCACCCAGTTACGTTGTGACATTTTGTAGCACACAAAGTGTTCCTACGGTAAACGGGAGTTGCATAATCTCATAGTCATAGGAACATGTATAAGTCATGAAGAAAGCAATAGCAACATACTAAACGATCAAGTGCTAAGCTAACGGAATCGGTCAAGTCAATCACATCATTCTCTAATGATGTGATCCCGTTAATGAAATGACAACTCATGTCTATGGTTAGGAAACTTAACCATCTTTGATTAACGAGCTAGTGAAGTAGAGCCCTACTAGTGACACTACGTTTGTCTATGTATTCACACATGTATTATGTTCCGGTTAATACAATTCTAGCATGAATAATAAACATTTATCATGATATAAGGAAATAAATAATAACTTTATTATTGCCTCTAAGGCATATTTCCTTCAGTCTCCCACTTGCACTAGAGTTAATAATCTAGTTCACATCGCCATGTGATTTAACACCAATATTCACATATGTTTGTGATTAATACCCATAGTTCACATCGTCATGTGATCAAAACCAAAAGGGTTTACTAGAGTCAATAATCTAGTTCACATCACTATGTGATTAGCAACCAAAGAGTACTAAGGTATGATCATGTTTTGTTCGTGAGAGAAGTTTAGTCAACGGGTCTGTCACATTCAGAGCCGTATGTATTTTGCAAATATTCTATGTCTACAATGCTCTGCACGGAGCTACTCTAGCTAATTGCTCCCACTTTCAATATGTATCCAGATTGAGACTTAGAGTCATCTGGGTTGGTGTAAAAGCTTGCATTGTTGTAACTTTTTACGACGGGCTCTTTTATCACCACCATAATCGAGAAATATTTCCTTAGTCCTCACTAAGGATATTCTTGACCAATGTCTAGTGATCTACTCCTAGATCACTATTGTACTCCCTTGCCAAATTCAGAGCAAGATATACAATAGGTCTGGTACATAGCATAGCATACTTTTTAGAACCTATGACTGAGGCATAGGGAATGACTTTCATTCTCTTTTCTATTTTCTGCCGTGGTCGGGATTTGAGTCTTACTCAATTTCACACCTTTGCAACACAGACAAGAACTGTTTCTTTGATTGTTCCATTTTGAACTACTTCAAAATCTTGACAAGGTATCTACTTATTGAAAAACTTATTAAGCGTCTTGATCTATCTCAATAGATCTTGATACTCAATATGTAAGTAGCTTCACCGAGGTCTTTCTTTTAAAGAACTCCTTTCAAATACTCCTTTGTGCTTTCCAGAAAAATTCTACATCATTTCTGATCAACAATATGTTACTCACATATATTTATCAGAAAGGCGGTAGTGCTCCCACTCACTTTATTGTAAATACATGCTTCACCGCAAGTCTGTATAAAACTATATGCTTTGATCAACTTATCAAAGCGTATATTCCAACTCTGAGATGCTTGCACCAGTCCATAGATGGATCGATGGAGCTTGCATATTTTGTTAGCACCTTTAGGATTGACAAAACCTTCTGGTTGCATCATATACAACTCTTCTTAAGAAATCCATTAAGGAATGTAGTTTTGACATCTTTGCCAGATTTTATAAAACATGGCAATTTACTAACATGATTCGGACAGACTTTTAAGCATCGATACGAGTGAGAAAAAAAACTCATCGTAGTCAACATCTTGAACTTTGTCAAAAACCTTTTTCGACAAGTCTAGCTTTGTAGATAGTAACACTACTATCAGTGTCCGTCTTCCTCTAGAAGATCCATTTATACAATATGGCTTGCCGATCATTGGGCAACTCCACCAAAGTCCACACTTTGTTCTCATACATGGATCCCATCTCAGATTTCATGGCCTCAAGCCATTTTGCGGAATCTGGGCTCATCATCGCTTCCTCATAGTTCGTAGGTTCATCATGGTCTAGTAACATGACTTCCAGAACAGGATTACCGTACCACTCTGGTGCGGACTGTACTTTGGAAGACCTACGAGGTTTTGTAGTAACTTAATCTGAAGTTTCATGATCATCATCATTAGCTTCCTCACTAATTGGTGTAGGAATCACTAGAACTGATTTCTGTGCTACTTTCCAATTCGGGAGAATGTACAAATTACCTTATCAAGCTCTACTTTCCTCCCACTCATTCTTTCGATAGAAACTCCTTCTCTAGAAAGGATCCATTCTAAGCAACGAATGTTTTGCCTTCGGATCTGTGATAGAAGGTGCACCCAACAGTTTCCTTTGGGTATTCTATGAAGACGCACTTCTCCGATTTGGGTTCGAGCTTATCAGGTTGAAACCTTTTTCACATAAGCATCGCAACTCCAAACTTTAAGAAACAACAACTTAGGTTTACTGCTAAACCATAGTTCATACGGTGTCGTCTCAACGGATTTAGATGGTGCCCTATTTAAAGTGAATGCAACTATCTCTAATGCATAACCCTAAAACGATAGTGGTAAATCGGTAAGATACATCATAGATCGCACCATATCCAATAAAGTGCGGTTACGACGTTCGGACACACCATTACGCTATGGTGTTCCATGTGGCATGAGCTGTGAAACTATTCCACATTGTTTAAAATGAAGGCCAAATATTCTTCTCTACGATAAGATTGTAGAAACTTTATTTTCTTGTTACGATGATTCTCCACTTCACTCTGAAATTCTTTGTACTTTTCAAATGTTTCAGACTTGATATACCCATATCTGGTCAAATCATCTGTGAAGGTGAGAAAATAACGATACCCTCCGCGAGACTAAATATTCATTGGACCACACACATAAGTATGTATGATTTCCAACAAATCAGTTGCTCGCTCCATAGTTTCGGAGAACGGCGTTTTAGTCATCTTGCCCATGAGGCACGGTTCGCAAGTACCAAGTGATTCATAATCAAGTGATTCCAGAAGTCCATCAGTATGGAGTTTCTTCATGCGCTTTACACCAATATGACCCAAACGACAGTGCCACAAATAAGTTGCGCTATCATCATTAACTCTGCATCTTTTGGCTTCAACATTATGAATATGTGTATCACTACTATCAAGATTCAATAAACCATCACCATTGGGTGTATGACCATAGAAGGTTTTATTCATGTAAATAGAATAACAATTTATTCTCTATCTTAGATGAATAATCGCATCGCAATAAACATGATCTTATCATATTTATGCTCAACGCAAACACCAAACAACATTTATTTAGGTTTAACACTAATCTCGAAAATATAGGGAGTGTGTGATGATGATCATATCAATCTTGGAACTACTTCCAACACTCATCGTCACTTCCCCTTCAACTAGTCTCTGTTTATTCTGTAACTCATGTTTCGAATTACTAATCTTAGCAACCGAACAAGTATCAAATACTCAGGGGCTACTATAAACACTAGTAAGTCACACATTAATAACATGTATATCAAATATACCCTTGTTCAATTTGCCACCCTTCTTATCCACCAATATTCAGGGCATTTCCGCTTCCAGTGACCATTTCCTTTGCAGTGTAAGCACTCAGTTTCAGGCTTTGATCCAGCTTTGGGCTTCTTCGCAGGAGTGACAACTTGCTTGTCATTCTACTTGAAGTTCCCTTTCTTTCCCTTTGCCCTTCTCTTGAAACTAGTGGTCTTGTCAATCATCAACACTTGACGCTCTTTCTTGATTTCTACCTTCGTCAATTTCAACATCACGAAGAGCTCGGGAATTGTTTTCGTCATCCCTTGCATACTATAGTTGATCACGAAGTTCTAGTAACTTGGTGATGGTGACTAGAGAACTCTGTCAATAACTATCTTATCTGGAAGATTAACTCCCACTTGATTCAAGCGATTGTAGTACCCAGACAATCTGAGCACATGCTCACTAGTTGAGCGATTCTCCTCCATCTTTTAGCTATAGAACTTGTTGGAGACTTCATATCTCTCAACTCGGGTATTTGCTTGAAATATTAACTTCAATTCCTGGAACATCTCATATGCTCCATGACGTTCAAAATGTCTTTGAAGTCCCTATTCTAAGTCGTTAAGCATGGTGCACTAAACTATCAAATAGTCATCATATTGAGCTAGCCAAACGTTCACAACGTCTGCATCTGCTCCTGCAATAGGTCTGTCACCTAGCGGTGCATTAAGGACATAATTCTTCTATGCAGTGTAAGTGCATCTAGTGCCCCTTAGTGATTTTGGTGTATTGAAGACTTATAGGTTAAGTAACTAATGCGTTTGTGAGTGTACACAGGTCTATAAGTCTATGAGGAGTTTGATATTTACAGAGAAAGTCGACCCCTAAAAATGAATTTCTTCAACTGAAGAATTTGATATTCTGAAGACTTTCTGAAGACTTTGAAAGTGAAGAAATTGGTGTGACCTTGAAGACTTGGTATTCATTTGAGGAATATGAAGCGTGAAGACTTTTGTTTTCGTAGTTTCATTTTCTCTTTCTTGAGTCATAGGAAACACCGTCTTTGTTAAAGGGGTCGAGGAAATACTAAGGAAAAATTTCCATTTGATGCTCAACTCAAAATCCTCACCTACCAATCCCTTCGAGTGAAGCTTTTGGAAATCTCATACAGTTCAGTCAATTTCTTGATGTGAGACGAAGCTCTTCAGTCACTTTGAGAATTTGTTCGGATCGAGGAGTTAGGAATTCGCCAGTGCGAATTGCCTACACAGTGAGGAACATGATAGCCCTGAGGAATTTGTCATTCCAATTTCCGACCGTTGCTGTGCTGCGCGCCAGCTGTCCCCAAAATATCTCCACCTAACGGTCATATCATTGAAGGGCATTTATGTCTTATCATGTCGGGCTGCTCCCTAGGCTATAAATAGCCGCCCCCTACAACCACTAGTTGGTTGGCTGCTCCGAGAGAACTTGACACTTGTCATTTGAGAGCAACCCATCCTCTGAGGACTTTGAGCGAAAATCATCAAGTGAGGAAAAACCCAAAGTGAGGAAAAACCCAAAAACCAAACCCCAACAAACCCAAAGTGATTGAGCATCACTGAAGAAATTGATCCCGCGTGGATCCGACGCTTTTTACCTTTGAAGACTGTGCTTCTTCCAGACGGTTAGGCGTCACGGTCTAGAGCATCCAAGAGGAATTGTGGATCCCCGAGTGACCAAGTATGTGAAGGTTTGGAAGTCGCTCAAGACTTACCACGAGTGATTGGACGAGGTCTGCGTGACCTTAGTTCAAGGAGAATACGGTGAGGACTTGGTGTCCTGAGCTGCGTGCTCAGCGACTGGGTGTCCGGGACTGCGTGTCCTCGAGTTTAAATACTCAGCCGCTCCAACCAGACGTACAACTGAGACAACAGTTGGAACTGGTCTACCAAATCATTGTCTTCACCAACCTACCTGGTTCTATTTCCTCAACCTTTTTCATTTCCTCATTACTATGTTGAGTGTTTGTCATATCTGTGTTTGAAGACTTTGATCAAGACTTTCTCAATTTCCTCGCCAATTTCTTGATCTGTTTGTCTTCATCTTGTGTTATCCTGTGATTACGCTTTCTGTACTCTGTGATTGTCTTCATTTCATCATGATGACTATGCTTGTAATCTGTTATGCTTACTTCTGAGTACTTATTCCGCTGCATGTATTTCTTCGCTAAGGAATTTCCTCACGAGCAAATTCCTCAGTGAAGAATTTGTAAAATTCAGAAAAATCGCCTATTCACCCCCCCTCTAGTCGATATAACGCACTTTCAATTGGTATCAGAGCAAGGTACTCCCTTGTTCTGTGTGATTTTGGTTTAACCACCTGGAGTTTTAGTTATGTCGACCGCAGGTATGATCAAGGTCTCAGCAGGGTGTCCTACCTTCGATGGGACGGACTACCCCTACTGGAAGAACAAAATGCGAATGCATCTTGAAGCAATTGACAACGATCTCTGGTATGTTGTGACAAAAGGTGTTTCCTCAGTCACACCCTCTCTGAATGATGCTGATGTGAAGAGATTCAAGCAACTCGATTCTCAAGCGAAGAATATCATATGTGGCCATCTGAGCAAAGGTCAATATGGAAGAGTGAGTGCTTTGGAATCTGCCAAACTCATCTGGGACAGGCTGTCCAAAGTAAATGAAGGTGTTTCAACTCAGCGTGACTCTCGAGTTGATGTTCTTCGGAATCTCTTCAACCGCTTCAAAAGACTCGACAACGAAAATGTTCAACAAACCTTCGATCGCCTCACTGACATCTCAAATGAGCTTCAAGCACTGGGTGCCACTGACATCACCGACCATGAGGTGGTGAAGAAATTGCTAAGATCGCTTGATTCCTCATTTGACACTCACACGATGATACAAGAACGAGCTGACTACAAGTCTCTTGATCCTGCTGATATCCTCGAAGGCTAAATACTCACGAGTTCCAGCTTGCTGAAAGAGAGATCTCTATGGTTACGGCTATGGAAGAACACGTGCCTCAAGGCCAAGGCTGAATCTGAATCGAGAGTGAAGAATCTGGTAGTAGCCTTGGAGATCTGAAGAATTTGGCCAGAGCTAGCACTGCTCGTGAAGAAATTCCAGAAATTCACAAGGCGTGGTCGTTTTGGAAAATCCTCAAGAAGCAGTGATTCCTCATCTAGTGACTATAAGCGAAGACTTTGCCACAAATGCAAGAAACCTGGTCACTATATCCAAGATTGTCCTCGATGGGAAAAGGAATTGAAGAAGAAGAAACACAAGGATTACAGTTCTGATGACGTGAAGAAGAAGAAGAAATCATCAAAATCTTCATCATCAAAATCCTCAAAGCCTTCTTCTCACAAGAAGAGCTGCTCCAAAAAGGCTCGGGCATTCATTGGCAAGGAAATGGACTCAAGCTGAATCGAGGAAAATGAGGAAGAGGAGGAGTCGAAGAATCCGAATCTGTGTGGCTAGTCCGGCTCTTGCTATCGCTTACGTCAGCAAATCCATCTTCAACATCAAGAAAATGACTCCGCCAACAAACCTGATGAGGAAAATGATGACTACGCCCCACCTATTGCTTCATGGCAAAAGGTGCCAAGGTACTCAATTTCACCTCCTCTGAATCCGGTGAAAATGAATCGATGAGGATCTTAAGCCCAGCTACTCTAAACTTGCTAAGATTGCTATAAAACAACAAAGGGCTTTTGAAAAGGTTCAAAACATGCTAGATAAGAGTGATGATATGTTAGGTGAAGAAATGGATCGCACTCAAGCCCTGATCGAAAATCTTGAGAAGTTCGGTCTAGGCTTGACAGCCTTCAAGGTCATCATAACACTCTCTTATCGATCATGAGAAACTTTCTTATGAATTTCTTCAAAGAAAGCAAGATCTTGAGAAGCTAAGAGCGAGTTATGAAGATCTTGAAGGAGCGCGATTCATTACTTGCTCAACAAATCAGCGCTTCTCAAGAAGAATTTGTTCCTCCATGCTTAAAGTGCATTGAGCGTGAATCGCTAATTCTTCACCTGAATGTTCAAATGCTTCAACTGTTACAAATTCTTCATCTGCCTCTGCTATCACTAATTCCTCACCGAGGACATTGCTAGTATCACCGACGATGCAGGGTTGAAGGAATTGTACATGACAGGCATGTACAAAAGCCTCAAAGGGCATCGACTCTTTGTGATGTGCTTAAAAGCAGATCCTCAACAGAACCCTAGGAAGAGGGTATTGCCTTTGAGAGGAAACTCAATGCTGATGGAACGTACTGGAAGCCTGAGCAGTATCCCAAAACCTCATGGGTTGCTGCAAAGGGACCTCCAGTTGATCCATCTACCTTATCTGGTTTTACATGTGAATTTCCTCATTCTGATGATGAGTCATTTGACTCCAACTATAAACTGTTCAAAAATCAGAATGGTGAAGTATTTGCTAGATATGTTGGCACTAACTGCAGGAACGGTTCCCCTATGAAGAAAATCTGGGTTCCCAAGCAGTACCTTGAAAATCTTCAGGTGAATGTCCTCATGACACCACCCGTGAAGAATAGGAACCCCAGATCAAATTCTTCATATGGACCAAATTCTTCATATGGATCCAAGTCCTCATACGGACCAAATTCCTCACGTGGATCAAATTCCTCAAAAGGATCAAAGTCCTCATATGATTATCATCGTGCTAATAACTCTGTTTCGCAGGGTAGAGCTAAGGGCTATGAATATGTGCATTATTCTTCAAACCAATATGTTCATAAGTCCTCGAAGAATTTCTCTGCTTATTCATATGCTTACCCTAACCCCTCTTATGTGAAACGAAATGGTTTGGCCTCTATGCCACCATTCTCATATGGTGCTCGCAGAATGATGAACTCTTTGCCACCCCTTCAGATGTGGGTGGTGAAGAAAAAGAACTAATCTCTTCTGCAGGGTCAGGTCTCCAGACGTGCCTCAAACGTCTGAAGAATTTGCTGGGGGCCTGACAAAATGCCTGAAAGGACGCAGGCTAATCATGATGAAATGAACTTTCATTTCACACGTCCTCATACTGCTTATCTAAATACTGACTGATGAAATTCATCTGATGAACTTGATATCATATTCTTCACTGATGAAGTATATGAGATCGTAAGTTGTACTAATTCATCTGCAGGATGATCAACCCAAAGCCACTGAGTGGGTTCTCGATAGTGGATGTACAAATCACATGACTGGTGACAAGAATCTATTGATGGATGCTCCCTTATCACCGTCACATCTGAAGCATATCATCTTTGCTGACAAAGGCAAAAGTCAGGTATTGGGACTTGGTAAGGTTGCTATCTCTAAGGACATGCACATGGACAAAGTCATGCTTGTTGAGTCTTTAGGATATAACCTCATGTCAGTCTCAATGCTTTGTGATCTTGATATGGTTGTTATCTTTGGCAAGTATCGTTGTGTTGTGATTATGGAAGCTGACAATTCCAAAGTCTTCGAAGGCTTTAGGAGAGGAGACTTGTATATTGTTGATTTTTCCACAGGACCACAACCAGCCGTGTGTCTACTTGCAAAAGCTTCAGAAGGCTGGCTATGGCATCGACGACTTGGTCACGCAGGCATGAGGAATTTGCACACGCTTGCGAAGAAGAAGCATGTCATTGGCATTGAGAATGTCAAATTCCTCAAGGATCACTTATGCGGAGCCTGTGAAGCTGGAAAAATGACCAAGGCCAAGCATCCAGCGAAGACCATCATGACCACTACTCGTCCCTTCGAATTGCTTCACATGGACCTCTTTGGTCCCAATCATTACTCAGCTGTCGTTAATGAAGCATCACTATATGGCTTTGTTATTGTTGATGATTACTCTCGTTACACATGGGTACACATTGTTACTTACAAAATCAAGTGCAGGAAATCTTCAAACGATTTTCCTCGAGGGCTTCAACCAACTTTGGTGTGAAGATCAAGCACATCAGGAGTGACAATGGAACTGAGTTCAAGAATTCCGGACTTGAGGATTATCTTGATGAACTTGGTATTACTCATGAGTTATCTGCTCCTTATACTCCTCAGCAAAATGGCGTCGTGGAGCGCAAGAACAGAACTCTTGTTGAGATGGCTCGCACTATGCTTGATGAATACAAAACGCCTAGTCGTTTCTGGATTGAAGCAATTGACACTGCGTGCCACATCATCAACAGAATATATCTTCACAAATTCTTCAAGAAAACTGCCTATGAACTCCTCACTGACAAGAAACCCAATGTAAGTTATTTCAAAGTCTTCGGTGCTAAATGCTGGATTAGAGATCCTCACCACCACTCTAAATTTGCACCGAAAGCACATGAAGGTTTTATGCTTGGTTACGGAAAGGACTCGCACACCTACAGAGTCTTCAACATCGCACTTCACAAGATTGTTGACACTGTAGATGTGCGGTTCGATGAAACTAATGGCTCGCAAAGAGAGCACCTACCTTCTGTGTTAGATGAACCAGCACCTGAGGATTCTATCAGGTTCAAGGCAACTGAGGATGTCATTCCTACTGAAGAAACTGCTGAAGAATTCATTCCTGTACGCGAAGAACGTCGAGCTGATGCACCTGAAGATAATGCTGAAGAAAATGGTGCTGAGGAAAATGGTCAAATTCCTCGAAGACAACCAGCTCATCCTCGCGTTGCAAAAGAAGTGCAAGTTGACAAGATCATCGATGACATTGAAGCGCCAGGTCCTCTCACTCGCTCAAAAGCTTCACACTTATCTAACTTTTGTGGGCACTATGCTTTTGTCTCTATCACAGAGCCCACTAAGGTAGATGAAGCATTTCTGGAGCCGGAGTGGATTCAGGCCATGCAAGAAGAATTGCATCAGTTCGAGCTCAACAACGTCTGGGAACTGGTCAAACGTCCAGATCCTCGCAAGCATAATATCATCGGCACAAAGTGGATCTACCGCAACAAGCAAGATGAAAATGGTCTTGTGGTGAGGAATAAGGCACGACTAGTAGCTCAAGGCTACACGCAGGTTGAAGGAATTGACTTCGATGAAACTTTTGCACCTGTTGCTAGACTTGAGTCTATTCGCATATTACTCGCCTATGCTAACCATCACAATATCACTTTATATCAAATGGATGTGAAAAGTGCATTCCTCAATGGTAAGCTTGAGGAAGAAGTATATGTTGCTCAACCCCCAGGTTTTGAAGATCCAAAGAATCCTGACAAAGTCTTGAGACTAAATAAGGCCCTCTATGGCCTCAAGCAAGCCCCTCGGGCGTGGTATGATACATTGAAGGAATTCTTCGTGAAGAATGGCTTCACACCCGTTCACTCGACCCTACTCTCTTTACTAAATCTTATGATGGTGAACTGTTTGTGTGCCAAATATATGTTGATGATATTATCTTTGGCTGTCTTGACCAACGTTATAGTGATGAATTTGCCTATATGATGAGTGAAGAATATCAAATGTCTATGATGGGAGAGTTGAAATTCTTCTTAGGTCTTCAGATTAATCAACAACCCAATGGCATATTCATATCTCAGGAGAAATACCTCAAAGATGTCTGAAGAAATTCGCATGCAAGATTGCAAAGGCGTCAAAATTCCTATGCCCACAAATGGCCATCTATGCAATCGATGAAAATGGTATTGACTTGATCACAAGGTATACCGCTCCATGATTGGTTCTTTATTGTACTTATGTGCATCTAGGCCAGATATAATGCTTAGTGTTTGCATGTGTGCCCGATTTCAAGCTACACCGAAGGAATCACACCATAAGGCTGTGAAGCATATTCTTCGATATCTAGCTCACACACCAACACTAGGATTATGGTACCCCAAGGGCTCTACTTTTGATCTCATTGGATATTCTGACTCTGACTATGCTGGTGATCGTGTGGACCGCAAGTCAACATCTGGTACTTGTCATTTCCTCGGACGATCTTTGGTCTGTTGGTCCTCGAAGAAACAGAACTGCGTATCACTGTCCACTGCTGAAGCTGAATATATTGCTGCTGGCTCGTGTTGTGCTCAATTACTATGGATGAAGCAAACCCTCAAGGACTACGGCATCAACGTGAAGAATGTGCCTCTCTACTGTGACAATGAGAGTGCCATCAAGATTGCTCACAACCCAGTTCAGCACTCGAAGACAAAGCACATTCAAATTCGTCATCATTTTCTTCGTGATCATGTGTTGAAGGGCGACATCTCCATCGAGCATGTGAAGACTGAAGAACAACTAGCTGATATCTTCACTAAGCCCTTGGATGAGAAGAGATTTAGCAAGTTGCGGTGTGAGCTAAATATCTTAGAATCTTCGAACGTTCTTTGAAAAGGACACACATCCTAACACTTATGCAAAATTGATGACTTAGATGTGCAACACATGAAGAAACGTTTTTCTTCAATCAATGAAGAATAACACTCCAAGTGTGAAGAAATTAATGAAGAATTTGATTCTCGTAACCCTCGACAATTGTATGCGTGTCTGAAATCATCATTCTTATACGGTGGGTCACGCCACCACCAAAGTTGAAAATCTTCAATTTGAGTTTTTCCTCAGTTTTGAAATTCTTCAGTTTTTGAAATTCTTCAGGTTTTCAAATTCTTCAGTTTTTCAAATTCTTCAACTTTGCAAAATCTTCACTGTTTCCGACGTCTTTCTTCATTGGCTATATATATATATATATGGATTTATGTCCTCTACAGCATTCACTTATGGCTAATTCTTCAAGTCGCTTTTTCTGCTAAGTGAATGTGATCGGACCCTTCCTCTCTATGCTATACTCAACCCAATCCATTCACAAATTCTTCATGTGCGTTCTACTTTGAAACTCGTTCAAATTCTTCACTGTGTCCTTGACAGCTGAAGAAATTGCGAACGGAACTTTTAAAACGAATCTTATCCAAACTTCTATTTTACCACTCAAACCGTTCCGCATCCCACGATGCATTATTATATCCACCCACGATCGCACACGATCTCCACTACACTCTACGTGGGTGACACATGTCGTGAGAAGGGAAGCGGTCAGGGGCATGTTCGTCCTAAATCTTCGGACGAGCCGTTTTTCACCGTGGCTATAAATACCCCTCTCTCCCTTCCTCACTCTGTTACTCCGCCGATCTCTCTCCGCCGAGCTCCTCAAAACCCTAGCGCCGCTACTCCATCGTCGCCGGTGAGGAAAAGCTTCACTGCCTTGACCTCTTCGCCGACGTACTCGCCGACCGTGGAATTTCTTCACTCCGCCGTCGCCGTAGCTGATTTCCTCTGCCAAGTTAGGGCGGAGAAGATCTGAACGGACGAACTTCTCAACTGTTCATCTCAGTTCGTCGTGTTCTTCACTTCGGGTAAATTAAAAGCTACTTTTATTTACTCGCTTTGATTCTCAAATTTTCTTCAAATTCTTCAAAGGTGTTTATTTCAAATTCCTCACACATATGAACACCTCAAATCTCTTGACTCATTTCTCTAAGCTATGATTTTCTTCAAGATTCCTCAATTGTGTGGATCTTCGATCTATACAACTCTATCTCGTACCCTTTGAAAGTCATTATATTCAAAGATGGTAACTAGGACAACAAGTACATGTCATCTTCAGCAGCGTCGTCATGCATGGAACGTGTCTGCAACCAACCAGCGAAAGTCCCCGTTTGTTCACATGTAATCTAGTCGTCAGACTGCTCTGGGTATTTGGAGCGTAGAATATTCTTGTGTTCCTCCATATACGGAGCCACCAAGGAGGAATTTTGTAGAACTGTGTAGTGTGCTTGAGTGAGAGAATGCACGTCCATACATATTATTTGATTCGATCCTAGCGTGCCATTTCCACCCAGTCTGCCCTTATGCCGCGATTCAGGAACACAAGTCGGCTTAAGATCAGGAATAAAGTCAACACAAAACTCAACGACCTCCTCATTTTCATGGCCCTTGGAGATGCTTCCTTCTGGCTTAGCACGATTATGAACATATTTCTTTAATATACCCATGAACCTCTCAAAGGGGAATATATTTTGTAGAAATACATGACCCAGAACGACAATCTCTTTGCATAGGTGAACTAGGACGTGTGGCATGATATTGAAGAAGGATGGTGGGAACACCAACTCAAAACTGACAAGACATTCAACCAAATCATTCTCTAACCTTGGTATGATTTCTGGATCGATTACCTTCTAAGGGATTGCATTGAGGAATGCACATAGCTTCACAATGGCTAGTTGAACATTTTCCGGTAGAAGCCCCCTCAATGCAACCGGAAGCAGCTACGTCATAATCACGTGGCAGTCATGAGACTTAAGGTTCTGGAACTTTTTATCTGCCATATTTATTATTCCCTTTAATTATATTCGATGAGAAGCCAGACGTGACCTTCATACTGAGCCGGCTTTCAAAGAAGATTTGCTTCTCTTCTTTGGTAAGAGCGTAGCTGGCATGACCCTGATGTATGACGTCTTTTCCATGCATACGTTGCTGGTCCTCCCGTGCCTCCGGTGTATCTTTTGTCTTCCCATACATGCCCAAGAAGCCAAGAAGGGTCACACAAAGATTCTTCATCACGTTGATCACGTCGATTGAAGAGCGGACCTATAGAACTTTCCAGTAGGGTAGGCCCCAAAATGTAGATTCTTCTTCCACATGGGTGCGTGTCCGTCAGCGTCATTCGGAGCAGATTGTCCGCCAGGACCCTTTACAAAGATTACCTTCAAATCCTTGACCATATCATGTACATCATCACCAGTACGGTGGCGAGGCTTCGTCCAGTGATAATCCTCACCTTTGAAATGCTTGCCTTTCTTTCTTAGGGGATGCCTTCTCGGAAGAAATCGATGATGCCCTAGGTACACATTCTTCTTACAGTTATCCAAATATATACTGTCGGTATCATCCAAATAGTGCGTGCATGCGCGGTATCCCTTGTTTGTCTGTCCTAAAAGGTTACTGAGAGCAGACCAATCATTGATGGTCACAAACAACAACGCATGTAGGTCAAATTCTTCCTGATCGAGCTCATCCCACGCACGCACACCTTTTCCATTCCACAGTTGTAAGAGTTCTTCAACTAATAGCCTTAGGTACACATCAATGTCATAGCCGGGTTGCTTAGGGCCTTGGATGAGCACTGGCATCATTATGAACATCCGCTTCATGCACAACCAAGGAGGAAGGTTATACATACATAGAGATACAGGCCAGCTTCTATGATTGCTGCTCTGCTCCCCAAAAGGATTAATGCCATCTGCGCTTAGACCAAACCATATGTTCCATTACCTGCAAAGTCCTCCCAGTACTTTCTCTCGATTTTTCTCCACTGCGACCCGTCAGCGGGTACTCTATGCCATCGCATAAACTTGGCATGCTCTTTGTTTTGGAACAAATGTTTCAACCGTGGTATTATAGGAGCATACCACATCACCTTGGCAGGAATCTTCTTCCTGGGGTGAGGGAGTCCTGGACTAAGCGGTCCTCGGGCGTCCGGGCTATGTGATATGGGCCGGACTAATGGGCCGTGAAGATATATGAGATTAAAGACCTTTCCCATGTCCGGATGGGACACTCCTTTGCATGGACGGCAAGCTTGGCGTTCGGATCCTACACCTTCCTTTCTCTGTAGACCGACTTTGTACAACCCTAGATCCCTCCTGTGTCTATATAAACTGGAGGGATCAGTCCGTAGGGATCATCATAATCATATAGGCTAGACATCTAGGGTTTAGCCATTACGATCTTGAGGTAGATAAACTCTTATAACCCCTATACTCAACAAAGTCAATCAAGCAGGAAGTAGGGTATTACCTCCATTAAGAGGGCCCGAACCTGGGTAAACATCGTGTCCCCTACATCCTTGTTACCTTCAATCCTTAGACACACAGTTCGGGACCCCCTACCCGAGATCTGCCGGTTTTGACACCGACATTGGTGCTTTCATTGAGAGTTCCACTGTGTCATCACTAGAAGGCTCGATGGCTCCGTCAATCATCCACAACAATACCACCATGAGGTAGACTTTTCTCCCTGGCCAAATCTTTGTATTCGGCGGCTTCGCACTGCATGCCAATTTGGTTGGCCATCTGGAGCAGATCGACAGCTACGCCCCTGGTCATCAGATCAGTTTTGGAAACCTAAACTACGTCGCTGATATCTCAGGAGACTTGATCTTCCATGGGTTCGCGGCCTCAACCACAGCTTCGGCCATAGATTCGGAACACATCGCTGAGTCCGAAGACGGGATTTTAGAGCCTACCGGACTCTTTGCAGCCATGGAGCTCAGCACCGGAGATACGGAGGGGATCGTTTCACTGGCAGGACCGGAGTCATACAAAACTCCCTTCGTCAACACGAAGCCGAATCCATCCCCGAACACCAGATCCAAACTTTCGAGGTCCGTGTTACGCGAGCTCGGCTAGGGAACTCCTATCCCGCCCTGCTCCATGGACTCTCGCTTCCCTGTCCAAACCTCACTCTTAAATGAGGCCCTGGACCTAATGCGATCTCTCGCCATTACAGAAGGATCGCTGCCGAACTACGCCCGACCCACACTAGGGGCTGAGAGCGGGGAATATTACATCCCACCTGCTACCCACTTCATAGCCACTGTCGAGGACTTAACCGACATGCTCGATTATGCTTCCGAAGACATCGACGGCATGGACGACGATACCGGAGAAGAGCAAAGATAGAACCCGCCTCTTACCAGACGCTGGACGGATACTTCTACATATGACGTGTACATGGTGGACACACCCAAAGAGGATGACGGCGAAGGTGGGAAGGATCCAGTCGAGGATAAGCCTCTTGTGGCACCACCAAAGCATCGTCGTCAGTGGCGCCACTCTAAATCGCGTCGCAAAAAAGACAACAATACCGGCACCGAGACAACAATACTCCGAATAACACTGCAGACCAAGAAGCCCCTATCGAACTAACATCCGAACATGATGATTGGGAGGATGGGCAAGTCAACCCCGACGATCCCATCGGAACAAGGGCTCGGAGGATAGTAACTACGTACTGATCTCCGAAGAGGATGAGAGCCTTGGCAATGAAGAATTCATCATGCCAGAGGAACCCTTCGAACAAGAGCGCTTTAAGCACCGGCAAGAAGCCTCGGCAAGAAGCCTGTAAAAAAAGCAGCAGCACCTTCAAGCCGATCAGGATCTGTTCAATGATAGATGGACTGATGTCCTAGCAGCCAAGGAATACGGCCTCGAACGCCAAACCAAGATTTACTCGAAGCGCAAGCTGCTACCCCAATTCAACGACGAAGCCCCAGAGCCTATACCGCCCACGCGTAATGTTGCCGATGGACCTGACCGACCACCACGTGGCCGGGACAGAGTGGTAACTCAAGCCGAACACCAGCCTGCACCACCCCGCCATAAAGGCCGAGAGACAGCAGCTGCAGCATACACTTACGACCTACGACAGGACCTGGCTAATAGAGCCGGTCAGACTAGATCAATATACGGATCAAGGGGGCGTGCCCCAGCGCGAGAAGACGGCCCTCAGGCCTGGCGCGACAAGCACAACTTAACCCAGGCTGAAAACTGCATACGAACTCCATCCGAACCACGTCGTGACGTGGCCCGATATAGAGGCGCCGCACACCCCCTATGCTTCACTGATGAGGTTATGGAGCACCAGTTCCCAAAAGGGTTTAAACCCATGAACATCGAATCATACGATGGCACAACAGATCCCGCAGTATGGATTGAAGATTTTCTTCTCCACATTCACATGGCTCGCGGTGACGATCTACATGCCATCAAATACCAACCTCTCAAACTTAAGGGACCAGCTTGGCACTGGTTAAACAGCCTCCTAGAAAACTCTATTGGAAGCTGGTAAGACCTGGAGGATGGCTTTAAGACAACTTCCAGGGCACTTATATCCGATCTCCGGACGCCGATGACCTCAGTCACATATTCCAGCAGCCCGGAGAGTCCGCCAGAAAATTTTGGACCCGATTCCTAATAAAAAAGAACCAAATCGTTGATTGTCCGGACGCCGAGGCTCTAGCAGCCTTCAAACACAACATCCGCGACGAATGGCTTGCCCGACACCTCGGCCAAGAAAAGCCAAGTCTGTGGCGGCCCTCACATCACTCATGACCCGCTTTTGCGTAGTGAAAGATAGCTGGCTTTCCCGTAGCAGCAACAGTACCAGCGATCCTGGCACTTCCGAAGCAAGGAACAGAAACAACAGGCCCAGACGCAACAAAAACAAGCGTCGGAGCAACACTGACAATGCCAAAGACACTGCGGTCAACGCCGGATTCAGTGGCTCCAAGTCCGGTCAACGGAAGTGGCCATTAAAAAGAAACAAAGATGGTTCTTCTAGCCTGGGCTGAATATTCAATTAACCTTGCCAAATTCACGACACCCCCGACAAGCCAGCCAACCATACCAACACTAGCTGTTGGGATTTGAAACAGGCCGGTAAGTTCAACATCGAGCACACGGGGAAAGGGTCGCCCAGCGAGGATGACGACGAGGAGCCTCGCCTACCGAACAAAGGGGGACATAAGAAATTTCCCCCCGAGGTCAAGATGGTGAACATGATATATGCTACTCACATCCCCAAAAGGGAGTGGAAGCGCGTGTTAAGGGACGTCTATGCGATAGAGCCAGTCGCCCCAAAATTCAACCCATGGTCAGCATGCCCGATCACCTTTGATTGCAGGGATCATCCGACCATTATCCGTCATGGAGGTTCAGCCGCATTGGTTCTTGACCCAATTATCTATGGATTCCACCTGACGAGAGTCCTCATGGATGGCGGTAGCAGTCTTAATCTGCTCTATCAGGACACAGTCCAAAAAATGGGTATTGACTCGTCAAGAATCAGAGCCACCAAAACTACCTTTAAAGGAGTAATACCTGGTGTAGAGGCCCACTGCACGGGCTCAATCACATTGGAGGTCATCTTCGGTTCACCGGAAAACTTCCGATGCAAAGACTTGATCTTCAACATCGTCCCTTTCCGCAATGGCTATCATGCACTGCTCGAACGAACAGCGTTTGCCCACTTCAATGCGGTCCCGCACTATGCTTATCCAAAACTCAAAATGCCAGGACCACGCGGTGTTATAACAGTACATGGAAACATGGATCGCTCCCTCCGTACTAAGGAACACAGCGCTGCCCTTGCATCAGAAGTGCAGGTCGGCCTTATCAAGCCGAACTCCACATCGGCAGTCAAGTCATCGGACCTTGTCAAACGAGTCTGGACAACCCCCCAAAGTGATAGTTAAGTTCGTCATGAGCTCGATTAGCAATCCGGCCTCTATCTCAGCCCCAACGGAACTGCACGTATGTACCGCGTAAACATAACTACGCCCTAAAGATACCATGGGCGACGATGGAGGCATATCAGGGATAAAGACAACAATACAGCTTGACTGTACCTGGACCCCCATCTATCTTTCTCTTCACTTCATTTTTATTTTTCAGGTTCCTTACAACCCACATCACCTTTTAATGGTGTCAAGGTCCATTTTGCCGGCCCCTTAAGAAACTTGTTCATTAATCCTCTCAAAGGACCACACACCAAGGCAAAAAGCAGCGCAGATGTACGGCAGAGTACTTAAAATGATTTTCAAAGATCACCTACTCCCCTTTTTAGCACCTGTACACAGCTTCCTCTTTCGCTCGGCATGTAAAATAGCCTTGACGCTTGTAGCATTATCTGTACAAATACGTTTTGATGTATCAATCAGACTATAATGAAACAATTTTTTCTCGCCCAAACTATTTGGGACTGGCTTATTTCCCAATCTGTATTCCCTCTTCTTTTTCGTCTGATTGTCATGTACACCTCTACATGACCTAAATCGCCAGGGGCTCCATTTAGCCACGTACATTTCTTTAAAATAACAAAAGTAAACACATTTACAGTGCAACTCGTCGTCCCGAATCTAGCATTATATGCATAGGCTTTGAATCATGTCGTGGGTCAATAGTTGGGTTGCCCGACTCCTGTGGTTACTACCTTACGTTCTGATTGTTCGGCTAAGTAAGTAAAGGGAGAACTACTGCGATTGTGTTTCTGGTTAGCCGGATAAACACCTCAGTAGAGAAAGCCGAAAACTGACTGTCATGATGCGACGAGAGTTGATCAGCTATTCGGTGACTCAGTATAAATCTCTTTTTTTTTTCATGTCACACGAAGGACCAGTCTTCACCTGGTCAGGCGTGTAGAACAACCAAGTTCGGATAACCGAACAATATCAGGGGCTACACCTACAATCTTATTGTTAAACTGCTATGGCTAGGTGCGAGTGATAAAGCCACATAGTCTGATTGTCTGGTTTGCCGCACTAACACCTCCTTCAAGGACCTCATTGGGATAAGTGTGTTTTTGTGCTATTCCTAACACCCCCGTACTACCTACATGAGGGGTTGAAGCCGACAACTGACCAACTCTTATATTTAATAAATGGCCGCAACGGAGGGTAAATAATTTAAAAAGAAACAAGACTAATATTATACAAACGCCTTGTTTACAAAGTTTAGGCAGCACAGATACATTCATTCAAAAATTATGTCCTTGGAACACAGGCCCTCTATAATGCGGGATCCCTCAAGGACGTCGTTGAAATATAGCTCCGGCGTACGATGCTCCTTGCCTGCGGGCGGTCCTTGGGTTGCAAGACTGGTGGCATTCATCTTCGCCCACTGCACCCTGACACGGGCGAAGGCCATTCGGGCACCTTCGATACATATTGATCGCTTTATTGCATCAAGCCATGGGCAGGCATCAACCAACCGCTTCACAAGCCCAAAGTAGCTACTAGGTATGGGTTCGGCTAGCCAAAGACGGACTATGACATCCTTCATGGCCAGTCCGGCCAGCCTATGTAGCTCGGTCAGTTGTTTCAGCTGATCACTAAGGGGCACATGATGCTCTGGCGCAAGGTACTGCGACCAGAACAACTTCTCTATTGAGATCCCCTCTTTGGTTCAGAAGAAATCTGCAGCATCTGCAATACTTCATGGCAGATCTAGAAACGCTTCTGGAGAACTACAAATGTGTGTCGGTAAGGTGTAATGTCTCCTTGTGTATTTGCTCTGCATATTAAAGGCCTTACCCGCTGCAATTTGCTTGGCCTCTCGGATCTCCTGCCAGGCGCCTTGGGCTTCAACCCGGGCCTCCTTCGCACTTTGGAGCGCCGCAGTAAGTTCGGAGTCTCGATCCGACACCTTGTGCTCCAAGGACTCACATTTGCTTATGGCATCAGTGAGATCTTGTTGGACTTCCTCTAACCTCGCTTCATGTTTTTGGCGGGCGGTTAATTCCTCATCCACCTCCTTCTTGGCCTCGGCCAGCGCGCTCATGAGGGCTTCAACCTCAGATGTGTCAACTATGAGCATAATCATAAAGCTCAGTTAGATAAAAAATTGGAACTCATATCATTTCAGATATACTTCGGTATCACATACCTTTTTTTGCCTCCAACTTCTGCTTTAGTTCGGAGACCTCGGCAGCATGAGAGGTTGCTGCTAGCCTCGCAGCTTGTTCATCCAAGGAGACATATATGTTAGCTCCTGTGAAGTATTATTCGATCATTTGTTCGGCTTTTCTTCGCGAACGCCGAACAGAGCCTCAGGGGCTACTATCTATATATAGGTATTCCTTTTGCAAATAGCCAAAAATATATTACGTCACATACCTCAAAGCCTGTTAGAAGGCTGGTATAGGCCTGGTTCAATCCGCTCTTAGCAGACCGAACCTTTTCAACCACCGTACCCATAAGGGTACGGTGTTTTTCCACAATGGAAGCACTCTGAAGCGCTTCCACCAGAGTGTCCGGCGCCTCCGGATTGAGAGAGGACGCCGGCGGAGACTGCGCACCCCCTTCCCTCGAAGAAGGCTGCTGGTCTGATTCCGGAGCTGTATGATTCTCCGGAATATTATTTTGGTGGGGGACGAACTAAGCATGGCCCCCGTCGCTGGTCTCCATGGGGGTGGATTACCCCCTCTCTTCGGTAACAGAGGTATTACCCTCCGTTGCCACCTTCACGGCCTCCTGCACTTCCCCGTGACCCGGAGAGGTTTTTTGGGACAACACTTGGTGTTATCCGTAGCAGTGGGTGGAGAGATCTGCAGAGGCGACTTGCTCTAAATTGCGTTCGTCCCTAGTGAATTCCCAGATGACTATGATCGTTGGGGGAGATCGTGAGCCGGGCTATAATGCGCAGTTCAGTATGTTAAAATAATAAGGCATAAACTCGGATATGGGTATCGTGTCTTCGGATAGTTACGATACAGCCAAAGGCTTTGGCCTGGAGTGCAACTCGGGGATGGCTCCGGCATCCGTTTCGGAGTCGTCCGAACGGGAGTGTTTCCCCTTTTTGGACGCTTCCGCCTCTAGATCCATGGAAGCCGCCCTTTTCTTCTTTCCCCCTTAAGGGGGGAGTTGCTCTCTTCCTCCTCTACATCTTCGTCATGAGAGGAGGAGGACTCGGTGTCCTCTGACACGACGTCTGAAGCACCCTTTCGGCAGAGGCCACTTCTGGCCTCCTTGCCCTTCTTCTTGGCCTTCATCTCTGGCGCCTAATCACTACTACGAAAAGGCCTACTATGGCGCACCGGTTTTGCCTACTAATGGCGCACTACCGGTGCGCCATTAGTACAACGCCATTAGAATTTTTTACTAATGGCGCATCTGTGCTGCGCCATTAGTATCTGGTATATTTTCTAATTTTTTTTCAATTTTTTTTAATTTTTTTTTAAATTATTTTTTCAATTTTTTTTCATTTTTTTCTTAATCTCAGTTCACTATGGCTTAATCTCGGGTCAATATTCTTAATCTCAGGTCAAATCGCACTCCGTGGTCAAACTTCCCGAAAGGTCACCCATCCTCACACTACTCCAGCCCAAGCACGCTTAACTTCAGAGTTCTATCCAAGGGAAAATATCAGATGATACGGGCCATCACATGATCCCATGCTACTGGACTGTGTGGTGCCTTGGATCTACATGCAAGGGACAAGATCAACTCACTTATTATTTACACATGCCCCCTTGGTATATTTGCATCTGCCCCCCTCGAAAACAGCCTGTCTTTTGTAAAACCACAACAGATCTATGCATCAGTTTTACCAACAAGGACGAACACTATCGTCCTAGGCTCCCAGCTGATCTTATTTGAATCAAACCAAGATGGGTGAATTAATCAGACTAAAACCACATCATTTAGGCCTCCGTCTGTTACTTTACATGTGATGAATCAACACGAAAGTGAAATGTTGCCCAGCTGAAACAATAAACAACATGATACATGCTAAAATTCAGTACATTTAAAGTAAGCTCTCATCGAGACAGCAAGCAACAACTTAAAACATTGGTATCTTTCAGCCTTCAGGTCGCCATCAATTTTTTCATAATGAATACATTGGCATGTGATCAACAGGAACCCATTTTCCATTCCTGTATTCACATCTGAAATACCGATGATCAAAATATTTAGCGGAAATCTCGACAAGAAATCCATCTCCAAAAACAATAGTACAAGCTAGCAAATGGTGTGGGATGGCAAATTGCCAAAAGTCATTCATAGCATCAAAAGATCGCTGGAATAGGAGCATTTAAACAAATAAAGTTGCATCATATGATGCCATCTTTGTCTAGGAATTAACATGATCTTAATATACATATATTTACAAGGGTACTATTTAGTTCACTAATTTACATAATTAAACCAAACAGCTTCTCTGAGATCACTTGGTGGGTCCATATTCTCCTTGTATGCCATCCTATGCTGGGCACAAATGCACACCTACATGATAACATCAAGAATTAGAACAACCTAAAAAAATCTCTCAAAAGATTGTACAACATTAAATATGTGAAACTTTAAACACTTCTGTGATGCCAAATAACCTACATGTCTGTTGCACCATCTAATTCTCCTGATCAATTTTGTTGTTTCTTGACCTATAACATCATGTAAAAAAATCATTTGTTACACTAGGAGATCATGACATGCTTATAAGTCACAACCAGTTGAGTTATATTCACCACTTTTTCTTCTTTCCACTTGTTGCTGGCTGAGAACCCAGCTTCATCTTTGTGCCACTTCCTTTAGTGTGTGCTATAGCTGGTTGGTGGATATTTATCTCTCTTGGAATTGATACACCAATAAATGACTTAAATTCCTGGATCTTTGTCTGTCCGTTGTTTGTTCCCATATGCAAAACATGGTCAACAACATCTGCAATACCTTTATGCAAATATTGCATCTTCTCCTCACAATTCTTGGCAGCCATCATGCCCATATTGAATTTGGTGCATGTCTCGGAGTACAATCGGTTAATGGTGGGTGGAAGAGATTTAGTTGTCCCTTCAAGGGTATTGCCATTTGAATCAAGTACTACCGTCTTTGTAGCTAGTTTTGTCCACCTATGAAGAATATAATGACTTGGGATCTCCTTGAATTTCTCTCTCTTGAGGACAATGATGATGTGGGAACAAGGTATACCAATAGATTCAAACAATTTACAAGAACAATGTGCAACCTTAGTTGTGGTGTTGTAGAGCACCTCTCTAACTTTGCCACTTAAGTCTGAAATACAAGTGGTTTGTACCTCAATAACTTGTTGTATTGATAGTACATCACGCCTATCCCTTGCGGCAATCACCTCATCTTGAAATAGCAGGAAGATAGTATGAGTATAGACATGCCTAGCATGACTCTCAATACTCTAAGTAGTCTCTAGCAGCGGTAGTGTATGAATTGTGCTATTGTTATCCTCCAATTCCTTTTGTCGTTGTTCTTCAATGGCAGTTTCAAATCTTATCCAAAACTCAAGCAAAGAGAGTCGCCGGTTGAGAAAGTGACCAAAAAAGCATTCTCACTCTCAGATCTCGATGTAGTCCGCAATAACCCACCAAGAAATACGCCTTTGAAGTATGCAGGTATCCACAAGTGACAAATTCCGAACTTGCCAACCAACCATGTGTTGCTTTCTAGTTCATAATGTGAAATTATTGTGGACCACTTTTTCTCAAATTCTTCCGGAGTCTCTGAACCCCAAACACATGCACTAAATTGCTTACGAAAATCTTCATCATTGAACAAATCATGACCAACATTTTGACAGAGTTTATAGAGAATGTGCCACATGCAAAGTCTATGTACGGTTTGAGGAAAGACTTCTTTGATTGCAGCTTTCATGCTCTGATCCTCATCGGTAATGATAAGTTTAGGTGCAACACCTCCCATGGCCTTCAAAAAGGTCTTGAACAACCATCTGTACGACCAAACCTTCTCATGGCATACAAATGCAACACCAAATGTAACACATGCCTTGTGATGGTTCACACCAGTGAAAGGGGCAAAAACTAGGTTGTACTGATTGGTACTATAAGTGGAGTCAAAAGACATTACCTCACCAAATAGTGCATAGTTCTTTCTGCAGGTATCATCAGCCCAGAATATGTGTGTTAACTTCTTCTCATCATCTTGTTCATAATCAAAGAAGAAAGTTGGATTGATCATTTGCTTACTTCGCATAGCATCAATAATTGTTTGTGCATCCGCATCTTTAATTATCTCGCTGATATCACGACAATAATTCTGTAAATCACGCTTAATGCACCCAATATTTTCTGGTCAACCCTTTTGTGCAGTCATGAAGCGATATATTTGGCAAGGGCTCATCAATGCTTTGCGACATGTGAAAAATGTGCTCCTCAATTCACTAGTGACTTCCCTGTTTGATCTAAGGAATTGTTTCTTACTTGGTGAGACAAGTTGATGCGTATGTTCACGGACGAATCGGGCGGCTTCATACTTGCCATCGTCTCTTATCTTCAAGCTAATCATAGCCTCACAGCCACACCTAGTTAGCTTAGCTTTCCTCCTGGGCTTCTTCACATGATCATTCAGTATATATTTCTCCTCCCTCCATCCTTGTCTTGCACAAACAAAACGTTTCCACACTGGTACACCACCATCCCCCTTATGTTGTGTAAATCTGCGGACTGAGAACCCAGCCTCATGAGCATACCATGTGTAGAACATTTCACCAGCCTCCCATTTATCAAAGACCATGCCAATTGCCGGCTCCAAGCTTTCATCACACTCAGGAGCATATATTGAAACCTACACAATTACATTAGAACTATCATTTGTAAGTTAAATTTGGCACTTCAATATTGAAAATCAAACAATACTTACACGGATCGGCATGCTACTTGTTTTCCTGGGTGTACTGTAACTATCTCCACCACATGAAGCCAACTGCTTTGCATCCTTCCAAAAAAAGAAAAAAAATGATATGGTACAAAAAGACTCAATTATTTGATTCACCAAATTATATACCGTGAGACTGCTATTGGCATCATCTTCAAGTGCAATTGGAGTAGTCGATCCTACACTCTGACCAAAGCTCTCCATCGGCTCCATTAATGACTGTTTGGTGCATCCGAAATAGGTAAACATTTGCTTTGATTCCTGGTAACAGTCTCGGAACATGCAAAAAGTGAAGCTTAACTATGCCACCAATTGGCTATAACAAGCATCTGACGCAACATACAACAGCGGCATACACATTTGAACAAGTACATAGATTTCCAATACTCGGAGGTCCCAGCCTGACCTAGAGTTCTACTGGGATTTCTGTTAGTCAAACATTATTGAGCCTCATTTGGCATGAATTTTAGTAAATTACTCTAAATGCTCACTTACGCTAGGCTGTACATGAGGTTTTCAACTACTGTATGTAAGAAGCATTCTATGACACTTCTTTATAAGAAGATTACGTGTATATACAATTCAGATTTATGGTCAATATTGGAACACTGCTAGATCTCATAACTGAAGTAGCAAGATGTTGTAACCAATGACTAAACAAGAACATCACTATGTTGCAGTATTCTTCTAAATCTTCAAAGATTAAAATACTGATGCATATCTCAGCTCCGAATTAACTTTAACATCTGTTTCGACTGAAATGCGGGACACATAATTTTTATAACTAGAATTAATAATACATACAGCTGTATCTGCATGATTTTTCCACTTCGTTCATTTGTTGACATACAATTGAACAGTTGCCTAAGAGTTGTGACACTCCAGCCCTGTCTAGAAGTAACCCATGACTCACAAAAGGAAATGGCTAAACAAAGAGGCACCTTCTTGTGTGCCTATATGTGGTATTTCCTATCGATAATACTTTTGCACATCAACACTTATTCAGAGTCTTTCATGCAAGGTTTCCTATCATTAAGGGCTACACTGTGGAGAACAATTCAAAAGCCAATCTTATATTCCAAAAAACAAGATGTACGGACGAACACTGAAGTTGCTGCTGCCATGTCTCTCAGACGTGGCGAGGACTGCTCGCTCGCTGTTACATCTTCCTTACTACAGTTTAACTGTCCTAATAGGATGAAATTTTGGTTTCAATTCTATATGAATACCCGTATATAAATCCATTAGTTAATGAGAATAGAAGATGAACTAACCATATAGAGATCTGCTCCTCCAATATGAGTTGCACTTACTAACGAACGAGCCGCGGGCAAGCATGGATTACAACTCTGGGCTGGTCCAGAACTACCAATGTAAGCATCACCATAGTTGGAGGACACAGATTGAGGTCCGACCGCCGCGATATGTACCGGCAGATCAAGCTCAGCTGTCGGCGGTGATTGGACATGCGCCATCGTTGCCGGCGAGACGAGCCCCGTGGTATGCCACTCGAGTGGCTCGGATAGGAACCGCCCAAACGAAACAGACTCTCGCAGTGCCGACATCCCGTTCTAAAACCAGAGAATCAAAATCAAGAATGCAAGCACCAGAAAACGGTAAGATACTGATGAGAAAGGAGGTGTTGCCTCTTACCTGATCGTTGTTGGGTAAGGTCTCCGTCTCCCGCAACTTAGTCGGCTCTAGCTGCGGCGACGAGAGGTTGGTTTCTGCTCCCATGGGGATGTCAACAGCTCGTACCGGATCTGAGCAAACGATTCGGCGCACGCGCGACAGCTCTCTAGATTGCTCTGGATTGGGGCCAGCAACAGCGGATGGGGCATGCTCTGTAGTGGCCGGCAGCGATAGGATATGACCTAGGCGGCAGCGGTGGGGAAAAGATCGTATGAAGAACATGAGAGCGGTGTGCACTTCGGCTGAATCACAGAATAACCTAGGGTGTCTTTTGCATAAATTGCAATGCGAACTGAGCCTGCTCCATCCTGTGCCTCCAGTCCAGATCGAACGACACACAAGGTCTCGTATCAGGGGATCATGCCACGGTCGGTATCACCAGATATGCACTCTTCTATCCAACCCCAGCAATAGCTCACTTCACAGGCACTTGTTGATATATCTACCATATCAATCCTATTATACCTTGTTGATGTCTAGGACTTTGTTCATGTTCATGACTATGATGAAATTTTGAAAATATTTCAAACTTCCGGTCATATTACGTATCATTTTTGAAAAAATTCAAAAATTCAAAACCAATTTTTTTTCTGTTACTAGTGGCGCACCACATCCACGGTGCGCCACTAGTAAGTTTGAAATTTTTTGAATTTTTTTGCCTCTAGATCTTGAAAGCCCTGTAACTTTTTTTTGTTAGGTTTTTGGGGATTTTGAAAATGTTTAACGGGGTTCCCCCATTAAATTTGGATGTAACTTTTCGTATAGTTCGTATGCAAAAGTTATGCCCATTTAAAAAATTTCCAGAGAGATTTTGCAAATAAAGTCGAAATTCATATTTGTAAATTTTCCCAACAACTAGACCACATATCACATGGGAAACTTATTTTCTTTTATTTTTTTTGACATTTCCATCATTTTCTTTTATTTTTTAAAAATTGAAAAGGCGATCCACATGGGGGGTGCATTCGGTGTTGGGGCAAGTTAGTAATGGCGCACCGTGGGTGGTGCGCCATTACTAGTTAAACTAGTAATGGCGCACCACACCCACGGTGCGCCATTATTAGTTTTGAAAAAAATAAAAAATTGATATTTTTGTATTTTTTTGAAAAAACTTAGTAATGGCGCACTAGTGGGCAAAGGCGCCATTACTAGTTAAAACTAGTAATGGCCCACCGAGACATGGTGCGCCATTAGTAATAAATATTTTTTTACTTTTTCTCAAAACTACTAATGGCGCCACGGTGGGTGTGGTGCGCCATTACTATGTCAACATAGTAATGGCGCACTACTCCCACCGCGCGCCATTAGTAGTCTTGAAAAATTAAAAAACATTTTTACTAATGGCGCACTGTGAAAATGGTGCGCCATTAGTATTGCACACTAATGGCGCACCAACACATGGTGCGCCATTAGTATTTAGTAATGGCGCACCACATGTACAGTGCGCCATTAGTGTCCATCCCATCTATAGCCCTTTACCTAGTAGTGAATATGGCACCGGAACCAACATCTTTGTCAGCAAAGGGGTGGCCTGGTCTTTGGGTAGCGGAGCCGGACATGTGATCTGCTCCGCCTTCTTTGTCCAGCCCTGTGGGAGTAAGAAAATTCAATATACTCCTTGGATTTGCAAATTAAAGTCATCATAAAACTTACAGTAGTAGCCGGACGAGCACACTTGAGGCCGCGGTCTTTGGTCGTTTCCGGTCACGACTTCTGAGCCTTGAAGAGAAGCTTCCATATGTCTTCGTGCGTTGTGCCGAAGAACCACTACAGGGTCCGACGACCGGCCCGGTCGAATTCCCACATATGTTGGGTCCGACATTGACAAGGGAGAATCCGACGAAAAAGCATCACCTGGATAACGCTGGCAAGGCAGGTGTTCTTGTTTATCATACCCTTGACGCGGCTCTCCAGCGTCGTCACCTCATCAGGCTACTCCCAATCTTGGCCCTTATTAAGCCAGGATGAAAGCCGCATCGGGGGCCCGGACTTGAACTCAAGAGCGGCGGCCCATGTGGAATCGCGGGGTTCCGTGATATAGAACCACCCCTGCTGCCATCCCTTGATAGACTCGACAAAGGTTCCCTTTGGCCAGGTGACATTGGGGAGTTTGCTCACCATGGCGCCGCCGCACTCCGCGTGTTGGTCTTCGACCACCTTCAGCTTCACATTGAAAACCTTGAGCCATAGGCCGAAGTGGAGAGGGACGCGGAGGAATGCCTCCCACACGACGATAAATGCTGAAAGGTTGAGGAAGGAATTTCGGGCTAGATCTTGAAAATCTAACCCATAGTAAAACATGAGACCGCGGATGAAAGGATGAAGGGGAAACCCTAGTCCGTGAAGGAAATGGGGGATTAACACCACCCTTTCATTAGGCTTCGGAGTGGGAATGGTATGCATTTTGGCAGGGAGCCGGTGGACTATGTCCGTGGCCAAGTACCCAGCTTCGCGGAGCTCCTTGTTGTTCTCCTCTGTAACAGAGGAAGCCATCCACATGCCCCGCGCTCTAGATCCGGACATGGCTAGGAGTGTTTGGTGGCAGTGGAAAGGATTGGGACTTGGGCGCTGGAGCTCGAACGACAGATAGGCTAAGGAGGAAGAAGGCGTGGGGTAAAAAGGCAGATCCTTGTCTTCTTATAAAGGCAGTGGATATCAAGCGTCCCTGATGACCCGCAACTATACGGGATAGTTGTAGCCTCTTTCGGTAAGTAAGAGTGTCGAACCTAGCGAGGAGCTAAAGGTAGAAAAAATATTCTCTCAAGTCCTATCTGCCACAGATACGACTCTACGCACGCTTAGTGTTCGCTTTACCTAGAACAAGTATGAAACTAGAAGTACTTTGTAGCTCTGATAGGATAGATTTGCAAGATAATAAAGAACACGTAAATAAGAAGTAGGGGATGTTTATATAAAGAAGAAAAAAGTAAATATAGCGAGTGTGGAAAAGTGGTGGTAGGCGTTGTGAAATTGTCCCTAAGCAACTGACTACTTTACTAGACCAGCAATCACTATTGCAATTGTATTTGAGGGAGAGGCATAAGCTAACATACTTTCTCTTCTTGGATCATTTGCACTTATGATTGGTACTCTAGCAAGCATCCACAACTACTAAAGATCATTAAGGTAAAACCCAAGCATACTTACTCGGGTCTGTGCTTCTGTCACTCACGCCACCCACCATAAGCAAATCATGAACATATTGCAAACCCTATAGCGGGGATCCCTCACGCTTGCGCGACACGGAGAGCACCATTGGACAACACCAATAATAAAACATGCAACTCAAACCAATCATAGTAATTCACCAATCACCGGTAGGACAATGAAAATCTACTCAGACATCATAGGATGGCAACACATCATTGTATAATAATACGAAGCATAAATCACCATGTTCAAGTAGAGGGTACAACGAGTTGCGGGAGAGTGGACCGCTGAATATAGATGGGGGAAGGTGATGGAGATGTTGGTGAAGATGGCGGAGGTGTTGGTGAAGATCGCGGTGATGATGATGGCCCCCTGCAGCGTTCCGGCGCCACCGGAAGCAAGGGGAAGAGAGCCCCCCTTCTTCTTCTTCTTCCTTGACCTTCTCCCTAGATGGGAGAAGGGTTTCCCCTCTGGTCCTTGGCTCCCATGGCGTGGGAGGGGTGAGAGCCCCTCCGAGATTGGATCTATCTCTCTGTTTCTGCGTTCTCAGATTCTACCCTTCACCGTTTCTTTTATATCCGGAGATCCGTAACTCCGATTGGGCTGAATCTTTCGCCCAGATTTTTCTCATAAAATTAGCTTTCTTGCGGCAAAAGAAGAGCGTCAACTGCCTTACGGGGTGCCCATCGGAGTCCAGGGCGCGCCTGCTCGCTGTCTCATGGCCCCGTCGGGCACCATCTCGCGTTGATTTTACTTCCCAAAAATCACAAATATTCCAAAATAATTCTCCATCCGTTTATATCCCGTTTGGACTCCGTTTGATATTTGGTTTCTGCGAAACATAAAACATGCAACAAACAGGAACTGGCACTGGGCACTGGATCAATATATTAGTCCTAAAAATAGTATAAAAAGTTGCCAAAAGTATATGAAAGTTGAATAATATTGGCATGGAACAATCAAAAATTATAGATACGACGGAGACGTATCAACATCCCCAAGCTTAATTCCTGCTCGTCCTCGAGTAGGTAAATGATAAAAAAAGATAATTTTTGATGTGGAATGCTACCTAGCAAAATCTTGCTCATATGTATAATCATGGCATGAATATTAAGACACGAGTGATTCAAAGCAATAGTCTATCATTTGACATAAAAACAATAATACTTAGGGCATCCCAACAAACAATCATGTCTTTCAAAATATCAATGCTTCAGAACGTTATCCCTACAAAATCATGTAGTCTGGTATGCTCCCTTTTCTTAACACAAGGTACCCCTCATGCCTATCCCGGTGTCATCCAAGCAATTGTTTCATACTTTAGTATTCTCAAACTTTTTCAACTCTCACGCAATACATGAGCGTGAGCCATGGATATAGTACTATGGGTGGAATAGACTATGATGGTGGAGGTTATGTGAAGAAGACAAAAAGGGAGAAAGTCTCACATCGACGCGGCTAATCAACGGGCTATGGAGATGCCCATCAATTGATAACAATGCGAGGAGTAGGGATTGCCATGCAACGGATGCACTAGAGCTATAAGTGTATGAAAGCTCAAACTGAAAACTAAGTGGGTGTGCATCCAACTTGCTTGCTCATGAAGACCTAGGGCATTTGAGGAAGCCCATCATTGGAATATACAAGCCAAGTTCTATAATGAAAATTCCCACTAGTATATGAAAGTGACAATATAGGAGACTCTCTATATGAAGAACATGGTGCTACTTTGAAGCACAAGTGTGGAAAAAGGATAGTAACATTGCTCCTTTTCTTTTTCTTTTTCTTTTTTTTCTTTTTCTTTTTTTGGGTGGGCTTCTTTGGCCCCCTTTTTTATTTAGGCTTCTTTGGCCTTTCCCTTTTTTTCTTTTTTTTCTTTTTTTCTTTTTTTTCATGGGGCAATGCTCTATAGTGATGATCATCACACTTTTATTTACTTACAACTCAATATTACAACTCGATACTGGAACAAAGATATGACTCTATATGAATGCTTCCGGCGGTGAACCAGGATGTGCAATGATCTAGCGTAGCAATGACATCAAAAAACGGACAAGCCATGAAAACATCATGCTATCTATCTTATGATCATGCAAAGCAATATGACAATGAATGCTCAAGTCATGAATATGATGATGATGAAAGTTGCATGGCAATATATCTCGGAATGGCTATGGAAATGCCATGATAGGTAGGTATGGTGGCTGTTTTGAGGAAGATATAAGGAGGCTTATGTGTGATAGAGCGTATTGTATCACGGGGTTTCGATGCAACAGCGAAGTTTGCACCAACTCTCGAGGTGAGAAAGGGCAATGCACGGTACCGAAGAGGCTAGCAATGATGGAAAGGTAAAAGTGTATAATCCATGGACTCGACATTAGTCATAAAGAAATCACATACTTATTGCAAAAGTTTAAAAGCCCTTGAAACAAAGTACTACACGCATACTCCTAGGGGGGAGGTTGGTAGGAATTAACCATCGCACGCCCCCGACCTTCACGCAAACATAAACAATCAAAATACAATGCACGCCAATTTGGTTACATAGTTAATAGACCATACGTGCATGCTTCGGGAATCACAAACCTTAACACCAACATCCTTACTAAACACAACCATCTACTAGTACCTCCCACATATTATCATCTCTATATCGCAAAACTATTGCAAGGAATCAAACATATCATATTCAGCGATCTACAAGTTTATGTAGGATTTTATGACTAACCATGTGAATGACCAATTCCTGTCATCTCTCTAAATAGATATAAGTGAAGCAAGAGAGTTTAATTCTTTCTACAAAAGATATGCCCACGCTCTAACACATATAAGTGAAGCAACAGATTATTCTATAAATGGCGGTTTTCTATGTGAAGAGAAACAGGAAATCCAGACTTCAAATGATATAAGTGAAGCACATGAAGCATTCTATAAAGCCATACTCAAAAGATTTAAGTGAAGTGCAATGAGCATTATAAAAATCAACCAAGGAATATCTCATACCAGCATGGTGCATAAAAGAAAAGTGAAAACTAAATGCAAAAGACGCTCCAAGACTTGCACATATCGCATGAACGAAACGAATACGAAAACATACCGGTACTTGTTGAAGAAAGAGGGGATGCCTTCCGGGGCATCCCCAAGATTAGACTCTTGAGTCTCCTTGAATATTTACTTGGGGTGCCTCGGGCATCCCAAGCTTGATCTCTTGCCTCTCTTCCTTTTCCTCATATCGAGACCTCCTCGATTAGACACTTGATCCACACAAAACTTCAACAGAAAACTCGATAAGATCCGTTAGTATAATAAAGCAAATCACCACTCTAAGTACTGTTTCAAACCAATTCATATTTTGTTTTTTCATTGTGTCTACTGTAACATAGATGTTTCATGGCTTAATCCACTGATATAAATTGATAGTTTCATCAAAAACATGTAAACTATGCATCAAAAACAGAATCTGTCAAAAACAGAATAGTATGTAGCAATATGAACATTCACCATACTTATGATAACCCAACAATTATATCAAAATTATTAAAAATAAACAAGTAGTATAGAAAGACAGTTCAAAAAGAATCAGGACCATTTGACGTTCCAGTTCAAAACGTAAAATCGCGCACTACAGCCAAAGTTTTTGTCCTGCACCGTACAAACCAACAAGCATTGCCAACATCCTAAAGGAAAAACCTTGGAACATTATTTGGATAATACAATGGAATTTTACAAGGGGATAATTATTTTTGATGAAAGTTTCTGTAATCAAGATTCACAAAGTTTCCGTGAGCACGAACAAAGTTCAAGGCTAGCTCCCACTTTCAATGATTGTCTTTCTCAATTTCACTTTCCTTTTTGAAAAGATTTCAGTTCCCCTATTTATTTTTTTTGTTTTAAACTATATGAAAGCACTCAACAGAAATAAATGACTTTCTAAAACTTCCGGGTTGTCTCCCTGGCAGCGCTTTCTTTAAAGCCATTAAGCTAGGCATATGGTGCTAAAGTAATGGATCCACCCGGGTCCCAAGGTATATCAAAGCCAATTTTAATTAACAATGATTTGTGATTTAGTAGTGAGCACAAAGTAACATATATCAAGCAATGACGAAGCATAACTCTCTTCTTATTCATCGGCATGTCATAACAGAACAATTTATGCACACGTAGCAAAGGCCAATGCATAGTAATCCCTCCGTCCGAAAATATTTGTCACCAAAATGAATAAAAGGGGATGTATCTAGACGTATTTTATTTCGAGATACATCTTTTTTTATCCATTTTGATGACAAGTATTTTGGGACGGAGGGAGTATAAGCAGTTTCTTGCAATTTCATAGTGTTGGAAACATAAAGAGGCGGAGATGTAGTTCCTCTCTCATAATAATTGCAAGTAGGAGCAGCAAGCACATGCATATTATATATATCAAAATCATCATGTGCAATGGTAAAAGGCAATCCATCAATATAATCCTTAATAAGCACAAACTTCTCCGATATAGTGTAGTACGGAGAATTCAAAAGGATAATAGGACTATCATGCGTGGGTGCAATAGCAACAATTTCATGTTTAACATAAGGAACTATAGCAAGTTCATCTCCATAATTATAATTCATATTGGCATCTTGGCCACAAGCATAGCAAGCATCATCAAAAAGGGATATTTCAAGAGAATCAACGGGATCATAGCAGTCATCATAGCAATCATCCTTCGGTAAGCACGGAGGGGAATTAAACAATTATGAGTTGAAGAGATACTCTCATTAGAAGGTGGGCACGCGTAGCTAATCCGCTCTTCCTCCTTTTGTTCTTCGCTCTCCTCATCATCTTTTTCATCCAATGAGCTCACAGTTTCATCAATTTCTTCTTCCATAGCTTCGTGCAAAATATTATTCTCTTCTTGGACAGCGCAGAAGTCCTCAATATATGGTTGAACATAGGCATTAGAAGTATAATTATCATAACAATATTGAAATATGGCAAAATTTTCAGATTTGTAAAGAGTAGCATCATACTTTTCAATCAAAGAGGCAATCTCATAAGCACCTTTAGAAGCAACAAATTCTTCAATTTGTTGAACATCATAGTAATTGTAAACACCCTTAGCATACGAAGATACGATTCCATTATCACTAAACAAGCATTGATAGGGTAGGTGTTTCTCAGGGTCTTGAAAACAACAAGTAAACTCATATATTTCACATAAATTCCAAGCATAGCATTGCAAACGTTGAATTTGATCCCATAATAGTTTCCCTTTTTCAGATATACGGTGTCGGACAAAACAAGCATGCTCATATAAAGATTTTCCCTCAACTAAACTAGTGGGGGTTTCAGCACGAGCATAAAGGGATCAAAGATGATCCAAGTAAAAAGATTCTGGAGTGTGATAGATTTTGAGTGGTTCTTCAACCACTGGTTCAGTAGGTACAACTAATTTTTTGGCCTTTTGCATTTCCTACCCATAACTAAAGATATAAAAAAACTAAGAACAACAAATAAAAATTACTTAGTGATAAAGCAAACAAGCACACACGAGAATATTCACCCCACACTATGACTCCCCGGCAACGGCGCCAGAAAAAGGTCTTGATGACCCGCAAGTATATGGGATAGTTGTAGCCTCTTTCGATAAGTAAGAGTGTCGAACCCGACAAGGAGCTAAAGGTAGAACAAATATTCTCTCAAGTCCTATCTGCCACTGATACAACTCTATGCACGCTTAGTGCTCGCTTTACCTAGAACAAGTATGAAACTAGAAGTACTTTGTAGGTGTGATAGGATAGATTTGCAAGAAAATAAAGAACACGTAAATAAGAAGTAGGGGGTGTTTATATAAAGAAGCAATAAAGTAAATATAGAGCATGTGGAAAAGTGGTGGTAGGCGTTGTGAAATTGTCCCTAAGCAACTGACTACTTTACTATACCGGTAATCCCTATTGCAATCCTATTTGAGGGAGAGGCATAAGCTAACATACTTTCTCTTCTTGGATCATATGGACTTATGATTGGTACTCTAGCAAGCATCCACAACTACTAAAGATCATTAAGGTAAAACCCAACCATAGCATTAAAGCATCAAGTCCCCTTTATCACATACGCAAACAACCTACTTACTCGGGTATGTGCTTCTATCACTCACACCACCCACCATAAGAAAATCATGAAAATATTGCAAACCCTACAGCAAGGATCCCTCACACTTGCGCGACACGGAGAGCACCATAGGACAGCACCAATAATAAAACATGCAACTCAAACCAATCATAGCAATTCACCAATCACCGGTAGGACAATGAAAATCTACTCAGACATCATAGGACGGCAGAACATCATTTGGATAATAATATGAAGCATAAATCACCATGTTCAAGTAGAGGGTACAACGGGTTGCGGGAGAGTGGACCACTGAATATAGATGGGGGAAGGTGATGGAGATGTTGGTGAAGATGGCGGAGGTGTTGGTGAAGATCGCGGTGATGATGATGGCCCCCGGCGGCGGTCCGGCGCCACCGGAAGAAAGGGGAAGAGAGCCCCCCTTCTTCTTCTTCTTCCTTGACCTTCTCCCTAGATGGGAGAAGGGTTTCCCCTCTGGTTCATGGCTCCCATGGAGTGGGAGGGGCGAGAGCCCCTCTGAGATTGGATCTATCTCTCTGTTTCTGCGTTCTCAGATTCTACCCCTTCACCGTTTCTTTTATATCCGGAGATCCGTAACTCGAATTGGGCTGAATCTTTTGCCCAGATTTTTCTCATAAAATTAGCTTTCTTGCGGCAAAACAAGGGCATCAACCGCCTTACGGGGTGCCCACGAGAGTCCAGGGCGCGCCTGCCCCCCTGGGGCGCCCCTAGTCTCGTGGCCCCCTCGGGCACCATCTCGCGTTGATTTTACTTCCCAAAAATCACAAATATTCCAAAATAATTCTCCGTCCGTTTTTATCCCGTTTGGACTCCGTTTGATATGGATATTCTGCGAAACATAAAACATGCAACAAACAGGAACTGGCACTGGGCACTGGATCAATATGTTAGTCCCAAAAATAGTATAAAATGTTGCCAAAAGTATATGGAAGCTGAATAATATTGGCATGGAACAATAAAAAATTATAGATACGACGGAAACGTATCAGTCCGCTATGGAGCCTTAAATCTCGCCTATTCCACCGGGGACATGTGAACGGCACGGTTGGATTACCCAAACCCTTGTTAATAAGATCCCATGATAAGGGTACATGATTCCTACATTGACAAGATGTGCCTATGACCTTGCCTCAAAACACGAAGCGAGGGATGTAAAACGGTTCAGAATTCTAACAAGTCCAGGACATAACGCGTCGCCGAAAAAATCGCATATGGACGTGACTTTCTTTGTTACGAATATTTATTTCCCTTACAACTTAGTGGTTGCTCGATAGTTTGTCTTCAGGAAACGAAAAAACCGTTTATCGACCTTGCGCTTATTAAGACCTGTTGTCCTAAACGATTTGATAAGTTCACTTTTGTCCCTTCGAGGGGGGCCCAGAGGTGGCATTCTCACTGTTTGGAACAACTCCATTTTCTCTGGCAATGTAATCCTATCTGAAGTGTTTGTGCTAGCTGTCCGTTTTACCAGCACTCTCTCAGCCCAATCATGGACTCTGTTTAACATATATGGCCCTTGTACTGGCCCTCAACGTGACAACTACACTAATTGGCTTTATGATCTAGACATACAACCAACTGAGGACTGCCTCCTTCTTGGTGATTTCAATTACATTCGTGGCCTTGAAAACCGAAACAAGCCTGGGGGTGATCTCAATGACATGGCCACCTTCAATGATATCATCAGAAAACATAACCTTACTGAATTGAAAATCAAAGGCAGGGCTTATGCTACCTCTTGAGCACTGCGTTGGTTTTCCCTTGAAGAGAGCAAAGTAGCGTAAGTATTTCCCTCAGTTTTGAGAACCAAGGTATCAATCCAGTAGGAGGATCCTCAAAAGTCCCTCGTACCTACACAAACAAACAAGAACCTCGCAACCAACGCGATAAACGGGTTGTCAATCCCTTCACGGTAACTTGCAAAAGTGAGATCTGATAGAGATAATAAGATAAGATAAATATTTTTGGTATTTTTATGATATAGATTGGAAAGTAAAAGATGCAAATAAAAATAGATTGGAAACTTATATGATAAAAGATAGACCCGGGGGCCATAGGTTTCACTAGTGGCTTCTCTCAAGATAGCATAAGTATTATGGTGGGTGGAAAAATTACTGTCGAGCAATTGATAGAAAAGTGCATAGTTATGAGATTATCTAGGCATGATCATGTATATAGGCATCACATCCACAACAAGTTGATCGAAACGATTCTGCATCTACTACTATAACTCCACACATCGACCGACTCCTGCCTGCATCTAGAGTATTAAGTTCATAAGAATAGAGTAACACATTAAGAAAGATGACATGATGTAGAGGGATATACTCAAGCAATATGATATAAACCCCATCTTTTTATCTTCGATGGCAACAATACGATACGTGCCTTGCTGCCCCTGCTGTCATTGGGAAAGGACACCGTAAGATTGAACTCAAAGCTAAGAACTTCTCCCATTGCAAGAAAGATCAATCTAGTAGGCCAAACCAAACTGATAATTCGAAGAGACTTGAAAATATAACCAATCATACATAAAAGAATTCAGAGGAGATTCAAATATTTCTAACAGATAAACTTGATCAGAAACCCACAATTCATCGGATCTCGACAAACACACCGCAAAAAGAGTAACATCGAATAGATCTCCAAGAAGATCAAGGAGAACTTTGTATTGACATTCAAAGGGAGAGAAGAAGCCATCTAGCTAATAACTATGGACCCGAAGGTTTGTGGTAAACTACTCACAACTCATTGGAGAGGCCTTGGAGATGGTATAGAGGCCCTCCGTAGTCGATTTGGCGGAGCGCCGGCAAAGGCTCCAAAATGGGATCCCACGGATACAGAAGGTTGCGGCGGTGGAATTAGGTTTTCGTGGTGCTCCTGGATGTTCTCGGGGTACGTGGATATATATAGGAGGAAAAAGTAGGTCGGTGGAGCCACGAGGGGCCCACGAGCGTGGGGGGCTCCCCCACCCACTGTGCGCTGGGCACCCTCGTGGCCGCCTCGTTTGCTTCTTGACGTCCACTCCAAGTCTCCTGGTTTGCATTTGTTCCAAAAAGATCGCCCCCGATGGTTTCATCCCGTTTGGACACCGTTTGATATTCCTTTTCTTTGAAAGACTGAAATAGGCATACAACAGCAATTCGGGTTGGGCCTTCGGTTAGTAGGTTAGTCCCAAAATGATATAAAAGTGTAAAGTAAAGCCCATAAACATTCAAAACAGGTAATATAATAGCATGGAACAATAAAAAATTATAGATACTTTGGAGACGTATCAAGCATCCCCAAGCTTAATTCCTGCTCGTCCTCGAGTAGGTAAATGATGAAAATAGAATTTTTGATGTGGAATGCTACCTAGCATAATTCTCAATGTAATTTTCTTTATTGTGGCATGAATGTTCAGATCCAAATGATTCAAAATAAAAGTTCATATTGATATAAAAAACAGTAATACTTCAAGCATAGTAACAAAGCAATCATGTCTTATCAAAATAACGTGGCTAAAGAAAGCTATCCCTACAAAATCATATAGTCTGGCTATGCTCTATCTTCATCACACAAAGTATTTAATCATGCACAACCCCGATGACAAGCCAAGCAATTGTTTCATACTTTAGTATTCTCAAACTTTTTCAACTTTCACGCAATACATGAGCGTGAGCCGTGGACATAGCACTATATGTGGAATAGGATGGTGGTTGTGGAGAAGACAAAAAGGGAGAAGATAGTCTCACATCAACTAGGCGTATCAACGGGCTATGGTGATGCCCATTAATAGATATCAATGTGAGTGAGTAGGGATTGCCATGCAACGGATGCACTAGAGCTATAAGTGTATGAAAGCTCAACAAAAGAAACTAAGTGGGTGTGCTTCCAACTTGCTTGCTCATGAAGAACTAGGGCTTTTCGAGGAAGCCCATCATTGGAATATACAAGCCAAGTTATATAATGAAAAATTCCCACTAGTATATGAAAGTGACAACATAGGAGACTCTCTATCATGAAGATCATGGTGCTAGTTTGAAGCACAAGTGGGGTAAAAGGACAGTAGCATTGTCCCTTCTCTCTTTTTCTCTCATTCTTTTTATTTTTTTATTTGGCCTTTTTTTATTTGGGCTTTCTCTTTTTTTATAAAGTCCGAAGTCTCATCCCGACTCGTGGGGGAATCATAGTCTCCATCATCCTTTCCTCACTTGGAACAATGCTCTAATAATGAAGATCATCACATTTTTATTTACTTACAACTCAAAATTACAACTCGATACTTAGAACAAAATATGACTCTATATGAATGCCTCCGGCGGTGTACCGGGATATGCAATGAATCAAGAGTGACATGTATGGAAGAATTATGAAGGTGGCTTTGCCACAAATACAATGTCAACTACAGGATCATTAAAAGAGCAACATGACAATGATGATGCGTGTCATAATAACGGAACGGTGGAAAGTTGCATGGCCATATATCTCGGAATGGCTATGGAAATGCCATAATAGGTAGGTATGGTGGCTGTTTTGAGGAAGGTATATGGTGGGTGTATGGTATCGGCGAAAGTTGCGCGGCCCAAGAGAGGCTAGCAATGGTGGAAGGGTGATAGTGTGTATAATCCATGGACTCAACATTAGTCATAAAGAACTCATATCTTTATTGCAAAAATCTACAAGTCACTGAAAACAAAGTACTACGCGCATTCTCCTAGGGGGATAGATTGGTAGGAAAAGACCATCACTCGTCCCCGACCGCCACTCATAAGGAAGAAAATCAATAAATAAATTATGCTCCAACTTCATCACAAAGCGGTTCACCATACGTGCATGCTACGGAATCAAAAACTTTAACACAACTATTCCTCAAATTCATAATTACTCCACTAGCATGACTCTAATATCACCATCCTCATATCTCAAAACAATTATCAAGCATCAAATTGATCATAGCATCCAATTCACTTTCTATGATAGTTTTTATTATAGCCAACTTGGATTCATTCTAGGACCAATTTTAAAATCATAGCAAATACCATGATGTTCTATAAGACTCTCAAAATAATATAAGTGAAGCATGAGAGATCAACAATTTCTACAAAATTAAACCACCGCCGTGCTCTAAAAGATATATGTGAAACACTAGAGCAACAATTATCTAGCTCAAAAGATAGAAGTGAAGCACATAGAGTATTCTAATAAATTCCAAATCAAGTGTGTCTCTCCCAAAGGGTGTTTACAGAAAGGATAATTGTGGTAAACTAAAAAGCAAAGACTCATATCATACAAGACGCTCCAAGGAAAACACATATCATGTGGCGAATCCAAGTAAAGTTACTGATAGACAAAGAGGGAAGAGGGGATGCCTTCCGGGGCATCCCCAAGCTTAGGCTTTTGGTTGTCCTTGAATATCTTGGGGTGCCATGGGCATCCCCAAGCTTAGGCTCTTGCCACTCCTTATTCCATAGTCCATCATATCTTTACCCAAAACTTGAAAACTTCACAACACAAAACTCAACGGGAAATCTCATAAGCTCCGTTAGTGCAAGTAAGAAAACCACCAAATAAGGTACTGTAATGAACTCATTCTTTTTTTATATTGGTGCTAAACCTACTGTATTCCAACTTCTCTATGGTTCATACCCCCCGATACTAGCCATTGATGCATCAAAATAAGCAAACAACACACGAAAAACAGAATCTGTCAAAAACAGAACAGTCTGTAGAACTCTGTAACTTTAGAATCATTCTGGAACTCTAAAAATCCTACCAAAATAGGAAGTACTGGGAAATTTTTCTATTGATCTAATGAAAAAAAATCAATGCAAAATCATGTTTCTGTGACTTAATAAAATTAATTCTCGTGCGCACAAAAGTTTGTGTTTTTCAGCAGTATCAAATTAACTATCACCGTAGGTTATCCTATAGGTTCTACTTGGCACAAATGCTAATTCAAACAAAAAACCACATCTAAATAGAGGCTAGGTGAAATATTTATTACTAAACAGAAGCAAAAAGCAAGGAACAAAAATAAAATTGGGTGGCCTCCCAACAAGCGCTATCGTTTAACGCCTCTAGCTAGGCATAAAAGCGAGAATAGATCTAAGTATTGCCATCTTTGGCATTCAATTCATAAGTAGCTCGCATGATAGATTCTAAGGTAATTTGAATTTCTTTCTTGTAAAGTGTTCCATGCCTTCCCTTAATGGAAATTGGAATCTAATATTCCCTTCCTTCATATCAATAATTGCACCAATCGTTCTAAGGAAAGATCTACCAAGAATAATAGGACATGAAAGATTGCAATCTATATCAAGAACGATAAAATCTACGGGAACATAATTCCTATTTGCAACAATAAGAACATCATTGATCCTTCCCATAGGTTTCTTAATGGTGGAATCCGCAAGGTGCAAGGTTAAAGAGCAATCATCAAAATCATGGAAACCTAGCACATCACATAAAGTTTTCGGAATCGTGGAAACACTAGCACCAAAATCAAACAAAGCATAGCATTCATGATCTTTAATTTTAATTTTTATAGTAGGTTCACACTCATCATAAAGTTTTCTAGGTATAGAAACTTCCAATTCAGGTTTTTCCTCATAAGATTGCATCAAAGCATCAACAATATGTTTGGTAAAAAGCTTTATTTTGACTATAAGCATGTCAACAATTATCATAATTAAATTCCTTGAAATCCATAATAGTGGGTTCATTGCTATGTAAAGTTTTGTCCTCTCCAATCCCACTTTTACCAAATTTAGCATCAATATCTAAAAACTCCGAATCATTGGGACGCCTTTTAACTAAAGTTGACTTATCTCCAGTCCCATCATTATCAAGATTCATATTGCAAAAGAGAGATTTAATAGGGGACACATCAATAACTTTTAGATCTTCATCATTATTTTCATGGAAACTAGAAGAACACGCTTTTATAAAGCAATCTTTCTTAGCACGCATCCTAGCGGTTCTCTCTTTGCACTAATAAATGGAAATTCTCATGGCTTTGAGAGAGACTCATTGATATCATGCTTAGGTGGAATAGATCTAAGTTTCAAAGAATCAACATCAAGAGAAAGTCTATCAACGTTCCTAGCCAATTCATCAACTTTAAGCAATTTTTCTTCAAGCAAAGCATTGAAATTCTATTAAGAGATCATAAATTCTTTAACACTATTCTCAAAATCAGAGGGCATCTTATTAAAATTTCCATAAGAGTTTTTGTAGGAGTTACCATAATTATTAGAGGGATTACTAGGAAACGGCCTAGGATTAAAGTTTCCTCTATACGCGTTGTTACCAAAATTATTCCTACCAACAAAATTCACATCCATAGATTCATTATTATTCTCAATCAAAGTAGACAAAGGCATATCTTTGGGATCAATAGGAGCACTCTTAGTAGCAAATAATTTCATGAGTTCATGCATCTTTCCACTCAAAACATTAATCTCTTCTATGGCATGAACTTTTTTACTAGTATATCTTTTGGTGTGCCTTTGAGAATAATTAACCATAATACTATCAAGGAGTTTAGTAGCTTCTCTTGAAGTGATTTTCCATAAAAGTGCCTCCCGCGGCCGAATCTAAAAGATTTCTAGAAGGAAAATTCAATCCGGCATAAAATTTTTGTATGATCATCCATAAGTTCAAACCATGTGTAGGACAATTGCGAATCATTAATTTCATTCTTTCCCAAGATTGGGCAACATGCTCATGATCAAGTTGTTTAAAATTCATAATATCGTTTCTAAGAGAGATAATCTTAGCGGGAGGAAAATACTTAGAGATAAAAGCATCTTTGCACTTATTCTATGAATCAATACTATTTTTAGGCAAAGACGAAAACCAAGTTTTGAAAACAGAAATAACTTCAATTTAACAATATCATTATCCGTATCTTTCGTCTTTTGCACATCACACAAATCAACAAACTTGTTTAGATGAGTAGCAGCATCTTCAGTAGGAAGGCCAGAGAATTGATCTTTCATAACAAGATTCAACAAAGCAGCATTGATTTCACAAGATTCAACATCATTAAGAGGAGCAATCGGAGTGCTAAGTAAATCATTATTATTGGTATTGGAAAAGTCACACAATTTGGTATTATCTTGAGCCATCGTGACAAGCAATCCAACACACAAGCACACAAGAGGCAAGCTAAAGAGAGAGGAGAACAGGAAGAGAGGGCGAATAAAACGGCAAGGGTGAAGTGGGGGAGAGGAAAACGACAGGCAAATGGCAAATAATGTAATGCGAGGGAGATGAGTTTATGATGGGTACTTGGTATGTCTTGACTTGAGCGAAGACCTCCCCGGCAACGGCGCCAGAAATCCTTCCTGCTACCTCTTGAGCACTGCGTTGGTTTTCCCTTGAAGAGGAAAGGGTGATGCAGCAAAGTAGGTAAGTATTTCCCTCAGTTTTGAGAACCAAGGTATCAATCCAGTAGGAGTGTCGGTGTCAAAACCGGCGGATCTCAGGTAGGGTGTCCCGAACTGTGCGTTTAGGAGGATGGTAACAGGAGAGAAGGGACACGATGTTTTTACCCAGGTTCGGGCCTTCTCGATGGAGGTAAAACCCTACTCCTGCTTGATTAATATTGATGATATGGGTAGTACAAGAGTAGATCTACCACGAGATCAGAGAGGCTAAACCCTAGAAGCTAGCCTATGGTATGATTGTTGTTCGTCCTACGGACTAAAACCCTCCGGTTTATATACACACCGGGGACGGCTAGGGTTACACAGAGTCGGTTACAATGGGAGGAGATCTACAAATCCGTATCACCAAGGAAAGTCCCATCCGGACACGGGACGAAGTCTTCAATCTTGTATCTTTATAGTCCAGAAGTCCAGCCAATGGTTATAGTCCGGTCATCCGGACAGCCCCTAATCCAGGACTCCCTCAGTAGCCCCCGAACCAGGAATCAATGACGATGAGTCCGGTGCGCAGATTTGTCTTCGGCATTGCAAGGCGGGTTCTTCTCCTAATTCCATATGTTGAATAGTGTATGGCTTCTGGTGAATGTTGCGCTCCTTGGCTTCTGCGCCCAATAATGGCCATCTTCCACGTGTCAAACGAATGCGAAAAGCCATGGTGTTTTTTCATTTACCCCCCTAGCTGCGGAAATGAGCTGTCTATAAAAGAGACGGGGATTTAGATCCGAATCGCACCATATTCCCTTCGCGAGCATTCATCGGAGCGCATTCGACAGAGATCCATTCCATCATGGCCAGTCGACGCAGCTCCTCCTCTCGCCCCCCAGCCCTCAGCCTGGAGATTGGGAGAGATGCTCCGTCCCACACAGCGAGCTAGTGGCGCACCAAGCCAAGGGGTTTCTCCCCCCAGCCTACATGGTCCCGGTTCGAGTCGGACTTGCCACCTATAATGGTGGAGAGCAAGCGGAGAGCTTCCCCAATCCCTCAAAAGGAGAGCGGGTATGCCTTGAACCTTATTTGATAAGAGGACTCAGATTTCTAATTCATCCGTTTCTCCGGGGGCTCCTGGAGTTCTACGGCCTCCAGTTGCACAACCTTACGCCTGCCTCGATATTGCATATTGCGGGCTTCGTAGCCCTTTGCGAGCTGTTTTTGGGCATCGAGGCTCATTTCGCACTGTGGAAGAAGCGGTTCTGCCTTGTGCCCCGTTCTCAGGAGGGGTCGATATATCATGTGGGCGGAGCCGAACTATGGCGCGTCGCCGGGACCGAATATCTATCCGGAACCCCAAAGAAGGCGTCTGAAGACTGGCCTTCGGAATGGTTTTATATAGAAGATTTCCCCCTGCCAGACCCTGTTCGGATCGGCCTCCCGGAGTTTGATAATGCTCCTTTGAAGAAGCGCCTAAGCTGGCGTCCACGGAGCCCTCAGAAGGAAAATGACAAGGACGTCCTTTACCAGATGAGCCGGATAAGGTTGTTAGCTCATTCCGGACTGACAATGATCGAGGTCATGGCCACATGCATTATGCGGGGGGTGCAGCCGCTTCAGTATAGAGGCCACCCCATGTGGGATTTCAACTGGGAGGACGACGCCACCCGGTGCGGCCGTAAGGGGCCGGAATCGGTTGCCGCTCTAATAAAGATCTTGTCCGCTTCATACAAGGGAGAAGAGGAGGAATTCCTTCGCTTCAACCCATGGGGCGGATTTTCTATGTACAATCCTCCAAGCTGGGTAAGCAGACACTTTCACTCACCCATCCGTTTCATATTCCCATAGCTAAGTATTTAGCCTAGCAATTTCAACGCAGGAGCTACGCCAGGCTGTAAAGGAGATAAACAGCCCTCCTCCACAACCCGAGGACCCGGAACGGTCCTTCGACCCGGACTCCCAAGAGGACCCGGACTTATCTGTGGAGCTGATCGATGGGGTGTTTCATCAATTGAGCAAGGACAACACCTTAGTGGCCATTGCGGCCGATTATCCCGGACTACTTCCAGCCTCACAAGTAACCGAGACCGAAGTCCCAGTACTTTTAAGATGATCCACCAGTGCTTATTTTTGATCACCGCATACCAATGGCGTTTTTGCAGAGGAAGTCCTTGAGGCGAAGGGCCGAGCCTGCGGTGGCTAGCCAACCAGGGGCAGCAAGGCCCAGCAGGCTGAAAAGAAGTGCGGTTCGGATTGAGACGTCGGCGCAACGGTATGGCGTGCCATTTTATTCCCAAGTTTTATTCCCTCAAGGCATACTAACACTCGTGCTCTCTTCAGGAAAAAGAGCGCTCGCCGGACTATATCCAGAGAGGTTGCCAATCGCGCCTCCGCCAGCCAGGCTCCAAGGCCGGGTCCGGAAGCGGAGGCGAACACGAGGCGCGCACCAGACGCTCCTCCGACAGAGGATGCGAACGGGCTTTCTGCCACCAATTCCGAGGTGGAGAGTGCTGTGAACCACTGGCGTCGCGGGACTGTTCTTCGTGACGCTTGTTTTTTCCAAGAGGCATTGGATGCCTTCAATACGGGAGATGCGTCCCTCCGTGCCGCTCAAAATGGTCTAGCCAGAGCCACAGAGCAGTATGTAAAAGACATACGGGTGAGAAAATTTGATGGTTATATATGTCAGTAGCCCCCGAGACTTGAAATGGTTAGAATAACTGATTTAAGGATCATTTGTTATGCAGGATCTTACAGAAAAGAATACCCAACTGTCCCAGGAGCTGGAAGAGTGCAAAGCCCAACTTGAGGCCGCACTAGCCGCAGCGGGGGAGGCCAAGGAGACCCCCTCTGGTAATATATGCTCTGAAAGATAAGTATGTTGTGAAGTGCGGCATGCGTGCAAATCTGACAATAACATTGCAGATGGCGCCGGAGTGGATCCGGACAAGCAACAACTCTTGCGCCGGTTAAAGGCCGGCGAGAGCGTGCTTACGAGGGTGAGGCAAGAGAGGAATAATCTCCAAGATGCCAACACCCAGCTGGGCGAAGAACTAAAGGATGTTCATGCTCAGCTGTCGGACTTCGTGAAGGAGAATCGGCGGCTTCGACGCGGCATTTTTGTAAGTGCTTGAACGAACTTCAAAAAAGAGTTCGGCGAGGAAGTCGATTGACAGAGTTATGTCTGTAGGTATGCTGACAGGTCGGCCTGCAGAGGAAATGCCCGGTTCTACGGGTGACCTTCTTCCCGAGCTCTCACAACTGCACGAACGAGTTCGGCAGGTAATGCAAGGCGTTGCCCAGGCCTTGTGCCATCCGTCTCCATGCCCGAGGGCCTTGGAGAGCTTGCAGAGAAGCTAAAGGGAGCGCGGCGGCGCTTCCGATTATGAAAGATATCGACCTGCCGTCAAGGCGCCATGGAGGCCTGGGCCATGGTGAAGACGCGGTACACGAAGGCTGACCCAAACCACATGGCCAAGGTCGGACCTGTGGGGCCCGATGGGAAGGAGAGTTGTCCGCCAAATATTCCCAACAGGACTGTAAACTAGACAGCCTGTTGGATGGTATTGAAGAGGAATATACCCGGTCAAATTGACTATGTAATTTAAGATGACATGTAAAATTCCTTCTAGCCGGATTGCAGATCGTTTGTCATGGCGGACCTTTTCGCTTCAACCTCGTGACCCGATAGTCCGGAGTGTGTCCGAATACCCTCTCGGTTATGTAAGAACCGGGGCATGCATGGAGACCAGGCGTAGGGGTCATTAGTGCTTGAACAGACAAGTGCCCAACTAGTTATGTTATATTACATCGTTAGTAAGAAAAATCTTCCAGGGAGAATAGTTCCGTTAGGGGTTCCTTTCCGTGGGAGGCATGCCCTAAAGTCCATGTCCAGACTGCGAAAAAAGCAGAAAAGCATCTGGGGGCGGATAAATAAACAAGTGAGAAATCATCTTTAGTTCACCGACCGAATATTCCCTTAAGAACGCTAGCTTTCGGCTTCACCCACTCTGAGGTACACATCCGCTGACCCAACAGTAACAATCGCAGAGGTGCTCCTTTATCGCCTAGCCGAACAATCGGGAACGTAGGGGTAAGCACAGGAGCCAGGCAACCAAGCTTGGCCAAAACTTAAGTCATATCGATGCATATAATGGTGAATAAAAGGTACATGCGGAAGTGTGACACATGTGTTGGTCATGAGGCCCGTATAAACAAGCTTATGTTAAAGAAGCCCCCAGGTATAATGAGCGTGGATAGCGCGTCAATTGTGTGCAAACAAGGCGCGAACGAGCCCTTAAAGGCTGTAAGAGAAAGGGAGGGAGAAGGAGAGAAATATAAGACAGCTAATGTGTAAAAAATAGACCGAGGAAGGAGACAAACACAGAGTCCGGCGCTAGGCGTAGAATCTTCGGAGACGGGCTGCGTTCCATGGGTTCGGCTCGAGTCGGTTATCCGATGCATCTCGCAGACGGTGCGCTCCACCAGTCAGGACTTGGTCAATAATGAAGGGACCTTCCCATTTGGGCTTGAGTTTGTCCTTTTTCTTGTCCGGCAGGCGTAGAACTAACTCGCCAACATTGTAAGTTTTGGCCCGTACTTCTCTGCGTTGATATCTTGGAGCCTGCTGTTGATAGAATGCGAACGGGCTTTTGCCACGTCACGCTGCTCCTCTAAGGCGTCCAAACTGTCCTGCCGATCGAGTTCGGCTTCTCTTTCTTCGTACATGCGCACGCGAGGTGAGTCATGAATTATGTCACAGGGTAGAACTGCCTCTGCGCCGTATACCATAAAGAATGGTGTGAATCCGGTGGTGCGATTCGGCGTGGTCCGGAGCCCCCAGAGTACGGAGTCGAGCTCCTCTACCCAGTGTGTGTTAGATTCCTTGAGGGACCGCACTAATCTGGGTTTGATGCCACTCATGATGAGACCATTTGCTCGCTCGACTTGACCATTAGTTTGTGGGTGATAGACTGAAGCGTAGTCGAGCTTGATGCCCATGTTTTGCACCGAGTTTGACCTCGTCGGCCGTAAAGTTCGTGCCGCTTTCAGTGATGATGTTGTGGGGACGCCAGTACGTGTAATGACCCTGATATGAAGTCTATCACCGGTCCGGATTCGGCCGTCTTAACAGGCTTGGCCTCTATCCATTTGGTGAATTTATGCACCATGACCAGTAGGTATTTTTGCTTGTGGGTTCCTCCTTTAAAGGGTCCAACCATGTCAAGCCCCCAAACCGCGAAGGGCCAGGTGATGGGTATAGTTTGGAGGGCGGTGGGTGGCATATGGCTTTGGTTAGCAAAGAGCTGGCAACCGACGCATCGTTGGACTAAGTCCTGAGCATCTGCCCGGGCCGTCGGCCAATAAAATCATGTACGGAAGGCCTTGCTTACAAGGGCCCGGGCTGCGGCATGGTGCCCGCCGAGTCCGGCATGAATTTCAGCCAGAAGATTCCGCCCTTCCTCTTCGGAGATACACATTTGAAGGACTCCGATTGTGCTTTTCTTATAAAGCTCTCCTTCACGAACATTTTAGGCTTTAGATCACCGCACTATGCAGCGTGCCTCGTTTTGGTCCTCGGGAAGTTCCTGCCTGGTTAGGTAGGCTAGGAATGGTTCTGTCCACGGGGCAATGACTGCCATTATTACGTGGGCTGAGGATGTTACTTCGTTGGCAGAGCCTCTCGTTGTGTCAGAATGTTCGGTGTCAGGCGGTGCGGTTGGGTCTGGGCTATTATTTCTGGATTCCCCTTCCCATAATACGGATGGCTTGAATAGCCTCTCTAAGAAAATGTTGGGGGACTGGATCGCTTTTGCGCCGATGCATGCCAAGACGTCTGCTGCCTGATTGTTTTCCCGGGCTATATGGTGAAATTCGAGCCCCTCGAACCGAGCTGACATTTTTAGGACGACGTTGCGATAAGCTGCCATTTTCGGATCCTTGGCATCAAAGTCTCCATTTATTTGGGATATCGTTAGGTTCGAATCCCCACGCACCTCTAGGCGTTGGATGCCCATGGAGACTGCCATCCGGAGACCATGTAGAAGGGCCTCGTATTCGGCTACGTTGTTGGAGTCCGTATACATTATCTGGAGTACGTATTGAACTGTATCTCCTATTGGGGACGTCAGAACGACGCCAGCCCCCAGACCAGCTAACATTTTGGAGCCGTCGAAGTGCATGATCCAGTTGGAGTATGTGCCATACTCTTTAGGGAGTTCATCTTCAGTCCATTCGGCGACGAAGTCGGCCAAAACTTGTGACTTAATAGCTCGCCGTGGCTTATAGGTTATGTCGAATGAGAGGAGCTCAATGGCCCATTTGGCAATCCGGCCCGTCGCGTCGCGGTTGTTTATAATATCGTTAAGAGGTACTTCGGAGACTACTGTTATCAAACACTCTTGAAACTAGTGTCGCAGCTTCCGGGATGCCATAAACACCGCGTATGCTATCTTTTGATAATGCGGGTACCGTGACTTGCATGGAGTGAGGACAGTGGACACGTAGTAAACTGGTTTTTGAAGGGGGAATTTGTGTCCGTCCGTTTCTCGTTCGACGACAAGCACTGCACTTACAACTTGATAGGTTGCCGCAATGTATAATAGCATTTGTTCGCCGATGTTAGGCGCGGCCAGGACCGGGTTTGTTGCCAATATGGCTTTTATTTCTTCGAGTCCGTCCGTGGCGGCATCCTTCCACTCAAAGTGTTCGGTGCGCCGGAGGAGGCGATAAAGGGGTAATGCCTTTTCTCCCAAGCGGGAGATAAAGCGGCTTAGAGCCGCCACGCAGCCAATCAATTTTTGTATTTGTTTGAGGTCCTTTGGAATATCCAATTGTGACAGAGCACGGATCTTGGCTGGGTTTGCTTCAATTCCTCTACCGGATACAATGAAGCCCAAGAGCTTTCCGGTTGGTACACTGAAAACGCATTTTTCCGGGTTAAGCTTGATGTCATATGTTCGGAGGTTATCGAATGTGAACCTCAAGTCGTCTACTAGAGTTTCGACATGCTTGGTTTTGACGACCACATCATCCACGTATGCTTCCACTGTTTTGCCGATCTGGTTTGCCAGACATGTCTGAATCATGCGCTGATATGTTGCGCCGGTGTTTTTGAGCCCGAAGGGCATTGTGTTGAAGCAGAGTGGGCCGTATGGGGTGATGAATGCCGTTGCGGCTTGGTCTGGCTCTGCCATCTTAATTTGATGGTAGCCGGAGTATGCGTCGAGCAAACACAATGAATCATGTCCTGCGGTAGCGTCGATAATTTGATCGATGCGGGGGAGGGGGAAGGGATCCTTTGGGCAAGCCTTGTTGAGGTCCTTGAAATCGACGCATAGGCGCCAAGATTTGTCCTTCTTTGGTACCATCACCAGGTTTGCTATCTAGTCCGGATGTTTTATATCTCTGATGAATCCGGCCTCCTGTAGTTTGGCTAGCTCCTCTCCCATGGCTTGTCTCTTAGGTTCGGAGAAACGCCGAAGAGCCTGCTTGACAGGCTTGAATCCTTTTAGGATGTTTAGGCTGTGCTCGGCCAACCGGCGTGGGATTCCTGGCATGTCTGAAGGGTGCAAGGCAAAAATGTCCCAATTTTCGCGTATGAATTCTCGTAGTGCGGCGTCTACATCAGGGTTCAATTGCGCCCCGATGGAGGCCGATTTTGTAGGGTCCGTTGGATGGACTTGGAATTTGACTACTTCGTCCACCGTTTAAAGGAGGTGGGCTTGGATCTTTTATCGAGTATCACGTCGTCCCTGATCACCGTGGAGCGCAGCGCAGTCAGTTCCTCGGCCGCTAGGGCTTCGGATAGTGCCTCAAGGGCCAGTGCGGCTGTCTTATTTTCGGCGCGGAGTTCTATGTCCGGGTCACTAGCAAGAGTGATGATTTTGTTGGGTCTGGGCATTTTGAGCTTCATGTACTCGTAATGGGGTATAGCTTGGAAAATTGTGAATGTCTCTCGCCCTAATAGAGCGTGGTATCCGCTGCTGAACGGGGCCACTTGAAACGTGACCTCCTCGGACCTGTAATTATCCGGCGTGCCGAACACCACATCCAGTGTGATTTTTCCTGTACAGCACGCTTCCCGACTGGGGATTATTCCTCTAAAGGTTGTGTTTCTTCGCTCAATGCGGCTCCAGTCTATTTCCATTTTTCGAAGGGTTTCCTCATCAATGAGGTTCAATCCGTTGCCACCGTCCATGAGTACCTTGGTAAGGCGAAAGCCGTCCACTATTGGACTGAGGACCTATGCGGCTGGTGCTCGGGCTGTTCGGAATTTAGGTTCATCACTGGCATTAAAGGTAATAGCTGTGTCACTCCATGGGTTTATTGTTGCTACTTGGTAGACTTCGGCAAGGCTGTGGAGTGTTCGTTTTCGCATATTATTTGATGAAAAAGTCTCGAAGACTGTTAATACCGTACTGGTATCCCTGGGCTGGTACTCTGTGAATTATGGAGTTAGAAGCTCCTCGCCACTTCTGACCACCTGCCGGAGTATCCAACTGAAGGAAATATGCCCTAGAGGCAATAATAAAGTTATTATTTATTTCCTTATTTCATGATAAATGTTTATTATTCATGCTAGAATTGTATTAACCGGAAACATGATACATGTGTGAATACATAGAAAAACATATAGTCACTAGTATGCCTCTACTTGACTAGCTCATTAATCAAAGATGGTTATGTTTCCTAACCATAGACATGTGTTGTTATTTGATTAATGGGATCACATCATTAGTAGAATGATGTGATTGACATGACCCATTCCGTTAGCTTAGCACTTGATCGTTTAGTATATTGCTATTGCTTTCTTCATGACCTATACATGTTCCTGTAACTATGAGATTATGCAACTCCGCTTACGGAGGAACACTTTGGTACTACCAAACGTCACAACGAATCGGGTGATTATAAAGGAGTACTACAGGTGTCTCCAAAGGTACATGTTGGGTTGGCGTATTTTGAGATTAGGTTTTGTCACTCCGATTGTCGGAGAGGTATCTCTGGGCCTTCTCGGTAATACACATCACATAAGCCTTGCAAGCATTGCAACTAATGAGTTAGTTGGGAGATGATGTATTACGGAACGAGTAAAGAGACTTACCGGTAACGAGATTGAACTAGTTATTGGATACTGACGATTGAATCTCGGGTAAGTAACATACCGATGACAAAGGGAACAACGTATGTCATTATGCGGTTTGACCAATAAAGATCTTCGTAGAATATGTAGGAACCAATATGGGCATCCAGGTTCCGCTATTGGTTATTGACCGAGAATGGTTCTAGGTCATGTCTACATAGTTCTCGAACCCGTAGGGTCCGCACGCTTAAAGTTTCGATGACAGTTTATTATGAGTTTATAAATTTTGATGTACCGAAGGTTGTTCGGAGTACCGGATGTGATCACGGACATGACGAGGAGTCTCGAAATGGTCGATACATAAAGATTGATATATTGGAAGCCTATGTTTGGACTTCGGAAAGGTTCCGGATGAAAACAGGACGTTATCGAACACCGGGGTTACGGAACCCCGGGGTCAATGGGCCTTGATGGGCCATAGGGAGAAGAGGAAGGGCCGGCCAAGGCAGGCCGCGCGCCCCCCTCCCCCTCTAGTCCGAATAGGACAAGGAGAGGGGGGCGCGCCTCTTCCCTCTTCCCCTCCCCAATCCTAATCCAACTAGGAAGGGGGAGTCCTACTCCCGGGAGTAGGACTCCTCCAGCGCCTCCCTAGGGCCGGCCGCACCCCCCTTGCTCCTTTATATACGGGGGCAGGGGGGCACCCCAAGACACACAGTTGATCTACGGATCGTTCCTTAGCCGTGTGCGGTGCCCCCTCCACCATATTCCACTTCGTCATATCGTCGCGGAGCTTATGCGAAGCCCCGCGCCGTGAAGTCATATCGTCATGAGCTTAGGCGAAGCCCTGCGCCGCTGGAGCATCATCATCGCCACCACGCCGTCGTCGACGGAACTCATCCCCGCGCTTTGCTGGATCGGAGCCCGGGATCGCCATCGAGCTGAACGTGTGCAGAACTCGGAGGTGCCGTCGCTTCGGTACTTGGATCGGTCGGATCGTGAAGACGTACGACTACATCAACCGCGTTGTTATAACGCTTCCGCTTTCGGTCTACGAGGGTACGTGGACAGACACTCTCCCCTCTCGTTGCTATGACATCACCATGGTCTTGCGTGTGCGTAGGAAATTTTTTGAAATTACTACGTTCCCCAACAGTGGCATCCGAGCCAGGTTTTATGCGTTGATGTCATATGCACGAGTAGAACACAAGTGAGTTGTGGGCGATATAAGTCATACTGCTTACCAGCATGTCGTACTTTGATTCGGCGGTATTGTGAGATGAAGCGGCCCGGACCGACATTACGCGTACACTTACGCGAGACTGGTTTCACCGCTTCGAGCACTAGTTGCTTAAAGGTGACCGCGGTGTCTGCTTTCTCACTTTAGTTGAACCGAGTGTGGCTACGCCCGGTCCTTGCGATGGTTAAAACAGCACCAACTTGACAAACTATCGCTGTGGTTTTGATGCATAGGTAAGAACGGTTCTTGCTCAGCCCGTAGCAGCCACGTAAAACTTGCAACAACAAAGTAGAGGACGCCTAACTTGTTTTTGCAGGGCATGTTGTGATGTGATGTGGTCAAGACGTGATGCTATATTTTATTGTATGAGATGATCATGTTTTGTAACCGAAGTTATCGGCAATGGCAGGAGCCATATGGTTGTCGCTTATTGTATGAAATGCAAAAGCCATGTAATTGCTTTACTTTATCACTAAGCAGTAGCGATAGTCATAGAAGCAATAGTTGGCGAGACGACAACGATGCTACGATGGAGATCAAGGTGTCGCGCGGTGACGATGGTGATCATGACGGTGCTTGGCGATGGAGACACAAGCACAAGATGATGATGACCATATCATATCACTTATATTGATTGCATGTGATGTTTATCCTTTATGCATCTTATCTTGCTTTGATTGACGGTAGCATTATAAGATGATCTCTCACTAAAATTATCAAGAAGTGTTCTCCTGAGTATGCACCGCTATGCGAAAGTTCTTCGTGCTGAGACACCACGTGATGATCGGGTGTGATAGGCTCTACGTTCAAATACAACGGTGCAAAACAGTTGCACACGCGAATATTCAGGTTAAACTTGACGAGCCTAGCATATAACAGATATGGCCTCGGACACGGAGACCGAAGGTCGAACGTGAATCATATAGTAGATATGATCAACATAGTGATGTTCACCATTGAAACTACTCCATCTCACGTGATGATCAGACATGGTGTAGTTAATATGGATCACGTAATCACTTAGAAGATTAGGGGGATGTCTATCTAAGTGGGAGTTCTAAAGTAATATGATTAATTGAACTTTAATTTATCATGAACTTAGTCCTGGTAGTATTTTGCAAATTATGTTGTAGATCAATAGCTCGCGTTGTTGCTTCCCTATGCTTTTATATGTTTGTTTTGATATGTTCCTAGAGAAAAATTATGTTGAAAATGTTAGTAGCAATGATGCGGATTGGATCCGTGATCTGAGGTTTATCCTCATTGCTGCACAGAAGAATTATGTCCTTAATGCACCGCTAGGTGACAAACCTATTGCAGGAGCAGATGCAGACGTTATGAACGTTTGGCTAGCTCAATATGATGACTACTTGATAGTTTAGTGCACCATGCTTAAAGGCTTAGAATTGGGACTTCAAAGACGTTTTGAACATCATGGACCATATGAGATGTTCCAGGAATTGAAGTTAATATTTCAAGCAAATACCCGAGTTGAGAGATATGAAGTCTCCAACAAGTTCTATAGCTAAAAGATGGAGGAGAATCGCTCAACTAGTGAGCATGTGCTCAGATAGTCTGGGTACTTCAATCGCTTGAATCAAGTGGGAGTTAATCTTCCAGATAAGATAGTGATTGACAGAATTCTCTAGTCACCATCACCAAGTTAGTAGAACTTCGTGATGAACTATAATATGCAAGGGATGACAAAAGTAATTCCCAAGCTCTTCGTGATGCTGAAATCGACGAAGGTAGAAATCAAGAAAAGAGCATCAAGTGTTGATGATTGACAAGACCACTAGTTTCAAGGAAAAGGGCAAAGGGAAGAAGGGGAACTTCAAGAAGAATGGCAAGCAAGTTGCTGTTCGAGTGAAGAAGCCCAAGTCTGGACCTAAGCCTGAGACTAAGTGCTTTTGCTGCAATGGAACTGGTCACTGGAAGCGGAACTACCCCAAGTATTTGGCGGATAAGAAGGATGGCAAATTGAACAAGAGTATATTTGATATACAGGTTATTGATGTGTGCCTTACTAGTGTTTATAGTAGCCCCTGAGTATTTGATACTTGTTCGGTTGCTGAGATTAGTAACTCGAAACAGGAGTTACAGAATAAACAGAGACTAGTTGAAGGGGAAGTGACGATGAGTGTTGGAAGTAGTTCCAAGATTGATATGATCATCATCGCACACTCCCTATACTTTCGGGATTAGTGTTAAACCTAAATAAATGTTATTTGGTGTTTGCGTTGAGCATGAATATGATTTGATCATGTTTATTTCAAAACGGTTATTCATTTAAAGTCAAAGAATAATTGTTGTTCTGTTTAAATGAATGGTCATACACCCAATAAAAATAGTTTGTTGGATCTCGATCGTAGTGATACACATATTCATAATATTGATGCCAAAAGATGCAAAGTTAATAATGATAGTGCAACTTATTTGTGGCACTGCTGTTTAGGTCATATTGGTGTAAAGCGCATGAAGAAACTCCATGCTGATGGGATTTTGGAATCACTTGATTATGAATCACTTGATGCTTGCGAAACATGCCTTATGGGCAAGATGACTAAAGACTCTGTTCTCCGGAACAATGGAGCGAGCAAATGACTTATTGGAAATAATACATACTGATGTATGCGGTCCGATGAGTGTTAAAGCCCATGGCAAGTATCGTTATTTTCTGACCTTCACAAGATGATTTGAGCAGATATGAGTATATCTACTTAATGAAGCACAAGTCTGAAACATTTGAAAAGTTCAAAGAATTTCAGAGTGAAGTGGAGAATCATCGTAATAAGAAAATAAAGTTTCTACGATCTGATCGTGGAGGAGAATATTTGAGTTACGAGTTTGGCCTTCATATAAAACAATGTGGAATAGTTTCACAGCTCACGCCACATGGAACACCATAACGTAATGGTGTGTCCGAACGTCATAACCGCACTTTATTTGATATGGTGCGATCAATGATGTCTCTTACCAATTTACCAATATCGCTTTTGGGGTTATGCATTAGAGACAGCTGCATTCACGTAAATAGGGCACCATTAAATCCGTTGAGACGACACCGTATGAACTATGGTTTAGCAGTAAACCTAAGCCGTCGTTTCTTAAAAGTTTGGAGTTGTGATGCTTATGTGAAAAAGTTTTCACCTGATAAGCTCGAACCCAAATCGGAAAAGTGCGTCTTCATAGAATACCCAAAGGAAACTGTTGGGTACTCCTTCTATCACAGATCCAAAGGCAAAACATTTGTTGCTAAGAATGGATCCTTTCTAGAGAAGGAGTTTCTCTCGAAAGAAGTGAGTGGGAGGAAAGTAGAACTTGATGAGGTAATTGTACCTTCTCCCTTATTGGAAAGTAGTTCATCACAGAAATCAGTTCCGGTGATTCCTACACCAATCAGTGAGGAAGTTAATGATGATGATCATGAAACTTCAGATCAAGTTGCTACCAAACCTCGTAGGTCTTCCAGAGTAAGATCCGCACTAGAGTGGTACGGTAATCATGTTCTGGAAGTCATGTTACTAGACCATGATGAACCTACGAACTATGAGGAAGCGATGATGAGCCCAGATTCATGAAATGGCTTGAGGCCATGAAATCTGAGATAGGATCCATGTATGAGAACAAATTATGGACTTTGATTGACTTGCTCGATGATCAGCAAGCCATGTTAAATAAATGGATCTTTAAGAGGAAGACGGACACGATAGTAGTGTTACTATCTACAAAGCTCGACTTGTCACAAAAGGTTTTCGACAAGTTCAAGGTGTTGACTACAATGAGATTTTCTCAACTGTAGCGATGCTTTAGTCTGTCCGAATCATGTTAGCAATTGCCACATTTTATGAAATCTGGCAAATGGATGTCAAAACTACATTCTTTAATGGATTTATTAAAGAAGAGTTGTATATGATGCAACCAGAAGGTTTTGTTAATCCTAAAGGAGCTAACAAAATGTGCAAGCTTCAGCGATCCATCTATGGACTGGTGCGAGCATCTTGGAGTTGGAATAAACGCTTTGATAAGTGTGATCAAAGCATATGGTTTTATACAGACTTTTGGAGAAGCATGTATTTACAAGAAAGTGAGTGGGAGCACTACAGCATTTCTGATAATTATATGTGAATGACATATTGTTGATCAGAAATAATGTAGAATTATTCTGCAAAGCATAAAGGAGTATTTGAAAAGAGTTTTTCAAAGAAAGACCTCAGTAAAACTACTTACATATTGAGCATCAAGATCTATTGAGATCAAGACGCTTGATAAGTTTTTTCAATAAGTACATACCTTGTCAAGATTTTGAAGTAGTTCAAAATGGAACAGTCAAAGAAAAGTTCTTGTCTGTGTTACAAAGGTGTGAAATTGAGTAAAGACTCAAATCCCGACCACGGCAGAAAATAGAAAACAGAATGAAAGTCATTCCCTATGCCTCACCATAGGTTCTATGAAGTATGCCATGCTATGTACCAGACCTATTGTATACCTTGCTCTGAATTTGGCAAGGAGTACAATAGTGATCTAGGAGTAGATCATTTGGACATTGGTCAAGAACATCCTTAGTGAGGACTAAGGAAATATTTCTCGATTATGGAGGTGATAAAAGAGCCCGTCGTAAAGAGTTACATCGATGCAAGCTTTTTACACTGATCCAGATGACTCTAAGTCTCAATCTGGATACATATTGAAAGTGGGAGCAATTAGCTAGAGTAGCTCCGTGCAGAGCATTGTAGACATAGAATATTTGCAAAATACATACGGCTCTAATGTGACAGACCCATTGACTAAGCTTCTCTCACGAGCAAAACATGATCATACCTTAGTACTCTTTGGGTGTTAATCACATAGCGATGTGAACTAGATTATTGACTCTAGTAAACCCTTTGGGTGTTGGTCACATGACGATGTGAACTATGGATGTTAATCACACACAGATGTGAATATTAGTGTTGAATTACATGATGATGTGAACTAGATTATTGACTCTAGTGCAAGTGGGAGACTGAAGGAAATATGCCCTAGAGGCAATAATAAAGTTATTATTTATTTCCTTATTTCATGATAAATGTTTATTATTCATGCTAGAATTGTATTAACCGGAAACATGATACATGTGTGAATACATAGACAAACATATAGTCACTAGTATGCCTCTACTTGACTAGCTCATTAATCAAAGATGGTTATGTTTCCTAACCATAGACATGTGTTGTTATTTGATTAATGGGATCACATCATTAGGAGAATGATGTGATTGACATGACCCATTCCGTTAGCTTAGCACTTGATCGCTTAGTATATTGCTATTGCTTTCTTCATGACCTATACATGTTCCTGTAACTATGAGATTATGCAACTCCGTTTACGGAGGAACACTTTGGTACTACCAAACGTCACAACGTAACTAGGTGATTATAAAGGAGTACTACAGGTGTCTCCAAAGGTACATGTTGGGTTGGCGATTTCGAGATTAGGTTTTGTCACTCCGATTGCTCTGGAGAGGTATCTCTGGGCCTTCTCGGTAATACACATCACATAAGCCTTGCAAGCATTGCAACTAATGAGTTAGTTGTGAGATGATGTATTACGTAACGAGTAAAGAGACTTACCGGTAACGAGATTGAATTAGGTATTGGATACCGACGATCGAATCTCGGGTAAGTAACATACCGATGACAAAGGGAACAACGTATGTCGTTATGCGGTTTGACCGATAAAGATCTTCGTAGAATATGTAGGAACCAATATGGGCATCCAGGTTCCGCTATTGGTTATTGACTGAGAATGGTTCTAGGTCATGTCTACATAGTTCTCGAACCCATAGGGCACGCTTAAAGTTTCGATGACAGTTTATTATGAGTTTATAAGTTTTGATGTACCGAAGGTTGTTCGTAGTACCGGATGTGATCACGGACATGACGAGGAGTCTCGAAATGGTCGAGACATAAAGATTGATATATTGGAAGCCTATGTTTGGACTTCGGAAAGGTTCCAGATGAAAACAGGACGTTACCGGAACACCGGGGGGTTACCGGAACCCCCCGGGGGGTCAATGGGCCTTGATGGGCCATAGGGAGAAGAGGAAGGGCCGGCCAGGGCAGGCCGCGCGCCCCCTCCCCCTCTAGTCCGAATAGGACAAGGAGGCGCCCTCTTCCCTCTTCCCCCTCCCCAATCCTAATCCAACTAGGAAGGGGGAGTCCTACTCCCGGTGGGAGTAGGACTCCTCCAGGCGCGCCTCCCTAGGGCCGGCCGCACCCCCTTGCTCCTTTATATACGGGGGCAGGGGGCACCCCAAGACACACAAGTTGATCTACGGATCGCCCTTAGCCGTGTGCGGTGCCCCCTCCACCATATTCCACTTCGGTCATATCGTCATGAGCTTAGGCGAAGCCCCGCGCCGGTGAAGTCATATCGTCGCGAGCTTAGGCGAAGCCCTCGTCGGTGGAGCATCATCATCGTCACCACGCCGTCATGTTGACGGAACTCATCCCCGACGCTTTGCTGGATCGGAGCCCGGGATCGCCATCGAGCTGAACGTGTGCAGAACTCGGAGGTGCCGTGACGCTCGGTACTTGGATCGGTCGGATCGTGAAGACGTCGACTACATCAACCGCGTTGTTATAACGCTTCGCTTTCGGTCTCACGAGGGCGTGGACGACACTCTCCCCTCTCGTTGCTATGCCATCACCATGGTCTTGCGTGTGCGTAGGAATTTTTTTGAAATTACTACGTTCCCCAACACCAACATGCTCTAAGGCTATGAGTTGGTGTGGCGCCCTCTGTACTATGAATTTTACAGGGTCCATTGAGCCATCCCTCCAGTACGGTTCCATGCCCTATAGAGGGTTTTTGCTTTTTGGTGTTTAACCCAGGTGCCTGGCGATAATGCACCCTTTTATTTCGGACTGGGGTTGTATTCAGGGCCGGATTGTCCCAAAATTTTATTTCGGTTTTCCAGGCGCTTTCCATCGCACAGTACTTTCGTACTATGGATGCCAAGTCGGTGAAGCGTGTAATTTCACGGCGACTTATGGCATTGAGGATTCCGTTGACCGTGCAATTATTGCGGAAGAATGAAATTGCATCCTCCTCGCAGCAGTCCTCTATCCTGCTCATAACCAGGAGGAATCTGGCCCAGTAATGGTGTACTATTTCTGCGGGCTCTTGCCGAATTTGGGATAGATCCCTTATATTTGGGTGGGCGGGTGGAATTAAATCCGGAACCTCGCCCAATCTAAGACTCAGGGGCCAAGGAGTTTCCGAACTCGGAAGCTTGGGTTCTTGGATGTTGTCCAATGAATCTAGCCCGCTGCCTGACTTTAGGTTCAGGGCTTGAGTGACGTCCTCCCCTCCGCGGGTATCCGGCTTGGAGGGATCGGGAATCCAGACATAACTAGTCCTTAAGATAGATGAAGGCTTGCCGCATTGTTCCTCCACCACTGCGACGTGGTGGGTGACCTAGGGAGAGTTAATCTCCCTCGGATCGGGTTTAGGCCCAATCTGATCGTAGTTTGTAGCGACTCCCAGGGCGGCGATGCGATCCAAGAGCTCGTTTAAGGAAGAGAGCTCCATCGGATCTAACTGCTGGGCGAATTCTGAGTTGACATGGAGATTGCTTTCGATGACCCGAGAAGTCATCATCGGCGCGGCGGCCGAACAGGCGGTCATAAGAAAACCGCCTAACTGGAGGGTTTGGCCGAAGCCAAAGCTCCTTTAGCAACAGCGCTGTCTTTAAAGACAGGATGAGGCATCCTTCCTGATGGCGACGGCACAGCGGAACTCTCAATGAAAGCACCAATGTCGGTGTCAAAACCGGCGGATCTCGGGTAGGGGGTCCCGAATTGTGCGTCTAGGCGGATGGTAACATGAGACAAGGGACACGATGTTTTTACCCAGGTTCGGGCCCTCTCGATGCAGGTAAAACCCTACTCCTGCTTGATTAATATTGATGATATGGGTAGTACAAGAGTAGATCTACCACGAGATCAGAGAAGCTAAACCCTAGAAGCTAGCCTATGGTATGATTGTTGTTCGTCCTACGGACTAAAACCCTCCAGTTTATATAGACACCGGAGAGGCTAGGTTACATAGAGTCGGTTACAATGGGAGGAGATCTACACATCCGTATCGCCAAGCTTGCCTTCCACGCCAAGGAAAGTCCCATCCGGACACGGGACGAAGTCTTCAATCTTGTATCTTCATAGTCCAGGAGTCCGGCCAATGGTTATAGTCCGGTCATCCAGACACCCCCTAATCCAGGACTCCCTCAAGGAGGCTCCTCAAAAGTCCCTCGTACCTACACAAACAAACAAGAACCTCGCAACCAACGCGAAAAAGGGGTTGTCAATCCCTTCACGGTAACTTGCGAAAGTGAGATCTGATAGAGATAATAAGATAAGATAAATGTTTTTGGTATTTTTATGATATAGATTGGAAAATAAAGATGCAAATAAAAATAGATTGGAAACTTATATGATAAAAGATAGACCCGGGGGCCATAGGTTTCACTAGTGGCTTCTCTAAAGATAGCATAAGTATTACGGTGGGATAACAAATTACTGTCGAGCAATTGATAGAGAAGTGCATAGTTATGAGATAATCTAGGCATGATCATGTATATAGGCATCACGTCCGCGAAAAGTAGATCGAAACGATTCTGCATCTACTACTATTACTCCACACATCGACCGACTCCTGCCTGCATCTAGAGTATTAAGTTCATAAGAACAGAGTAACACATTAAGAAAGATGAAATGATGTAGAGGGATAAACTCAAGCAATATGATATAAACCCCATCTTTTTAGCCTCGATGGCAACAATACAATACGTGCCTTGCTGCCCCTGCTGTCACTGGGAAAGGACACCGCAAGATTGAACCCAAAGCTAAGCAGTTCTCCCATTGCAAGAAAGATCAATCTAGTAGGCCAAACCAAACTGATAATTTGAAGAGACTTGCAAAGATAACCAATCATACATAAAAGAATTCAGAGGAGATTCAAATATTTCTCATAGATAAACTTGATCATATACCCACAATTCATCGGATCTGGACAAACACACCGCAAAAAGAGTTACATCGAATAGATCTCCAAGAAGATCAAGGAGAACTTTGTATTGAGATTAAAAGAGAGAGAAGAAGCCATCTAGCTAATAACTATGGACCCGAAGGTCTGTGGTAAACTACTCACAACTCATCGGAGAGGCCTTGGAGATGATGTAGAGGCCCTCCGTGGTCGATTCCGCCTCCGGCTGAGCACCGGCGAAGGCTCCAAGATGGGATCTCGCGGATACAGAAGGTTGCGGCGGTGGAATTAGGTTTTCGTGGTACTCCTGGATGTTCTCGGGGTACGTGGATATATATAGGAGGAAGAAGTAGGTCGGTGGAGCCACGAGGGGCGCACGAGGGTGGGGGCGCGCCGGGCACCCTCGTGGCCGCCTCGTTTGCTGCTTGACGTCCTCTCCAAGTCTCCTGGTTTGCATTTGTTCCAAAAAGAGCGCTCCCGAAGGTTTTCATCCCGTTTGGACTGGGCCTCCGGTTCGTAGATTAGTCCCAAAAATGATATAAAAGTGTAAAGTAAAGCCCATAAACATCCAAAATAGGTAATATAATAGCATGGAACAATCAAAAATTATAGATACGTTGGAGACGTATCAGCCTACACTTGGAGTAACATGCAACAGGACCCCCCCTCCTAGAGCAGCTCGACTGGTTTCTCACTTCTCTCAACTGTACACACACATACCCCAATAACCTCGTTAAACCCTTATGCAAACCGGTCTTTGATCATACCCCTTGTGTGGTTAGCATTGAAACAAAAATACCTCGGGCAAAGCTCTTTCGATTCGAGTCCTATTGGCCACTCCACCTAGGATTCATGGATCTGGTAAGGACCACTTGGAACAAGCCAGTTCAAGCCACCAACGCTGCCACAATCCTTTGCAAAAAGTTCAAGGTCGTGCATCAAGCACTTAAAGCTTGGAGTAAAAACATCTCGCGACTAACCATCACAATTGAGAACTCTAACCAGGCTTTGGCTCACATTGATGAACTAGAAAACCGCAGGCCGTTGACAACCCCAGAAAGCAACTTCCGAAAGATCTTGAAGAAACACCTCTTGAGATTGCTAGACTATCAAAAGCAATATTGGAAAAAACACAGTACCATTCGCTGGGTCAAGTTCGGGGACGAGAACACCAATTTTTTTCAGGCCATTGCTACGGAGAGATATCATAAAAATAATATCACCAACCTTCAGAACACAGATGGACTTTTCGTGGATGATCATACGGGCAAAGAGGCCCTCCGTTTCGAGGCATACATAGAGAGGTTGGGTACCTCTACTCCCACCACCATGAGGTTTGACCTGCCAAACTTGACCGCCCTAATGTGAACCTCGATCATCTTACCACGCCCTTCACCACTGAGGAAATTGACAAAGTAGTTCTTGAGATGCCCGGGGACCGAGCTCCTGGCCCTGATGGTTTTAGTGCGCTCTTCCTCAAAGCATGTTGGCCCATCATCAAAAAAGACGTCTACGCGTTGTGTGATCAATTCTATGAAGGCACACTTAACTTGTAGAGCATCACTATTGGCCTCATCACCCTCATACCAAAGAATAGATCTCCAGCAACTGTCAACGATTACCGACCAATCACTCTGCTTAACTGTTGCCTCAAGCTCATCACCAAACTCCTTGCCAACAGGTTACAACAAGTAGTCCTAAAGATCGTTCACCGAAACCAATATGGTTTCATCAAGGGCAGATCATTCCAAGATTGCCTAGCTTGGTATTTCCAATATATTCACCAGTGTCAAGCTTCTAAAAGGAAAATTGTCCTCCTAAACTAGATTTTGCCAAAGCCTTCGATACCATAGAACATGAGCCAATGATCAACATTACAAAACACATGAGATTTAATGACAAATGTCTTTCTTGGATCGGATACATCTTCTCCTCGGGGCGATCATCAATACTCTTAAATGGGGTTCCAGGCCAACAATTTCATTGTCGCCATGGTGTCAGGCAAGGGGACCCCCTTTCCCCATTGATCTTTGTGCTCGCGGCTGACTTGTTGCAATCTGCCATAAATGAGGCTTATCGGAATTGTTTGATTCATTTGCCCTTCCCCAGCACTGGTGACATGGACTATCCAATTATTTAATATGCGGACGACACGCTCTTACTCATGCCCGCATGTACACGCCAAGCTGCAGTCATCAAAGGGATTCTAGTGGACTATGCAGAATCAATTGGACTCAAGATAAACTTTCAGAAATCAACGGTTATACCCATCAACATGGATGAGGAGCTCACGGCTAGCATGGCAGCTATTTTTGAATGCTCGATTGGTACACTCCCATTTACGTACCTCGGCCTTCCTCTGGGCACCTCCCGCCCTATAATTCAAGAACGCATGCCCCTCGTCAGCTCAGTGGAATGCAATCTAACATCCACACTTTCTCTGATATCCTACGCTTGGAAGCTTACCTTGCTGAAATCAACTATCACTTTCCTCTTGATCTATGCGATGAGCACCCTCAAACTACCGCCCAAGCTCATTGAGATGCTGGACAAAATCAGACGACGCTGCCTACGGATTAAGAAAACGGATCAAGGGGAGAAGTGTAATTCGTTGGCAGCTTGGGACATGGTTTGTAAGCCCAAGAACAAAGGAGGGCTCGGGGTCTTAAACCTGCGCATCCAAAATGAAGCCCTACTTATGAAGTTCCTGCACAAATTCTACAACATATTGGACGTTCCTTGGGTGCAACTCACTTGGGAAACATACTACAATGACAAAATCCCCCATGCCACTAACCCGATAGGTTCATTCTGGTGGCGGGACATTCTCAAACTCATGCCCATCTTCAGAGGGGTCTCGAGGGTAAACATCGTCTGCTGCACCATCGCGCTCTTATGGAATGATTTGTGGTCCCATGAACCCCTCACGAACTCCCAACCTCGAGCATTTTCCTTTACAACCCTTGAAGATGTTTCTGTCAAAGATTTCTTGCGCATCACGTCAATTGGACAAGCTTTTCATCTCCCCCTTTCACCACAGGCTCATGCAGATATACGTGACCTTCAAGCCGCGACCACACAATTTCAATCCTTGACGGCGACCTCGGATGTATGGCACTATGTTTGGGGTAAAACGATCTTCAAATCAACAGATTATTATAGATTCTACTTCCGGGACATCCAAACACACCCAGTCTTCACGTGGCTATGGAAATGCAAATGCACAATGAAAATTAAGGTCTTTGGGGTGGCTCCTCTTTAATGACAGGCTCAACACCCGCAATATGCTCAAAATAAGACACTGCAACATTGGGGATGATCATGACTGCCTCTTTGGGTGGCTCCTCTTTAATGACAGGCTCAACACCTGCAATATGCTCTAAAGAAGACACTGCAACATTGGGGATGATCATGAATGCCTCTTGTGTGGACTCAATATTGAAGAACCGCTTGATCATATGATATTTACTTGTTCATTCAGCCGTCAATGTTGGTCTCGTCTTGACCTTGACTGGGAACCGTTCTCTGATCGCTTCCATGCCATCCAAGACAAAAGGGCCAACCAGGGCACAACGATGCTGATGGAAAAATTCCTTGTGGCTGCTTGGAGTCTATGGAAAGAAAGAAACAACAAACACTTTAGAGTAGTGGACCCAACTATCCAGTCATCGCTTCGTCGATTTATTAAGGAGAGACATTTTTTGAAGAAGCATCAAGATAATTGATGTATCCATCAAAACGGTCTCCACAGCGGTGAGGCAATAGAGCGAGGAGCTACGGTGTTCTCGCAGGTCATGTTTGGCCCGTGAGATCTGAATAGTGGTTGGGTTGGTCACACTGGCGGCCACCACCCAACTCGTATTTTTTTTCCTCCATGTCCGGCTCCATGTTGAGGTTCTGATTGCCTCCTCATTTTGTGGCTGCACGACGACTTTCATGGCATAGTTGCTTCGACCACTCTCTCCTATGATGGCATAACCGTGGATCACTAATTGCATCCTATTCCGTTTCATTGGCATAATCATCACATAATCAGGTAGTCCTTACTTTACCACGGTGTATTCTCTTTAACTATTTTAGCGCACACTTGCCCATATTTTCTTATCAGAGTCAAACCAGCATATTCTTTTTTATTGGTATATGCCCATAATTACTTTTAAATATAGCCAGCCAACATATTCTCTTTTAACGTCAAATAGCATGTGGAATGCACCACTGGCAGGCACTAAAACGGCCTATGTTTGTAAGGCACAAATAAAAAAACAATGAGTTGAAGGATCAAACTCATGTCCTCAAAAACTCGACCAGGTGTTGCTAGTCACTCGAACAAACAACTCTTGCTAACCAATAGCCGGCGCGGATGTTTAAGAACATACTACAACATCACATTCAAAACATGTTTTGATTTTTTTGATCTTTTTGAACTTTCACAAATAAAGTAATAATTATGAATTGCCGAATATTCTTTGAAACATGAGCAATTTTTGAAATCCCATTTTTTTCCCAAAAAGCGAGCATTTTTTATAATTTCATTAATTTTTGAAAAAGACACAGAAAACTTGAAACGGGAACTTTTTTAAAATCCATTTTTTTCGAAAACCTGAACCTTTTATAAAAAACAAACATTTTCTGAATTTGTGAACAATTTTTTAAAACAGAAACATGTCTTCTACATTCATTTTTTAAATATGATGCTTTTAACAAGAAGATTATTTTTAATTTTGAATATTTCAATAAACAGGGAAAATTTTATAATTTGTATCATTTTTAAAATGCAGTTTTTATGTATTCAGTAATTTTGGAAAACTAAAACAATTTTTCACAAAATGCTAACATTTCGTGAATTTTGGACAATTTTTCAAATTTAAGAAAAATTAAAGTTCCCCACATTTTTCAACATGGGAACAAAATTTGAAATTTTGATGATTTTATGAAAATTTGAATAAAAATGGAAGTTGTAAAAATTGAAATTTCAAAAATAAAATAAACTTGGAAAGGAAAAATAAATAGGAAATATAAATAAAAATAAATAGGAAAAAATAAATAGAACAAAAAAAAGAATGAGAACGGGCCGGCCCAATATTGGGCGCCCTATACGAACCTGTGACTATTTCCAACACCGTGCGGCAAATAAGGTTTTGACGTTGCGTGGGCAGGAACCAAGTGGGCTGGCGTCGCTGGCGTGCAGCACGCACGGCCCATGTACGAAATTCTGGACAAATTTGTTTTTTTTGTAGTAGATGGACGCAGAAAAATTTAGTACCATCTTGGATGGGAAAAAGAAATCTTTTGATGGTGAACGGATGAAAAAATTGGTGAAACGCACCATTCTTTATTAGTAGGTATAGATATAGATTTTGATGTTCTTCAGCCAGTTTTTTTTAATTTATTTACACAGTAGGAGCATATCCTACTGTTCATGGTAAAAAAATAAACAACTTAGGACCTAAAGCGAATGTTTTGCAAGTCACACCGGAGATGCACCTTTTTATGAGTGCGCATGTTCTCACATGGCACCCGATTCCCTTCAGATTTCTCTCGACAGTTCGTCATGTGTGTGTGCTTTCCAATGCACTTTTTGTGTGCACTTTGTTGCCATGTGTCCCGAGCGTAATCATGGCTTCCGTGTGTAACCTAGTACAAGTAGCAATGCACTACCATCATCTCCTAGGCCCACTTCATAGTGACCTGTGACATTGGGACGAGCTTTGCAATGCATTTCTTATGTGCACTTTGTTGTCCTGTGTCCCGAGAGTAACCATGGTTGATTGTTTAACTCTTTGGCCTTGCCGTGCCCCCCCCCTCCCTCCCCAATTCCATTGAAGCAGCACTCCACCGCCATCGTCATCCTGGTCCCACATGGTAGTGGCCTGCGGCAAAGTTTGGGACAAGCTAGGTTTTGTATGCTCACCGGAGTTGTGATCTCAGGATATCAACTGTGTTTCTCATCTCTTTCTATAAAAATATGCCGAGGGGCTCCTTCCCCTCTGGTCGCATTTTTTTGCTTTCTCAAAAAAAAAAAGTTATGATCTCAGCTGGGCTGAGCCTGATAACGGGGAGCTTTTGGCAGGCTCGTTGTGCCGCACCTCGATGCATGTGACGTCTTGAGAATATGTTTGTCCTAGCTTGGAGATTCAACAGCTAGCTTAGGACGTAAAGCGCTTGTTTTTCAAGTCCAACAGCTTTTATGAGCGCACATGCTTTCACATGGCACCTCCCTTCAGATTCCTCCCGACAATTTGTCATGTGTGTGCGCTTTCCCATGCATTTCTCTTGTGCACTTTGTTGTCGTGTGTCCCGAGAGTAGCCATGGTTGAGTTTGTGACCTCTTGACCATGCCCAAGGACATGCATAGCTACTTAATTGCTATATTGGATGGTTGCTAAGCCTCTTTTATTTAGCAAGACTTTCCATTTGATCTCTGCTGGCTTACTAGCATGCTAAATCTTCATAATCAAGTTATTATTAATAGTGATATTAGAAAACGGTTAGTATTAATAGTGTGTTAATTATTATTGTTATCATGTTTTACGTGATACATGAGCTAGTATAAGTGCTATTCCATTTTCTATATATCAAGAAATTATGCATTATATTGCACCTGCCGAGATAGAAGATATTGATGTCATTATTAAGCTTGCAAACAGAAATACCATTTCAACGCTTGGAATTATTAGAGATGCTGAAGCCTTGTGTGGTAAGATCAAATACCCTACAGATTTCCTAGTACTTTTATCAATCCAAGATGATTTTTGCCCAATTATATTTGGTAGACCTTTCTTTAATACTGTAAATGTTGAAATTGATTGTGTTAAGGAAAATGTCAATGTTAAGTTTGGTGATGTATATCATGAATTTAATTTCTCTAAGTTTAATAGACAACCTCATGATAAAGAATTACCTAGTAAAGATGATGTTATTGGTCTTCTTTCTATTGTCGTGCCTCCACTGATCCATTAGAACAATATTTGCTAGACCATGAAACTGATATGCATATTACTGAAAGAAATTAAATAGATGGAATATTCTTTAGGCAATCACCTATCCTTAAAAATAATTTGTCTGATTAAACTTTGGTAATCCCCCTGCCACCTAAGAGTGATCCTATGTTCAAATTAAAGAAACTTCAGACACATTGAAATATACTTATCTTGATGAAAAGAATATATATCCTGTTCTTATCAATGCTAACCTTTCAGCGCACGAAGAAAATAGATTACGGAAAACTTTGTGGAAGCATTAGTCCTACTCTATATCAACAGAAGATTAATACGAAGACTGATGCTAAACCAGTTGTCAATCATCAACATCGTTTGAATCCTTAAATGAAGGATGTTGTAAAAACTAAATATAATAGCTTCTGGAGGCAGGTATAATTTATCCTATAATTGATAGTAGAGGGGTAAGTCATGTTCATTGTGTCCCTAAGAAAGGTGGTATCAGTGTTATCCCTAATGATAAAAATAAACTTATCCCGCACAGAATTGTAACCGATTATCGGATGGTAATTGATTTTAGAAAATTAAATAAAGCCATTAGAAAGATCATTACCCTTTTCCTTTCGTCTATTAAATGTTAGAAAGATTGTCTAGGAATACACACTTCTGCTTTCTTGATGGCTATTTTGCTTTCTCTCAAATACCTGTATGACAAGGAGATCAAGAGAAAACTACTTTTCCTTATAGATGTATTCCTTTTGGTTTATATAATGGACCTGCTACCTTTCAAACATGCATGTATGACTTTCATATTCTCTTATTTATGTGAGAACATTGTCTAGCTATACATGGATGGTTTTTCCGTTTACGCAACTTCTTTTAATTATTGCTTGAGCAATCTTGACAAAGTTTTGCAGAGATGTCAAGAGACTAATCTTGTCTTGTTTTTGGGCAAAGGTAGGGCCTCCATGTTTGCACCGAGCTAGGGCAAAGCTCGGGACAAGCTAGGTTTGGGGCCTCGTGAGAGTTGCAAGCTCGGCTCGACCTAGTGACGGTGATCTTATGGCAGGCTCGGCTCGGCTCGCGTCCACTGTGCCGCACCTTGATGCATGTGATGCCTTGAGAATATGTTTATCCTAGCTTCGAGATTCAAGAGCTAACTTAGGACGTAAAGTGAATGTTTTTCAAGTCCAATATTTTGTATGAGCGCACATGCTTTCACATGGCACATACTAATTCCCTTTAGATTCCTCCATTTGTCATGTGTGTGCACTTTCCAATGCATTTCTCTTGTGCACTTTGTTGCCGTGTGTCCCGAGAGTAACCATGGTTGAGTTTGTGACCCTTGGCCATGTCCAAGGACATGCATAGCTACTTAATTGATATATTAGGTGTTTGCTAAGCCTCTTTTATTTAGCAAGACTTCCCATTTGATCTCTGTTGGATTACTAGTGTGCTAAATCTTCATAATTAAATTATTATTAATAGTGATATTGGAAAATAGTTATTATTAATAGTGTGTTAATTACTATTATTTTCATGGTTTTTGCACACATGAGCTAGTATAAGTTCTATTCCATTTTCTATATATCAAGAAGTTATGCATTATATTGCACCTGCTGAGATAGAATATATTGATGTCATTATTAAGCTTGCAAACAAAGATACCATTCCACCGCTTAGAATTATTAGAGGTGTTGAAGCCTTATGTCGTAAGATCAAATACCCTATTGATTTCCTAGTACTTGGATCAATACAAGATGATTTTTGTCCCATTATACTTGTTATACCTTTCTTGAATACCGTTAATGTTGAAATTGATTGTGTTAAGGAAAATGTCAAAGTTAAGTTTGGTGATGTAAATCATGAATTTAATTTCTCTAAGTTTCATAGACAACTTCATGATAAAGAATTACCTGGTAAGTATGATATTATTTGTCTTACTTCTATTGTCGTGCATCCTATTTATCCATTAGAACAATATCTACTAGACCATAGAACTGATATGCATATGACTAAAAAAAATTAAATAGATGAAATATTATTTAGGCAAGCACCTACCCTTAAACATAATTTGCATGTTGAAACTTTGGGAGACCCCCTGCCACCTAAGAGTGATCATGGTTCAAACTAAAGAAACTTCTAGATACATTCAAATATGCTTATCATGATGAAAAGAAGATATATACTATTCTTCTCAATGCTAACCTTTCAGGCCACGAAGAAAAGAGATTAATCAAAACTTTGAGGAAGCATCATGCGGAAATTTGATATACTCTTGATGACCTTAAGGGCATTTGTCCTACTCTATGTCAACAGAGATTAATATGGAGACTGATGCTAAACCAGTTGTCGACCATCAACATCTTTTGAATCCTTAAGTTAAGGATGTGGTAAAAACTACAATATAAAAGCTTCTGGAGACAGGTATAATTTATCCTATAGCTGATAGTAGATGTGTATGTCTTGTTCATCGTGTCACTAAGAAAGGTGGCATCACTGTTCTTCCTAATGATAAAAATGAATTTATCCCACACAGAATTGTAACCATTTATAGGATGGTAACTGAATTTTAGAAAATTAAATAAGATACTAGAAAGATCATTACCCTTTTCCTTCCATTGATCAAATGTTAGAAAGATTGTCTAAGAATACAAACTTCTTCTTTCTTGATAGCTATTATGATTTCTATTAAATACATATATCACAAGAAAATCAAGAGAAAACTACTTTTACTTGTTCTTTTGAAATTTATGCTTATAGATGTATGCCTTTTAATTTATGTAAGTGAGATTCTACCTTTGAAATATGTATGACTGCCATATTCTCTGATTTATGTGACAAATTTTTTGATTCATGGATGATTTTTATGTTCACACAACTTCTTTTAATTATTGCTTGAGCAATCTTAACAAAGTTTTGTAGAGATGTGAAGAGACTAATCTTGTCTTGAATTGCGAAAAGTGCCACTCTATGGTGAATGAAGGTATAGTCATTGGTCATACAATCTCCGAAAGGGACATTGAGGTACATAAAGCTAAAGTTGATTCAATTGAGAAAATGCCACGTCCTAAAGATGTTGAAGGTATAAGAAGTTTCCTAGGTCATGCTCGTTTCTATATGAAGTTCATTAAGCACTTTTCTAAAATTTCTATGGCTGTTACTAATCTCTACAAAAAGATGCCTCATTTATTTCTTATGTTGATTGTGTAGAAGCCTTTGAAATACTTAAGAAAACACTAATATCTGCACCTGTTGTTTAACCACCTGATTGGAACCCATCTTTTGAAATCCTGTAGAAACCTTTGAAAAAACATGAACGGTCGACTAATGCTTGCTCATTAGCTGGTGAAGGTAATGCAGACTGAAGTTAGCATAATGGCCGTTGTTTGCAGCGCCGCCTGGCTGGCAGGGCAGCGGCGGGGCTTCTCCCCTCCTTCGAGCATCATGGCCGGCGCAGGACGGCCAGATCGACAGGAGGCGCCGAGCTAGCGCGGTGTCAGGCGGCGCAGCGGGCAGGTAACCCTTGGTGGCTGCGTGCGCGTCGCGACGGTGGTGGCGGCTTAGATGTGAGTCGCGGCAAGGTGGTCGCTACATGGTGGGTAGGACAGGGTGGTCGCAGGCGCCGCCGGGTTCAGGTCGGATTCCTCTATGGATCCGATGCTTGGATGTTGTCGTCCGGCGCGGGGTGGTGGGCTTTTCCGTTGGCCACGTCAGATCGTTGGATTCGGTGCCTGGATATCTATTGTAGTTGTTCTTCTCGATCGTCCTTCCTGGTGGGTTGAGCCCCATGGCACTTTCATCTCCGCAGGTTTCGGTTCATGGCTCGCTGCCGGATCCGGAGCAGGCGGAGGTTTGGTGGTATAGGATGGGGACCAAAGGAAACTTTGGCCGGATGGTCTGGCCTGGCGTTGGCGTCGTCCCTCAACGTCGTTACCCTCCCTGGAGGCAAAGCCGAGGTCCCTCCTATCCACCTTCGAACTCCTCCCGGACGGAAGTCCATAATTCAGACTGGAATGGACGGTGGCGGCGGCCTAGGCGTCGTAGCCTCCATGGAGGCGTCGTCTTGGGAGGCTCTTGTGTTAGGGGGAGAGATGCTATGGGTGGTGGGCTCCGTGTAGCTCCAGCAGGTGCGACGGTGTGGAGGTTGGCAGGAGGAGCGGCGTTGTACCTACCGCGTCGATGACGACCAGTATTGGCGGCATGGTGCAGCTGGATTTCGACGCCTGATGCGGCTGCATGGATGAGTGCAGAGCGGTGGCGCTGTTTGGCACCGTGGTGGCGTCTATGGCAGGCCTGACAAGGTCGATGCATCAGTATCTGCTTTGATGATGGATCTGTGAACGACGGCGGCGACGACCTATGAGAGTGCGTCGGACCGGTATGTGTCCCAGACCTGATATCTTGCTGGGTTGGGCCTCCGGTTTTAGATGTTAGGCTTAGGTGAGAGATCTGGGTATTCGGCATAGTATTTCTACACCCGTTCATCAAGTGGATAGGAGTAGCGGCAGATGTTGCGAAGATGACAGATTCAGACATATTGACGTACTGCTTTGCAAGGTCTTTCTGAATAATTAATAAAATGAATGCATACATCTTCCAGAAGATGCAGAGGTCGGGAGTCATCCTCCATTTTTTTTAAATGCATGGGACGCCTTGAGAATATGTTTGTCCTAGTTTCGATATTCAACAACTTAGGACGTATAGCAAATGTTTTGCAGGTCACACTGGAGATGCACCTTTTTATGAGTGCGCACACTGGTGGAAAAAAGGCCTTTGGTCGCGGTTCGCAACTGCCATTAGTCGCGGTTGCGCAACCGCGACCAAATAAGCGACTAAAGCCCCCACCTTTAGTCGCGGCTGCTAAGAACCGCGACTAACGGCCCGTCCACGTGGGCGCCAGGCGACCGTCGGGCGGAGGACCTTTAGTCGCGGTTCTTCTGGCCAACCGCGATTAAAGCCGCCACAGGTTTAGGGTTTTAGCCCCCCTAAACCTGTTTTCTGTTTAATTTGTATTGTTTTATTTCTTTTGTGCTTTATTTTAATTTTGAAGGAGTTTCATATATTCTACGGTACTACATACATGCATATGAATGTACAATTTCAAATAAATTTGAAATTAGAACCAAAAGAATTCAAGAGGAATATACAATATATATTCAATATCATCGGATGACCATATACAATTTTGAACAAGTTTCCATACATGATTTAATCCATATAAAGTTCTACGTCCTCGTAATAGTGTTCTCCTTTAGGATGGAGGACTTCCCTGCTGAACCATCCAGCTAGTTCCTCTTGAAGTGGTCGGAAGCGAGCTTCTGGACTAAGCATCATCCGGAGGTTATTCCTCTGAGAATTGGTATCACTCGGAACCCGCTCAGAGGTGTATCTCCGGATCCTCTCACAGACATAGTATCCACATAGATTGGTCAACGGTGGCTGAATATCCCCAGCATTCTTAGGCTTTAACATTTTGAATTCTAGCTCTTTTTTGAATTCACCGACCTTTGTATCTACGAACCGTCTCCAAACCCTACGAGGCAAAGAAAATTAAATGAACAAGAGAGTTATTAGTTACTTGATATTAGGAAATGAACGAAATAGGCCGATCGATATAGAGCGCAAATGAATGAAAATAATTACTTCTGCAGCATTCTTCTCATGTCGGCCCAAAGCTTTGGATCCATATTCAGAGAGTCGTGGGCGAGATATTCTGAGGTGTTAACTTTAATTACTAGCAGAATCCAAAGGAACCTGGACACGATACATGCACAGACGTCATGCATAACTCATCGATTAGCCGCCACATACCATGCATGGAGTAAACAAAAGAGAATGTGCTCAAGACAGAAACACTCACCCAAAATGGTAAGGAAATAGAATATCACTTTTGAGATCCTGCTTTGTAAGAAACTGCCACAGGTCTGCCTCCACGTCGGCGGGGTGACGCCCAACACATGTCCATTAACGATGTGTGGGTCAATGAACCCAACATCATGGATGTTCCTTACTCTGCATTCCTTAATCTTCATTCTGCATGTATAATAGCGGACACAACAATATAGTTAGGACATATATATAGTGCAGGCAATATGAACGAGATGGGGTAGAAATTAATAAATCATTTACGTAACGTAGCAACCGATGATAGATTTGTCGAGCTCACGCAGATTGAAAAGCTGGAACAATTCACTCAGGCAATTTGTACATAGTAATGTTTGAAGTGATGCTCATGTCTAACTTCCGCATAAATATATTCTTTGGCGTTTTTATTTTTATGTAACCCTTGTACCAATTCAGCAGACCTTTCATTTGGTCGGTAGATCATTTTCTCGCGCAGGCTCGACGAGAGGACCATTCTTGACATATGTAATTACTACCTCCTTCATCGGGCGCCTCATCAAGGCCTAACAGTTCACGAAGAGTAATACCTAAGTTGGCCACTTGTTCTCCGCACTCGTTACAGTCAATCCTGTGTTGCCGCAGCTTGTATGATCTCGGGTCATCCGGACAGAAGGCTTCCACTATAAGCGGGCAATCGATTGTTTACTTTGTTCCCGAGCTGGGCAACTTGTTTCCGCTTTTTTACTTTCGCCTTCTCCGCTCTTTGTTCTCCTTGAACATGAGTGCCTGCCTGCAAGTTCACGTGCATAGTCGTCGCAGATTCTTCGTGCTTGGGACGGTGTGCTCAAAAATGACTTAGCCCACTTCTTTTGCTTATCGAAAATACTGGCTTGGGCTCGGGCTCTCTTTTCTTCTTGCAGTCCGCCTTCCATTTCTCCAAATCAGCAGCCGCGTCGCGTCGACTTCCTCGGCACTACGTTCCCAAGGCCTTGTGGGAGAGGCTTGATGATGGCTCCGGTACCTTTGTGGTCTTAGGTACATAAGGGTCCGGGTTAATAATCCAGGACTGCTTCGCCTCTTTGCCGTGGAGGTGGATTGGGGGCGCGCGTCGATCACCCGCCGGACGAGGATCGGGGCGGCGGATGATCACCCGCCGGACGTTGTGGACTGGGGCGGCGTCGGCTACGTGACGGAGGTGTAGGTGAACCGCCACCACCACCACCACCACCACCACCGCCACCGCCACCACCACCACCGTGAGGGGGTGGACTTGTTGTCCTTGGCGCCTCGCTGAAACTTGATAAACTTCTTTTGCCATAGAATGAAATGGCGCTTGACATCTCCAAGTCTTTTATCCCTTCAGTGTAGCAATGTCAATCTCCGTGTCCTCAAACCCTTGGACTATGTCCTCCACCGTGACACGAGCATAGCCATCTTGAATGGGGTTGTTGTGGTGGAGTGCTCCAGGTAAACATGGTAAAGCACTGCCGATGGCTACCTTCATGGACATGTTCCCGATAGGATAATACAGATGACATTCTTTCATCTCCTTTATATCGCCCACGGGTAGCGAGGAGGCTCCGGTGCAGTAATTTCGAGCTCCGGTGCAGTAATTTCGACCACCGAGGGCTCCGGTGCAGTAATTTCGATCGTCGGTGCATCTGCACCAGCCGGTGGGGCCTCCGTGGAAGCCACGCTGCTTCTCCGCTGCTGGCTTCCGAGATCCGCTGGATGATCTTCATGCTGCACCCGAGCTGCATCTCTTTCGGCTACTAGTACACTCATGGTTTTCTTCATCACATCCATTTCCGATGCCAACCGCGCCACAACATCTGCTTCCCGATCCATCTTTCTCTTACGGCTTCTGAAACAGTACGGGTCATCGTTCTGGGGGAACCCTATTTTCCACGGAATGTGCCCCATGCCTCGTACACGTCCTCCGTGTTCAGGATTCCCGAGGGCTTTTGTCAGCGCGTCGTTCTCTCTGTTGAACTTGATCTTCCCCTGTTGAGCATCCTTCATTGCGTCAATAAGGGCTTGGGTGGGTTTAATTAATTTGCCCCGGTAAACACACTCCCCTGTCTCCGGGTTCAGCGTTCCCCATGCCCGTACCACCAGCTTTTGGCCCTTGGGTCCCATCCTCCGCACTGGACGGATTCCTCGCGCCCTCATCTCGTTCTCCATCTTCTCCAACCTAGGCACCAAAATGCGATACCCTCCTGGCCCCATAACATGATTGTACTCCTTCTTAGCCGCATTTTCCTTATTTTTTTTCGATATTTCAATGAACTGCTCCGATTTCTTTTGCTTCACAAATTCTGGCCAATCATGTTTCAGTTTCTCATATTGTCCTTTTAAATCCGGAGTCTTGTTCTGCTTGACAAAGTCACGGGCTAGATTTTGCTTGAATTTCAGGAATGCGTCGACCATCTTATGAAGAGCGAACTGTTTGACTAGCCTCCTCCTCTCCTTGTTTTCCTCAATCTTGTTACCCTCCTCATCGAATTTGTTGTATTCCGGAGGTAGAACGAAATGTTCCATAAGCTTCTTGCAATCTTTTTTTGTTCTCTTATCGACAAAAGTGAAACCATCAATTCGTGCCTTCTTTGGCTCATTCCACTCCTGGACGGTGATCGAGACGTTGTCTCTAACAATGGCTCCGCATTGGCTGACAAACTTGGTGGCGTTCTTGCGGGGCTCCAGCTGCCTGCCGGTTGCCTTGTCGACAACCTCGATGGTGCATGTTTCTCCTTGTTTCATCGTCTTGGTTGCGCCACGCTTTGACGACGCACTCGATTGTTTCACGATCCGCCGAGGGCTAAAATAAGAAAGAGAGTCGCTGCTTAGTACACACATATTTATTCAAATCAGTTAGTTTGTATCACCAGAGGCTCAATGTATATATATACCTCGCGCGGAGGTGGTTGCTACTTCCATTTGAAGATCGCTGCTTATCGACGTTTCTTGACATCATCTTGTTGACGGCGCCTTCATCTTCACCGTCAAGGTTCAGATAAGAAGAGATATCATCTTCTTCTTCTCCGTCGGCACATATTGAATATCGCCGTTTATGATGCCGAACATATGTGCTTCACCGTCCGGATCATAGTTGTCCATAATCGGTCAGCTCTATCGTCCGCCATTATGTCAGTCCTGAAAACATGTAGTAAAACAAATTAATTAAGTGAAGAAGGGGGCGGTGGCGGTGGCGGTGGCGAAAGGCGGTGGCAAAAGGAGGGGCGAGGAAGGGTGGGAGAGGGTGTCGCGGTAGAGCGCGAGACGGGTGCTCCGTAGTCGAACTTGGGGTCGCCGGCAGTCTCGGGGTCTACCGGAAAGAAGTAACGGAGGGGGAACACAATAAATAACAGAGCAATCAAAGCATCACAAAGCGTAACCTGGCAATACGCGGTGCTAGGTGTGCCCTAACGCGCAGTAGGTCGATGCAGGCGAAAGGGGAAACATCCGGGAAAGTATCCCCGGTGATTCGCGTTTTCGGACAGATGAACCGGAGGGGAAAGTTACGTGTTTGCTATGCTAGGGATGTGTGGCGGACGAACGGGCTGCGTATCCGGATCCGCCTCATCGTTCTGAGCAACTTTCATGTACAAAGTATTTTCATCCGAGTTACGGATTATTTTATATTAATTTTTAAAGTTTTATATCATTTTTAGAATTAACAGAATTAATTAAATCGAAAATCATTTTAGAATTAATTAGATTAATTAACAGATTAGTTAGATTAGTTATTTAATTAGGTTTACTAAACACAATTAATTAAGTTAATTAATTTAATTAACTGATTAATTAATTAATATATTTATTTATTTATTTTCTAAATTCTCTTCTCTCCTTTTTTTAAATCGTTTCTGGGGCGTGGGCCCCAATTGTCATTGGGCCAGGGGGCCTTAACGGGCGCCGGCCCGAGGCCGTAGCCTGCCCGGGCGAGGGGGGGAGCCGGGCACGAGCTCCGGCGGCCAAGGGCCGCGATGGCGCCGGCCGGAACAGGGCGGCAGGGCGGAGGGGAAGTGGCGGTCCGGCGAAGCGCAACGGGACGTCTGGAGGCATGACGCGCGCCGCCATCAGAGGCGGGCGCGGCGACGGACGGGCGGGCAGCGGCTCGGAGGGGGCCGGGAGACGGCGGACGGGGCCCGATGGGGAGCTCACTAAGGAGAGGCGGCGCGCTGCGCGGAGGACCGACGAAGGAGAGGCGGGACGGGCAGTCCGCGCGACGAAGCGAGGGCGACGGCGGGCGGCGCCGAGGGCGCGGCAGAGACGAACCGATCGGAGAAGACGAGAATCGATCGGAGCGTGGTATTTAGCCCCCTTTAGTCGCGGTTGGCGACGAGGCCCGCGACTAAAGGTACCCTTTAGTCGCGGTCGCCTGCCCAACCGCGACTAAAGGTTTTTAAGCGGGTTTTTATGTTCCGCTTCCACCTTTAGTCGCGGCTGGTCCAGCGACCATGACTAAAGGTTCCCACCTTTAGTCGCGGCTGGTCTGCGACCATGACTAAAGGGCAGGTTTAGGTTTTAGCCCCCCAAACCTGTTTTCTGTTTAATTTGTATTGTTTTCTTTTTAATTTGTATTGTTTTCTGTTTAATTTGTATTGTTTTATTTCTTTTGTGCTTTATTTTAATTTTGAAGGAGTTTCACATATTCTACGGTACTACATACATGCATATGAATGTACAATTTCAAACAAATTTGAAATTAGAACCAAAAAGAATTCAAGAGGAATATACAATATATATTCAATATCATCGGATGACCATATACAATTTTGAACAAGTTTCCATACATAATTTAATGCATATAAAGTTCTACGTCCTTTGTATCTACGAACCGTCTCCAAACCCTACGAGGCAAATACAAATAATATGTCAAAAATAAAACTAATTCAATTCAATATGTTAAAAATACAAATAATATATCAAAAAATTCAGAAAAATAGAACTAATTCATTTCAAAATTCTAAAAATACAAATAATATATCAAAAAATTCAGAGAAGTTCTTCCCGGCCGCCTCTGTCTTCCCACAAGTTCTTCCCGGCCAGTCTTCCCGCCAGTTCTTTCCCGCCTGTGTCTTCCCGCCGGTTTCTTCACGCCTCTATCTTCGCGCGTTAATCTGTTGCACCCACGCGTCCTGTCTAACCTTTAGTCCCGGTTGCACCAACCAGCCGGGACTAAAGGTTAGATGACCAGCTCTGGATTCCTCTTCTTCCCGCCATATCTTCCCTGTCTTCCCGCCTCTTTCTTCCCGCCACTTTCTTCCCGCCTCCTGTCTTCCCGCTCCCATTTTTCCCGCCATTTCTCACTACATATATGTAGCCCGGCTTGGCCAGCATTATCACATCTCTACAATCTCTCATCACTCTCTCATGGCTTCCACCGCACCCACTCTAACCTACCAGCAGGTGGAGGAGCTTTGCCTCGAACTACCCTTGTCCACCGGGCTACAAGCGTCCCCACCGGCTGGAGCCTAGCCGCCGCGGCGGCGTGCAGTCCCTCCCGTCCCTCGGGTACTGCGCGCCGGCGGCCATCACGAACCACTACTACCTCGACCTCACGCCGAGCAGCGGATGAATCCCGCTGGCATCCCGATAACCAGCATACTTGGGACGCCTTCTTCATCAATCGGCGTGAGAGGGCGCCGCCAGTATGAGGAGGACGGTCGCCTCCTCGAACTTCCACGAGGCCGGCCGTCGGCTATGGTGGTATGGCCGACTCTGCAGAGCGTCATGGACTACATCACGGCCGGCGATATCCCCGCTGTGCTACCCTCGATTCGAGCCACGGCGCCGCCGGCGACGACAGCGACGACAAAGCAGCGACGACAAAGCGGACGCATTTACGGCGGCAACTTAGAAGGCGGCGACTACCAAGACAACGACGACGGCGGCTATGAAGACTACGGTATGCATATTATACGCCTAGGCAGGAGTATGACTAAATCACTCCAAATTTCATGTATCATCAGTGGTATCTCGAATCATTCGAAAATGGACACCAAACACATCACGGGTAATATAATTCACATGATCCATTCAACAAAGTTTGGTACAATAAATTATTACACATCATTTCTTCCCTTGTGTCCCTGCTTGGTTACGATTGTGCCATATCCATGGAGCATCCTCATCATTTAACTTAATGCTTGGGTCGGTGTTCACTTTGAAGGGCGGAATTTCAGCAAACATATTATAATCTTCTGACATGTCTGTCTTGTCCTCCACTCCCACGATGTTTCTTTTCCCTGAAAGAACAATGTGGCGCTTTGGATCATCGCATGATGTACTGATCGCTTTCTTATCTTTCCGCTTTCCTCGGTTTGCTACTCATGTCCTTCACATAGAAAACCTGAGCGACATCTTTCGCTAGGACGAATGGTTCGTCAAGGTAACCAAGATTGTTGAAATCCACCATTGTCATTCCGTATTGCTGGTCCACCTTTACCCCACCTCCTGTTAGCTTGAACCATTTGCACGGAACAAAGGGACCTTAAAGGAGGGTCCATAGTCAAGTTCCCATATCTCCTCTATGTAACCATAATATGTGACCTGATGCCCATTCTCGGTTGCTGCATCAAAGCGACACCACTGTTTTGGTTGGTGCTCTTTTATCTTGGGCGATCGTGTAAAATGTATTCCCATTTATCTCGTACCCTTGGAAAGTCGTTATAGTCGAAGATGGTGTCTTGGCCAACATGTACAGCTGATCTACAACATCATTGTCATTCATTAAATGTTTTCTCAACCAACTGCCGAAAGTCTCCATGTGGGCCTTCCTAATCCAGGATTCAGGCTTCCCGGGTTGTCGAACGTAAAATATTCTTGTGTTTCTCAAAGCACGGAGCCACTAAGCTGGAATTGGTCAAGACAAAGGTGGTGTGCTTCATCGAGAATGGCCGTCCATACATATCGTTGATTTCCTTCCGATCGTGCCTTTTCCACTTAGTCTCCCCTCGTGCCGCGATCGAGGAAGACCAATCGCTTAAGGTCAGGAACAAAGTCAACACAAAACTCAATTACCTCCTCATTTCCATAGCCCTTGGCGATGCTTCCTTCTGGCCTAGCACGGTTACTTAACATATTTCTTTAATACTCCCATGAACCTCTCAAGGGGAACATATTGTGTAGAAATACAGGACCGAGAACGAAAATCTCTTCGACTAGGTGAACCAGGAGGTGCGTCATAATATTGAAGAAGGATGGCGGGATTACCAACTCGAAACTGACAAGACATTGGATCACATCGCTCAGAACCGTGGTAGAACTTCTGGATTGATTACCTTCTGAGAGATTGCATTGAGGAATGCACATAGCTTCACAATGGCTACTCGAACATTTTCCGGCAGGAGCCCCCTCAAAGCAATCGGAAGCAATTGCGTCATAATCACGTGGCAGTCGTGAGACTTCAGGTTTTGGAACTTTTTCTCCGCCATGTTTATTATTCCCTTTATATTGGGCGAGAATCCAGACGGGACCTTCATACTGCTCAGCATTCAAAAAGATGACCTTGTCTTCTTTGGTCAGAGCGTAGCTGGCACGACCTTGAAACCATTCCGGATGCCGGTCATCAGGGTCTTTCAAACGTTGCTGGTCCTGCCGTGCTTCCTTTGTATCATTTGTCTTCCCATACACGCCCAAGAAGCTTAGGAGGTTCACGCAAATATTCTTCGTAACGTGCATCACGCCGATTGCAGAGCGGACATCTAGGACTTTCCAATATTCTAGCTCCCGAATATAGATTTCTTCTTCCACATGGCTGCGTGCCCGTCAGCTCCCTTCGAACTGATTGTCCGCCAGACCCTTTCCAAAGATGACTTTCAAATCCTTGACCATATCAAATACCTCAGCACCAAGCAGGTTCCGCAGGCTTCGGCCGGTGATCTGCCTTGCCGTTGTAATGCTTGCCTTTCTTTCTTACTGGATGAATTTTCGAAGAAATCGACGATGCCCAAGGTACACGTTCTTCTTACAATTTGGCAAATGTACACTTTCAGTCTCATGTAAGCAGTGCGTGCATGCATTGTATCCCTTATTTGACAGTCCCGAAAGGTTACTAAGAGCAGGCCAATCGTTGATGGTTACGAAAAGCAACGCGTGGGTCAAATTCCTCTTGTTTGTGCTCATCCCACACACGGACACCACCCCACAGCTGTAAAAGTTCATCAACTAATGGCCTTAGGTACACATCGATGTCGTTGCGGGTTGCCGGACCTTGGATGAGCACCGGCATCATAATGAACTTTCACTTCATGCACAACCAAGGAGGAAGGTTGTAGATGCATAGAGTCACGGGCAGGTGCTATGGCTGGGCGCTGCTCGCCAAAAGGATTCATGCCATCCGTGCTTAGAGCAAATCTTATGTTCCTTGCGTCAGCTGCAAAATCTTTGAACCATCTGTCGATCTTTCTCCATTGCGTTCCATCTGCGGTGTGTCTCAACTCCCGTCCGACTTACGGTCCTCTTTGTGCCATCGCAACAACTTGGCATGCTCTTTGTTCCTGAACAGACGTTTCAACCGTGGTATTATAGGAGCATACCACATCACCTTGGCGGAACCCTCTTCCGGGTTTCGGCCCTCAACATCGCCACCGGGTCATCGCCTCGATCTTATAACGCAATGCAGTGCATACCGGGCATTCATTCAAATTCTCGTATTCACAGCGGTAGAGGATGCGATCGTTGATGCATGCATGTATCTTCGAACCTCTAAACCTAGAGGGCAGACAACCTTCTTTGCTTCAGACGTCAAGGCGGGCAACTCGTTATCCTTTGAAACATATTCTTCAACATTTTCAGCAAGTTTTCAAATGTCGAGTCAGCTACACCTGCCTCTGCCTTCCATTTCAGCAAATCCAGTGTGCAGCCCAGCTTTTTCAGACCATCATCGCATCCGGGTACAGCGCCTTTCTGTGATCCTCTAACATGCGATCCAAATTCTCCTCTCCTTTTCAGTTTCGCAGCGTCTCCGTGCATCAGCAATGGTCCGACCAAGATCATCAACGGATCATCACGTGCCTCTTCTTCACCTTCCCTTCACCTTCAGCATCCTCCATGAAAGTATCACCGAAATGAGCAAGATAGCTTTCATCGATGAAATCATCCCTTCTTCATCTTCTTCCATTATAACCCTCTTTCTCCATGCTTGGTCCAACAATTATAGCTTGGCATGAAACCCTTCTGAAGCAGATGCAAGTGAACAACTCTTGAGGAAGAGTAACCCTTCTCATTCTTACAGATAACACATGGACAGATAACAAAACCCCCCCGCTTGTTCGCATTAGCCACTACGAGGAAATCTTTCAAACCCGTAGTGAACTCGCGGAGAGTCGGTTACCGTACATCCATTGCCGATTCATCTGCATTATTATAATATAAAATATATAATTAACCATCATGCATTTGTTAAACTAACTAGCTACAAACAATATAAATTAAACAATGAACTACACACATGCATATTTTATCAATGACACATCAAAGGTTCATCAAGTTGCTAACCGCGATCGAAGAGTGTGGCTCCAACACTTCATGTCATGTTTGTTTCATGCTCTTGGGGCATTTCATCAAACACCTTATGTGCATAAGAGGAACCAAAAGCAAACCTACACCCACTTGTGAAGAGAATGGCTCCAAATGGCTAAGTGTTGGCTGCTGGATGGGTATATATAGGGGAGGGGCTTTAGTTGCGGTTGGCCTGGCAAACCGTGACTAAAGGTGCCCGAAGGCCTTTAGTCGCGGTTGTCCTGGCCAACCGCGACTAAAGCCCCTCACGTGCACCAGCTGGCCACCGAGCGCCCTGGGCCCAGGCCTTTGGTCGCGGTTCACCTCCAGAACCGCGACTAAAGGTCCCATTAGTCGCGGTTCCTACAGCTTCGCGACTTATGAGGCTGGACGGAAGCCTGTTTTTCCACTAGTGGCATGTTCGCACATGGCACCCGATTCCCTTCATATTTCTCTCGACAGTTCGTCATGTGTGTGTGTGCTTTCCAATGCATTTTGTGTGTGCACTTTGTTGCCGTTTGTCCCGAGAGTAACCATGGTTTCCGTGTGTAACCTAGCAGAAGTAGCAATGCACTACCATCATCTCCTAGGCCCACTTCATAGTGACCTGTGACACTGGGGTCGCCGAGCCTGCACAGATGCAGGGAGCTAGGGCAAAGCCTGGGACGAGCTAGGTTTTGGGGCTCACCAGAGTTGCGACCTCGGCTTGGCTCAAACTAGCAACGGGGAGCATATTGCAGGCTTGGCTCAACTCACGTTCATTGTGACGCACCTTCACGTCACACCTTCAAAGTATGCTGGTCTTGTTTTCCAGATTCAACAACTTAGGACCTAAAGCGAAGTTTCTCAAGTCGAAATAAAGATGCACCTTTGTATGAGCGTACATGCTTTCACATGGCAACTAATTCCCATCAGATTCCTCTGGACAAGTTGTCATGTGTGCGTGCTTTCCAATGCATTTCTTATGTGCACTTCGTTGTCCTGTGTCCCGAGAGTAACCATGGTTGATTGTTTGACTCCTTCGCCTTGCCGGTGCTCCCCCCACCCCCAACCCAATCCTACAGCATCTCCCGTCCCGCAGCCACCACAAGCAACGTGCGACTGCCGCTTCTCCTGCAACTTCGCCATCCTGTTCAAGCAACACTGCACTGCCGTCGTCATCCTGGTCCCACATGATAGTGTCCTGCCACAAAGTTTGGGACGAGCTAGGTTTTGTAGGCTCACTAGACTTGTGATCTCAGGATATCAAATGTGTTTCTCGTCTCGTTCGATAAAAACTATCAAAGTGGCCCGCTCGATGCGCGGGCTAGAATAGATAATGTTTCATAATGTGAACATATTATTTGATTTGACAATAGAAAATTTGGAATCAAAGGTGACGGATGAATACCCTCTCCAAATGTTGGAACAAGCTTAAACTTCTTTTAGTAACCCACATTGATATTAATTTATGAAAAAAAGCTCTTTCTTGGAGTAGCCAAAAATATTCAATTAATACAAACATGACATTTTGTATGCCCTTTTGAAATAAAAAAGAAAACTACTCCATTTGGTCTTAAAAATTATGAACATAATTAGTTCAAAACATTTACGGGGCAAAGCCTTAAAGATGGGACCAACACTTATTAAATATTACTATTTTGTGAAATTAAAGGAGTACGAATGTCGGTGCAATATCTGAGGATATCTTATTAGACCACCTAATTGTTATATGAATATTTTCTTTCACATAAATAGCTGGTATTTCTTTTTGATTATTGATAGTTTTAATTATGTGTTTCTGATTACCTTTCTATTAAATTGTAAGTATGTGCCTTAGCTGTAGTTCACCGGATTGGAATTCAAGGGTGTTTCCATCGGAAGATGGTGATTATCAGGGGCAAGAAGTTAACCAGGGCATACCTAGTATGTGGTGCTTTGCTAGTCATTCGGATGGTTCTACACACCTTATTTTTTGCGAATACACGACACTACTATTTGTAAAATAAAGGGCATCAATTTACATTTTGATACATATTAATTTTATTGTTTGCGTATTATGATAAATTATAAATTATTATTGCAAGCCTCTTCATCTGTAATATATTTATAAATAGAAATAAAATGAAAATTAATATGTAGAAATGAAACCATGTTTGCATCTTCCGGACGTAGCCTGTAATGTGATGCCCCAAGCAAGTTTGCATGGAGAAAGGAACAACCCGTGTAAGATTGACGGGAACTGAGATGGAAAGATGGACTCGAGGACCAAGCTGTTTAGTGTCATAGGTACATTTGTATATGTATATTTATTTTATTTTACTTTCACGGATTATGGATGTGGGACGTGTGCATGTTTGATGGATTGTGAGGGGTCGTTCATTTTTTTGTGTTCGAGAAGTGGGATGTGTACGCATTTGTTTTTTTTAGATGTCTGTGTGCCTGATGTATATGTGAGGTTGTTCTTTTTTCTGTTTTTACATGGGACGTGGGATGTACGTGCAAATGGATACGTGAGGTGTGGTCGTTCCTTTTTCTTTTATTTCGTGGATCAAGGGCGTGGGACGTGGGATGTGGTATACTTTTTATATATAGATATGCCGGGGGGCTCCTCTCCCTCTGGTCTCTTTTTTTTCACAAAAAAAGAGTTATGGTCTCAGTTGGGCTGAGCCTGATGACGGGGAGCTTTTGGCAGGATCATTGGGCCGCACCTCGATGCATGTGACGCCTTGAGAATATGTTTGTCCTAGCTTCGAGATTCAACACCTAGCTTAGGACGTAAAGCAAATGTTTTTCAAGTCCAACAGTTTGTATGAGCGCACATGCTTTCACATGGCACCTACTATTTCCCTTCAGATTCCTCCCGACAGTTTGTCATGCGTGTGCGCTTTCCAATGCATTTCTCATGTGCACTTTGTTGTCGTGTGTCCTGAGCGTAACCATGGTTGAGTCTCTGACCCCTTGGCCATGCCCAAGGACATGCATAACTACTTAATTTGTATATTAGATGGTTGCTAAGCCTCTTCTATTGAGCAAGACTTTCCATTTGATCTCTCCGTTTTTACTAGCGTGCTAGATCTTCATAATCAAGTTATTATTAATAGTGATATTAGAAGATAGTTATTATTAATAGTGTGTTAATTATTATTCTTATCATGGTTTATGTGATACATGAGCTAGTATAAGTGCTATTCCAGTTTCTATATATCAAGAAGTTATGCATTATATTGCACCCGCTGAGATATAATATATTGGTGTCATTATTAAGCTTGCAAACAAAGATACCATTTCACCGCTTGGAATTATTAGAGATGTTAAAGCCTTGTGTGATAAGATCAAACACCCTATTGTTTTCCTAGTAATTGGATCATTACAAGATGATTGTTGTTCCATTATATTTGGTAGACTTTTCTTGAATACCGTTAATGTTGATATTGATTGTGTTAAGGAAAATGTCAATGTTAGGTTTCATGGTGTATCTCACGAATTTAATTTCTCTAAGTTTAATAGACAACTTCATGATAAAGAATTACCTAGTCAGGATGATATTATTTGTCTTTCTTTTATTGTTGTGCCTCCTACTGATCCATTAGAAGAATATCTGCTAGACCATGGAACTGATATGCATATGACTAAAAGAAATTAGATAGATGAAATATTATTTAGGCAAGCACCTATCCTTCAACATAGTTTGCCTGTTAAAACTTTGGGAGACCCCCTGAATGATCCTGTGTTCAAATTAAAGAAACTTTCAGATACATTGAAATATCCTTATCTTGATGAAAAAAGATATATCATGTTATTATTAATTCTAACCATTTAGCACACGAAGAAAAGAGATCACTCAACTTTGAGGAACCATCGTGCTGCAATTAGATGTACTCGGCATTAGTCCTACTCTATGTCAACAGAAGATTAATATGGAGACTGATGCTAAACTAGTTGTCGATCATCAATGTCGTTTGAATCCTTAAATTAAGGATGCGATAAGAACTAAAATATAAAAGCTTCTGGAGGCGGGTATAATTTATCCTATAGCTAATAGTAGGTGGGTAATTTATTGTGTCCCTAAGGAAGGTGGCATCACCGTTGTTCCTAATGATAAAAATGAACTTTTCCCACACCGAATTGTAATCGGTTATAGGATGGTAATTGATTTTAGAAAATTAAATAAAGCTACTAGAAATATCATTATCCTTTTCCTTTCATTTTTCAAATGTTAGAATGGTTGTCTAAGAATACACACTTTTGTTTTCTTGATGGCTATTCTGCTTTCTCTCAAATACCTAGATCACAAGAAGATCAAGATAAAAACTACTGGAGGCAGGTATAGTTTATCCTATAGCCTATAGTAGATGGGTACACTACCAGGGAAAAGACTAGTAGTAGCGCGGGTTTAATGCCTACTAGTAGCACGGGCCCCGCGTTACTAGTAAGGCGCTACAACTATTCCTGAGCAGTAGCGTGTGTAACTAGTAGTAACGTGCTTCCTGACCAGCGCTACTAGTGTTCTGTTTTTCATTTTGTTTATTTTTAGTGTATTTATACGTCGTTATACAAATTTTGATACAGTACCAATTAATAGGTTGTTATATCATTATGTCCATGATCAATTAATATATCATTGTGAGGAATAAACATGGATTAGATTCATTTGGATGAATCAAAAGTTGAATTAGGACGACGATCCTACTAATTCAACTTTTTGGTCACTTTTGATCCATCCACATGAATCTAATCCGCGTTTCTTCCTCCCATGATATAATAACTAATCATGATCATAATAACAAATCATCGTGATAATCATGATCAACATCGTCATCATATTAATATAAAAACTCTTGCATCATATCATCACCAACAACACTAGCTAATAATCATCATAGTCATTACCACGAATACTATTTAATCATCATAGTCATAGTGTAGCTAGCTAATCACCACCAACACTAGCTAATAATAACCATCATTGTTATTACCACCAACACTAGCTATTTAATCATCATAGTCATAGTGTAACACATCATCATCTTCAAACTCATTCTAGCTAGCTAATCACTCTTGCTTCTCTCTCTCGGGTAAAATAGCATAAAACATGTGTAGCACTCTTGCTTCATCATATTGGAGAATGCGGATGAACCTGTCTCCTAATGGTGTGTTGCACTTCTGATTGCCGCCCCCTAGTACTTCTCTGCTATGATCCTTCACAATTTTGCTCCAGTATTTGACTATTAAGACTTGCTCGCTATGAGAAATCATGAATGCACTCATGTTCAATGCAGGATATCTTGGCTATAAGCTAACCATTGTCATGTGACCTTTAGGCTCGATCCAACGAGGCAAAACATTCATCGGGAGTCCCTGTTGAAGAACATCGTAGTGACATACTTAGCAATGAAGTTTAGCTTAAAACTAGAGTATGCAAAAGATGCACTGAGGACAAATAGTAAATATCTTACCATCTTTCCTAAATAGATGTGACTGTAGTTCAATACGGACACCAATGGTCGCACGTATTGAGTACTAATATTTCGAAGTGCGGCAAAATAACCTGTCTTGACTGTATCAAGATCCTCAAGCCATGAAAAACAATGGCTTATCTCCTCGCAGTTTGGTTCAGCCCCGGGACAGTAGAAGGTGTTGTCTACCAAGCGCCGGACATGTTTTCTTGAATGGAATAAGCTGTCAATAGAAATTAGTTGTCAACTATTTTTAAATAAACAATTTAAATTACTTACTAAATATGGTTGAGAAACTCACATAATGGTAGAACTGGAGGCGTCTGCACAGCGACCCAAATGATATTACCTTCAATTTCATCTTCTGGAAGAATAACAAAGGTGATAAGCATATTAGGCTCAAATGCATAAGCCTTGCATAGTGCTCTCCAATTTTTGCATTCAAAACAGGAGTAGGTGTCTGCATTGTATAATTTTAGGGCAAAAGTATAACCATGCTCGGTCCTCAAGTGAACTCTCTTTACCTCCATACTTTCCATAGTACTGAAACCAATCTTATCCAAGACATAAATTCTTCCATGAAAATTAAAATTATAAGTTGAAGCAAAAGAAGCAAAAGTCATGCTTAATTACGAAAAAAGACTTGTCGCTGTGACTTACTGTATCCACTTCGAAGTTCTCATCCAGCATGACGCTGAAGCACCTACCACCAACTAGGTGAGGCATGTCACACAGGCCATGCTCGTCTTCGTGATAACCCACAAGTATAGGGGATCAGTTGTAGCCTCTTTCGATATGTAAGAGTGTTAAACCCAACGAGGAGCTAAAGGTAGAACAAATATTCCCTCAAGTTCTATCGACCACAGATACAACTCTACGCACGCTTAACGTTCGCTCTACCTAGAACAAGTATGAAACTAGAAGTACTTTGTAGGTGTTGTTGGATAGGTTTGCAAGATAATGAACACTAGTAGGGAAAAGCCTAGCAGTAGCGCGCGTATTAGGTGTAGCAGTAGCGCGAGGCACCACGCTACTGATACGGTGTTACAACTAACATGTATCAGTAGTGCGTGCTGACCCACGCTACTGCTATACATGTATAGCAGCAGTGGGCTTTTGCAAACGCGCTACTACTAATATTTGCAACGCTTTAGTTTTGGACGCGCTACTGGTAAGGGTGCGCTGCTGCTAACTCTACTCCCCTCGCTACAGTTAGTTTTATTAGTTTTTTTCTGCATATTTGTTTTGTATTTGAACAGGCTTTATACAATAAACTTTAGCATCATACACATACAAATGTAATCATAGCATCAAATCATGTCATCATCATAATCATCATCCAACACAAAGTGGTCTCTCGTCATCATCTCGAAAATAGTGATACAAGTTCTTGCAACTACATCGTCATCCATCTAAACAATGATATACGCGAGAAGAGCTATCCCTCTTTCGCACTAGCGTGAACCCAAACTAACTACTGGTTGTCACTCGGAAACCGGAAACCGGTACACATGGGCCTGACACTCCAGCCACTCGTCGTATACTCCTGGCGTAGCACTTCTTTGCCATCGATGATCTATGCACCTGCATCCTCACATGAGTCGGTGATATGCAACATATATAGTTGAGCAACAGAAAGAAACATACTTGGCAAAATTAGAAGCAACATATTATAAGCATAAATAAGAAAGTTCATCGTACCCAAAATGCCCTAACTAGAGTGATCTTTGCTATTCGAGGAGAACGGTTTAATTACATCACAAGTAAAGTTTCGTCGTGCATAACTCGAAGTTTCGTCATACATAAAGTATGGACTAAACGGACACATTGTCATATATCGACAATCACAACATGTCGTGCCATCCATCTAAGTCAGGGAGATAATCCCCGAGCTTAGTGAAAGGCTACAAGTCGAGACGCTGAGCGGCTATGCGTGTTTGGACTTCTTCCCGTGACATTTTCCCTTCCTTGTAGAACAACCCTGTTTTTTGAGGACCTCCTTCATGATGATTTGGGCAAGTTTGCGCTGGATGTTATAGAACTCAGCTCCAAGCCGATGATCCTCGATATCTCCTACTTTCCTTGCCCATTGCAGAATATGGGCATCCCCAGATGTAGGTGACATGCGAAGGTTCTACTGATCTCGTCTGTACTCCAGCATGTGGTGTAGGATATAGAATCCATCACTCAGAGTATCACTCGGTTGCTAGATGCAGCAGAAGTCGGTCTTATGGCTGAAGGCAGGCCTGTCGCTCCTCTTCTTCTTGTCCTTGATCTCTCCACCCCGTATGTTTTAGAAAAAGATAGCACTGTCGAGAACACACTTGATGTGGGTGTAATCCTTTTTGTTCATGTTATTCGACGAGTCCAAATAAAGGTCGTGGGAGTATCGGGGATAAAGGATGACGAGGATTGCGCGCCTGTGGCTGCACACAATAAGTACACCTCAAATTATTTAGCCTCCACCGTGCAAATGAATGATTGAAATCAAAGGAAGGATATCCGCGTGGATGACTTACAGGGGATGATAAGGCACGAGAATCGTCTCCTTGTCCTTATTGGCGACCATGAAATTGATGATGTAGTCCCATGCATATTCACGGTGCTTTGCGCAGACTGCCGAGAAGCTCTCGTGCATGAAGTACGGGTCAGCAACACAAATATAAGGTATTTGCTCAATTCCGATGATGTAGTTCATGTACAAGGCATAAAGGCGGACAAACGTAAAATCCATCTTCTTCAAGTGAAACATGTCGAAGATGTAATCGAATCGAAGGAAGAACTTGTCCGCGGGTAATGAGTCGACGTACAACGTTTTCCGCGGCATGTTAACCACGTAGAGTGGGTATCCTGGATTTTCCAAGGCGATTAGGCTTTTCTCTCTCTGCAGCACATCGTCAAGAAATATCCTTAGATCGCCATGTATGGCATGTACCGATGCCTCAGGTAGGATTGGTTCACTAGGGATATGGCATTTCGTCGCTCCGCGGACATGTATACGGTCTTGAACCCGAGGCTGCGGAGGCGGCTGGATCATAGCAGCAGCTTTATTGCTGCCTTTCCTCGCTATCTTCCGATGCTTCTTTGGTGGAAGGTCGTCTACAGTACGTTCAGGCTCCGGAGGTGCAATTCAGGCACCGACTCTTGACGCTGAAACCCTGAGTACTCATACTGCTGAGTCATCAATCTTCCATCATCAATGGCGCCAGTACTGAGATACTGTTGAGTGTCATTGTCATCCTCATCCTCATCTATGGCGATGTCATCAGCGACTAATGGAGCCTCTTCCTCACCTAGTCCGCTATCACCCAGCACGACAGGAGACGCTAATTGGGTAGGTGTGGTGTTAATGTTCATACCTTGTGGAGGCTACGTGGTCGTGGGTGTGCTCCCGGACGCCTCCAGACAAAGCAGACTTATTGGCCAGAACAGGACCCACGTCTTGCAGTCGCCAAGCCGCCGCGGGGTCTCGTTGTCATCTCCCCCTAGTATCGGAGGAACCAAATTCTCGTGCCCCGATTTGACACTGGCCACAGAAACCTTGAAGACGTCGGGGGGATCGGCCGGCTGTGGAACAATTGTTCCTTCGGCTTCATTATCATCACCTTCCCCACATCCACCTTCTGGCCGTTGATGTTGTACAATATGGTACACGGGGCATCGGCCTGCAAAGACATGTCTGCGATGTGAAACATCTGAAGGCAACGGAAACGGGAGATTATACATTTCTTAAAGAGGGCCTGTGTGACATATACCGTGAGGGCGTCGAGCTCAGCCAAAGAGGAAGCACCACCGAGCACGTCCGAGACGAAGGACGGGCTGCCATGAGCAGGTGCAGGAGCAAGTGATGGTGCAACGCTAGTCGAGCTGCTCCCAAAGATGTCGGCAAGGGGAAAGTCTGCTGCATCTTTTTCTAGATTTTGCCTGCTCGAACGGACGATAGCCGGAACCAAGAATGTCAGCTCCCGTTTTACGGCAGCTACCCTTGTTACGACTGTCTTAGCTGAAAACTTCCCAACTGAAATCTCAACCTTCTTGTCGATGCTTTCTTTAGTTAACCTCCTTCTTTCCTTTCTCTCCTCCGTGGTCTCACCGTAGTACTTCTTCCACGTGGCGCGGTCTCCGACACCGTGCACGCGTCCATACGACAGCCGAGTGTCCACCAGGAGCTGTTTCAATATGTTCAACACCCGGTTGAATGGGGTGTCCTACTTCGGCCTCGCCAACGCCTCAGACGGCGTGTCGCCTTTGGCCGTAATCCTGTGATGACCTCTCTTCGAAAGGAACAAGGATCGTTTACAAATATGACTAAACGTGCAGTCGAATTGATCAGAAACTAAAATTACCAGCAGTCTCATGAACTCCCTCGTGACCGGGTCCGTCTCGAAAACCTTCTTGACTGGGTCCCAACGGTACCGGGTGTCGGTGTCAAAACCGGCGGATCTCGGGTAGGGGGTCCCGATCGGTGCGTCTAAGGCTAATGGTAACAGGAGGCAAGGGACACGATGTTTTACCCAGGTTCGGGCCCTCTCGATGCAGGTAAAACCATACTTCCTGCTTAATTGATATTGATGATATGATTGTTACAAGAGTTGATCTACTACGAGATCGTAGAGGCTAAACCCTAGAAGCTAGCCTATGATGATTTTGATTGTGTCTCTAAGGACTAAACCATCTGGTTTATATAGACACCGGAGAGGGCTAGGGTTTACGTGGAGTCGGTTACAAAGAAGGAAATATAATATCCAGGTCACCAAGCTTGTCTTCCACGCAAAGGAGAGTCCCATCCGGACACGGGACGAAGTCTTGAGTCTTGTATCTTCACGGTCCAACAGTCCGGCCAAAGTATATAGTCCGGCTGTCCGGATACCCCCTAATCCAGGACTCCCTCAATAGCCCCTGAACCAGGCTTCAAAGATGATGAGTCCGGCGCACAGTTTGTCTTCGGCATTGCAAGGCGGGTTCCATCTCCGAATACTCCAAAGTAATTATCGAACACTTAAACCGTGTCCGGATTTGCAAGATGATCTTCACATACCACCGTAGAGAGAATGATATTTCACAAATGTAATCTGCTGACAACTTTCGACAACGTGATACGACACTACGGTCGGGTCATTTTTCAAACTGTTTTCCCACAACCAGCCATAGCGCATATTGCGAGGCGGTTTCCTCGACACGTCTTGTCAAAGCAGAGATCATGTCCCCTTATCACGGGATTCCCATCAATACGGGTATGGGTAACCCAACCGCGCCATCAATCGTGGCGCTTGGGAAATAAGCGACCCTCAACAGGCAAGTGGGGAGGCGCACTGCTTTCGTCACCTCTATAAAGGGATAAGGGTTCCCCATTTTTCACCCACGCTTTCTTCCTCCTTCGCTTATCCATTCTTGCCTCGTCGAGCTCCAGCGCCCTAGTGCACGCCTTCTCCGCACAGCCAAACATGTCCGGAGCAGGAGGCAAGTGGGTGGCCTCCACCGTGAAGGAGGAGCATATTGCGAAGCTCCGGGCGGCCGGATACTTGGCCGCAGACATCGCGCACCGGCTACCGGACGAAGGGCAGATCATTCCAACTCCGGAACCCCACGAGAGTGTCGTGTTTCTCGCCCACTTCGTCAGTGGACTGGGATTTCCACTTCATCCCTTCGTCCGCGGGCTCATGTTCTACTACGGGCCAGATTTCCATGATCTAGTCCCAAATTTCGTCCTCAACATCTCGGCGTTTATCGTCGTGTGCGAGGCCTTCCTCCGCATCTAGCCTCACTTCGGCTTGTGGCTACGAATCTTCTGCGTGAAGCCGAAGATCGTGAGCGGCCAGCAAGCGGAGTGCGGAGGCGCCATGGTGGGCAGGATGCCCAACGGTACCTCGCTCGACGGCTCCTTCGCGGAGACTGTGAAAGGGTGGCAATCGGGGTGGATCTATATCACCGAGCCACGCGATGCCAACTGGGCGGCGGCCCTCGAATTCCGATCCGGAATTCCCATGCGGCTCACCTCCTGGGTAAAGAAGGGTCGGGCCTGGGGCGAGCCTGCAGAGCTGACCGGACTTCAAAACTGTATCAAGAATATGAAGGACAAGAAAATCAAGCTTTTCAACATGGTCCAGGTCATGCTACTCCGCCGAATTCTTCCGTGCCAAAGACGGGCATTTAATCTGTGGGAGTTTTTCCCGGCCAAACACCAGACACTTCGAGAGCTCTACGTCATGACACACAAGGACGCATGGAAGGCGCTATTCAAGGCCTCCGAAATACCTCGTCCCACATCCGAGGACCGCGGACTTCACGCCACGCGGCTCCCCCGTCTGGTGAGTTTCCTGACTATCACCAGAGGTAGTTTTTTTCCAGCGTACTCATGGGAAGATCTTAAGTCATCGTGTGTACTTAATCAGGAGTGCGTGGATATGGCGGAGTGGATTGACTGTCCGGCTCCACTGCCAGAAGGTCCAGCAGACGCTCTCCTGATGGAGATGCTAGTCCCGGTGCCCTACAAGGCGTCGGAAAAGAAGACCGAAAAGAAGGCCCCGGGGACCAGGAAGGGTCTCTGGCGTAAGGTTGTATCGGACGCCTCGTCCGAAGATGATGAGGCAGATTCCTCCCGCGGAGGTGGGGGGAAACACGAGGAAAGGGCCGCCCCATCCAGAGAGGACGAAGGGCCTAAGAAGGCGGTCCAGGGGACCAGGAAAGGGTCCCCGGCGCAAGGCCGTCATACCCTCGTCATTTGAAGACGACGAGGCAGATTCCTCCCGCGGAGGCGGGGGGAAACACGAGGAAACTCTGCCTCCCCGCACTAGGGAGTAGAAGAAGAGGAAAGCTGCCCCGGAGGGGGAGGGTAGGATGCCCAAGAAGGGAAAGGCGTCTGTCGGTGTCAAAACCGGCGGATCTCGGGTAGGGGGTCCCGAACTGTGTGCCTAGGCGGATGGTAACAGGAGACAAGGGACACGATGTTTTTACCCAGGTTCGGGCCCTCTCGATGGAGGTAATACCCTACTCCTACTTGATTAATATTGATGATATGGGTAGTGCAAGAGTAGATCTACCACGAGATCAAGGAGGCTAAACCCTAGAAGCTAGCCTATGGTATGATTGTTATTCTTCCTACGGACTAAAACCCTCCGGTTTATATAGACACCGGATAGGTTAGGGTTATAGAGAGTCGGTTACAATGGTAGTAGATCTACATATCCGTATCGCCAAGCTTGCCTTCCACGCCAAGGAGAGTCCCATCCGGACACGGGATGAAGTCTTCAATCTTGTATCTTCATAGTCTTGGAGTCCGGCCGTGACGATAGTCCGGCTATCCGGACACCCCCTAGTCCGGGACTCCCTCAGTAGCCCCTGAACCAGGCTTCAATGACGATGAGTCTGGCGCGTTGATTGTCTTCGGCATTGCGAGGCGGGTTCCTCCTCCGAATACTTTATAGAAGGTTTTGAACACAAGGATAGGGTCCGGGTCTGCAAAACAAGTTCCACATAACACCGTAGAGAGAATAATTTTTGCACAGATCTGCTGACGTATCCCGCGGCGTGACATCACACCACGGCAAGGCCTTTATATGAATCATTTTTTTACTGTTCCACCTCAGCGTGTTTAGCGAGGCGGTTTCCTTGGCACGTCTTATCAAAGCATAGATCGTGCCCCCTTATTCCGGGATTCTCATCAATATGGATGTGGGTAACCCATCCGCGCCATTGATTACAGCGCTTCGGAAATAAGCGAGTTTTACAAGGCTGGTGGGGGACGCATAGCTTCGTCCGTCTATATAAGGGGATAAGGATCCACCTTTTCACCTACGCCTTCTTCCTCCTTTGCTTATCCATTTCAGCGCACTCGAGCTCTAGCGCCCAAGTTCGCACATCCCACCTCAACCTTTCTCCAATCATGTCAGGAGCGGGAGGCAGGTGGATGGCCTCCTCCATCACGGAGGGGCACATCGCAAGACTACGTGAGGCTGGATACTTGTCCGGCAACATCGCGCACAGGCTTCCCAACGAGGGGCAGCTCATTCCAACCCCTGGGCCCCGTGAGAGGGTGGTGTTTCTCCCCCACTTCCTCCGCGGACTAGGCTTTCCTCTTCACCCATCTGTCCGGGGGCTCATGTTCTACTACGGTCTGGACTTCCATGACCTGGCCCCGTATTTCATCCTCAACATCTCGGCGTTTATCGTCGTGTGCGAGGCTTTCCTCTGCATCCCGCCCCACTTCGGCTTATGGCTGAAGATCTTTAACGTCCGGCTGAAGGTAGTGAGCGGCCGTCAAGCGGAGTGCGGAGGCGCCATGGTTGGCAAGATGGCCAAAGTCCCATGGCTCGAAGGCGCCTTCGTGGAGACAATAAAGGGGTGGAAATCAGGGTGGTTCTACATCACCGAGCCCCGCAACACCAAATGGGTGGCGGCCCCCAAATTCAGATCTGGCTTCCCCACACGGCTCTCGTCATGGAAAGAGACGGGCCTGATGTGGGGGAATTCGGACGAGACATCCGGACTTCAAACATGCGTCCGAAACCTGGTGGCCAAGAATCTTAGGCTGGTCGACGTAATCCAGGTGATGCTCATCCGCCGGATTCTCCCATGCCAACAACGGGCTTTTAACTTGTGCGAGTTCGATCCGGCACAGCACCAAACCTTGAGACGGCTCTTCGACACTATGTACGAAGACGCCTGGAAGGTGCTATTCAAGGGCGCCGAAGCCCCAACATCCGCTACCAAAGATCGCGGATACAGCTCGCAGCGTCCAGCCGGCGAGGTAAGTTATTTTACCCTTTACGGGAATCTTTTTTCATAGATTGACTCTACATGGGATCTAAAACTCCCTAATCTTTGACATGACTGGCTGAAGACGTCCGGACAGATTAACTGTCCGGCTCCTTTGCCAGAAGACCCAGTGGACGCCCGATTGACGGGGCTGCTGGCTCCGGTGCCGTACGTGGTGCCGGAGAAGAAGGCCAAGAAGGAGGCCACGGGAACTCGAAGGAGCTCCCGACGCCAGGTGCTGTCAGATTCCGAAGCGGAATCTTCTCCTGAAGACGAGGAGGAGGAAGAAGAAGCTCCTCCCCCAGCGGGGGAGGAGAAGAAAAGGAAGGCCGCCCCAGCTGGGGATGCCGGAGGGTCCAAGAAGGCCAGAACCCTTCCTCCGGACTTCTCCACCAACATCGACGACGACGAGGAGGACTGGCCTACAAGGGCCAAGCCCCTGGCGAGATCGTAAATGTCCGGATACCATGGTTTTTTATTATTGCAGAGTGTTCTCTAATGTTGAACAACCGTGCAGCCTGCCCAAGGGCGAGTTCGCCGATTCATCGAGCGGGTCCTTGGGCTCGTCGGAAATGGAGAGTACTTCGCTTCCGACCGCCTCCTCGCCTCACGCCGCGGACGACTCCGCGGTGGGGCCCCAAGGGGGGCTTGGTCAAGAGGAGGTAGCGCAGGAGGTGCCAAGAGGCAACCTCCCGGACTCCAAGCACGCGGGGGGCAAGACCCCCAGGGGCTCTAAGCCCGACCCTCGTCCGGACTCCATGCCAGAACCATCAGCAATTCCGGAGTCCGGACAGCGGATCCTTCACAAGAAGGGTAAGACGCCGGTGTCCTCCGTCCAACCGGAGGCACCGGATAGCTTACAAGAGGCGCTTAACGGCGCTTCCATCAAGGAGGAGCACCACACAGTTATGAGTGCGGTGATCCGGACAGTTCAGTCCGCCAAGAGCGGACTGACCGAAGCCTGTACCAGCCTTCTAACAGGCTTTGAGGTAAGTTTTAGAATATGTAAAAAATATAACCGCTTAGACAGTAGCCCCTGATGCTTAGTTCGGTGTTCGGAAAGAAAAGCCGGACTAAGGATCTAAAAAGATATACGCATGAGTCTAACATAAGTATGTCAATATGAGAATGCAGGCTGCGCTGCTGACCTCTGCCGCACTGACTGCGGAGGTCAATGCATTGAAGCAGAACCTCAAGTGGTCCGAGAACGAGCTCGGACAAGGAAGGTAAGTAATACCTTATTAAAGAAATACCTTATAGAAAAGGCTTTGGTCGCAAAAAATAACAGGAATAACTTGGGTACTGCAGGGGCCACGAACGATTTGGCGAACCTGAAGGAAGCGGTGTCCGTGGCCGAAAACAAAGCGGCTGCGGAACGCACCGAGCGAGAGAAGGGGGAGGCGCAGCTGGCCAAGGTACGGCAAGAGCTCCAAGCTCTCGTGGAAAAACATGAGAGTTTAGGGCGTGACTCGAAGACTCGAGAGTCCGAGCTCGCCTCGGCTCTTGAGAGTGCCAAAGCTGCTAAGGCCGAGGCCCAAAAAGCCCTCCAAAAAATTGAAGCACTAAAGAAGATAGCGGTGGGTAAGCCATTCTTTATGCAAATGAAGAATGTAAAAGTCAATTACCTGTTACTTACCCGGATTCGGAGCTCTCCAGGAGCATTCGCAGATTTGCCCAGAAAGTGGCCCGATGCTGCCGCATTCTACCGCGCCTGTGAGGGGAGCTCCACGGAGAAGGTGTTCTGGTCTCAGTATGCTGAGGCCTACCATCCGGTGCCCCTGAGCGACCAGCTGAAACAGCTGGTCGAGCTCCATAAGGTCGCCGAACAGGCCATGAAGGGCCTTATAAGCGCTGCTGCGCCATTGGAGGCCATGCCCGGAGCTACTTCGCTTGGCGCAGCGGCTGGTGGATGCTGTCACGCTTGAAGTCATCAAGCGCTCCGCCTGTATTGAAGGTGTCCGTCGGGCCCTTGCCCGTGTTAAAGTGCACCGGGCAAGCTGGATGCGGAGAGGCTAGTGACGGACGGGCCACCAAGGGCCATGACCATCGCACGCCGAAATGTACTATGAGGGCCTCTCAAGGGTGCCCGCCGAATAGCGGATGAGTGCTCCAGATGTAATTTTGAATAAACTCGCATTTGTTATCCTGTACGCTGAAAACTTGTTCATATGCGCCAGCAACGCTTATTAATTTAAAATATTACCTTCAGGCGGCCGCTTATCAAATTTGAGAGATGGCAAGTCGTTATTTCAACCCCCATGCCACGAGTGCTGGGGTGTACGGGATAAAATTGAGCACTCTTGTTCCCATTCTTGGGTCCATCTAGGGAGGCGCTCAACACAACAAACAAGGCAACCGGACTTATAATGCTTGAACACTCTCACTTAGCCATAGAATTCAATAATTTGAAATTTCGCGAAGCCCTAGTATTCGAAGACCGAAGTTCGGGCGCTATCCACGCCTTTGGCCGGACAATTCGGTTCCTCGCCTAAGCGGCATAAGTCTTTAGGGACCCGAAAAACCTCTCGAACAGCGATCGCTCTCGCTCTATCATGACGGTCAGTTTTAGCTTTCCCACCGAGGTGCTCGACCCAGATAACTGGGCACAATCACAGTGGTTCTCCCAGTGCTACCTTAGCCGATATAGCGGAACGTAAGGTAACAAAACACGGGAGCCGGGAAAACCCAACTATTGACCCAAGACATGATTCAGAGCCAATTCATATAATGCTATAAGTTCGGGGTGCCGCACTTGTGAAAGTGTTCGGACTTATCACACCATAATTTTGGGATACTTAAGCCCCTGGTGTATTGGCCGTACCAAAGTGTACGGTTGCAACATGTCATGAAATGAACACATGTATATATAAAGGAAGTAGAGCAATAATAAGCAAAAGCTGTGTATTGTTTATTCAAAAAGGTAATGCAATGGAAGCAGAATGATACAAATAGTGCGATAAGCAAGGGATGGGACTATCTAACATGTCCCCCTCCAGGGGTAAGCTGTTGGATGATATGTAAAACAGGTATAGTGCTCGTAATAGAGACCACCTGAACGCTCGACGTGGCTTTCCGCTTCCCTTGCTGTTGCATCGTGAGTTCGGCGATTCGAGTGCCGGACAAGACTTCTCAAAGACGGAGTCCTGAAAGTAAAAAAAAAGGAAGAAAAAGAAAAAAAGAAAAAAGAAGTGACACAAGCGGGAGCCCCTGGTGCGGTCGAGCCGCATTCCTTGCATGCTGTTGTCTTGCCCCTCCCCATATGCCCATGGTATCTCCAGAGCGTAATTATGTACGCGTAATACTACCTTCGCAATTTCGCGAGGGCTGGGGTTGGGGCCGGATTGCTACTCGTGCTTGAATCGTGCCAGGCGGTCTTGTTGCAGGTTACTTCGGGCGCGCTTGGCGGTGTCCGGACGCTTAGTGGCCGGACTCGAGAATTGCCGTGAGAGGATGCTTTGCATCTCCGCCGCAGGGGCGCCAGATGCTCCTCCGCTCGAGAGAGCGCTCGTGTTTCCATTGACCGTGATTACTCCTCGAGGGCCTGCATCTTGAGCTTGAGGTATGCGTAGTGCAGCACCGCATTGAACTTTGCAAATGCGGTTCGTCCGAGCAGTGCATGATAGCCGCTGCGGAATGGGACGATGTCGAAGATTAACTCTTTGCTTCCGGTCAGCCGTTTGGCGCTTGAGTCCGTATTCCTCAGCTGCCAGGACTTCAGTCCATCTGTCTGTGAGCAGGTCTTGATCAGCTTGGAGCTGCAGCTGCTTCTTTTTCAGGCTCCTCGCAGTGGCCATAAGCCTACGCTTGAAGCGCTCCTGCTCCACGGGGTCCTCAGGCACGCCGAACTCGTCGTCACCGAGGCTAATCTCATCTTCGGAGGGGGGCATGTAGTTGTCCTCCTCCGGATATCCGTCTGTCGCCTATTCGTCTCGGCTGACCTGCCCGTCTTCCTGCTCGGCCTGGTTGAAGGCAGGTTGATCGGGGTCGTATTCATCTTCGGCATCATCCGCATTGTTTTCGTCTCCTGTGCCAGTATTGCTGTGGTGGGGCTTGGAGCGGCGCCGACGACGCCCATGCTTTGCTTTCTTCCCTGAGGGGTTATCCTCCATTGCCTCATCGCCATTGGTTTCTTTCGGAGTGTCCACCATATATATAACATATGAGGAGGTAGCTGTCCACCGCCACGTGGGCGGTGGTTCCTGTTTTTCTCCTACATCGTCGTCCATACCATCGATGTCTTCAGAGCCGAAGTCAAGCACGTCGGTTAAATCATCGATCGTGGCAATGAAGTGGGTGGTGGGTGGGCAATGAATTCCTTCGACGCCTGCTTCCCACTCGAGTCGGATATAGTTTGGCAAAGAGTCTCCTGACAAAGAGAGATATTTTAACAAGTTCAGCATGTCACCAAAGGGCGAGTGCTGGAAGATATCCGCAGCGGTGAACTCCATTACCGGAGCCCAACCAGATTCGGCTGGCTCGGAGGTGCGTGGACTGGAACCTACAGCCGGATACGAGTCCGGGGGTCCGGTGTCACAGGCTTCCTTGGGGGTGAAGTCTGTGTTCGGCTCTACCGCCGATGAGTGTGCGGCCTCCGGGGCGGGGTCCATCCACCCGTCCTTGGGTGACGCAATTTGCTCCGGATTTAGGTCCGGGTCTTCTGCAGGGGCGATATCCCGAGCATTGTCCGACTTCAGGTCTAAGCGTGCTCATCGTGACTGTCCGGCGCTCCTGGCATAGGCCCGAACCCGTTGAAGATCAAGTTTCCGCGGATATCGGCCGTGTAGTTCAAGTTTCCGTGTTGTTGTTGACGATTGAAGTAGCCATCAAGCCTTGCAGCAACATCACAGAGGAACACTCAATGAAAGCACCAATGTCAGTGTCAAAACCGGCGGATCTCGGGTAGGGGGTCCCGATCTATGCGTCTAAGGCTAAAGGTAACAGGAGGCAAGGGACACGATGTTTTACCCAGGTTCGGGCCCTCTCGATGGAGGTAAAACCCTACTTCCTGCTTGATTGATATTGACGATATGAGTGTTACAAGAGTTGATCTACCACGAGATCGTAGAGGCTAAACCCTAGAAGCTAGCCTATGATGATTATGATTGCGTCTCTAAGGACTAAACCCTCCGGTTTATATAGACACCGGAGAGGGCTAGGGTTTACATGGAGTCTGTTACAAAGAAGGAAATATAATATCCGGTTCGCCAAGCTTGTCTTCCACGCAAAGGAGAGTCCCATCCGGACACGGGACGAAGTCTTGAGTCTTGTATCTTCACGGTCCAACAGTCTGGCCAAAGTATATAGTCCGGTCGTCCGGATACCCCCTAATCCAGGACTCCCTCACCGGGCCCTGAGGACGTGACGCTCCTGTGGGACGTTGAAATCCGCCAAGGGGTCTAGGATGCCCAGACTTTCGCATTCCGCGTCCTCCTTGGCCCATATGGACCTCTTCCCCGCGTATCCATGGCTTCCGAGGTGGTGGCTGAAGGAAATATGCCCTAGAGGCAATAATAAAGTTATTATTTATTTCCTTATTTCATGATAAATGTTTATTATTCATGCTAGAATTGTGTTAATCGGAAACTTAGTACATGTGTGAATACATAGACAAAACATAGTGTCCCTAGTATGCCTCTACTAGACTAGCTCGTTAATCATAGATGGTTAAGTTTCTTAACCATAGACATGTGTTGTCATTTGATGAACGGGATAAAATCATTAGGAGAATGATGTGATGGACATGAACCATCCGTTAGCTTAGCATTGTGATCGTTACGGTTTCATTGCTACTGCTTTCTTCATGACTTATACATGTTCCTCAGACTATGAGGTTATGCAACTCCCGAATACCGGAGGAACACTTTGTGTGCTATCAAACATCACAACATAAATGGGTGATTATAAAGAAGCTCTATAGGTATCTCTGAAGGTGTTTGTTGGGTTGGCATAGATTGAGATTAGGATTTGTCACTCCGTGTTTCCGAGAGATATCTCTGGGCCCTCTCAGTAATACTCATCACTATAAGCCTTGCAAGCAATGTGACTAATGAGTTAGTTGCGGGATGAAGTATTACGGAACTAGTACAGAGACTTTTCGGTAATGAGATTGAACTAGGTATGATGATACCGACGATCGAATCTCGGGCAAGTAACATATTGATGACAAAGGGAACAACATATGTTGTTATGCGGTTTGACCGATAAAGATCTTCGTAGAATATGTAGGAGCCAATATGAGCATCCAGTTTCTGCTATAGGTTATTGATCGGAGATGTGTCTCAGTCATGTCTACATAGTTCTCAAACTCGTAGGGTCCGCACGCTTAACGTTTGATGACCATATTTTATGAGTTATGTGTTTTGATGACCGAAGTTTGTTCGGAGTCCCGGATGAGATCACGGACGTGACGAGGAGTCTCAAAATGGTCGAGGCATAAATATTGATATATTGGACTATGTTATTCAGACACCGGAAGTGTTCCGAGTGGTTTCGAGTAAAACGGAGTGCCGGAGGGATTACCAGAACCCCCGGGGGAACTAATGGGCCACCATGGGTCTTAGTGGTGAGAGAGGAGGGCCGCCAGGGTAGCCCCCCCCCCTAGCAGTACGAATTGGACAAGGGAAGGGGTGGCACCCCCTTTCCGACCCTCTCACTCTCCTTCCTTCCCCCTATCTTCCTGGTAGAGGAATCCTACTAGGACTAGGAAGTCCTAGTAGGACTCCCTCTCCTTGGCGCACCCCCTAGGGCCGGCCGGCCTCCCCCTCCCTCCTTTATATACGGGGGCAGGGGGCACCCTAGAACACACCAAGTCTTCTTTTAGCTGTGTGCGGTGTCCCCCTTCAAAGTTACACACCTCGATCATATCGCCATAGTGCTTAGGCGAAGCCCTGCGCCGCTAGCATCATCATCACTGTCGCTATGCCATCGTGCTGATGGAACTCACCCTCGTCCTCAAATGGATCAAGAGTACGAAGGACGTCATCGAGCTGAACATGTGCTGAACGCGGAGGTGTCGTACATTCGGTACTTGGATCGGTTGGATCGCCAACAATTCGACTACATCAACCGTGTTATTAAACGCTTCCGCTTTCGGTCTAAGAGTCTACGTGGACACACTCTCCCCTCATTGCTAGGCTTCTCCTAGCTAGATCTTGCGTGATCGTAGGAATTTTTTTGAAATAACTGCGTTCCCCAACAGTGGCATCCGAGTCAGGTCTATGCGTAGATATTTTATGCACGAGTAGAACACAAAGAGTCGTGGGGGTTAATAGTCATATTGCGTACCACCAACGTCTTACTTTGATTCAGCGGTATTGTTGGATGAAGCGGCCCGGAATGAGACTGCTTCTACCGACGTGCTTTTGCACATAGGTGGCTGGCGGGTGTCTGTTTCTCCAACTTTAGTTCAATCGAGTTTGACTACGGCCGGTCCTTGTTGAAGGTTGAAACAACACACATGACAACAATACTAGAAGTCCGTAGGTAAGAACAGTTCTTGCTAGAAGTCCGTAGCAGCAACATAAAACTTGCAACAACAAAGTACAGGAGGTCTAACTTGTTTTTGTAGGGCTTGCTGTGATGTGGTATGGTCAAGACATGATGTGATATAAATTGTTGTATGAGATGATCATGTTTTGTATCAAAGTTATCGGCAACTGGCAGGAGCCATATGGTTGTCGCTTTATTGTATGCAATGTAATCGCCATGTAATTGTTTTACTTTATCACTAAGCGATAGTGGTAGAAACAATAGTTGGCGAGACGACAACGATGCTACGATGGAGATCTAGGAGTCGCGCCGGTGAAGATGGAGATCATGATGATGCTTCGGTGATGGAGAGCATGAGCACAAGATGATGATGGCCATATCATGTCACATATTTTGATTGCATGTGATGTTTATCTTTTATGCATATTATTTTGCTTAGTACGGTGGTAGCATAATAAGATGATCCCTTACTAAATTTCAAGGTATAAGTGTTCTCCCTGAGTATGCACCGTTGTAACAGTTCGTCGTGCCGAGACACCACGTGATGATCGGGTGTGATAAGCTCTAAGTTCACATACAACGGGTGCAAGCCAGTTTTGCACACACAGAATACTCAGGTTAAACTTGACGAGCCTAGCACATGCAGATATGTCCTCGGAACACTAAGACTGAAAGGTCGAACATGAATCATATGGTAGATATGATCAACATAGTGATGTTCACCTTTGAAAACTACTCCATCTCACGTGATGATCGGACATGGTTTAGTTGATTTGGAACACGTGATCATTTAGATGACTAGAGGGATGTCTATCTAAGTCGAAGTTCTTAAGTAATATGATTAATTGAACTTTAATTTATCAGGAGCTTCGTCCTGATAGTTATTTTGCATGTCTATGTTATTGTAGATCAATGGCCCGTACTACCGTTCCTTTGAATTTTAATGCGTTCCTAGAGAAAGCTAAGTTGATATATGATGGTAGCAATTACACAGACTGGGTCCGTAACTTGAGGATTATCCTCATCGCTGCACAGAAGAATTACATCCTGGAAGCACCTCTAGGTGCTAGGCCTGCTGCAGATGCTACTGATGATGTTAAGAAAGTGTGGTCGAGCAAAGCTGATGACTACTCGATAGTTCAGTGTACCATGCTTTATGTCTTAGAATCAGGACTTCAAAGACGTTTTGAGCGTCATGGAGCAGTTGAGATGTTCCAAGAGTTGAAGTTAATATTTCAAGCAAATGCACGAGTTGAGAGATATGAAGTCTCCAACAAGTTCTATAGCTGCAAGATGGAGGAGAATAGTTCTGTCAGTGAACATATACTCAAAATGTTTGGGTATCATAACCACTTGACTCAGCTGGGAGTAAATCTTCCTAATGATAGTGCCATTGACAGAGTTCTTCAATCACTGCCACCAATCTATAAAGGCTTCGTGATGAACTATAATATTGAAGGGATGAACAAGACAATTCCCGAGATCTTCGCAATGCTAAAGGATACGAAGGTAGAAATCAAAAAGGAGCATCAAGTGTTGATGGCTAACAAGACAACTAATTTCAAGAAAAATGGCAAACGGAAGAAGGGGAACTTCAAGAAGAACAGCAAGAAAGTTGTTGCTCAGGAGAAGAAACCCAAGTCTGGACCTAAGCCTGAAACTGAGTGCTTCTACTTCAAAGGGACTGGTCACTGGAAGCGGAACTGCCCCATGTATTTGGAGGATAAGAAGGATAGCAAAGTGAAAGGTATATTTGATACACATATTATTGATGTGTACCTTACTAATGCTCGTAGTAGTGACTGGGTATTTGATACTGGTTCTGTTGCTCATATTTGCAACTCGAAACAGGGGCTACAGATTAACCGAAGATTGGCTAAGGACGAGGTGACGATGCGCGTGGGAAATGGTTCCAAGGTCGATGTGATCGCCGTCGGCACGCTACCTCTACATCTACCTTCAGGATTAATTTTAGACCTGAATAATTTTTATTTGGTGCCAGCCTTGAGCATGAACATTATATCTGGATCTTGTTTGATGCGAGACAGTTATTCATTTAAATCAGAGAATAATGGTTGTTCTATTTACATGATTAATATCTTATATTGTCATGAACCCTTGCTGAGTGTTATATTTTTATTGAACCTCGATCGTGATGATACACATGTTCATAATATTAAAGCCACAAAGTTGATAATGATAGTGCAACTTATTTCTGGCACTACCGTTTAGGTCATATCGGCCTAAAGTGCATGAAGAAACTCCATGCTGATGGGCTTTTGGAATCACTTGATTATGAATCACTTGATGCTTGCGAACTGTGCCTCGTGGGCAAGATCACTAAAACTCCGTTCTCCGGAACAATGGAACGAGCTACTGACTTATTGGAAATAATACATACTGATGTATGCGGTCCAATCAGTGTCGAGGCTTGTGGCGGGTATCGTTATTTTCTTACCTTCACAGATGATTTGAGCAGATATTGTTATATCTACTTAATGAAGCATAAGTCTGAAACATTTGAAAAGTTCAAAAAAAATTGGAGTGAAATGGAAAATCATCGTAACAAGAAAATAAAGTTTCTACAATCTGATCGTGGGGAGAATATTTGAGTTACGAGTTTGGTCTTCATTTGAAACAATGTGGAATAGTTTCATAGATTACGCCACCTTGAACACCACAGCGTGGTGTGTCTGAACGTCGTAACCATACCATATTGGATATGGTGCGATCTATGATGTCTCTTACTAATTTACTACTATCACTTTGGGGTTATACTTCAGAGACAGCTGCATTCACTTTAAATAGGGCACCATCAAAATCCGTTGAGACGACGCCTTATGAACTGTGGTTTGGCAAGAAACCAAAGTTGTCGTTTCTTAAAGTTTGGGGTTGTGATGCTTATGTGAAAAAGCTTCAACCTGATAAGATCAAACCGAAATCGGAGAAGTGCGTCTTCATGGGATACCCAAATGAAACTTTTGGTTACACCTTCTATCACCGATCCGAAGGCAAGATATTTGTTGCTAAGAATGGATCCTTTCTAGAGAAGGATTTTCTCTCGAAAGAAGTGATTGTAGAAAAGTAGAACTTGATGTGGTAATTGTACCTTCTCCCGAATTGGAAAGTAGTTCATCACAGAAATCAATTCCAGTGATTCCTGCACCAATTAGTGAGGAAGCTAATGATGATGATCATGAAACTTCAGATCAAGTTACTACAGAACCTCATAGGTCTTCCAGTGTACGATCCGCACCAGAGTGGTATGTAATCCTGTTCTGGAAGTCATGTTACTAGACCATGGTGAACCTACGAACTATGAGGAAGCAATGATGAGCCCAGATTCCGCAAAATGGCTTGAGGCCATGAAATCTGAGATGGGATCCACGTTATGAGAACAAAGTGTGGACTTTTGTGGATTTGCCCGATGATCGGCAAGCCATAGAAAATAATGGGTCTTCAGTAAGAAGACTGACGCTGACGGTAATGTTACTCTCTACAAAGCTTGACTTATTGCGAAAGGTTTTTGACAAGTTCAAGGAGTTGACTAGGATGAGACTTTCTCACTCGTAGTGATGCTTAAGTCTGTCCGAATCATGTTAGCAATTGCCGCATTTTATGATTATGAAATTTGGCAGATTGATGTCAAAACTGCATTCCTGAATGGATTTCTGGAAGAAGAGTTGTATATGATCCAACTAGAAGGTTTTGTCGATCCAGGTGCTAACAAAGTGTGCAAGCTCCAGCGATCCATTTATGGACTGGTACAAGCCTCTCGGAGTTGGAATAAACATTTGATAGTGTGATCAAAGCATATGGTTTTATATAGACTTTTGGAGACTCCTGTATTTACAAGAAAGTGAGTGGGAGCTCTATAGCATTTCTAATATTATATGTGGATGATATATTGTTGATTGGCAATGATATAGAATTTCTGGATATCATAAAAGGATACTTAAATAAGAGTTTTTCAATGAAAGACCTCGGTGAAGCTTCTTACATATTGGGCATCAAGATCTATAGAGATAGATCAAGATGCTTAATTGGACTTTCACAAAGCACATACACTTATAAAGTTTTGAAGAAGTTCAAAATGGATCAGTCAAAGAAAGGGTTCTTGCCTGTGTTACAAGGTGTGAAGTTGAGTCAGACTCAATGCCCGACCACTGCAGAAGATAGAGAGAAAATGGAAGTCATTCCCTATGCTTCAGCCATAGGTTCTATCATGTATGCAATGTTGTGTACCAGACCGGATGTGTGCCTTGCTATAAGCATAGCAGGGAGGTACCAAAGTAATCCTGGAGCGGAGCACTGGACAACATTCAATGAAATACCTGAAAAATACTAACGATATGTTTCTCGTTTATGGAGGTGACAAAGAGCTCGTCGTAAATGGTTACTTCGATGCAAGATTTGACACTGATCTGGATGACTCTAAGATGCAATCCAGATACGTATTTTTATTGAATGGTGGAGCTGTCAGTTAGTGCAGTTCCAAGCAAAGCGTCATGGCGGGATCTACGTGTGAAGCGGAGTACATAGCTGCTTAGGAAGCAGCAAATGAAGTAGTTTGGATGAATGAGTTCATATCCGATCTAGGTGTCATACTTAGTGCATCGGGTCCAACGAAAATCTTTTGTGACAATACCGGTGCAATTGCATTGGCAAAGGAATCCAGATTTCACAAGAGAACCAAGCACATCAAGAGACGATTCAATTCCATCCGTCATGAAGTGTCGGAGGGAGACATAGATATTTGCAAGATACATATGGATCTGAATGTTGCAGACCCGTTGAAAAAGCCTCTTCCACGAGCAAAACATGATAAGCACCAAAACTCCATTGGTGTTAGAATCATTACTTTGTAATCTATATTACTGACTCTAGTGCAAGAGGGAGACTGAAGGAAATATGCCCTAGAGGCAATAATAAAGTTATTATTTATTTCCTTATTTCATGATAAATGTTTATTATTCATGCTAGAATTGTATTAACCAGAAACTTAGTACATGTGTGAATACATAGACAAAACATATTGTCCCTAGTATGCATGTACTAGACTAGCTCGTTAATCAAAGATGGTTAAGTTTCATAACCATAGACATGTGTTGTAATTTGATGAACGGGATCACATGATTAGGAGAATTATGTGATGGACATGACCCATCTGTTAGATTAGCATTCTGATTGTTATAGTTTCATTGCTACTGCTCTCTTCATGACTTATACATGTTCCTCAGACTATGAGATTATGCAACTCCCGAATACCGGAGGAACACTTTGTGTGCTATCAAATGCCACAACATAAATGGGTGATTATAAAGACGCACTACAGGTATCTCCGAAGGTGTTTGTTGGGTTGGCATAGATCGAGATTAGGATTTGTCACTCTGTGTTTTTCGGAGAGGTATCTCTGGGGCCCTCTCGGTAACACCCATCACTATAAGCCTTGCAAGCAATGTGACTAATAAGTTAGGGTTGGGATGAAGTATTACGGGGCAAGTGAAGAGACTTGCCGGTAACGAGATCGAACTAGGTATGATGATACCAACGATCGAATCTCGGACAAGTAACATACCTATAACAAAGGGACCAACGTATGTTGTTATGCGGTTTGACCAATAAAGATCTTCATAGAATATGTAGGAGCCAATATGAGCATGCAGGTTCCGCTATTGGTTATTGATCTGAGATGTGTCTCGGTCATGTCTACATAGTTCCCGAACCCGTAGGGTCCGTACGCTTAACGTTCAATGACGATATGTATTATGAGTTATGTGTTTTGATGACAGAAGTTTGTTCGGAGTCCCGGATGAGATCATAGACGTGACGAGGAGTCTTGAAATGGTCGAGACATAAAGATTGATACATTGGACTATGTTATTCGGACAACAGAAGTGTTCCGAGTGGTTTCAGGTAAAAAGGGAGTGCCGGAGGGGTTACCGGAACCCCCAGGGAAACTAATGGGACACCATGGGCCTTACTGGAGAGAGAGGAGGTCCGCCAGGGCAGGCCTCCCCCCTTAGCAATATGAATTGGACAAGGGAAGGGGGCGGCGCCCCCTTTCCTACTCCCTCTCCCTCTCCTTCCGCCCCCCTCTCTTCCTTGTAGAGGAATCCTACTAGGACTAGGAAGTCCTAGTAGGACTCCCTGTCCTTGGTGCGCCCACTAGGGCCGGTCGGATTCCCCCTCCCTCCTTTATATACGGGGGCAGGGGGCACCCTAGAACACACCAAGTCCTCTTTTAGCCGTGTGCGGTGCCCCCCTCCACAGTTACACACCTCGATCACATCGCTGTAGTGCTTAGGCGAAGCCCTCCGCCGGTAGCATCAACATCACCGTCGTTACGCCATCGTGCCGACGGATCTCACCCTCGTCCTCAACTGGATGAAGAGTACGAGGGACGTCATCAAGCTGAACGTGTGCTGAACGTGGAGGTGCCGTACGTTCGGTACTTGGATCAGTTGGATCACGAAGAAGTTCGACTACATCAACTGTGTTAATAAACGTTTTCGCTTTCGGTCTACAAGGGTACGTAGACACACTCTCCCCTCATTGCTACACATCTCCTAGATAGATCTTGCGTGATTGTAGGAATTTTTTTGAAATTACTGCGTTCCCTAACAGTGGCTCCGCATGTTCCTCTTTTGAAGCCCCATCATGTACTTCGACTTTTCTTTGGCATCATCGGCATCGCAAGCCACCTTGAATATTTGAAACTGCTCTTCCGTGATTGTTGGATTATCCTCTACAATCTCGGAGAAGGGTTCCTTTTTGTCGATGATCCTTGCTTTCACCCTTACTTTCCAGGCAGCCAACGCGTCGCTAAACTTGGTCATGGCGCATTTGTTTATCTTCTTCATTCTCGGGTCTTTCTGTGGATCAGGACATTGGATTTCATCCCGCGCCGGGAACAAGAATATCTGGTGCAGAAGGGTTAGGAGGGAGTGCTTCGTATTTGGTATCTTCTTTAGTTTCTCATCATTGATGGTGGCGCACACCCGTACGATGCAGCCTATTTGATTGTCGTAGTAGGAGCGCGCTTCCAGAGGAAGTTTTGGCTCAAAATTATCGTCGTCCACCTCTGTGACCACTTGTCTAGTAGTGAGGGGCTGGGTTGGGCATAGACATCTCCTCTTTGGTTTCAGTTCTATGGCTTTGCCAGTCTTGGTGCTGGTCTCGGCGCCAGTCTCGGTGTCGGTCTAGATCTCAACTCCAGTCTCGGCGCCGGTATCGATGTTGGTCTCGGATGTGACAGGTGGGCCCAGAAACAACAACCATTGATCGTTGGCAAGGTTCAAATATTCGTCTGCCGCCAGGTAGACGTCGTCGCAATCACCAGAACCCTGTCCTTCATCGTTGCTAGCCATGCTTCCTAAGATTAAATCTAGTCAATTAATTCTAGACCTAATAAAATGAATAATGACATAAAAAGGCCTATGTTTTGCAGGAACATTGATTCCTTCCCGGTGCGGCAAATCCCGGGCAGTCGAGATGTCCTAGTTTGTAGCACAAGTCATCCCTAAATTCACGGGAAATTTCGGCATGACCTTTTTTTAAAAAGTGTACAAATCGAGCACCTGAAATTTGCCGGAACAGAAATGAATGAACATTCCGGCAAAACATAGGCCACTCGGCTTCATTCCTTGGAAACAACAAAAGGCCACTTGGGCCCAATTGAGTAATTTTCATATATCATGACCACTTCAATGAAAATATATAATCAGAAAATAATGGAATATGTAAATGAACATCAATGACATATATCATATAACAGCAACCTTGTTTTTTGTTTACACAACAATAATTACTATAACCAAGTTTTTGAAAAGAAAAACAATTCTGTTTTTTGTTTATAGCTAAATGCCATATATACTTGTCGGTGTACTAAAGTAGGGGTACCTTAGTACCCCGAACCTGTGCACGGGCAGTCGCAGCGTCCTCGTGGCAAGCCTTGCCGGGCGTCTGCCAAGACCCTCCGCGGCCCTTCAGAAAACAAGACCCCGGCAAGAGGAGCTTGCCGGTGAGCCATTCAAGAACGAAGAACTCAAGATGAAGAGACAAGGCCCCGGCAAGAGGAGCTTGCCGGGAAGAGACAAGGCCCCGGCAAGAGGAGCTTGCCGGGAAGGCCAGCTTTGGCACCTCAAGAAACACTTGCTAAGACACACCGCGCGTCCCGGCAAGGCCCGACGAGCGACAAGCTCCCGAGCGCGACAAGAACCTTGCCGCGGCAAGGTACTCACCGCGGCAAGTGACCTCTCTTCATCTCCGCTCCAGCTCACCCGCCAACGTGTCACCACGGGGCTCTCCCAAGCACGCGTGTCGACGGGCTGTGCAGCCACCGGGGAGCAGCGATAAGCGGCGCTGACAGGCTACCATCGTGGCAAACGGAGACGCACTTGACGGTCCCTGTTACACTGTTCGGGCGACTGAGACGGGCATTGATGACTCTTGTCCCTTGCCGTCAGAGTTAGGTATAGATTACTGTACACTGTACAGAGCGGTGTACCAACCTATGTTTTTACTATTTTACCCTTGTCTACTTGGCACATGTGGTGACCCCTTGTGCCTATAAAAGGAGGCCCAAGTGCAACGTAGAAGGGGTTCGGTTCAGCTCCGGCTTAGTTCATTCTACTCATACGAGACCACACTCAGGCTAGGTTTTGTAGCTCCCATTGCTCCCTAGCAAGAACACAAGATAATCCACAAAGCAGCAGTAGGAGTATTATCTCTCCGGAGAGCTCCGAAGCTGGGTAAATCTGCTCGTGTGCATCGCTTCGATCCGCTCTTTGTGCAATCTCCGCCCCCCTCCGAACCACAAGGGACCCAGGTCCCGTAGGTGTTCGTGGGACACGATCAGTTCTCCCCGACATCTTTGGCGCGCCAGGTAGGGGGCGTCGAGGCTGTGTGAACCCGATCCGGCGGTCACACGAGCAACTTCATCAACATCTTCGTCAACATGGCGCCGAAGAAGAACTCTTCGGCAGCAGCAGAGCCGTCCGCGTCGAACCCACCACCACCGGAGCTGTCAGGTGGTGGGGGAAACGCTGGCGGAGGAACCGGCGTCGTCGAGAGAGCCCACAATGCCGCCAGGTCCAAGGACAAGGCAGCACAGGCGTCGGCGTCCGAGTCCGCACCGCGTCCTTCGCAGGAGGCGCGGGATCGACAGCGTCATGATGCTCGCGGCACCATACGCTCATTGGATCAAGGCTAAGCTGGAGGATCCCGAGGCCCTCGAGACCCGCATGCGCCTCGATGCGGTGACGAGTGGAGTACGGTCGCTTGGGCGGGATGCTGCTCCTCCTAACTTGGTTAGGAGTCCGAGCACCTCCCGTTCCTCGCTACGTACGCCATTGCCACCCACCACACCAGCAGAAGCCTTGGCAAGAGCACAGCTACTTCTAGACTACCCTCCAACGGCTGACAAGGTCGGCGAATGGAGGGCCAAAATTCAGAGTCTCATCGGCTTCGCCAACGGCGACGTCCCACGGCAACCGAGTGCCTCGCAGCCGCGGCAAGGCGGCAAGGCGCGAGCTGATGGCGACGAGACTTGCGGTGGTGCAGCCACCGTGCACTCCCCTTCCCGAAGACCAAGATCGCCGACTCGCCGGATCCACCTCGACAGCGACTCCACAGCGTCGTCGGATCCGCGAGCTCGTCGCGACCAGCGCCAAGTTCTCCGAGAACGGCAGAAGAAGACGCCGAACCCGTGACGAAGCGCCAAGAGAAGCGCCGTCAATCGACCAACGCGCGGGCCCATCGTCGATATGCATGCGCCAGGGGAACCAGCGACTTACCGTCTGTGATGGTTGCCCTGCGCTCACTCGTCGGCTGCGGCAAGTCCGTGGCCCGACAAGAAAAACTTCAAACCAGATGTGCCGGAGAAGTATGATGGCAGGACACACCCATCGGAGTTCCTCAGCATCTACACCATCGCGGTGCAAGCTGCGGGGGGACGAGATGACAAGATCCTCGCCAACTACTTTCCCTTGGTGCTCAAGCCAAACGTCATATCTTGGCTCATGCACTTGCCGGATGGCTCTATTTCTTCTTGGGCAGATTTGTGCCACCAGTTTGTTGGCGCCTTCACAGGCGGCCACAAGCCTCATGGCCAGGAGAGTGATCTCCACCTGCTTGCCCAGAAGGAGGGGGAGTCTCTGCGCAAGTTCATCCAGAGATTCAGTCGAGTGCACTACAACATCCCAGACGTCCACCCTGCTGCAGTGATCAGTGCATTCCATCAGAATGTGCGAAACCGCAGGATGAGGGAGGAGATGGCGATGTGCAAAGTGAAAGACGTCAGCGAGCTCTACACCCTGGCCGACAAGTGTGCACGCGATGAAGAAGGAAGAAGACTTCCAGGAGAGAATGTGGGAGCAGAGTCTGACAGTGAGGAGATCGCCTGCAAGAAAGAGCCATGCGAAACAACAGGAGGAAGAAAACCAAGAAGTACTAGTTGTCGAGCAGTCCGGCAAGGATGGTGCCGCCAACAAATCCAAAGCTGGTGGCTCCGCAAGGAGGTTGCCGTTGACGCCGACCGCCAAGCCGTGGCGGCCGCCGACAAGCCCGACAGCTCCAACAAGCAAGATCAGAAAATCCACCGCACTAAAGGCCACGATCTCCAGAGCTGCAAGAAAGTCGAGCAGCTTGTTGAGCTACTGAGAGCTGAGTACGAGCGAAGTAGACAAGGAGAAGGCCCAAGAAGGTGCAGGTACAGCAAGTAAGAAGAGACCCGGTCGGGGAGGACGCCGCGGCAAGGCCAAGCAGCGGCAAGGAGACAGACCTCCCCGCGGCCGCGACAAGGAAGAAGACGAAGATGAAGATGACAAAGACATGGAAGACGATGAAGCTGACGAGCAGGAGTTTCAAAAGGCAACGGAGGTCCTTTGCGTTGACGGTGGTGCTTCTCTGCATACCTCGCACCGCCAACTCAAGCAATGGATGCGTGAGGTCAATGCAGCAGAACCATCCATAGAGTCACGCAAACCTGTGAAGTGGTCCAGACGCCCATCATCTTTGACATTGAAGATCACCCGATCGCATCACTGCAGTCGGGTGCTTGCCGATGTTGGTCTCACCAACCATCCGCAACCTCAAAGTCACAAAGATGCTGGTTGACGGCGGGGCCGACCTGAATTTGATCTCCTCTGCAGTGCTCCAAAAGCTTCAAATCCCTGACAATGAGCTCAAGAAACTGGTACTTTCCAAGGAATCAACCCAGAAGGAACAAGCTCAAAGGGAAGATCACGCTGCGGTAACATTCGGCAGCGAGCTCAACTTCAGAACCGAGAGGGTCACGCTTGACGTCGCCGATTTCCCATTGCCCTACAATGGCATACTTGGTCGCCCAGACTCGCCAAGTTCATGGCCGCCTCATCATGCCTACAACTTACTCAAGATGCCCGCCCGATAAGCGCCATTTCTGTCCATGGCGACAAGAAGGACGCGCTTAGCTGCGCCGACAAGATTTACCGATGCAGCTGCCGCAACAGTTAGCAAACCACTTGCCGCTGAAGCTCCCGGGGAAGAAGAAGACCACCAAGACCGCAAGAGCTCGATGCCCACTGCGGCAAGCGCACCTCCTCGGTGCTGCGCCGTCGAGGACGCACCATCGAGCTCCACCGCAAGTGCAAGAAGACGATGGCAGCTCCGCCAAGACCAAGAAGGTGCCCGCCAAGGAGGACGGCACTGGTGGTACCTTCACCATCGCGCCACGCCGATCCTAAATAGGAAGGCGAGCTCGTTGCTTTCTCATGGGGCGAATGTCGATGTGTTTGCATGGCAACCATCCGACATCCCCGTGTTCCTGTGAAAGTAATTGAGCACCACCTAGCTGTCTGTCCTCACACGCGCCCGCAAGCAAAAAGTTAGGAAACAAGCAAAGGAGCGCCAAGAGTTCATAGCGGAAGAAATCAAGAAGTTGGAAGCAGCAGGACTTGTCAGGGGAGTACTTCATCCCACGTGGTTGGCCAATCCGTAGTTGTATGCGCATAAGGCTAATGGGAAATGGAGACTTTGTATTGACTTCATTGATGTTAATAAAGCTTGTCCCAAAGACCCATTTCCCTTGCCGCGTATCGACCAGATTGTTGACTCCACGGCTGGATGTGATCTGCTTTCATTTCTTGATGCATATTCAGGATATTATCAGATCTTCATGGCAGAAGAGGATGAAGAGAAAACCACATTCATTACACCATGTGGCACGTACTGCTTCATACGGATGCCTTTCGGTCTAAAGAATGCTGGTTCAACTTTTGCAAGAGTAGTCCATGATGCTTTTGAGCCACAGATACACAGAAATGTAGAAGCCTACATGGATGATATAGTGGTCAAAAGCAAGGACAAAGCAACTCTGATTCAAGATTTGGATGAGACATTTGCAAATCTGCATAAGATCAACCTCAAGCTCAACCCCGAGAAGTGCGTGTTCGGAGTCCCTTCCGGCAAGCTTCTCGGGTTCTTTGTATCTCAACGGGGAATCGAAGCCAATCCCGACAAGATCAAGGCTATTGAGCAGATTGAAGCACCAAAGCGCGTCAAGGATGTCAGAAGGCTTGCCGGTTGCGTGGCTGCTCTCAGCAGGTTTATCTCTAAGTCTGCTGAGCGCGCCCTGCCATTTTTCAAGATTTTGAAAAAGGCAGGTCCAATGAAATGGACTCCCGAAGCGGAGGCTGCGCTGCAGGATTTAAAGAGGTACCTGTCCTCCGCTCCAATACTTGTCGCACCTAGGCCACAAGAGAAGTTGCTGCTGTATATAGCGGCAACCAATCAAGTGGTTAGTGCTGCGTTAGTAGCGGAGAGGGAGGCAGATGATGAGCCGGCAACCAAGCCAGGCGCATCCAGCGACAAACAAGGGGCTTCGCCATCAAGCTCTGGTCCCGACAAGGACGGATCAGCGCAGGGTTGCGACAAGATCTGTAAGAAGATGGTGCAACGCCCAGTCTACTTTGTCGGCCCCTTCTGCAGGGGGCTAGGTCAAGGTACTCTGGTGTGCAAAAGTTGCTTTTCGGCCTCCTCATGGCCTCAAGAAAGCTGCGCCATTACTTCCAAGCACATGAGATAACAGTTGTCACTCGCTTTCCGTTGAAAAGGATATTGCAAAATCCAGAAGCAACAGGCAGAATCGTCGAGTGGGCACTGGAACTGTCAAGCTTTGGTCTCAAGTTTGAAAGCACTTCAACTATCCAGAGCAGAGCATTGGCGGAATTCATAGCAGAATGGACGCCGACGCAAGACGAAGAAATTCCAGAGACAAGTATCCCCGTCAAAGAAGCAAATAAAGAGTGGCTGATGTACTTCGATGGTGCCTTCTCGCTGCAAGGCGCCGGTGCCGGCGTGCTGCTTATCGCACCCACCGGAGAGCACCTCAAGTACATAGTCCAGATGCACTTTCCCAAGGAACAAGCAACAAACAATACTGCAGAGTATGAAGGTTTGCTTGCCGGTCTCAGGATTGCGGTAGACCTTGGGACCAAGAAGCTCATTGTCAGGGGGGACTCACAACTTGTCGTCCGACAAGTAAATAAAGATTATCAGAGCCCGTTGATGGAAGCTTACGTCGATGAAGTGAGAAAGCTAGAAGAGCACTTTGAAGGCCTGCAAATGGAACACGCCCAAGAGCTCGTAATGATATAGCTGATGGCCTCTCCAAATGTGCCGCACTCAAATTACCTGTGGAACCAGGAATTTTTGTGCTCAAGCTGACTCAGCCAACCGTAACAACATCAACAGGACAGAGCAAGAAGAGAAAACTGGTTTCCGGCGACTACTTTCCGCAGAGCTCCCCAAGCCGCTGCCAAGAAGGTCCCTAAAATCAACACAAATATCACCGAGGAGCAGTCTGCTCCGACAAACCATGCAGTTTGTATCGTTGAAGCAAACGCCCCGACAAGTTTCGCTCCGGCAAGCTTGCCGGGATCATCAAGCTCGGCGGACCCACAGGTCCTTGCCAGAGAAGCTGATGTTCCCCGGTGATAGATGAGCCTTTAGTCCTTGTTGTCGAGCCACGTGCTCCAAAGATGGGCACAGCAAATCGTCCATTTCCTTCAGACAGGAGAACTTCCCGAGGAGCAAGAAGAAGCGGAAAAAGTAGCACGGCTGTCAAGTATGTACCAGTTTGTTGACAACATCCTGTACAGAAGAAGACTCAACGGTGTGAAATTGAAGTGCATTTGACGGGAAGATGGACAGAAGCTGTTGGCAGAGATACATGGAGGCATATGTGGTCACCACATTGGCGCAAGGGCACTTGCCGGCAAAGCTTTCCGGCAAGGTTTCTTCTGGCCAGAAGCCCTCCAGGATGAAACTGCACAAGTAACAAAGTGTGAAGCGTGCCAGTTCCATTCCAAACAGATACACCAACCAGCTCAAACTCTCCAGACGATCCCTTTATCCTGGCCCTTCTCGGTCTGGGGGCTCGACATCCTCGGCCCTTTCCCCGAGCCGTCGGGGCTTTGAGTACTTGTACGTCGAATCGACAAGTTCACAAAGTGGCCGAAGTGGAACCAGGAGGAAGGTGACAGCACAATCAGCGGTCAAGTTCTTCAGGTCAATTGTTTGCCGTTTTGGGATTCCTAACAGAATCATCACCGACAACGGCACACAGTTCACGAGCCGCACCTTCATGCAGTACGCCCAAGATCTTGGCGCCAAGATCTGCTTTGCTTCTGTTCCTCATCCGAGAAGCAACGGTCAAGCAGAGAGAGCAAACGGTGAAGTGCTGCGGGGACTCAAGACCAGAACTTTCGATAGGCTGCGCAAGTGCGGAAGGAACTGGATCGAGGAACTGCCGGTGGTTCTTTGGTCGATCAGGACGACGCCAAATCGAGCCACTGGCCAGACACCTTTCGCTCTAGTCTACGGAGCAGAGGCAGTTCTCCCCACGGAACTCGTGTACGGCTCTCCTCGAGTGCTCGCTTATGATGAGCTTGAGCAAGAGCAGCTGCGACAAGATGACGCGCTGCTCCTCGAGGAAGATCATCTTTAGGCTGCTGTACGAGCTGCTCGTTACCAGCAAGCTTTGCGTCGCTACCATAGCCGCAAAGTTAATGCCAGAAGCTTCGAGGAAGGCGACCTTGTTCTTTGGCCCGTTCAATCCGCCAAGAATTCCAACAAGTTGACGCCGAAGTGGGAAGGCCCTTATCGGGTGAAACGAAGTCACTAGGCCCGGCGTTGTCCGCCTTTGAGACGAAGATGGCCTTCCGTGAGCAATTCCTGGAATATAGAGCATCTTCGCAAGTTTTACCCATGAGCAGCGGTTGCGGAACCTGCTCCGCAACCACCCTTTGTACAAGTCTTGCCGTTGTTGCATGTAATCCGTTGTACAAAGCCGCGCAGACCCTGTGCATCAAGAAGTTTGTGTTGCGCACATTTTGTCAATACATGCTCTCATAATCATATATGCATGTGTTTACTAACATTTTGTGCAGCATCCGCACCTGGTAAGCGATAACGAGCCACTAGGCTCCATAACTTTATTTTCTCTTCTTTCTTCTCAAACAAGAAGAAGGTTCATCCACCCACAAGTTAACCGGGGGGAAAAGGGAAGATAATGGTGTGGGCCGCCAAGCGTCGCTCGAGGAACTTTCGCCTTGCCGGGAAATGGACAACAGAAAAGCTAAGTTGCCAAAGTTTGAGCATTCGATTTTTAAATTTTAAAAGTTATTTTCCTTGAACGACCGCGCTTTGTATGGAAAACCCGTGCGCGAAGGAACCAAATCGTGACTGGTCGCGCCCTTACTTTGTTTCGAGTCCGCTCAACAACTTAAGTGAGCTGCGGCTAGTCCGCGACAAGGTTGCTTGTCGGTAGCGACCCCGCCAGCAGGCTGCTGAAGTTCCGCACTCGGCGCTCGCGGCAAGGGTGCCTGCACCGGCAAGTTTCCCTGAAAAGCGTAGGGCAGTAACATACAAAGCCAAGAGTCGAGTAAAGGAAGTAACATAGCAAATATTGCCCAGAACAAAGTTATATTACAAAAATAACTTATTGCGGCACTGGCTAAATTGTTCTCAGAACTGAAATAACAGCGAAGAGGAGAAGAAGGGTGCGCCGGCACCCAAGCCCCGGCAAGCCAGAGTTGCCGGGGGCTGCGGCAAGCCAGAGTTGCCGGGGGCTGCGGTATCAGATAAGCCTTTCGTCCCTTTTCTAGCATCCCTTTTTCATTAAAAACATCCTACTCGGATACAGTCCGTGGAGAATGAAAGACATGAAAGAGAGGATTACAAGTTTTAAATGCGGATAAGGCCCGAAGGATTACAATTTAAAAAGATAAGATGCCCGTAATCCTTTTCCTGTCCCTCTCTTCAGGAGGTAGGTCAAGGAGGCGAGAAGTACAAAAGGAGCGCCTAGGCAAGCTACAGGTGCCAGAAGGCACCAAGGGAACATCCCGGGGGCTGTTCAAGGGCTTAACGAAGACGGCGGCGCCGGAAGCGGGGCTCGAAGACGGGGCGGCAGGACGTCCAAGACGCTGTCAAGGGCACTACGCCTCGACTCCGACTTGACGGCCTTGGCGCCATCCTCTTCCCTTCCGCAGCCTCCCTACGCCAGTCGCCCAAGGAGACGACCCCGGGGAGTTCAAGGAGCCGGAGACGCGGATGATGGGGTCGCCGGTGACGCACGAAGCGGCGCCCGACAACTAATCGGGCCCGCTACCCTCGTCGTCGCTGTCGCTCTCCTCCTCGTCACTCTCGCTCGAGGGGGAATCTTCGCTGTCGGAGGAGCTATCCACACAGCACTTCGCCTGAGTACCGAGATCCCCGAAGACCTTGACGGAGAGGAGATCACCCTCCATTAACTTAAAATGGAGGGTAAACCCTGCCATCAGGCTGTGGATGCGGGTGAATGTCTTCCACCCACGATCAAGATACATCACATTAGGGGCTGGGAATACAACACGGACTCGCGTGCCGTTACGGGGGAACGCGGCGGATACGGAGTGGATTTGGTTTGGACCCAGGCCGCGCGTGCCCGTGCCCTGTTTTGGGCCTGGCCCAACAGCGCTCGGCACCGTGTATGGCCCAGACCCGGGAGCCGGAGTGGATTTGGTTTGGACCCAGGCCGCGCGTGCCCGTGCCCTGTTTTGGGCCTGGCCCAACAGCGCTCGGCACCGTGTATGGCCCAGACCCGGGGGCTCCTGTCGGTGTACTAAAGTAGGGGTACCTTAGTACCCCGAACCTGTGCACGGGCAGTCGCAGCGTCCTCGTGGCAAGCCTTGCCGGGCGTCTGCCAAGACCCTCCGCGGCCCTTCAGAAAACAAGACCCCGGCAAGAGGAGCTTGCCGGTGAGCCATTCAAGAACGAAGAACTCAAGATGAAGAGACAAGGCCCCGGCAAGAGGAGCTTGCCGGGAAGAGACAAGGCCCCGGCAAGAGGAGCTTGCCGGGAAGGCCAGCTTTGGCACCTCGAGAAACACTTGCTAAGACACGCCGCGCGTCCCGGCAAGGCCCGGCGAGCGACAAGCTCCCGAGCGCGACAAGAACCTTGCCGCGGCAAGGTACTCACCGTGGCAAGTGACCTCTCTTCATCTCCGCTCCAGCTCACCCGCCAACGTGTCACGACGGGGCTCTCCCAAGCACGCGTGTCGACGGGCTGTGCAGCCAGCGGGGAGCGGCGATAAGCGGCGCTGACAAGCTACCATCGTGGCAAACGGAGACGCACTTAACGGTCCCTGTTACACTGTTCGGGCGACTGAGACGGGCATTGATGACTCTTGTCCCTTGCCGTCAGAGTTAGGTATAGATTATCTGACACTGTGACAGAGCGTGTACCAACCTATGTTTTTACTATTTTACCCTTGTCTACTTGGCACATGTGGTGACCCCTTGTGCCTATAAAAGGAGGCCCAAGTGCAACGTAGAAGGGGTTCGGTTCAGCTCCGGCTTAGTTCATTCTACTCATACGAGACCACACTCAGGCTAGGTTTCGTAGCTCCCATTGCTCCCTTGCAAGAACACAAGATAATCCACAAAGCAGCAGTAGGAGTATTATCTCTCCGGAGAGCTCTGAAGCTGGGTAAATCTGCTGGTGTGCATCGCTTCGATCCGCTCTTTGTGCAATCTCCGCCCCCCCCTCCGAACCACAAGGGACCCAGGTCCCGTAGGTGTTCGTGGGACACGATCAGTTCTCCCCGACAATACTATTTTTTATTTAAAGATAAATACTTTTGTTCTTTGTCTTAAGATAAGTCTAGGAACTTCATTTTCTCTAAACCTTCTGACCTCATAAAAATTTCCCCAGCAAGACCTTAGTACCTACACCCAATTTCTTCAAAAATATTCAGGTCCATTGACCAAATAATTCAAATTTCATTTGAATGATATTTAGAACAGATTCAGGTCCATAGTCCAAATAATTTTTTATAGCTAACTGTTTTTTCTTTATAGCATCTATTAATTTAAACCTAAATGCTACTATTATTTATATACCCTATTAATTTAAATCTAAATGGAATTGCTGTTTAGGCGTTTTCATAAAAATTACCCTAGCTAATTTCCTAAAAAAATTGCTAATCATTTTTCCTAAATGCTAAAAAAATGCCTACTGCCCTAAACAAATCTAGGATTCATATGAACACCTAGGGTTCATATGAACATCAACACAGCAACAAAATATGAATTTCCCTAGAAGAGGTAGAGAGGAGGGTAGGGGAGAGGGGAGGATGAGTCTTACGGTCGGGGGCGAGGGCAGGCTCGGGCTCAGGCGGCGGAGGTCCTGGTCAGGCTCTGGCGGCGGCGGAGAGGTCGAGGGCGGCGGCGGTGAGCTCGAGGGAGGCGACGGTGAGGTCGGTGACGTATTCGGGTGGAGCTGGTGAGGTCAAGGGCGGACTCGGGCGGCGGCGGTGTAGTCGAAGGCGGCAGGGCGATTGACGACAGCGATGGAGGAGTTGGGGGACAGGGGCCGGGGGAGGGTGACGAAAGGAGTTAGCGAAATTCTGAGCCCGCAAGGCCGGAGTTATGTGAAAATAGTAGTAGCGCGTTTCGGCAAAACGCACTATAGCTAAGTTAATTATAGCGGTTTCCACAAAAACGCGCAACAGCTATTACTTTTCTGTTTTCTTTTTCTTTTTCTTTTGTTTTGCTTTATATTTTCTTTTTTTCATTTCTCCTTTTTCTATTTCGTTCATTTTCATTTACTTTTCTACTTATTTTTCTATTATTTTATTTTTCTTAGCAGTAGCGCTCTACAACAGAAACGAGCTGCTACAAAGCATTGAGCAGTGGCGAGCTTTAGGAAGAACCGCTACTACTATTCCTAGCCTACCGGCAGCAGTGTGGGAATTATAGTACTAGCGTGTTTCTCTGCAGACGCGCTACTGCAGAAACTATAGTTATAGCGTACTTTTGCGACAAGCGCTGCTACTAAGTAGTAGTAGCTCCTAGTTTTGACCAGCGCTACTGCTATACCTCTGTGTATAAGGTTTTCCCTAGTAGTGAAAGAGCACGTAAATAAAAAGTAGGGTCTGTTTAGATAAAGACACCATGTTTAAGTAGAGATTACAGCGGGGAGAAGAGGTGTTACACCACAGCATAGAGGGGGGGAGAGTTGGTGATGACAGTGGCAAAGTTGTTGGTGTAGATTGCGGTCACGATGATGGCCCCGGCGGCGTTCCGGTGCCACCGGGAGAGAGGGGGAGAGAACCACCCCTCCATCCCTCCTTCTTCTTCCTTGACCTTCTCCCTAGATGGGAGAAGTGTTTCCCCTGTGGTCCTTGGCTTCCATGGCGGCGGAGGGGCGAGAGCCCCTCCAAGATTTGATCTCTCCCTCTCTCTCTCTATCTCTCTGTTTCCTTCTGTTTCTGCGCTCCCAGATTCTTCCCTTTCACCATTTCTTAAATTCCCGGAGATCCGTAACTCCGATTGGGCTGAAATTTTAACGCAATTTTTATCCAGATATTGGCTTTCTCGCGGCGAAAGAAGGGCACCAACCGCCTTACGGAGTGGCCACAAGGGCACAAGGCGCGCCCTACCCATGGTGGCGCCCCTCAACCTCGTGGGCCGCTCGGGCATCCTCCCGCATTGATTCTTTTTCCTGAAAATCACATATATACAGTTTTTATCGCGTTTGGACTTCATTTGATATGGATTTTCCGTGAAACAAAAAACATGCAACAAACAGGAACTGTCACTAGGCACTGGATCAATATGTTAGTCATATAAATAGTATAAAAAGTTTCTAGAAGTATGTAAAAGTTGAAGAATATTGGCATGGAACAATCAAAAATTATAGATACGACGGAGACGTATCAGCACCCCGCTTAATTCCTGCTCGTCCTCGAGTAGGTAAATGATAAAAAATATAATTTTTGCTGTGGAATGCTACCTAGCATAATCTTGATCATGTAATCTAATCTTGGCTTGAATATTAAGACACGAGTGATTCAAAGCAATAGTCTATCATTTGACATTAAGACAATAATACTTCAAGCATACTAACAAAGCAATCATGTCTTTTCAAAATAACATGGCCAAAGAAAGTTATCCCTACAAAATCATATAGTTTAGCTATGCTCCATCTTCACCACACAAAATATTCAAATAATGCAACCCCGATGACAAGCCAAGCCATTATTTCATACTTTTTATTTTCTCAAGCCTTTTCAACTTTCACGCAATACATGAGCATGAGCCATGGATATAGCACTATAGGTGGAATAGAAGGTGGTTGTGAGGAGAAGACAAAAAGGGGAGAAAGTCTCACATCAATTAGGCAAATTAGTGTGCTATGGTGAAGCCCATCAATCGATATCGATGCAAGTGAGTAGGGATCGCCATGCAACGGATGTACTAGAGCTATATGTGGATGAAAGATCAAACTGAAAACTAAGTGGGTGTGAATCCAACTTGCTTGCTCATGAAGACCTCGGGCATTTGAGGAAGCCCATCATCGAAATATACAAGCCAAGTTCTATATTAAAAATTCCCACTAGTATATGAAAGTGATAACTCAAGAGACACTCTATATGAAGAACATGGTGCTACTCTGAAGCACAAGTGTGGTAAAAGGATAGTAACATTGCCCTTCTCTCTTTTTCTCTCATTTTTTTTGTTTTCTCTTTTTTTCGATGGGATTCTTTGGCCTCTTTTTTTATTTGGGCTTCTTTGTCCTGTTTTATTTTTATTTGCTCACATGGGGCAATGCTCTAATAATGATGATCATCACACTTTTGTTTACTTAGAACTCAAGAATTCCAACTCGATATCTAGAACAATATGACTCCATATGAATGCCTCTGGTGGTGTACCGGGATGTGCAATGATCTAGCATAGCAATGACATCAAAAAACAGACAAGCCATAGAAACATCATGCTAGCTATCCTACGATTATGCAAAGCAATATGACAATGATGGAGCATGTCATAATGAAACGGAACGGTGGAAGTTGCATGGAAATATATCTCGGAAAGGCTATGGAAACGCCATAATAGATAGGTATGGTGGCTGTTTTGAGGAAGGTATATGGTGGGTTTGTTGCACCGGCGAAAGTTGCGCGGTACTAGAGAGGCTAGCAATTAATGATGGAAGGGTGAGAGTGTGTATAATCCATGGACTCAACATTAGTCATAAAGAACTCATATACTTATTGCAAAAATTTATTAGCCATCAAAACAAAGTACTACATGCTTGCTCCTAGGGGAAGGGTTGGTAGGAGTTAACCATTGCGCGATCCCGACCTCCACACAAAGGATGACAATCAAAAAATAAATCATGCTCTAACTTCATCAAATAACGGTTCACCTTACGTGCATGCTACCGGAATCACAAACTTCAACACAAGTATTTCTACCAATCCACAATTACTCACTAGCATGACTCTAATATCACCATCTTTATATCGCAAAACTATTGCAAGGAATCAAACATATCATATTCAGCGATCTACAAGTTTTTTGTAGGATTTTATGACTAACCATGTGAATGACCAATTCCTATCAACGCTCTAAATAGATATAAGTGAAGCCTGAAAGTTTAATTATTTCTGCAAAAGATATGCCCACGCTCTAACAAATATAAGTGAAGCAAAAGAGCATTCTACAAATGGAGGTTTTCTATGTGTAGGGAAACAGGCAATCCAAACTACAAATGATATAAGTGAAGCACATGAAGCATTCTATAAAGCCATACTCAAAAGATATAAGTGAAGTGCAAAGAGCATTCTATAAATCAACCACGGACTATCTCATACCAGCATTGTGCATTACTAAAAGAAAAATAAAAGGCACATGATGCTCCAAGATTTACGCATATCATGTGACACATAAAAATATAGCTCCAAGTAAAATTACCGATGATCGTTAGAAGAAAGAGGGGATGCCTTCCAGGGAATCCCCAATCTTAGTTGCTTGGGAGTCCTTGAATATTACCTTAGGTGCCACGGGCATCCCCAAGCTTAGGCTCTTGCCACTCCTTATTCCTTCATACATCGCGATCTCACCCAAAAATTGAAAAATTCAATCACACAAAACTTAAAAAAATCTTCGTGAGATCCGTTAGTATAATAAAACAAATCACCACTTTAACTAATGTTGCAAACTCATTTATATTTTTTTTTCATTTTAGCTATTGTATTATAACTTCTCTATGTCTTATACCACCGATAAAATTGGTAGTTTCATCAAAACGAGCAAAACAATGCATCAAAAACAGAACCTGTCTTAAACAGGACAGTCTGTAGCAATCTGAACATCTACCATACTTATGTAACTCCAATTTTTTTCCAAAATTAGGAACAAATAAACAATTTGTATAGAAGTATTGTGCAAAACGTTTCAGAACCGTTTGACTTTCCAGTAAAAAATGTAAATTCACGCGCTACAGCCAAAGTTTCTGTTTTTGCACCGCACAAACCAAACAAGCAATCTAATCATCCTAAAGGAAAATCTTGGCACATTATTTTTAGAATACAATGAATTTATACAAGGGGATAATTATTTTTGTTGAAAATTTTCTGCAATTCAAGATTTGCAAAGTTTCCTTGAGCATGAACTAAGTTCAAGGAGCTCCCTCAGTTCAACGATGATCGTCCTTCTTACTTTCACTTTTCTTTTTGAAAAGTTTTAGGTTCCCCACTTTATTTTTTTGTTTTTAAACTGTATAAAAGAACTCAACAGAAATAAATAACCCTCTAAAACTTCCGGGTTGTCTCCCTGGCAGCGCTTTCTTTAAAGCCAATAAGCTAGGCATATAGTGCTCAAGTAATGGATCCACCCGGATCCCAAGGTATATCAAAGCCAATTTTAATTAACAATGATTTGGCGTTTAGTACTGAGCACAAAGCAACATAAACCATGCAATGATAAAGTCTAACTCTCTTCCTATGCATCGGCATGCCATACAAGAACAATTCATCACTACTAGGGAAAACCTTATACACAGAATGTTACCAGTAGCGTTGTACAAAATCAAACGCTACTGCTACTTAGTAGCAGGGCGCGTAAACAAACCTCGCTACTGCTATGACTTTAGCAGTAGCGCGTACAAGCGAAATGCGTTGCTGCTATGTTTGAACTGGCTGCACATGGCTAGCCCAACCTAGCAGTAGCGCGTATACTGGCCCAGCGCTACTGCTACTCTCCTTAGCAGTAGCGCGCTTACGTGTAAGGCACTGATGCTAACGGAAATAAAATAAAGTGAAAAACAAGTAGAAAAGTAAATGAAAATGAAAGAAATAGAAAAAGGAGAAAGGAAAAAAATAAAATGTAAAGAAAAATAAAAGAAAAAAGGGAAAAAAGGAGAAAGGAATAGTAGTAGCGGGTTTCAGGAAACGCGCTGTAGCTAACTTAGCTACAACGCGTTTCAGAAACGCACTACCGTTACGTTTCACTTAAACAGCGGTTTCCCCCCGCCCCCCGGCCACCACACATCTTCCCCAAATCCCTTGCCCTCGCCGCCGTCTCCCCAATTCGTCGTCGCCCCACTTCACTGCTGTCTCCTGCCGGCGTGGACGCCCGCAACCTCACCGTCTCCCCCCGAGGCCGCCGTCATCCTCATCGCCGCCGCCCAAGGCCGCCATCAGCCTCACCGCCGCCGCCCGAGGCCGCCCTCGACGTCACCGTCGGCGCCCTCCACCTCACCGCCGCCCGAGCCCCCGGACCGCTGTTGCCCGTGACCGAGCCCGCCCACTCCGCCCCTGCCTCCGTCACCATGCACCCCCCGCACTGCTCTCCACTCTATGTAAGTCCCCACCCTCCCCGACTCCTCTCTCTCTGCATTTTAGATAAAAATTAGTAGAGCAAAAGTTTGTTTATAGAAAAAATTTAGTTTAGAGCAAAGGATGTTAAGTAGTAGATGTTTGAGCAAAAATTAGTTTAGAGCAAAATATTTGGTTTACAACAAAAGTTAGTTAGGGCAGTAGGGTTTAATTAGGGTAGATGCTGCTTGTATAATGTATAGTGATACTAGTAGACGTTAATTAGGTTAGGGCAATAGTGGTATTAGTAGATGTTAATTAGATGTTTTTCAGTTAGGGCACTAGAGTTTTGCTAGGTTAATTAGGTGATGTTAAATGAATAACCTAAATGAATGAAATTAGTAGTTAAATGAATTTTATTTCCTTTCATCATTATAGAGCACTAAAGTTAACTGAATTTTGTTCTATTAGTAGTTAAATGAATTTTCTTCTACACTTTGTTTTTGAATTAGCTTGTGAAATTTGGACATGTGGTTGCTCGTGTATATTTGGACATGTGTTTTGCCGGAATGTTGATTCATTTCTGTTCCGGCAAATTTCAGGTTCTCGATTTCTCCACTTTTTAGCAAAGGTCATACCAAAATTTTCCGTGAATTTCGGCATGACTTGTGCTACAAACTAGGACATATCGAGTGCCTGGGATTTGCCGCACCAGGAAGGAGTCAACATTCCTGCAAAACAATAGGCCTTTTTATGTCATTATTCATTTTATTAGGTCTAAAATTAATTGACTAGATTTAAACATAGGAAACATGGCTAGCAACGATGAACCGATGTTGTTCTGGTGATTGCGACGACGCCTACCGGGCGACAGACGAATTTTTTAGCCTTACCAACGATCAACCGATGTTGTTGCTGGGCCCGGTGGCATCGGGTACTGAGACCGACATGCAGACCGGTGCTAAGACTGAGACCGGCATCGAGACCGGCGCTGAGACTGAGACCGGTGCTGCCTCGGGGAGCGGAGCCGGTGTAGAACCGAAAGCAAAGAGGCAACGACTTCCTAACAAAGTCAGGACTACTAGACTGGTGGTCACGGAGGTGGACGACGACATTTTTGAGCCAAAGGCGCCCAAGGAAGCGCGTCGATGCTACGGCAATCAGATAGGCTGCATCGTACGGACAACCGCCACCATCAACGATGAGAAACTACAGAAGATAGAAAATATGAGGAGCTCCCTCCTAAAGAAGTTTCACCAGATATTCTTGTTCCCGGGTCGGAATGACAAGGATTATGAAGATCCAGACGAGGACCCGGCAATGAAGAAGATAAACAAACACGCCATGATCAAGTTTAGCGACGCGTTGGCCGCCTGGAAAACTCGAGTGAAAGCAGGGATCATCGACAAGAGGAACCCTACTTCGAGATTGTAAAGGATAATCCGACAATCACGGAAGTGCAGTTTCAAATATTCAAGGAGGCTTGCGAAGCCGAAGCTGCCAAAAAAAGTCTAAGTACACGAAGGGGCTTCAAGAGAGGAACATTGGGAGCCACCACCTCGGAAGCCGTGGTTACGGCGGAAAGAGGTCCAAATGATCCAAGGAGGACGCGGAACCGCGAGTCTGGGCATCCTAGACCCCTTGGCGGATTTCACCGTCCCGCAGGAGCATGATGTCCTGAGGGCCCGGCACCATTGGGACCCAGTGAAGAAGGTTTACGAGACAACACCGGTCATTACGGAGTTCATGAGACTGCTGGTAATTTTAGTTTCTGATCAATTCGACTGCACACGTTAGTCATATTTGTAAACGATCCTTGTGCCTTTTGAAGAGAGAGCAGCACCGGATTGCGGCCGAAAGCGACTCGCCGTCTGAGGCATTGGCAAGGCCCAAGTGGGACACTCCATTCAACCGGGCATTGAACATATTGAAACGACAACCGGTGGATACTCGACCGTCGTATGGATGCGTGCACGGTGTCGGAGACGGCGCCACATGGAAGAAGTACTACCGTGAGACCACGGAGGAGAGAAAGGAAAGACGGAGATTAACTGAACAAAACATCTACAAGAAGGTTGAGATTGCGGTTGAGAAGAAATCATCTCAGACAATCGCAACAGCGGTAGCTGCCGCAAAACAGGTGGTTGCATTTTTGTCAACTTGCTTGGTGACGGGCGTTATCACTTGGACAAGGCAAAATCAAGAAAAAAATGCAGAGGACTTTCCCCTTGCTGACTTCTTGGGAGCACCTAATCCTGGACCGGCTCCCGCACCGGACGTGCTCGGCGGTGCTTCTCTTTGGCTGAGCATGACGCCCTCACGGTATCTGTCACACCGGCCCCCTTCAATATAAATGTATAATCTCCCGTTTTCGTTGCCTTCGGATGTCTCACGTCACAAACTTTTCTTTGCAGGCTGATGAAACCCCGTGCACCATATTGTACACCATCGGCGACCAGAAGGTGGACGTGGGGAAGGCGACAATAATGGAGCCGAAGGAACCATTGTTCCACAGCCGGCCGATCCCCCTGAACATCTTCAAGGTTTCCGTGGCCATTGTCAAACCGGGCCACGAGAATTTGCCTCCTCCAATTCTACTGGTGGATGACGAGGAGACACCGCGGCGGCTTGGTGATTGTTGCAATGGGTGGGTCCTGTTGTGGCCAAAGAGTCTGCTTCGTCTGGAGGCGGTCGGGAGCACACCGACGAGCACGCAGCCTCAGCAAGGTATGAACATCAACACCCCACCTACCCAATTAGCGTCAGGTGTCGGGTTGGGTGATAGCGGACGGGGTAAGGAGGAGGCTCCATTAGTCGCTGATGACGTCGCCATGGATGAGGATGAGGACGACGGTGGCACTGAACAGTATGTCTAGACTGGCGCCTCCTCAGGGTTTGAGCGTCATGAGTCGGTGCCTGAATTGTCGTCTCAACGTATTATGGACGACCTTTTGGAAGTAAAGAAGTCTAGGAAGAGAGCGAGGAAAGGCAAAAAAGCTGATTCTATGATCCAGCCACCTCAGCAGCCTCGGCTTCAGGACCGTATAGATATCCCCGATGCGGATAAATGGTATATCACCGGTCAACCAATCCTACCTGCAACAGCCCTACAGGCCAGGTTCGGTGATCTAAGGAGACTTCATGACGATGTGCTGCGGGTAGAGAAAGGCCTCATCGCCTCGACAGATCTAGGATACCCACTCTACGTGGTTAACGTTCCGCGGAAAATGTCGTACGTCGACCTCTTCCCAGCGGATAAGTTCTTCCTCCGATTCGATTACATATTCGACATGTTTCACGTGAAGAAGCTGGATTTTACATTTGTCCGCCTTTATGCTTTGCACATGAACTACATCATCGGGTTTGAGCAGATATCTCATATGTGTGTCGCTGACCCGTACTACATGCACGAGGGCTTCTTGGGAGTCTGCGAGCACCGTGTATCTGAGGGAATACATCGTCAATTTCATGCTCGCCAATAAGGACAAGGGGCGATTCTCGTGCCTTATCATCCCGTGTAAGTCATCCGCGCTGCTATCCTTCCTTCGATTTCAATCATTCATTTGCACGGTGGAGGCTAAGTAATTTGAGGTGTACTTATTTTGCGCAGCGGCGGGCGCGCCGTCCTCATCATCCTATACCCCCGATTCTCCCACGCTCTTTACTTGGACTCATCAAAGAACATTCACAAAAAGGATTACACCCACATCAAGGATGTTCTCGACAGTGCTATGTTTTACTACCAAGCAAGGGGTGGAGAGGTCAGGGACAAGAAGAGAAGGGGCGTCAGGGTCGCCTTCGGCCATAAGACCGACTTCTGCTGCATCCAGCAACCGAACAATTCTATTAATGATGGATTCTATGTCCTACACCACATGCTGGAGTACAGACGGGATCACCAGAACCTTCACATGTCACCTAGATCCGGCGATGCCCATATTCTGCAATGGGCAAAGAACATAGGAGATATCGAGGATCATCGAATTCGAGCCGAGTTCTATCACATCCAGCGCGAACTTGCCCAAATCATCATGAAGGAGGTCGTCGGAAAAACAGGGATGTTCTACGAAGAAGGACAAATGTCACGGGAAGACGTCCGAACATGTATAGCCTCTCAGCGTCTCGACATGAAGCCTTTCACTAAGCTCGGGGACTATCTCCCTGACCTTGATGGATGGCACGACATGTTGGAGTGATTGTCGATATATGAAAATGTGTTCGTTTAGCCGATACTTTCTGTATGACAAAACTTTGAGTTATGCGTGGTGAAACTTTATTTGTGATGTAGTTAAACGGTCTCCTCCTCGACTAGCGAAGATCACTCTAGTTAGGGAATTTTGTGTATGCTGAACTTTGTTATTTATTCTTATGATATGTTGTTTCTATTTTTGCCAAGTCTGTCTCTTTCTATTGCTCAACTATATATGTTGCATATCATCGACTCATGTGATGATGCAGGTGCATAGATCATCGATGGCGAAGAAGTGCTATGCCAGGAGTATATATACGACAAGTGGCCGGAGTGTCAGGCCCAGGTGTACCGGTTTCTGGTTTCCGAGCAACAGGCAGTAGTTAGTTTAGGTTCACGCTAATGCGAGAGAGGGATACGAACTCATGTACTCAAAGTGATAGCTCTTCTCGCGTATACCATTGTTTAGATGGATGACGATGTATTTGCAAGTAATCGAGGACTTGTATCGCTATTTTCGAGATGATGACGAGAGACCACTTTGTGTTGGATGATGATTATGATGATGACATGATTTGATGAGACTAATTGTATGTATATGCTATGATTACATTTGTATGTGTATGATATGCTAAAGATTATTGTATAAAGCCTATTCAAATAGAAAACAAATACAAAAACAATTATGAAGGAAAAAAACTAATAAAACTAGTAGTAGCGAGGGGGAAATTTAATAGTAGCACCGCATTACCAGTAGCGCTTCCCGGTAAACATCACTGCAGATAATATCAGCAGCGCCCTTTTCTAAACAGCGCTACAGCTATTCATGTATAGCAGTAGCGTGGGACGACAGGCGCTACTGCTATACGTTAGCTGTAGCGCCTTATTAGTAGTGCCTGTCCCCGCGCTACTGAGAGGCCCAAAACCCGCGCTGCTGCTAGGCTTTTCCCTAGTAGTGCATGCACATCAAGTAAAGGCCAATACATAGCATAAGTAGTTTCTTGCAATTTTATCGTGTTGGAAACATAGAGAGGTGGAGATGTAGTTCCTCTCTAATAATAATTGCAAGTATAACTAGGGAAAAGGCTAGCAGCGGCGCGGGTTTTAGGTGTATCAGTAGCGCGGGGAGTGGCACTACTAATAAGGCGCTACAGCTAACACATAGCAGTAGCGCGTGCTCACCGGCGCTACTGCTACACAAGTGTAGCAGCAGCGCGGTTAGTGGAAGCTCGCTACTGCTAGTAGCTCTAGCGCGCTTTGCCTGGACGCGCTACTGCTATCGCGGCGCTGCTGCTAACTTTTATACACTCGCTACTGCTAATTTAAGTAGTTTTTTGTTTTTTTGGCATATTTGTTTTGTATTTGAACAGGCTTTATAGAAGAATCTTTAGCACATAGAAATGTCATCATGATACACATACAAATGCCTGCGAGACAACAACTGTAATCATAGCATATACATACAAATAGTCTCATCATAATCATCATCCAACAAATAGTGGTATCTTGTCATCATCTCGAAAATAGCGATACATGCAAGTCTCGAATACTTGCAACTACAACAACGTCATCCATCTAAACAAAAGTATACGAAAGAAGAGCTATCACTATGAGTGAGAGCGGAACTATGCAGTACATGAGGTGGCGGTTACGAGTCCTCTCTCGCGCTAGCGTGAACCTCAAGTAACTAGCTTCTCCTTCTTGTATGGCTGCCACCCCTGAACCCATTCACTTGCGCCTGACACTCATGCCACTCGTTGTACACCCCCGGAACCTTCCCTTTGTACAGGACATAGCAATTCCATCTCGCCATGAAGAAACTAGGTACCTGTTAGAGATGCATGTTCATGAAGAGGATGTACAATCATATATATACAACAAAATATACTAGAGCAACACCGAAAAAGAAAGGGTTAGCAACTAGATGCAACATACAGTGCGCAAATTAATTAACTAGAGGTACGCAGGTCATCGTACGCAAACTAACAAAGTAGCGTTACGCAAGTTCGGCAGGGACCGTGGACATCACAAAGTTTCATCGCCACAAAAAGTATACAACTTCAACTGACACATATCATCATCATCAACATCATAAATCACTAGAAGTTCCATCCTTCCATATCATCGAGGATGAACCCTAGCTTCTTGAATGGCGTGAGGTCTAGACGTTGCATGCCTATGCGAGTTCGGACGTCAGCTCGCGATATAGCGCCGTGGTGGAACATCCCCTTCTCATTGACGACTTCTTTCATGATGATCGTCGCAATGTCGCTTTGGATGCGAAAGAAGTCATCTCTAAGTTTATAATTCGCTTCTCCATGAGATTCTAGCCACTTGTTCATATGATCATCATTGCTGCTTCTCATGTGAAGCTTTTGGTGATCCGTGTTGAACTGAATCATGAGATGGACGATGTAGAATCCATCCTTCTTGCTTGGTTTTGGGACATGCATGGATGCAGGAGAAGTTAGTTTTATGCGTGAAACCCATATTCTTGTTCCTTTGTTTCCTGATCTGCACGTGGCCACCTCTAAAGCTGAAGCCTTGGAGAGCATCATCTAGAATATTCATTATGTGGGTGTAGTCTTTTATCTCGTAGTCTCTAGAAGGGTCAAAATACACGGCGTGGGAGACTTGCGGGTAAAGAACAATAAGGACGGCGTGCCCGTTGCTGCAGGGAAAAGACACCTCAAATTATTCCCCATATGAGAGAGAAGGAATGATTGAAATGTACGAAAGGGTTGTCCGGAACTGACTTACTTTGGATGGTAAGGCACGAGGACAATTTCCTGGTCCTTATTCTATACCATGAAGTTTTGGAGGTACTCCCTAGCAGTTTCACACTCAAAGTCGCCGAGACTCAAGAAAGACTCGTGCATGTAGTACGGATCCGCCACACAGATTTGCGAGACTTCTTCACTCTTCATGACAGAGCTCATATGTAGCGCAAAAAGGTGGACGATTGTAAAATCGAGCCGCCTTGTTAGAAACATCTCAAAGATATGGTCAAATCGCAGGAAGAACACCTCCGCGGGCCGTGTCTCGACGTGGCACTTCCCCTCAGGCACACAAGCCGCGTATGTCGGATATCCTGGATCCTTTGAGGCTAGTAGCCTTTTCTCAGTCGACAACACATGGTCGTGCAATCTCCTGAGATCCCCTGATAGTGCCTCCAGCGGTTTCGGTGGTAGCATCGGCTCGCCCGTGAGATGGAACATGACCGCACCTTTCACGGGTACACGCTCTTCAGAATGCATTGTCTGGCTGCTATGTGCTCTGGCTTGTTTGGCGGCGCTATCTTCCCGACCTCTTCCTCTACTTTTCTTGGGCACACCTTCCGACCCTTCCTTAACCCCTGCCCCAGTGTTCCCGGGCTAAGTCATCAGACGACCCTCGCGCCGGCTAGTTGAGCCTGTGTTGAGGCGGCATCTTCAGCGTGTCCTATGAGGATTTCATGAAGAGAGACTTTTGCAATCCTGCTACGACCCTGCCCGGCATATCATCCATATCCTCATTAGCAAGCTGATAGCCCGATTCATCATATGGTTGACTCATCATATCTATGTCACAGTCATACGCATTTGTATTGAGGAAATCCATAGGGTCGACCTCCGTCTCATCATCCATTCTCTGTTCTCAGGAGAAATTACATTAGCCAGTATTATTGCACCCCTTCATCATGTCGTGACGCGCCTCACCCGGCACTACAGAGCTGGTAATTGCGTGGCGGGTGGTGGTCTCCGCACATGCTTGTTGATGTGTGGTTATTGGTGTGCTCTCGACCGCTCCGCATTTAATAAGATTCTTCGCCATAGCAGCACCCAACCCTTGCAGCTTCCAATCCGCGGCGGGGTCTCATCATCTGCTCCCACATGCTGTACTGGAGGAGGCAAATCCTCGTGCCCCAATTTCACACTGGTCAAGCTAACCCTGAAGTGCCCAGCGGGGATCGGCTAGTTGTGGAACGTGGGTTGCGAGGGGTCCATTATCATCCCCTTTCCCACGTCCACCTTCTGGCCTTTGATCAAGGAGAGTATGGTGCACGGGGTTTCTTTCGCCTGCAAACACATATGTCTGTGGCGTAAAACAACCGAAAGGCAACAAAATGGAATATTATATATATATATATATATATATATATATATATATATATATATATATATATATATATATATATATATTGGTGAGACATGTAATTATCGTGACGGCGCCGAGCTCAGCTAAAGACGAGGCCCACCTAGCGCTTTGAGACCGAGGACGGGCTGCTATGAGCGGAGGCGGCTGCGAGAGGAGGCCCGGTTGCGTGAGCAAGTGATGGTGCGATGGTGTTGTTGTTCATGGAGTTGCTCCCGACGAAACTGGGCAACGAGAAATCGTGTACCGTCTTGTCTGGATTTTCCTTCGTCCAGTTGATGATAACTGGAACCAAGTTAGTAGCGAAATCATTTCTGCAGACAGTTACAGCTGCATTGACTGCCTACTGTAACAACTCATATTTGTCCTCGGCTGCTTTTTTCCTGTCCTCAGCTGCTTTTTTCTCAACCGCAAGCTTCACCTTCGCGTCGATGTCCGCCTGACTAAACTTCTTTTTCTGCTTCTTGGCCTCCGGGCCCTCGTCGTAAAACACCTTCCACGTGGCGCCGTCTCCAGCGCCGTGCACACGACCATATTGCGGCCGCTGGCCCAAAGGGAGTCCCTTAAGTTCGTTCAAGGCCCGGTTGAGAGGGGTGTCCCACTTGGGCCTCATCGAAGAAGTAGGGCTTTCGGCTGCAAGCTGGTGTTGCTTCTCTAGTAGTCTAATCAATTTCCTCGTGATCTTGTCCGTGTAAAAAACCTTTTTCTCCTTGTCCCACTTGTAGCGGGCCCTGATGAAGTCACGCCCAAGGGGTTGGTGAACTTTCAAGAAGGGTCAGGATACCCACGGCTTCACGTTTCGTGTCCTCCTTATCCCATATGGGCCTTTTACCGAGGTAGCCACGGCTTCCGAGGCGATGCTTCCCCGTGTTCCTTTGTTGAAGGCTCTTTAATTTCGCAGCCTTAGCCTTGGCTGCCTCGGTAGCGCAAGTGTCCTTGAACTTTTTGAACTCCTCTTCCGTAAGTGTTGGATTTTCCTCCAGAATCTTGGACAGGGGTCCATCATCCTCAATAGCTCGTTTCACCCTCCCTTTCCAGGAGGCCAAATCATTGATGAACATGCCCATGGCGTGATTCTTAATCTTTTTCATCTTCGGATCATCCCACGGTTGTTCTAGGTTATCATCCCGGTCAGGGAACTTGAATCTCTTATGCAACTTCGTTAGGAGCAACTGCATCAAATGTTCTTTACTCCTTAAGTCATCGTCGTTGATTCTCGCGCATTCCCGTAGGATGCATCCTACTTGGTTCCCATAGCACTTGCGAGGTTCTTCCGGCTCTAACGGCTCAAACTTGCCAGGTGCCATCTGTGTGATCACAAGTCGTCCAATCCCTAGTTTGTTGGGTTTTCCTATCCTCTACTTCTTATGCTTCCTCTTTTCGGTAGCGGCATCGGGGCCGGTACCTTTCCCTCCGGTATCTTCCCCGCCGGTACCTTCCCCACCTGTCTCGGCACCGCCATCGGTGCCGGCGCAGTAGGTGTCGATGTCGGCATCAGTACCATCATCGAGGCCGACCTACAAACCTTGCTTAGCAGTCAAATAGTCGAGGTACTCTTGTTCACCCTCATAATTGATCTCGTCTGCATCTTGGTCAGAAGGCCCAGTTTCTTCGTTGTTCGACATGTTTCCTATGATTAAGTGTCCTCATTTATTTCTGAAAGTATGAATAAATCAGAAATGACATAAAAAGAAATCTATATGCCAGCACTCGATATGCAAACTATGTAGCACAAATCATGCCTTTATTCACGGGAAATTTCGGCATGACCTTTGCTAAAAAATGGACATATCGAGCGCCTGAAATTCACCGGAATGGAAATGAATCAACATTCCGGCGTAACATAGGCCACTCGGATCATTTTCAAAACATGACATATCCACATATCACATGTCCAGTTCAAATTTGCATATAAATTCTGCTAATTATGAAACCTAGCTAAATTCATAACTAAATAGATAACCTAATTAACATACTGCCATAACTAAAACCTAAGTAAATTAACCGAAGAACCCTAGCAGAGAGAGGGGGGTTTACAGAGGGTGCGGGGGCGAGGAGGCAGGCCCGACGAGGACCGAGGTTGAGGGGGGAGGAAGCAGAGGAGGGAGGCGAGGGCCGACGGGTCGGAGGCGAGCGCGCCGGGCTTGGAGGCGAGCGCTGGTCGGGGCGAGGCGCTGGCTGTCGGGGAGAGCGCCTGGTCGGGGCGAGGCCGGCCTTGGGTCGGAGGCGAGGGCCGGGCGGGTGAGCGCCTTCGGGTCGAGGCGAGAGCCGGTCGGGGCGAGCGTCGGGGTTGAGGCGGCGCCTTGGCTGTGGTCGAGGCGGCGACGGGGAAGAGAGAGTGGGGATTTGGGGGGAGGCGGGATGAAGCAGGGATAGTGAGAATTTTGGGTTAAGTGGATGTAGCAGCAGCGCATTTGGACAAAACGCGCTGCTACTACCTTTAGTAGCTGTAGCGGTTTATACGAAATGCGCTACTACTACCTTCAGTAGCTGTAGCGGTTTATACGAAATGCGCTACTACTACTGCCAGTTTTCCTTTTCTTTTCCTTTATTTTCTCCCACTTTTATTTCCCGAGAGCATTGAACGAAGGGAGGGCGATATATATTGCATCATTTGACGGTTAAATATGTATGCAAAATAGGAACATACATATATTACATCATTGGACCCATGCATAATAATGGCTAAGTGTGTATATAGAATAGGAACATATATATATTACATCATTTGACCGTAACATACGGTTCCTCAGCGCTGACGTTTTCGTTTTTGAGTCAGCTTCTTTCCCTTCTTGTTCGTCGAAGAATAATTGAGCCCCTTATTGTGACGTTGCCTTTTCCATGGAGTACGATTTTTCTTAGGTGATGTAGTATTGATTCTTCTTTTGACGTATACTTCATCATCATCGTCATCTTCCCTCATTGGGTTGCCGTACAGATCATAGTCTTCCTCGTTGGCGACTCCATCCATTCCAATGATGTTCCTTTTGCCTCTCCTCACGACAACACGACTGGGATTGCATGGGTCGGTTATGAAGAAGCATTGTGTCACGTGCTTAGCGTGTACCCATGACTCATTTTTTGCGATAGCGTTCACGTTAGCGCTCTTGGCGTCGGGTATACTCTTGGTAGTGAAAATCCGGTTTTCTCTTTCGACATTCTTTGCCCATCTGACACGGAACATCGTTGTGTTGTGCAGTCCAGAGTAGTCAAGCTGCCAGATCTCCTCGACCCTTCCATAAAATCGTTCAGTTGCGCCGTTGTCGCTGCCGGTCATGCATTCCATCGTCACCCCTGAGTTCTGATCATCACTGTCCATATCTTTGGCCTCCGTAGAACGTGTATCCGTTGATATCATATGCCCGATAGGTTACGAGGTTGGGCGAGGGCCATGTGCTAAGGCGATATGAGCAATCCGTCCTTAGAGCCCTCCTCCGGGGGATTAGCAATAATATGCTCTTTGAACCAATGCAGGAAAGTGGAGTTGTGCTCTCTAGTAACTTCGACATTCGTCCCGCGTACCCCCCCGGTCACGATACTTCATTTCGATAATTTCTTTGTGCAGTGCCACGAAAGGATCTACCTCGTCTAGGTGTTGTAACACTACCAAGTTTGCTATGTCAAAGTCGCTGCGTCGATGTGAGTATGCCATGTGCAGTTCCCTGCGACCGTTGTAGTGACCATCTCCTTAGAGCCTCCCATCATGCTTGTTAACGGGCAAACCAACACTAACACCAGGCGGCTGGTCTGCGCCATATAGAAAATTCTCACAGAAAGAGATGCACTAGTGTGTCAAATAGCCCTGGACGATGCTTCCATCCGGTCGGGACATGTTACGAACGAATCCTTTGATGATCCCATTCATCCTCTCAAACGGCATCATGTTGTGCAGGAATGACGGCCCCAGGTCTATTATGTCATCCACAATATGGACACACAGATGCGCCATCACGTCAAAGAACGCGGGAGGGAAGTACATCTCAAGCTCATTCAGTATCACAATGATCTCTTCCTGTAGCCTTCGGAGCAGCTTCACACTGATCGACTTTCGAGAGATGACGTCGAAAAAGTTGCAGAGACCAATAAGCGTGTCATGGACGTGCTTGTCCATTATCCCTCTAAGGGAAACAGGTAATATCTGCGTCATCATCACATGACAGTCATGAGACTTCATCCCGCTGACCTTTTCTTGTCCGTGTTTAGATATCTGCTTATCTTGCCACAGTAACCGGAACTAACTTTGACTCCGGTAAGGCACTTAAAGAATCGATTGATCTCATCCTGACTTAAGGTGAAGCAAGAAGGGGGGCAATAATCCTCTTTCTTTATTTTCTTGCCCTTCTTCTCCCGTGCCTCTGTCTCCGTCTCTGTCTCGTCTGACATTTTATGGGGCGGCATGTGCAGATCTTCCCTGATTTTCAAATATTGCAAGTCTTTTCTTGCCTTCGGCCCATCCTTGGTCTTATCCGGCATGTTCATCAGTGTTGCGAGCAAGCTCTCAAGGACATTCTTATAGATATGCATTTGATCAAGGCAATGAGGTGTATCGAGTTTGTGCCAGTACTCCAAGTCCCAGAAGACAGACCTCGTCTTCCATACCTTCAGCAGCGGCTCCGGCACCTTTCTCATCGTCTTTCCCGGCGCGGGGCACTCCTTCCAGTTTTTCAACAGCTCATCGATTTCGGCACCGCTCCGCTTACGTGGAGGTCCTCGATGCTCAGTGTGACCATTGAATAGATCTCCACGGTTTCTCCACGGGTCGTCCTGTTCAAGCCATCTTCGATGCCCCATGTACACGATTTTCCCAGACCCGCCATCTTTCCTTGACATTAGCTGCTGAGACGTCGTATCATCCATGCACCACGTGCATCCGCAATATCCATGGCACACCTGTCCTGCCACATATCCGTAACCGAGATAGTCGTGCACTGTCGTGATCAGCGCGGCTCTCATGTTGAAATACTCGCCTTTTCTGGCATCCCATGTCTTGGCCGGTGGTTTCCATAACGTGTCTAACTCCTCTTGAAGTAGCCACAGATACAAATTAATATTATTTCCTGGTTGTTTCGGCCCTTGAATAAGCATGCTCATGTGAATGTACTTCGATTTCATGCACAACCAGGGGGAGGTTGTACATCCATACAAACACGGGCCATGTGCTATGGTTGGTGTTCTGGTTGCCAAACGGATTCTTGCCATCGGTACACGCGCCGAGCACGATGTTCCTTGCATCACATTCAAAATACCGATAGAAGCTGTTCAACGCTCTCCACTGGCTTCCATCCTTCACGTGTCTCAGCTTTGGATCATCTCCATCGTCGGGCTTGATCCTCTCCGCATGCCAGTGCATTAGCTTTGCTTCCTTGGGATCTACAAAATACCTCTGGAGACGGGGAGTGATCAGTAAGTACCATACAACTTTCTGGGGACATTTCTTCCCGACCTTCTTGTATCGAGAAGCATTGCACAGCGGACAGCTTGTTTTTTCCGCATGCTCCTTCCGATAAATTATGCAACCGTTGATGCATGCATGGTATCTAACGTGTGGCAGATCAAGAGGGCACACGATCTTCTTGGCCTCATCAACACTAGTAGGACATAGATTACCCGCGGGAAGAACATCCTTTAGGTACTTGAGATGCTCATCGAGGATAGTGTCGGTCCATTTGTTTTTAGCCTTCGTCTTCAGGAGTTGGAGCGTGAAACTCAAGCGGGTCACCTCAGGATTGCAACCATCATACAATGGAGTGTTTGAGTCTACCACCAGTTGCCTCAGCTTAGCCTCCTCTCTAGAAGCAGCTCTCTCAGTACTCGTCTCCTTGCGAAGCAATGCTTGAACATGAGGGTCCCGCATGATTGAACTTAGTACCGACGAACTCTGCTGGGTGGAGTCCATGTCGTTCTCTCCGCCGCCATGTCTGGCCCCTTCTCTGCCGCCATGTACGGCCTCTTCCCCGCCGCCATTATCGATCATCTCTTCGTCTTGCCCCGTGTCATCATTGCCTGCCCCGTCGACATCCTCAACATCGTCATCCTCATCTTTAGTTATCCACCGAGTATAGCCATCCATGAAACCAGTCATGAGAAGGTGCGCTTCGACATGACCATCGTCATAGGGGTCAAGCCAAACTATTCCTTTGCATTTTCGACACGGACATAAAACCTCTGTCAGGTTATTTTCTTTCATGTCCTGCACCGCCGACCGCAACCACCTGTCCACCATCGTTCCACTGACCATCATGAACGTCTGCACGGTAATAATAAAACAATTTGATTATAAAAATGCATGCATGCATCAAAGTCATACAAAAATTCGGCATGGCCTTCCCTTAAAATAGGACATATATGGATCTAGAGTTTTCCCGGAATTACCAAACGGAAATAAATCGACATTTCGCAAAACATAGGCAACTCAAAAGCACAATTTGGCGTCAACTCATGCCACACACACAATTTCCACAAACATATCACACACACATAAACATATTTCCATTTTGCAAAAGCATGAAATTTTCATCACCTCTATCTCGAGATCGAGCACACGGTGGAGATGATGTTGTAGGGAGATCAAAAGTGCACAAAGCTCTTCTTGACAAAGATAGATCTAGTTAGGGGGCAAATAGGTCACTTAACTAAATCCTACATCTACCTAGCTACCTAATTTGGGAGGAGACAACTTCAACTAGTGGAGGGAAGGAAAAGAGAAAGGAGATGCATTAATGGAGGTGGTGTAGTTAGGTAGGAGTAATGAAGAGAGAGAAAGGTAGATAGAAGAGAGAGAGTAATGGGGGAGAAGTATTGAGGAAGAAGAAGAGTGAGAGTGGGAGCATGTGGGAGGTAGGGGAAAGGGAAGAGAGGAGGGGGAGGGGGGACGGTGGGGAAAAGGTGGTGGGTTGGTGCGGATTAGCAGTAGCGCAGGACGTAAAACACGCTACTGATAAGAAAGTAGCATTAGAGCGCTTTCGGCAGAAGCGCTACTGCTAACCGGGACAAAAAGTGTGTCCAATTGGAAAATTAGCAGCAGCGGCCTCAGAAAACCGCGCTACTGCTACAGCTTTAGCAGTAGCGCGGCTACCGGTACCGCGCTGCTACTAAATGGAGTTTGGGGGGCACTGTCGGTCGATATTTGTAGCAGCGCGGGTTACACAGAGCGCGCTACTGCTAAACACTTGTCAGTAGCGGGTTTTCCACACCCGCACTACTACTAATTAGCAGCAGCGCTCCTTTTTGACCCGCGCTGCTGCTAAGATTCTGTGTATAGGGTTTTCCCTAGTAGTGGTAGGAGCAGCAAGAACATGCATATTACATTCATCAAAATTATCATGTGCAACGGTAAAAGGCAAACCATCATTATAATCCTTAATAAGAACATACTTCTCCGATATAGTGTAGTTTGGAGAATTCAAAAAAATAATAGGACTATCATGTGTGGGTGCAATAGCAAAAGTTTCATTCTTAACATAAGGAACTATAGCCAGTTCATCTCCATAAGCAGAATTCATATTGGCATCTTTGCCACAAGCATAGCAATTATCAAGTTCATCAAAAAGGGATATTTCAAATGAATCAACGAGATCATAGCAATTATCATTGCATTCATCCTTCAGTAAGAATGAAGGGACATTAAACAATGTATGAGTTTGAGGGTTACTCTCATTAGAAGGTGATCACGGGTAGCTAATCCACTCTTCCTCCTTTTTCTCTTCGCTCTCCTCATCATCTCTTTCATCCAATGAGCTCACAGTTTAATCAATTTCTTCTTCCATAGACTCCTGCAAAATATTAGTCTCCTCTTGGACAGTGGAGGAGTCCTCCATATATGGCTTAACATAAGCATTAGAAGCATAGTTCTCGTAGGAATATTTAAGTATGCTAAAATTTTCAGATTTGTAAAGAGTAGCATCATACTTTTCAATCAAAGAAGCAATTTCATAAGCACCCTTAAAAGAAACAAAATTCTTCAATTTGTTGAACATCATAGTAATTACAAACACTCTTAGCATATGAAGATACGATTCCATTATCACTAAACTCTTGGTAGGGAAGGTGTTTCTTAGGGTCTTCAGAACAACAAGTAAAATCACACATTTCTCATAAATTCCAAGCATAGCATTGCAAACGATGAATTTGATCCAGTAAAAGTTTCCCTTTTGAGATAAGCGGTGTCGCACATAACAAGGATGCTCATCTAAAGATTTTCCCTCAACTAAGCTAGTTGGGGCTTCAGCATGAGCACATAGGGATCGAAGATGATCCAAGTAAAAAGCTTCAGGACTGTGATAGATTTTGGGTGGTTCTTCAACCATTGGTTTAGTGGGTACAACTAATTTTTTTTGGTATTTTGCGTTTCCTACACATAACTAGAGATAGAAAATAACTTAGAACAAAAAATACAAACTACTTAGTGCTAAAGCAAACATGCACACATGAGAATATTCACCCCATGCTATTGCTCCCCGGCAACGGCGCCAGAAAAAGGTCTTGATAAAATCCACAAGTATAGGGGATCAGTTGTAGCCTCTTTCGATAAGTAAGAGTGTCGAACCCAACGAGGAGCTAAAGGTAGAACAAATATTCCCCCAAGTTCAATAGACCAAAGATACAACTCTACGCATGCTTAACGTTCGCTTTACCTAGAACAAGTATGAAACTAGAAGTACTTCGTAGTTGTTGTTGGATTGGTTTACAAGATATAAAGAGCATGTAAATAAAAAGTAGCGGCTGCTGAGATAAAGACACAACTAAGTTAGTTTTAGTAGAGAGCTTTTTGTCATAAGAAAGTTATTTGTTCCTAGGCAATCGATAACTACACGGGTAATCACTATTGCAATTTTATATGAGGGAGCGGCATAAGCTAACATACTTTCTCTCCTTGGATCATATGCACTTATGATTGGAACTCTAGCAAGCATCCGCAACTACTAAAGATCATTAAGGCAAAACCCAACCATAGCATTAAAGTATCAAGTCCTCTTAATTCCCATACGCCATAACCCACTTACCCGTGTTTGTGTTTCTATCACTCACGCAACACAGACAATAAGCAAACCATGAACATATTGCAAACCCTACAGCGGGGATCCCTCACGCTTGCACGATACGGAGAGCACCATAGGACAGCACCAATAATAAAACATGCAAATCAAACAAATCACAATAATCAATTAACCCATAGGACAAAACAAATCTACTCAAACATCATAGGATAGCCATACATCATTGGGAAATAATATATAGCGTTGAGCACCATGTTTAAGTAGATATTACAGCGGGGAGAAGAGGTGTTACACCGATGCATAGAGGGGGAGAGAGTTGGTGATGATGGTGGCGAAGATGTTGGTGTAGATTGCGGTCACGATGATGGCCCCGGGGCTGTTCTGGCAACACCGAGAGAGAGGGGGGAGAACCCCCCCCCCCTTCTTCTTCCTTGATGCTCCCCCTAGATGGGAGAAGGGTTTCCCCTCTGGTCCTTGGCTTCCATAGCGGCGGAGCGGTGAGAGCCCCTCCGAGATTGGATCTCTCTCTCTCTCTCTCTCTGTGTGTTTCCTTCTGTTTCTGCGCTCCCAGATTCTGCCCTTTCACCGTTTCTTAAATTCCCGGAGATCCGTAACTCCGATTGGGCTCAAATTTTAACACAATTTTTATCCATATATTTGCTTTCTTGCGGCAAAAGAAGGGCACCAACCACCTTACAGAGTGGCCACGAGGGCCCAGGGCGCGCCCTACCCCCGGGGGCATGCCCCCCACCCTCGTGGGCCCCTCGGGCATCATCTCGCGTTGATTCTTTTTCCCGAAAATCACATATATTCCAAAGAAATCTTCGTAAGTTTTTATCGTGTTTGGACTTTGTTTGATATGGATTTTCTGCAAAACAAAAAACATGCAACAAACAGGAACTGGCACTAGGCACTGGATCAATATGTTAGTCCCAAAAATAGTTTAAAAGTTGCCAAAAGTATGAAAAAGTTGTAGAATATTGGCATGGAACAATAAAAAATTATAGATACGACAGAGACGTATCACTTTGCAGTATTCACACATAACAAATTGCCTTTTATCGTCAGACATTTCCTATGTTCATAGTTGAGACATTAATTGAAATCGATTGAAGGCAACTACGAGGAAAGTCAACACAATGATCACTATTACTCAATATGCAACAGGTTGACTTTTGGTCTGTCGAGTCTTCCTTCCTAAACTCTCATCTCACGTATATGGTGGGCACTCCCTCTCTGATATTGCGACCGTCGGTGATGGTCGCTACTCCTCCTTTCCCTAGTGCATTACAAATATCTAGCACAAGGAGAATAAGAAGAAGCGAGCCCCACAACAACAGTCGGCATTCTTATTCTCTCATATATGGTGGACACTCCCTCCGCTGGCTCACCCTAGGCTAAACCCTTCCTTTTCCAGGAGGTAAGCCGCATGGGGATGCCAGATCGAAATTCGGGGGCCGCTGCCCAGTTGGAGTCGCGCGGCTCGGGGATGTAGAACCACCCCGATTACCACCCCTTAACGGTCTCCTCATAGGAGCCTTCGAGCCAGGTGACATTGGGCATCTTGCCCACCATGGCGCCTCCGCACTCCGCTTGCTGGTCGACCACTATCTTCAGCTTCACGTTGAAGATCTTCAGCTATAGGCCGAAGTGGGGATTGATGCGGAGGAAAGCCTCGCACACGACGATAAACGCCGAGATGTTGAGGATGAAGTTGGGGGCTAGATCATGGAAATCCAGCCCATAATAGAACATGATCCCACGGACAAATGGGTGGAGGGGAAATCCCAATCCGCGGATGAAGTGGGCGAGAAACACAACCCTCTCGTGGGGTTCCGGAGTAGGGATGATCTGCCCTTCGTCCGGGAGCCAGTGCGCGATGTCTGCGTCCAAGTATCCGGCCTCCCGGAGCTTCGTGATGTCCTCCTCCACAACGGAGGAGGCCATCCACTTGCCTCCCACTCCGGACATGTCTGGAATGGCTTTACGGAGAAGGTGAGAACTTGGGCGCTAGAGCTCGAGAGTGCGAGAATGGATGAGCGAAGGAGGAAGAAGGCGTGGGTGAAAAGGGGGAATCTCTATCTCTTTATAAAGGCGGTAGAAACTGTGCGCCTCCCCACTTGCTCGTTAAAATCGCTTATTCCCCAAGCGCCACGATTGATGGCGCGGTTGGGTTACCCACACCCGTATTGATGAGAATCCCGCGATTAGGGACACGATCTCTGCTTCGACAAGACGTGTCAAGGAAATCGCCTCGCAATATGTGCAGTAGCTAGTTGTGAAAAACGGTTCGAATAATGACTGGGCCGTGGCGTGATGTCACGCTACGAAAAGTTCTCAGCAGATTAGATTTGTGGAATATTGTGCTCTCTACGGTGGTATGTGGAATTTGTTTTGCAGAGCCGGACACGACTCTCGTGTTCAAAATCTTCTATGGAATATTCGGAGAAGGAACCCGCCTTGGAATGCCAAAGACAATCTGCATGCCAGACTCATCGTCATTGAAGCCTAGTTCAGGGGCTACTGAGGGAGTCTGGGATTAAGAGGTCCTCGGACAGCCGGACTATATACTTTGGCCGGACTATTGGACTATCTAGATACAAGATTGAAGACATCGTCCCGTATCCGGATGGGACTCTCCTTTGCGTGGAAGGCAAGCTTGGCAATTCGGATATGTAGATCTCCTTCTCTATAACCGACTCTGTGTAACCCTAGCCCCTCCGGTGTCTATATAAACCAGAGGGTTTAGTCCGTAGCACAACGACAATCATAATCATAGGCTAGCTTCTAGGGATTAGCCTCTATGATCTCATGGTAGATCAACTCTTGTAATACTCATATCATCAAGATCAATCAAGCAGGAAATAGGGTATTGCCTCGATCGAGAGGGCCCGAACCTGGGTAAACATCATGTCCCCCGGCTCCTGTTACCATTAGCCTTAGATGCACAGTTCGGGACCCCCTACCCGGGATCCGCCGGTTTTGACACCGACAAGGACCCCGGGCGTCTCCATGGCAAGAGCCCTTAACATCACTCTCAAGACATGCAGGGCCGACGTGCACATCATGGTCCAGGCGAAAAGAGCATGCAGACGCGGAATCGAGATGGGACTCCTTCCAACGTTGTTAGAAGTCTGAGTTCCTCCCATTCCTCGCGCCTGTCGCTGCCACCCACACGAGCGGAAGCATTGTCGCGAGCGTAGCTGCTCCTCGACTTTCCTCCTTCCTTGGAGAAGCAAGAGGAGTGGACGGCTGCTATCCAAAGCCTTATTGGCCATGCCAACAGAGATAGCCACCGGGGAGCGAGCCCCTCACGGCGCCGAAACGACGAGCCGACGCGTATAGCCAGTGGAAGGGTCGAGGGTGCCGCAACCACGGTGCACTCCCCTCCGCCATGATCGGCCCGTCGGGGCGACGCCCAGGACAACATGTCCACGGCATTGTCGGACCCACGAACGCACCGTGACCAGCGCCAAGTTCTTCAACAACGCCTCAAGGAGGACGCCCGGACTACTATCGAGCGGGACCGGAAGCACGTCACCAGTCCGACAGGCATGCTGGGCCCGCTGAGTACAAGCCTGCGCCGGGGGATGCTAGTGACTTGCCGTACGCAATCACTTGTCCTTCATTCACCCGCAAGCTGTGGCAGTTCCAGTGGCCCAACACCCGCACGTTCAAGCCAGAGGTCCCAGAGAAGTACGGTGGCAAGACTCACCCGTCTGAGTTCTTGAGCATTTACACTATTGCGATAAGCTGCCGGAGCACGAGACGACAAGATACTTGCCAACTATTTCCCGTTGGCACTTAAGCCCAATGGCAGGTAATGGTTGATGCATCTGCCGATAGATTCCATTACCTCTTGGTCCGATCTGTGCCACGAGTTTGTTGGCGCCTTCACGGGCGGCCAAGTAGCTCCTGGGCAGGCAAGTGACTTGCATGTGATCCCTTAGAGAGACAGAGAATCCTTGTGCAAGTACATACAGAGGTTTAGCCGTGTGCAGTACAACATCCCCGACGTTCATCCCGCCGTTGTCATCAGCGCGTTCCACCAGAACGTGCACAATCGAAAGATGTGTGAAGAGTTGGCCATGAACAAGGTTGCAGATGTTGCCGAGCTGTACGTTCTGGCTGACAGATGTGCCCGAGCGGATGAAGGAAGAAAGTACCCCGGCAAAGACGCTGATGTGGGAAGTCACTCAGAAGACAAAGACATTGTCGCCCCAGCAAAGAAAGGTCGGCGGTGTAACAGGAAGCACAAGGGCAAGACCGTGCTTTCCATTGAGGAATTCGGCGACTCCGACACCGCCAAGAAGGCCAAGGTCGACGAACCCGGCAAGGAGGTTGCCGGGTGCAACGCCTGCCGGGCCTTGGCGGCTGCCGGGAAGTCAGAGGGCTCCGACAAGCAGTACTGCAAGATCCACCATACCAAGGGCCACGACCTCCAGAACTGTCGCCATGTGGAGTTGCTGATGGAGAAGCAAAGGGCTGAGTACGAGAGACGAGACAAGGAGAAGCGCCAAGGGGGCGCTGAAGGGTCCGTCAAGAAGCGCGGCGTCCAAGGAGGACACAGCAACAAGGAAAAGCAGCAAGAGAGGCCTGCCTGTGGCCGCGACAAGAAAGAGGAGGATGATGATTGTGATGATGACGATGAATCCACCGAGCATGATTTCCAGAAGGCAACAGAAGTCATTTGTGTCGACGGAGGTGCTTCGCTGCATTCTTCTCACCGCCAACTGAAACAATGGGCGCGTGGGATTAATGCAACAGAACCAATGGTCGATGCCCAGAAGCCGTTGAGGTGGTCCCACACGCCTATCGTCTTCGACGCTAAGGATCACCCAGATCGCATCACTTTGGTGGGTGTTTGCCATTGCTGGTATTCCCAACAATACGCAACCTCAAGGTGACGAAGTTGTTAGTTGACGGTCGGGCCGGCCTTAATTTGATCTTGCCCAACGTGGTCAAGAGGCTGCAGATCCCCGATGAAGATCTCGAGGAGACGGGCACGTTCCAATGGATCAATCCGGGGAGGAGTCAGCCTAAGGGAAAGGTGACGCTACCAGTTACATTTGGTGGCGACCTCAACTACAGGATGGAGAGGATCGTTTTCAATGTCACTGAGATCCTGTTACCATACAACAAGATCCTTGGCCGCCCCGCGCTATTGAAGTTCATGGCGGCGTCTCACTACGCCTACAACAAGCTTAAGATGCCTGGCCCGATGAGCATCATCACCATCGAATACGATAGGAGGGACGCACTCATCTGCGCCGATCAGCTCTATCGAGAGGCGGTTGCAGCATCTGCCGCCCAGGCACCTGCTCCTGCCACCAGGAAGAGGACCAGTAAGGCTTCGGCCGCCGACAAGACACCTGGCTCCGGCAAGGGCTCCTATACCCTCTGCGGCAAACGCGCCTCCTTGGAGTGATGTGTTTCCGCTGGAGATTTACCAGAGAGCTCTACCGGCAAGAATGAAAAGTCCAAGGCGGCCCCGCCAGAAACCAAGAAGGTGTCCGTCAAGGAGGATGGCACAGGCGGAGCTTTCATCATAAGCTCCACCCTTGACAGCAAATAGGAAAGCGTGCTCGTCGCCTTCCTGCTGACGAATGTCGACGTGTTTGCATGGCAAGCATCCGATATCCCCGGCGTTCCCAGGGAGGTGATTGAGCACCATCTTGTTGTCTGCCCTCACGCATGGCCCGTCAAGCAGAAGTCAGAAAGCAAGCATTGGAGCAACAAGATTTTATCGTCGAGGATATCAGGAAGTTGGAGGCAGCAGGTTTGGTCAAGGGAGTTCTCCACCCGACGTGGTTGGCCAATCCGGTCGTAGTATGTAGGGCAAATTGGAAGTGGAGGCTATGTATCGACTATACTGATATCAATAAAGCATGTACTAAGGATCCTTTCCCATTGCCACGTATCGATCAGATAGTGGACTCCACTGCTGGGTGCGACCTGCTGTCGTTCCTTGATGCTTATTCAGGGTATCATCAGCTCTTCATGGCAAAGGAAGATGAAGATAAAACCGCGTTCATCACCCCATGTGGTACGTACTGTTTTGTAAGAATGCCTTTCAGGTTGAAGAGCGATGGTTCAACGTTCACTTGGGCATTCCAAATTGGTTTTGATCCCCAGCTCCATAGAAATATGAAAGCTTACATGGACGACATAGTGGTCAAACCCAAAGATAAGGCTACGCTCGTGTAGGACCTGGAAGAAACTTTTGCAAACCTGCGCAGGATCAACCTCAAGCTCAACCCAGAGAAGTGCGTGTTCGGCATTCCGTCCATCAAGCTTCTTAGTTTCTTTGTGTCTCAACGAGGGATCAAAGCCAATCCCGACAAGATCAAATCAATCGAACAAATTGAGGTGCCAAGACGGTTCAAAGATGTTCGAAGGCTTGCTGGCTGCATCGCTGCCCTGCGTAGGTTCATCACTAAGTCTGCTGAGCGTGCCCTCCCCTTCTTCAAGATTTTGAAGAATGCGGGTCCAATAAAATGGACCCCGGAGGTAGAGGCGGCGCTACAAGATTTAAAGAGATACCTCTCCTCTACGTCAATACTGGTCGCACCCAAGCCACGAGAGCCGTTGCTGCTGTACCTCGCGGCGACAAATTAAGTGGTCAGTGCCGCGCTAGTGGCAAAGAGAGAAGTCGAGGAAGAGGCGACAACGACGGCAAGACCCTTAGGAGAAAAGCTGGACCCGGCGGGCTCCGATCCCGGCAAGGGAGAGCCCCCGGCAGGACCTGATCCCGGCAATACAATACCGGCGCAGGAAAGCACGGTCGCGCAGAAGAAGAAGATGGTGCAACACCCAGTCTACTTTGTCAGCTCCCTTTTGCAGGGGGCTAGGTAAAGGTACTCCAGGATGCAGAAGTTGCTTTTTGGCCTCCTTATGTCCTCGAGAAAGATGTGTCATTATTTTCAAGCACACGAGATCACGGTCGTCACTCGCCACCCGTTGCAACGGATTTTGCACAATCCAGACGCGGCAGGGAGGATTGTGGAGTGGGCATTGGAGCTTTCAACCTTCGGGCCCAGGTTTGAAAGTACCTCAATGACCAAGAGCAGAGCCTTGGCAGAATTCATAGCAGAATGGACATCCATGCCCGACGAAGAAGTCCAAGAAACCACCCATCCCAGCAAAGAGGCAAGTAGTCATTGGATTATGTACTTCGATGGAGCCTTCTCGTTACAAGGTACAGGTGTCAGCGTGTTACTCGTCGCGCCCACCGGAGAACGCCTCAAGTACGTGATCCAGATGCACTTCCCCCGGGAGAGGTCGACAAACAACATTGTAGAGTACGAGGGGCTGCTCGCTGGTCTTAGGATCATGGCATACCTCGGGATCAAAAATCTTATTATCAGAGGAGACTCACAACTTGTCGTTATGCAAATCAACAAGAATTATCAGAGCCTGATGATGGAGGCTTACGTGGATGAAGTGAGGAAGTTGGAGGAGTGCTTTGATGGTCTACAAGTAGAGCATGTTTCTCGAGCAGAGAACAACATTGCTGATGACCTGTCGAAGCACGCTGCCCTCAAGCTGCCTGTGGAACCAGGTACCTTTGTGCTTCAATTAACTCAGCCATCTGTCAAGCCGTCAGGAGAACAAAACAAGCGAAGGAAAATGGGGCCCGGCAAGTACTTTCCCACAGAGCTCCTACGAGCCGCAAGCAAGGAAGTTGCCGGGTACCCCAAGCTTGTGGAGGAGCAGCAGCTTCCGACGGGGCCCCAGGCCCTTGTCGTCGAGGCGGCTACCCCCGCAGTAGAAGACATGCTTTTAGTCCTTGCTGATGAGCCCCAGGCTCCGGCATGGGCACAGCATATGGTTTGTTTCCTCCGAACGGGAGAGCTCCCGGAGGAGCAAGAAGAAGCAGAAAAAGTAGCCCGTCAGTCCAGCATGTACCAGTTCGTGGATGATGCCCTTTATAGAAGAAGGCCGAACAGCGTAAAACTGAAGTGTATCCCTCGGGAGGACGGATAGGAGTTGTTGGTAGAGATACACGGAGGCATATGTGGCTCCCACATAGGGTCGAGAGCCCTTGCCGGCAAAGCATTCCGGCAAGGTTTCTTCTGGCCCACTGCCCTCCAGGATACAATGACACTAGTAACCAAGTGTGAAGCGTGTTAGTTTCATTCGAAGAAGCTTCATCAACCAGCTCAAGCTCTTCAAACCATCCCTCTCTCCTGGCCTTTTTCATTCTAGGGGCTTGACATACTGGGCCCCTTTCCCCGTGCTGTCGGGGGCTTTGAGTACTTGTGCATCGCGATTGACAAGTTCACAAAGTGGTCGGAAGTGGAGCCAGTGAGGAAACTCACAGCACAATCAGCCGTCAAGTTCTTTAAGGGACTTGTCCGCCATTTTAGTGTGTGAAATAGAGTCATCACTAACAATGGCACACAGTTCACAAGCCGCACCTTCATGCAGTATATCCAGGACCTTGGCAGCAAGGTATGTTTTGCTTGTGTTGCTCATCCGAGAAGCAATGGCCAAGCAAAAAGGGCAAATGATGAAGTGTTGCAAGGCCTCAAAACAAGGACTTTCGGCAGGCTGTGTAAGTGTAGAAGGCGCTGGATTGATGAGTTGCCAATGGTTCGTTGGTCAATCAGAACGACACCAAATTGAGCCACTGGCCAGACACCCTTTGCCCTGGTCTATGGGGCAGAAGTGGTTCTCCCCTCTAAACTCATATATGGGTCACCTTGATTGCTCGCTTATGATGAGCTTGAGCAAGAGCAGTTGCGCCAAGATGACGCGACGCTCCTTGAGAAAGACCATCTTCGAGCTGTTATGCGAGCCGCTTGCTACCAACAAGCCTTGCGCGGCTACCATTGCCACAATGTTCACGCCCGAAGCCTTGAGGAAGGCGACCTTGTTCTTCGGCGCGTTCAGTCCGCCAAGAATTTCAACAAGTTGATACTGAAGTGGGAAGGCCCCTATCGGGTAATACGAGTCACCAGACCCGGTGCAGTCCGCCTGGAGATCCAGGATGGCATTCTAGTGAGCAGCTCCTAGAACATCGAACATCTTCGCAAGTTTTACCCATAGGGCACGGTTGTCGGGAGCTTCGGCAACCCTCCTTTTGTACTAGCCTTGCCGGCAAGGCATAAAACCCTATGTATAGAGCCAGGCGCAGACCTTGCGCACAGCGAGATAGTTTTTAGCTTGTACAGTTTCCTGCTAGTTTCCATGTTCATATATATGTATGCATGTGTACTTGTCCATGATATTGTGCTATCTTAGATTCTAACAGGTGTTGGGGAACCACCAAGGTTCGATGCCCCTGTCCTCTCTTCCCTCCGGCCGCAGTGACAACACCCCGGCAAGAGATTGAGAAGACTGCTTGGCACAGCGTCTCCATCAACAAATTAATTAGATAGAGTTCATCCCCTGCCCATGCATGTTCGTAATTTGTGACTTGCGCATTAGAAAACCTCGCCACTCTATCTAGACTTGTGTGCTCCCATCCCCGACTTGAACGATGCTTTGGTCGGGGTAATTGCAGTAACCACGGGCAAAAGAAGAGTTTAGCAGGGGGCTGGACCCTGCGCCTGTAACCCGGCAGATGTGATTCTCCAGCACGCACAGGAGCGCCGGCAAGATAGCTTGCCGAGGAGAATCACTTATTTTTCATTAAAGGGGCATTTTTGCCTCTGCACGAGCGTACACGTGCATGAGTTCCCGGCGAAAGCCCATCTTTTTCATTGATATGCTGATGCAAGTACAGATATTACAGAACATCATGGGCTCGGTAGAGTACATTTCCTAGAAAGTTCAGATTTGGCAAGTGCCTACAAATTGAGAAAAACATAAGTGTTCCGTAATCGTCATTCTTGCCCCATTCCTCTCCAGGAACGAAAGGCCGCGCAAGGTAACGGGCATGGGAAACAGGGCGATGGAGAGATTGACGAGGAAGCCCGCCAACCACCGTCACCAGGGACAGCAGGACGAAGCCCCCGGCAAGGCGTGTTGCCGGGGGAGGGAACAGGCCAGACGATGGTGCGGCCGCTGGCGGTCAGCCGGAGTCAGAGTCGTCATCCTCCTGCCCGCTGCCATTGTCGTCGCTGGCGTTGTCCTACACGCCACTATCGCTCGAGGAAGAGCTTTTGTCATTAGTGGAGCTCTCCACGAGCACCCTAGGCGAATTCCAGAGTTCCCGAACACCATGACGGAGAGCAGGCCGCTCTCCATTAACTTAAAATAGAGAACGTGCCCCTCCGCCAAGCTGTGGGCACGTGCGAAGGTCTTCCACCCTTAATGAAGGTACATGACGTGAGGGCGGGGAAAGTCGACGTCAGACCACATGCTGTCGTTCCCACAGTCCCTCATATGAAGCCTCAGGGCCCGCGGGGCCTCCTCCTCCATCACCCGAGCGAATGGAGTCGGAAGCCGGAGGCGACTTCACACATGCTTATGCAGCCTAATGAAGAACTCATAGAGTTGGTCCACGATGTGGCTGCCCATCGGAGGAGGAGCTGCCGGCGGGAGCGCAGCGGGTACGCCGCCCCGTCCGCCTCTGATGACCCGCAAGTATACGGGATAGTTGTAGCCTCTTTTGATAAGTAAGGGTGTCGAACCCAACGAGGAGCTAAAGGTAGAACAAACATTCTCTCAAGTCCTATCGGCCACTGATATGGCTCTAAGCACGCTCGACGTTCGCTTTACCTAGAACAAGTATGAAACTAGAAGTACTTTGTAGGTGTTGTTGGATAGGTTTGCAAGATAATAAAGAGCATGTAAATAAAAAGTAGGGGTTGTTTAAATAAAGATGCAATAAAGTAAATATAGCGAGTATGAAAAACTGGTGGTAGGAGTTGTGAAATTGTCCCTAAGCAACTGAGTACGTTACTAGACCGATAATCACTATTACAATTCTATTTGAGGGAGAGGCATAAGCTAACATACTTTCTCTACTTGGATCATATGCACTTATGATTGGAACTCTAGCAAGCATCCACAGCTACTAAAGATTCATTAATGTAAAACCGAAACATAGCATTAAAGTATCAAGTCCCCTTTTATCCCATACGCAACAATCCCCTTACTTGGGTTTGTGTTTTAGTCACTCACGCAACCCACTATAAGCGAATCATGAACGCATTGCAACACCCTACAGCGGGAATCCCTCACGCTTGCGCGACATGGAGGGCACCATAGGACAGCACCAATAATAAAACATGCAACTCAAACCAATCATAGCAATTCATCAATCACCGATAGGACAAAGGAAATCTACTCAGACATCATAGGATGGCAACACATCATTGGAAAATAATATGAAGAATAAAGCACCATGTTCAAGTAGAGGGTACAGCGGGTTGCGGGAGAGTGGACCGCTGGATATAGATGGGGGAAGGTGATGGAGATGTTGGTGAAGATGGCGGAGGTGTTGGTGAAGATCGCGGTGATGATGATGGCCCCCCGGCGGCGTTCCGGCACCACCGGAAGCAAGGTGGAGAGAGCCCCCCTTCTTCTTCTTCTTCGTTGACCTTCTCCCTAGATGGGAGAAGGGTTTCCCCTCTGGTCCTTGGCTCCCATGGCTTGGGAGGGGCGAGAGCCCCTCCAAGATTGGATCTATCTCTCTGTTTCTGCGTTCTCTGATTCTACCCCTTCACCGTTTCCTTTATATCTGAAGATCCGTAACTCCGATTGGGGTGAATCTTTCGCCTTGAACTTTCTCATAAAATTAGCTTTCTTGCGCCAAAAGAAGAGCATCAACCGCCTTACGGGTGGCCCACGAGAGCCCAGGGTGCGCCTGCCTCCCTGGGGTGCGGCCCCCTGTCTCGTGGCCACCCCGGACACTGTTTCGCATTGATTTTACTTCCCAAAAATCATAAATATTCCAAAAAAATCTCCGTCCATTTTTATCCCGTTTGGATTCCATTTTATATTGGTTTTCTGTGAAACATAAAACATGCAACAGACAGGAACTGGCACTAGGCACTGGATCAATATGTTAGTCCCAAAATAGTATAAAAAGTTGCCAAAAGTATATGTAAGTTGAAGAATATTCGCATGGAACAATAAAAAATTATAGATACAACGGAGACGTATCAGCATCCCCAAGCTTAATTCCTGCTCGTCCTCGAGTAGGTAAATGATAAAAAAGATATTTTTTGATGTGGAATGCTACCTGGCATAATCTTGATCATTTGTCTAATCATGGCATGAATATTAAGACACGAGTGATTCAAAGCAATAGTCTATCATTTGACATAAAAACAATAATACTTTGAGTGTACCAATAAAGCAATCATGTCTTTTCAAAACAACAAGGCCAAAGCAATCTTATCCCTACAAAATCATACAGTTTGGCCATGCTTCGTTTTCGTCACACAAAATGCTCCCATCATGCACAACCTCGATGACGAGCCGAGCAATTGGTTCATAATTTATAACGCGCTTCAGATTTCTCAACCCTCACGCGATACATGAGCGCAAGCCATGGATATAGCACTATAGGTGGAATAGAATATAATGATGGAGGTTATGTGGAGAAGACAAAAAGGGAGAAAGTCTCAGATTGACGCGGCTAATCAACGGGCTATGGAGATGCCCATCAATTGATGTCAATGTGAGGAGTAGGGATTGCCATGCAACGGATGCACTAGAGCTATAAGTGTATGAAAGCTCAACAAAAGAAACTAAGTGGGTGTGCATCCAACTTGCTTGATCATGAAGACCTAGGGCATTTGAGGAAGCTGCTACGTCTCGAGCTTGCGTTGAATTTCCCCGAAGAGGAGAGGATGATGTAGAACAGTAGCGTAAGTATTTTCCTCAGTTTTTGAGAACCAAGGTATCAATCGAGTAGGAGACTACGCGCAAGTCCCTCGTACCTGCACAAAACGATAGCATCCAAATCACTAGGAATTGGTTCATCATAATTGGATCTCTTAAAAAGATTGGCAAGCGGATCAGGATCCATAGATATTGGCTTATTTGTTTAGGAATAAATAAGCATCTAATCCAACCAAACGAGAAACGAAAGGGCAAGCAAAAGAGAGGAGGAGATTGGGAAAGAGAGGGTGAATAAAACGGCAAGGGTGAAGTGGGGGAGAGGAAAACGAGAGGCAAATGGCAAATAATGTAATGCGAGAGATAGGGATTGTGATGGGTACTTGGTATGTTGACTTTTGTGTAAGCCTCCCCGGCAACGACGCCAGAAATTCTTCTTGCTACATCTCAAGCTTGCGTTTGATTTCCCCGAAGAGGAGAGGATGATGCAGCACAGTAGCGTAAGTATTTCCCTCAGTTTTTGAGAACCAAGGTATCAATCCAGTAGGAGACTACGCGCGAGTCCCTCGTACCTGCACAAAACGATAGCTACTCGCAACCAACGCTTAGGGTGAGATCTGATAGAGATAATATTTTTGGTATTTTTGGTATAAAGATGCAAAGTAAAAAGTAAAAGCAAAGCAAGTAAATAAAGTGATGGATATTGATATGATGAGAATAGATCCGGGGGCCATAGGTTTCACTAGTGGCTTCTCTCAAGAGCATAAGTATTCTACGGTGGGTGACCAAATTACTGTTGAGGAATTGATAGAATTGAGCATAGTTATGAGGTTATCCAGGCAATGGTCATGTATATAGGCATCACGTCCGTGACAAGTAGACCGAAACGATTCTGCATCTACTACTATTACTCCACTCATCGACCGCTATCCAGCATGCATCTAGAGTATTAAGTTAAAAACAGAGTAACGCCTTAAGCAAGATGACATGATGTGGAGGAATAAATTCATGCAATATGATAAATACCCCATCTTGTTATCCTCGATGGCAACAATACAATACATGCCTTGCAACCCCTTATGTTACTAGGTAAGGACACCGCAAGATCGAACCCAAAGCTAAGCACTTCTCCCATTGCAAGAACTACCAATCTAGTTGGCCAAACCAAACGGATAATTCAAAGAGACTTGCAAAGATAACTTAATCATACATAAAAGAATTCAGAGAAGAATCAAATATTTTCCATAGATAAGCTGGATCATAAACCCACCACAAAAAGAAGATTACATCGAATAGATCTCCACGAGAGAGGGGGAGAACATTGTATTGAGATCCAAAAAGAGAGAAGAAGCCATCTAGCTACTAACTATGGACCCGAAGGTCTGAAGTAAACTACTCACACTTCATCGGAGGGGATATGGTGTTGATGTAGAAGCCCTCCATGATGGATGCCCCCTCCGGCGGAGCTCGGGAACAAGCCCCAAGATGGGATCTCGTGGATACAGGAAGGTACGGCGGTGGAATTAGGTTTTTGGCTCCCGTTCTGATCTGTCGGGGGTACGTAGGTATATATAGGAGGAAGGAGTACGTTGGTGGAGCGTCAGGGGGCCCACGAGGCAGGGGAGCACGCACAGGGGGGAGGGCCCGCCCCCCACCCTCGTGACCGCCTCTGGCACTTCTTGGAGTAGGGTCCAAGTCTCCTGGATCACGTTCGATGAGAAAATCACGTTCCCGAAGGTTTCATTCCGTTTGGGCTCTGCTTGATATTCCGCTTCTTGAAACACTGAAATAGGCAAAAACAGCAATTCGGGCTGGGCCTCCGGTTAATAGGTTAGTCCCAAAATAATATAAAAGTGGAAAATAAAGCCCATTATAGTCCAAAACAATAGATAAAGTAGCATGGAGCAATCAAAAATTATAGATACGTTGGAGACGTATCAGAAGCCCATCGTTGAAATATACAAGCCAAGTTCTATAATGAAAATTCCCACTAGTATATGAAAGTGACAACATAGGAGACAATCTATATGAAGAACATGGTGCTACTTTGAAGCACAAGTGTGGAAAAAGGATAGTAAGATTGCCCCTTTTCTTTTCTTTTTTTTCTTTTTTTTATTTTTTGGGTGGGCTTCTTTGGCCCCCTTTTTTATTTAGGCTTCTTTGGCCTTTCCTTTTTTTTTCTTTTTCCTTTTTTTTCATGGGGCAATGCTCTATAATGATGATCATCACACTTTTATTTACTTACAACTCAATATTACAACTCGATACTAGAACAAAGATATGACTCTATATGAATGCTTCCGGCAGTGTACTGGGATGTGCAATGATCTAGCGTAGCAATGATATCAAAAAATGGACAAGCCATGAGAACATCATGCTAGCTATCTTACGATCATGCAAAGTAATATGACAATGAATGCTCAAGTCATGTATATGATGATGATGGAAGTTGCATGGCAATATATCTCGTAATGGCTATGGAAATGCCATAATAGGTAGGTATGGTGGCTGTTTTGAGGAAGATATAATGAGGCTTATGTGTGATAGAGCGTATAGTATCAGGGGGTTTGGATGCACCGGCGAAGTTTGCACCAACTCTTGAGGTGAGAAAGGGCAATGCACGGTACCGAAGAGGCTAGCAATGATGGAAAGGTAAAAGTGTGTATAATCCATGGACTCACATTAGTCATAAAGAACTCATATACTTATTGCAAAAGTTTATTAGCCCTCAAGCAAAGTACTATACGCATGCCCCTAGGGGATAGATTGGTAGGAAAAGACCATCGCTCGTCCCCGACTGCCACTCATAAGGAAGACAATCAAAGAAACACCCCATGCTTCAAATTTGTCACACAACGGTTACCATACGTGCATGCTACGGGACTTGCAAACCTCAACACAAGTGTCTCTACAATCCACAACCACCCACTAGCATGACTCTAATATCACCATCTTTATATCACAAAACTATTGCAAGGAATCAAACATATCATATTCAGCGATCTACAAGTTTATGTAGGATTTTATGACTAACCATGTGAATGACCAATTCCTGTCATCTCTCTAAATAGATATAAGTGAAGAAAGAGAGTTTAATTCTTTCTACAAAAGATATGCCCATGTTCTAACAAATATAAGTGAAGCAAAAGAGCATTCTACAAATGGCGGTTGTCTATATGAAGAGAAACAGGCAATGCAAACTTCAAATGATATAAGTAAAGCACATGAAGCATTATATAAAGCCATACTCAAAAGATTTAGGTGAAGTGCAAGGAGCATTCTATAAATCAACCAAGGACTATCTCATACCAGCATGGTGCATAAAATAACAGTGAAAAGTAAATGCAAAAGACGCTCCAAGACTTGCACATAATGCATAAACGAAACGAATACGAAAACATACCGATACTTGTTGAAGAAAGAGGGGATGCCTTCCGGGGCATCCCCAAGCTTAGACGCTTGAGTCTCCTTGAATATTTACTTGGGGTGCCTCGGGCATCCCCAAGCTTGAGCTCTTGCCTCGCTTCCTTTTCCTCATATCGAGACATCCTCGATTAGACACTTCATCCACACAAAACTTCAACAGAAAACTCGGTAAGATCCGTTAGTATAATAAAACAAATCACTACTCTAAGTACTGTAGCAAATCAATTCATATTTTGTTTTTGAATTGTGTCTACTTTAATATAACTTTTCCATGGCTTAATCCACTAATATAAATTGATAGATTCATCAAAACAGGGAAACTATGCATCAAAAACAGAATTTGTCAAAAACAGAACAGTCTGTAGAAATCTGAACATCCACCATACTTCTGGTACCCCAAAAATTCTACCAGAATTAGGAAAAATAAACAAGTTGTATATAAAGACAGTGCAAAAGGAATCAGAACCAATTGACGTTCCAGTTAAAATTGTAAAATCGCGCACTACAGCAAAAGTTTCTGTCCTGCACCGTACAAACCAACAAGCATTGTAAACATTATTTTTATAATACAATGGAATTGTACAAGGGGATAATTATTTTTGTTGGAAAGTTTCTGTAATCAAGATTCACAAACTTCCCGTGAGCATGAACAAAGTTCAAGGCTAGCTCCCACTTCAACAATGCTTGTCTTTCTCACTTTCACTTTCCTTTTTGAAAAGTTTTTAGGTTCCCCTCTTTATTTATTTTTTGTTTTTAAACTATATAAAAGCACTCAACAGAAATAAATGACTCTCTAAAACTTCCGGGTTGTCTCCCTGGCAGCGCTTTCTTTAAAGCCATTAAGCTAGGCATTTAGTGCTCAAGTAATGAATCCACCCGGATCCCAAGGTATATCAAAGCCAATTTTAATTAACAATGATTTGTAATTTAGTAGTGAGCACAAAGTAACATATATCATGCAACAACGAAGTCTAACTCTCTTCCTATGCATCGGCATGTCATAAAAGAACAATTCATGCACACATAGTAAAGGCCAATGCATAGTATAAGCAGTTTCTTGCAATTCTACCGTGTTGGAAACATAGAGAGGTGGAGATATAGTTCCTCTTTCATCATAATTGCAAGTAGGAGCAGCAAGCACATGCATATTACATTCATAAAAATCATCATGTGCAATGGTAAAAGGAAACCCATCAATATAATCCTTAAAAAGCACAAACTTCTCCGCTATAATGTAGTCGGGAGAATTCAAAAAGATAATATAACTATCATGCGTGGGTGCAATAGAAAAAATTTCATGTTTAACATAAGGAACTATAGCAAGTTCATCTCCATAAGAATAATTCATATTGGCATCTTGGCCACAAGCATAGCAAGCATCATCAAAAGGGGATATTTCAAGAGAATCAACGGGATCATAACAATCATCATAGCAATCATCATAGTAATCATCATAGCAATCATCCTTCGGTAAGCACGAAGGGAAATTAAACAATGTATGAGTTGAAGAGTTACTCTCATTAGAAGGTTGGCATGGGTAGCTAATCCGCTCTTCCTCCTTTTGTTCTTCGCTCTCCTCGTCATCTTTTTCATCCAATGAGCTCACAGTTTCATCAATTTCTTCTTCCGTAGCTTCCTGCAAAATATTATTCTCTTCTTGGACAGCGGAGAATTTCTCAATATATGGTTTAACATAGGCATTAGAAGCATAATTATCATAACAATATTCAAGTATGGCAAAACTTTCAGATTTGTAAAGAGTAGCATCATACTTTTCAATCAAAGAAGAAATTTCAAAAGCACCCTTAAAAGCAACAAATTCTTCAATTTGTTGAACATCATAGTAATTATAAACACCCTTAGCATACAAAGATACGATTCCATTATCAATAAACTCACATTGGTAGGGAAGGTGTTTTTCGGGTTTTCAGAACAACAAGTAACATCATATATTTCACATAAATTCTAAGCATAGCATTGCAAACGTTGATTTGATCCCATAATAGTTTCCCTTTTTCAGATATACGGTGTCGCACATAACAAGCATGCTCATCTAAAGATTTTCCCTCAACCAAGCTAGTTGGGGTTTCAGCACGAGCACATAGGGATCAAAGATGATCCAAGTAAAAAGCTTCAGTAGTGTGATAGATTTTGAGTGGTTCTTAAACCATTGGAGCAGTAGGTACAACTATTTTTTTTTGGTATTTTGCGTTTCCTACCCATAACTAAAGATAGAAAACAACTAAGAACGGCAAATAAAAATTACTTAGTGATAAAGCAAACAAGCACACATGAGAATATTCACCCCACGCTATGACTCCCCGGCAACGGCGCCAGAAGAAGGTCTTGATGACCCGCAAGTATACGGGATAGTTGTGGCTTCTTTCGATAAGTAAGAGTGTCGAACCCAACGAGGAGCTAAAGGTAGAACAAATACACTCTCAAGTCCTATCGGCCACTGATATGACTCTATGCACGCTCGACGTTCGCTTTACCTAGAACAAGTATGAAACTAGAAGTACTTTGTAGGTGTTGTTGGATAGGTTTGCAAGATAATAAAGAGCACGTAAATAAAAAGTAGGGGCTATTTAAATCAAGATGCAATAAAGTAAATATAGCGAGTATGGAAAAGTGGTGGTAGGAGTTGTGAAATTGTCCCTAAGCAACTGACTACGTTACTAGACCGATAATCACTATTGCAATTCTATTTGAGGGAGAGGCATAAGCTAACATACTTTCTCTACTTGGATCATATGCACTTATGATTGGAACTCTAGCAAGCATCTGCAACTACTAAAGATTGATTAAGGTAAAATCCAACCATAGCATTAAAGTATGAAGTCCCCTTTTATCCCATACGCAACAATCCCCTTACTCGGGTTTGTGTTTCAGTCATTCACGCAACCCACTATAAGCGAATCATGAACGCATTGCAACACCCTACAGCGGGAATCCCTCACGCTTGCGCGACACGGAGGGCACCATAGGATAGCACCAATAATAAAACATGCAACTCAAACCAATCATAGCAATTCATCAATCACCGATAGGACAAAGGACATCTACTCAGACATCATAGGATGGCAACACGTCATTGGAAAATAATATGAAGCATAAAGCACCATGTTCAAGTAGAGGGTACAGCGGGTTGCGGGAGAGTGGACCGCTGGATATAGATGGGGGAAGATGATGGAGATGTTGGTGAAGATGGCGGAGGTGTTGGTGAAGATCGCGGTGATGATGATGGCCCCCCGGCGGCGTTCCGGCGCCACCGGAAGCAACGGGGAGAGATCCCCCCTTCTTATTCTTCTTACTTGACCTTCTCCCTAGATGGGAGAAGGGTTTCCCCTCTGGTCCTTGGCTCCCATGGCTTGGGAGGGGCGAGAGCCCCTCCGAGATTGGATCTATCTCTCTGTTTCTGCGTTCTTTGATCCTACCCCTTCACCGTTTCCTTTATATCTGGAGATCCGTAACTCCGATTGGGGTGAATCTTTCGCCCAAATCTTTCTCATAAAATTAGCTTTCTTGCGCCAAGAGAAGAGCTTCAACCGCCTTACGGATGGCCCACGAGAGCCCAAGGCGCGCCTGCCTCCCTGGGTCGTTGCCCCCTGTCTCGTGGCCACCCCGGACACTGTTTCGCGTTGATTTTACTTCCCAAAATCATAAATATTCCAAAAAAAATCTCCGTCCGTTTTTATCCCGTTTGGATTCCGTTTGATATTGGTTTCTGCGAAACATAAAGCATGCAACAGACAGGAACTGGCACTGGGCACTGGATCAATATGTTAGTCCCAAAAATAGTATAAAAAGTTGCCAAAAGTATATGAAAGTTGAAGAATATTAGCATGGAACAATAAAAAATTATAGATACGACGGAGACGTATCAGCCTCCTCCCCGAGCACTACGACGACCTCGGCCCCATCCCCTTCCTCTCCCCCTTGCAGCGGGCTCCACCGCTGGGGGCTCCGAGGAAGGAGGGACGCGTTGTCGAGCAGAAGCCCTCGTCGCCGCCGTCGGGGCGCTAGTGCGCCCTTTCACCATGGAGACTCGGAAGAAGATGGCGGGCAAGAAGGGAGAAGGAGGGCGAGTGTGGAGAAGCACCGTCCATATCCCCCATTTATAAAGGAGCAAGGCCGGGGCGTGGCCACCCAGCCCAAGGGGCGTCTGCCCCGCACGACAAATACGGCCTCTTGAAACTTGGGGAATCGGAACCGACTCGCTCCCCCAATCCACAAGCGCCTGTTTTTCCACATCGGCATTAATGCCCATATTCTCTGTGCTCGCCGCCTGCCCTTCCCAACGCATGGAGGATACGTGGCGAGGCAGAAGGGAGCGTGAGGACGGGTGGGACAACCAACTGCCACCTCGTGATCGTGGGAAGCTGCGCCATGCGTGATGTGACCCGATTCCACTTAGTAAATGAGTAGAGCCCCTGCAGATTCCTTCCTTTTTGATAAAGGAAGCACGGGTCACCTCTTTGCTATCGACTGCGAGATGACGCGAGCATGCTGAGGCCATCCCACACACGACCCCCACGTCACGCACACGACGCGGGGTGTGGGGAAGCGCAACTGCCAGAAAAATCATGGCGGTTCGCCTCTGCCACGCCCGCCCGCGCACTAATTTGGGCCTGGCCCAACTACGCCTTGCGCTTATGTGTGGCCCAGGCCCGGGGGCTCCTGTCGGTGTACAAAAGTATGGGTGCTTCTATACCCCTTACTTGTGCACGGACGGTCGCAGCCACCCCCACAACAGGGCTTGGCGAGACAAAGGAAGACAGCAGGAGACAAGAACAAAGAACATCAAGGCAAGTGCTTCGAGTAGCGAGCAGCAAGAGGCAAGCAGGGCCACGCCCGGCAACAAGCCTTGCCAAGGTGACCTGCGCGCCCCTTCCCGGCAAGCCCTTGTCGGAGCAACTTGCGAAGAGACCAGTAAGGCCACCACCCTTGGGTTTGAGACCCCTGACACCATCGACAATGATGAAGACCAAGCTTTGAAGAGCACATGCCTGGTAGCATGCGGCTCCTCACAAAGATTGCAAACCCACGAATCCACATGGGATCAGAAGACAAGGACCCCCGGCAAGACCCTTGCCGGGGACAACTCCAAGGCCCACGGCAAGACTTGCTGGGGATGATCGCTGGGCCACGGCCAGGCCCTCGCTCGACAAGGTTCCGCCACCTCACCACCACTCCAACGCGGCAATAAGCATGCAGCGAAGCAGGCGCCTGCATGGCGGCATGCAGATCTTCGTTGAAGCCTACCACGTTGCCAACACAGCAGCTGGTTGGCCAGCATGGCGCTGCATGCCTCGTTGGCCCAGACGTGTGGCAAGGCAAGGGGAAGCGGCGAAGGACGGGATGGCCTCTGTTGTCGTCCACAATAAAGCAAGAGGACGCGTAGACATCGCATTGAATGCGCTTGTCCTACACTGATCGAGTGATAAGCTCGTATCAGTGTAGCTTGACACCTCCTTTGTGCCACTTTGGCAACCCCTTTGTGTATAAAAGGAGGCCCAAGGCACACAGAGAGAGGATTCGGACTTTTGGACAAAGCACGCATCGTAGCTAGTACAAAAGCTCAAAAAACTCATAAATCAGATAAAGCAGGACTAGGTTATTACGCATCTTCGCGGCCCGAACCTGGATAAAAATCCTCTGTGTGCTAATGACTCGACCTGCTCTTCGTGCAACTAACCCTCTGCCGAACATAGAAGGGATCCTTGTGACCCCATAGGTGATCGGTTTCTCCGACACGCGTGTTAAGATAAAGCGCTACTGCTAAACGACATAGTAATAGCGCATTCAGAAAATAGGCGCTACTTCTATACCTAGTCTGGCGGCAAGGTCGTGGCAATTGTAGTAGTAGTGTTTTTTCCTCCAAACGCGCTACTGCTATGTGGATATCCGTAACGCGGTTTGTTGTAGTGCGCTACTACTAAGTAGCAGTAGCACCCTTTTTTAAACCGTGTTCCTGGTAATATTTTGTCTATATAAGGTTTTTCCTTGGTAATTCATTGTGTCACTACTAGGGAAAACTTTATACACAGGAGCTTACTAGTAGTGTTGGGGATATAACTACTGAGTGTAAACCGCCCAGGAGGGGCCGGTTTATGCTCGTCTATATTGAAGCCCATGAAGACAAGGAGTATGGCGCTCTACTGTTAAAGCTTAGAGGCCCAGAGCCCAAAGGCGGATTAGGGCCCATAGTAGTAAACTGCCATAGATGTATAACTTGTATTGTAAGTTAGGGAAAGGAAGAGACTGAGTCAGACACTTGTATGAGTCGGCCTTGGGATTCTGTAAACCGGCCGGGCGTCAACCTGTGTATATAAAGGGACGATCCGGCGGTGGTTCAAGTACAAGACACAACAGCTCGAGAGATAGGTAAAGCGGATTCGCTCCCTGCTCATCGAGATCAATCAATCCCAAAACAACTAGATCATAGGCTTTTACCTTCAGCGCAAGGGGCCGAACCAGTATAAACTTCCTGTGTCCTTTGTTCCGGATTAACCCTTTTAAGCCAATCTCCTTGCGATGGCTCCATGACTAAGTCCTTCAGCTAGGACATCTGACGTGTTAATTCCACGACAATTGGCGCCCACCGTGGGGCTATCACACGATGGTTTCAAGTTCTTAAAAGGCAACTTTGAAGGACTCAAAGGGTACGCGGTTGGCCGGATGACCAAGAGTCATCGCGGCAAGCTCTACATCGATGATGCAGGATGGGGCCCCGAGGCCGGCTCGATTGAGTATGGATACCGGATCCCCTTTGGCGGAATTCACGTTTTCATCGGCAAGATCAGCGAACCGGGCCCTAAGCCGGACATCTCCACCGACCTCGTCGAAACGGCTCAGCGTGCAAGTCCTGCCCGGGTTCAGCCTGCCATGAAGCGTGCATTCGTAGGGTTCATCCATGGTGCGGAATCTGAACCGGTGTCCGATGGTGAGACGGCCATCTACTGAGATGGTGGATCATCCACTGGCGAAACCGAGTCGTTGTACCAATTGCAAGACAGCCGGATTGGGGGCTATTTCGATGGCGACAGTATTCCGGACCCCTTTGGACCGCCAAACTGGGTTGCAATCTTCATGGCCGGTACGCAGCCCACCTTGCAATCTTCATCTACAGCGGCAATGATTTCCGAATCGGCCGCCGGGGCAGGAGGCCCTGCGCGCCAGCCGGCTCAAGTTCTTTCCGGTTTGTTGGACGCTTTGACGACATTACTGACTACGGCAGTCACCCCAGAGACCCAAGATCAGCATAATGCGGAGGTTACAAAACTGAAGGATCAGATAACTCAGGCCAAGGTGGACTTGGCGGCTGAAGAGGCCAGGATGACCGAAGAGCGGGCCGCGTTAGATGCCCAATCACAGCAGATCGAAGCGCATAATTACCGACTTATGTTGGATAAAAACGTGTGAAACGAAGTAATGAGGCGGAAGTACCGGTCTCGTCTGCTGCCGGTTTACGAAGGGATGAATCTCTTCAATACGCTAGGAGCCGGGCCTAGTAATCCAGCAGTAGTAAACAGGACCGTGGCACCCGGGGCGGCGCCGGATCAGCCACGGGTGATGGACCCGCCTCGACGGACGGACAGCCCGCTGCAATACGTACCAACGCCGCCAGGTCACTTCTCTAGCCCTTTGGATAACATGATTGCTGCAGCGTCGCGTTTGGCAGCTATTCCGATGGAGGGTGACTCACTGGCAGCGGTTGAGACACGACGGGCCAGGGATCTTCTTCAAACCGCTGTTGTGCAGCAGCAGGCTTATTCCTACAGCCGAGACAGAATACATTCGACCCCCCGTCCGAGCAAGAGTTACAGCAGGAAGATGGATGAACCGGTTGTGTCAAGAAGTGCGCGGCCTCGTGACGCCCCTCGAGGGCCTAATCCGGCGCATGGCGGTTTGAATGCTCAGGATGTGGTGAACAACGGCAGAGCACGACACGAAGCAGAGTTAGCAGCGCTGTTGGCAGCGCAGTACCAGAATCATCAAACCGCTCCGGTTCAACCAGCGGCATCAGTTGAACGTGGTTTGGCTTTTAGCTCTTGGGGAGTGCCGTGCCTCACCTCGGCTCTGCGTAATGTCCGGCTGCCCAAGGATTTCAAGGGTCCGTATAAGGTGCCTAATTATACCGCCGATCAACCCCCCGAGGCGTGGATTGAAAGTTATTTGATGTCAATGGAGATGCTGGATGTGGATGAAGCGGCGTGCGCAAAATACTTCACCATGATGTTTGAAGGAACGACTCATACCTAGCTAAAGAGCCTGCACCACGTTAACTCGATTAGTTCATGGGACGAGTTGAAGGCCCGATTTATAGCGAACTTTAAGGATACGTGCAAACAACCCATGTCCATTGTGGATCTGGCTGCTTGTATCCAATGAGAGAACGAATCAACAACTCATTGGGTGCGCCGGGTTTCAGAAATCCTGCATTCGTCAGGCCGCATCAATCTTGATATGGTAATTGTGACCTTGGAAGGTAATTGCCGGTTTAAGTCACTGAAGATGAAGTTGGGATGGCTCAAGCATCACTGCAACGATATGGGAACACTCATGGAAGCTCTAGTTAAGTATGTTGATTCTGATAATACCAAGGACCCCGGTTCTGATGAAGAAAAGCAGGAGAAGGGAAAGAAGAGTGCCGGTACAAAAGGACAGCATAACCAGGCGAGCCACGTGAACACTGGTAAGCATAAAGCAGACAACTCAGATTTCGTGGCTAACACCAATATGCAGGGCAATGCGCATCATCGTAAGGGTAAACCGCCCCAGCGCGGTGGAGGCATGAATTTGGAGCGCCTATTAAACCAGCCCTACCCAAAGCACGGGACAAAGGAGGTTCCGGCCACACACCTCTGGAAGGACTGTTTCATCATGAGGGAATTCAAAAACTCTGATCTCTTCCGGTATGATCAGGGTCCATCTGGCGGTTCCGGCCCAGGGTTTCATGGGCCGGGTTACGGCGGTGGCGGTTCAAACTCAGGATTCCGGAATAATCAGGGCAACCAAAACTACCAAGGTGGTCACAATCAACAGAGTCATCAGGGGAATCAGCAGTAGTCGGGTTATCAGAGCAACCCGAAGCAGTTAAATGGTGGACAGTATCATGTCTTCACTTCTAGCCTGTGCAAGCACGATCAGAAGCTCCATAAAAGGGCAGTAAATTCTGCTAAACCGGCAGTGCCTCGTTATCTGCGCTGGTCTGAACAGCCTATTGTTTGGAGTCGGGAGGATCATCCACCCCGGGTCGATAATCCTGGCCATCTAGCTTTGGTGGTTGCACCATAGGTTGGAGGTTATAAGTTTACCAAAGTACTCATTAATGGAGGGAGCAGTATCAATATCTTGTATTACGGAACCTTCCGGCGTATGGAGTTGATAGATAAGAATCTTAGACCGTCAAACACCATTTTTCACGGTGTGGTGCCTGGTAAATCGGCTTACCCAGTTGGTAAGATAGCTCTGAAGGTGGTTTTTGGAGATGATCATGATTCAAGATCCGAGACGGTGACCTTTGAAGTGGTCAAAATCAAAAGTCCATACCATGCCTTGTTTGGACGGCCGGTTTATGCTAAATTCATGGCAAGGTCGTGTTATGTTATCTGCAGCTCAAGATGCCGGGTCATAAGGGGACCATCATGGTTCATGGTAGCCGTAAGATTGCGCTGGAATGCGAGGAAGGTGATGCGGCTTATGGTGAATCGGTTTGTGCAACGAAGGAGTTGAAATTCTATAAGGACAATGTTGATCCGGCAGACAAGACTTCTCTGAAGAAGCCTACCACAGATCATGATCCGGCTTTGAAGTTCAAATCGTCTGATGAGACTAAATTGGTTGATTTTGTTCCTGGTGATTCATCCAAGCAGTTCAGCATCAGCGTCAACTCGGATCCGAAATAGGAAGGCGCGCTCATCGAGTTCACCCGTAATAACCGGGACATCTTTGCATGGAAACCTTTTGACATGCCAGGTGTACCGAGGGAACTCGCTGAGCACACTTATAACATTGATCCGAAATTCAAACCGGTCAAACAATTTCTTCATCGTTTTAATGAAGAGAGGCCCAAGGCCATTGGTGAAGAGGTAGCCCGGATGTTGGCAGCAGGGCTTATTGTGGAGGTGTTTCACCCCGAGTGGTTGGCTAATCCGGTGCTGGTACTTAAGAATAACGACACTTGGCCTATGTGCGTGGATTACACAGATTTGAACAAAGCTTGCCCAGCTGATCCCTTTGACCTCCCTCGTATTGATCAAATCATTGATGCTACGGCGAGATGTGAGCGTTTGAGTTTCTTGGATGCTTATTCTGGTTATCATCAGATCAAGATGGCAGTTAAGGACCAGGAGAAGACAGCTTTCATCACTCCCTTTGGAGCCTTCTGTTATGTGTCTATGCCCTTTGGACTCAAGAGTGCCGAGGCAACTTATCAGCGCTGTGTGCAGAATTGTCTTCATACTCAGATTGGGCGCAATGTTCATGCCTATGTGGATGATATTATGGTAAAATCCAGAAAAAAGGAGACACTGATAGATGACCTCAAGGAGACCTTTGACAATCTGCGGGTTTATAAGATGATGCTCAATCCGGACAAGTGCGTCTTCGGTGTTCCGGCAGCCAAGCTCTTAGGGTTTCTGGTATCTAACAGGGGTATTGAGGCTAATCTAGAAAAGATTAAAGCTATTACGTCCCTTGCTAAACTAGCGTGTATCAATGATGTTCAATGTCTGGCAGTCGCATTGCGGCTTTGAGCTGCTTTATCAGCAGGTTGGGAGAGAAGGCGATCCCTCTGTATCAGATGTTGAAGAAGACAGACAATTTTGTCTGGAATGATGGTGCTGATGCGGCGTTTGAGGACTTAAAGAAGCAGTTGGCTGAACCGCCGGTTCTTGCTGCTCCAGTTGATAAGGAGCCACTGTTGTTATACGTGGCTGCTAATGCATGGGCTGTTAGCATAGCTATTGTGGTGGAGCGCAAGGAGGCTGGGAAGGAATACCCGATTCAAAGGCCGGTTTATTATATCAGCGAAGTGCTCATTGAGTCAAAGCAAAGATATCCGCATTGGCAGAAGCTGGTGTATGGGGTTTTCATGGCAAGTTGGAAGCTTAAACAGTATTTTCAAGGTCATCCCATCACAGTGGTCAGTTCCGCTCCTTTGGGGGATATAATCCAGAACAGGTAGGCAACTTGTCAGGTTGCTAAGTGGGCTATTGAGCTTGGACCACACGGTTTGAAGTACATGCCTCGAACAGCTATCAAGTCCCAGGCCCTTGTGGCTTTCATCAATGATTGGACAGAGTTGCAGACACCGGAAGACAAACCGGACAGCACATACTGGACTATTCACTTCGATGGATCCAGGCAATTGGAGGGCTCGGGGGCTGGAGTTTTCCTTACTTCCCCTCGAGGTGATAAAATTCATTATGTTCTTTGCTTAATGTTCCCTTGTACTAACAATGCAGCTGAGTACGAGGCCTTGCTCCATGGTCTTCGAGTGGCTAAGGAAATGAACTTAAGCCGGGTACGATGCTTTGGAGACTCGGATCTGGTGGCCCAGCAAGTTTCAGGTACTTGGGACTCTAAGGATCCACTCATGGCGGCTTACCGACGAGAGGTGGATATTGTCGCTGGTCACTTCAAGGGTTATCAAGTGGAGCACATTGATCGGCACAAAAATGAGGCAACTTATGCTTTAAGCCGGCTGGGATCTCAGCGTAAACCGGTGCCGCCCAATACCTTTCTGGATGTCTTACACAACCCGTCAATTCAGTTGCCTACAGAGGAGGACCTCGCTATTCTTGATCCGGAGGCACATTTGGTGGCCTCTTTACACATTATTGCGGATTGGACGTTTTCATACTTGGCGTATATAAACCGGGGCGAGTTGCCAGAGGATGCAGTTTTGGCCAGACAGATAATCCGGCGATCCAAGTCCATGGTTATTCACAATGGCGAGTTACACCGTTGCAGTGTCTCTGGTGTGTTCCAGCGTTGTGTTTCTCTTGAAGAAGGCCGTGAGATTCTACGAGAGATCCACGAAGGAGACTGTGGTCATCACACCGGTTCAAAATCCTTGGTTGCTAAAGCTTTTCGTCATGGTTTCTATTGGCTGACGGCTCATGCTGATGCTGAGGACTTGGTGAGGCGGTGCGACGGTTGTCAGAAATTCTCACGACGAGCTCATGTTCCGGCTTAGGAGCTACGAATGATTCCCATCACTTGGCCGTTTGCTACTTGAGGGCTTGACATGGTAGGGCATTTCAAGCGATCCAAAGATAGGAAGACCCACCTGTTGGTGGCGGTTGACAAGTTTACTAAATGGGTTAAAGCGGAGCCAGTAAGCAAGTGTGACGCAGCCACGACGGTTCAATTCATCAAAAAGGTGATCTTCCGTTTTGGTTTTCCACACAACATCATCACAGATAATGGCACGAACCTCTCCAAAGGTGAGATGGAGGACTTTTGTCAACGAGAACACATCCGGCTTGATGTGCCGTTCATGGCTCACCCCTAATCTAATGGTCAAGCTGAGAGGGCTAATCAGGAAATTTTGAAGGGTATCAAGCCTCGGCTTATGGTTCCTTTGAAGAGGACGCCGGGTTGTTGGGTGGAAGAATTACCATCTGTGTTATGGAGCATCAACACCACCCCAAATTGATCTACAGGTTATACACCTTTCTTCATGGTTTACGGGGCAGAGGCGGTACTCCCAAGTGATATTCGTCATGACTCGCCCCGGGTTGCCAATTATGTTGAAGCGGACAACGAGCAAGCACGCCAAGAAGCACTGGACATGTTAGATGAAAACGGGACATGGCGTTGGCTCGTTCAGCGGTTTATCAGCAAGACATGTGGCGTTATCACAACCGTCGGGTTAAAACAAGAACCTTTCAAGAAGGCGACTTAGTGCTCCGGCTCATCCAGGATCAGACCGATATGCACAAATTATCCCCACCTTGGAACGGGCCCTTTGTGGTCAGCAAGAATCTGCACAACGGATCATACTACCTCATCGACGTTCGAGAGCACAAAGACTCAAGCAAATCAGAGGAGGAGACCCGTCGGCCGTAGAATATCGCTCATCTACGGCCTTACTACACCTGAGCCATAGGCTCTCATTATGTACATATTTTGACAATGTATATATTATGATCAATATAATAAACTGGCATCCTTGCAACAAGCAGGGCCTCTGCCGTTCTTCAATATTTCTTGGTTACAAAGGGGCTTCTGCTTACAAAGTGACGTCCTGTTTGTCCATTAAACCACCTATCATGCCATAATAAAGCTTGGGAGCTTCACACCCAAGGGGCCAATGAGAGTATTGTTGCTAAAAGCATAACCTAAACATAGGCACCCATTGAGCACAGCTCACAAAGTTACTTGGGGGCTCTTTGTGCAAAGCCACAAAGAGTTTGAAAGGACCCTTGTAATTGGCTATCAAGCCACGGCTTGGAAGCCTGGTGTATTCACCTAAAACCCCGGGTTAACCTGCCTTCATCAAGTTAGCCACTCCTATCCAGGTAACCCTGGTATGACCCGCCGAACATTTGAAAAGTCAATCTTATACAGACCCTGAACTTGCTAAAGTTAAAACGACGATTGGTTAATTGGAGGCCCATCTTAAAAGGCTTTCTCAAATGGTTTAACTCGGCGGCCTGGCAGCCCATGAAAAGCCTCGAATTTGGGCCTGCCAGCCCTTGAAAAGCCTCGACTACAAGTTTTATTTGATTTTGTTTTTGCAAAGTTTTATCTCTTTTGATAAGGTTCTAAGTTAAACCGGCGTCTACTGACCCAGCCCGACTATATGTCATTACATCAACCCGGTGTTTCTTAACCTGGCGTGGCTTACAATTATCAGTTGATAGCACATAATCAATTATGAACCGGCATCTCTTAATCCGGTCTGGCATTGACTATAAGTCGCCAGGATGATCATCCGGTGTTTGTCATAACCCGGCATGGCTTATTATGCACCAGCACAGCATGGTGGGAGTTTTCAAACACTCAAATTTGGGTTATCACCCTTACTACACAAGTTGGTAAACCAACAAAGGTGATTTAATATCACAAGTATGATATACTTCATATTTCATTGCTTTATAACCTTGGTTATGAGAATTTTGGTTCTGTATTGGGTATCATAACCCGTTCGGTGGTAAACCGCCAAGACATGTTTAAGGTTTTCAAATGCATAAGGCAGGATTTTATAAGAAATACTAAGTCGCATAAAGCAAGCGTAGCAACAATCATGTCGGATTACAATATCAGGTAGCAGTGCACGATGGCAGAAGATCAAAGTATTTCAACTAGCCTATTACAAGGCTCTTTGATGCCCAAAAGAATAATTGTTTGTTGCCCAGAAGGCTATATGATTCGTCACCAGGCTGACGTCAAGTTGAAGGATCATCTCGCATCGGTTCAACCTCCTCCTCGTCACCCAGTGGTTGGAAGTCAAGGGTGGCCCAATCAATCCTGGTTAAGGCTTGGAAGACAGCTTCGTTGCTTATAATATTGGGCGGTTCAACGTCAGGGGCATAGGTGTGCTTACGAATTGGAGGGATAAGATTTTGTGCTTCTTTAACAGCTGCATCAACCCGTTTGTTGTCTGCATCATAGCTGGATCGATGGATAGACAAGTCAACCTCTTCGGCCAATTGGCTTGCCAGCGGGCGCATCTCCTTTGTCAAGTCTTTGAGGGCTTCATTATCAAAGTATGACCCGTCTTCTTGATGGCCAGGATAGCCCTTTGCGATATCCGCAGGATCAGGATCAGCAATCCAAGGTTTGGCCCGAGTAAGTGCTATTAAAGCTCCAGCCCTCGCAGCAGATCGCTTTACATCTTCTATCTGGGCAGGGGTCATGGATAGTTTGGACAACGTATCCTTGATTAATGTTGGTGCCGGTTTGTTGTAGGAAGCCGCGCAGATGACTCGTTGAGCACCGGTATACAGTTGTTCTATCAATGTATAGGCTGCTTTCAACTTCATCTGCATATCCGAGCCTAGATGAGCAATACGACTACCTGCAACGGTTTAAGAATTTGCTGTTAAACCGGCAACTTCAATGATGTTTACAGAAAGGTTCTTACAAAGAGTACTTACCAAATATTGCAGAAGTCATAGCATTGACTTGACGCTTTAACCCAGTTAGCTCTTCCGTCACCGGTTTAAGAGCCGCCTCCGCGTCTTCAAACCGCTTTAATAGAGCAACCTTCTCAGTTTCCCAGTCAGCTCGCTCGCTCTTGAAGCCATCCTTTAATTTCTCCATGGCAGTTAAAGCGCACTTCAGTTCATCTCTGGCTTTGGAGGTTCCTGCCTGCTGGGACTTGATGTTTTCTTGAAGATCAGCAATTTGGGAATCTTTGTTGCTCAAGTCAACCTGCAAACGACAGATGATGAAGATGTTAATATTTTCTTAAAGTCCCAAGCACATAACAAGTTATACACTTGGAACTTGGGGGATAATGTGGATTGCTTCTTTTTTTCCTATTATTTGAAGTCCCAAGCCTCAATACAAGTATTAATCTTGGCACTTGGGGGCTAATGCGTACTTGATCAGAAACTTCAGAGGTGAAGGAATTCAAACAAGGACAAGTTTTGCACAACAAAATCCTGGTTCATCTTGAAGAGATAAACCGGCCCTTGGGGGCTACACAGTTGAAGTCTTTTTATCCAAAGTCCCGGTTCATCTTGAAGAGATAAACCGGCCCTTGGGGGCTACAATGGAGTTGATATACGGTATAACGAAAATTTATAGTGTTTGGAATGGAAGTTACCTCATAGTGCTCCTTCATCAAATTGACTAAACCGGCCTCATAGTCACGCTTGCATATAGGCGGTTTAGGTATTCAGAGTGAAGTTCTTGAGCGGTGAGATGAGCACAGCTTGACAGATCAGTCTTCCATTTGCCTTTCTCTTCAGCAGCAGATTCCACTTTTGCACTGTGCTTTGACAAAGCGACAGGATTGCCAGGAGAAGTATGGCCTAACCCGGTAATCACAACATCATCAGTTGCTTTATTTGGCATCGCCGGTTTATCTGAGGCTTTGGCCGGGCTTGGCGGATCAGCAGTTGGACTTGGAGGATTGGCAGTCGGGCTTGGTGGATCGACATGAGGACTAGCCGGGTTAACTTCTGGCGGATCAACATCAGTGTCATGAACTTGTGGCACAGGATCATCCATAGCAATATCAGCACCTCCACCAGCACCTTCTGAGGTCCTCTCCGGTTCAATCTCATCAGTGGGAGCATTTGTTTTTGCTTTCTTGCTGAGTCGGGCTTTGGCGCTGCAAAATGGCAAACAGAGATTAATATGGTAAAACGGCGCAAGAAGGCAAAGCTAAAATTATTATGCTTACCCAGGGACGGTCTTGAGGGGAGGCATCTGTGTGGTTGACGAATCGCCAGAGGATGAATTGGAAGTTACCTGATAATTTGAGTCAGACAGATTAAGAGGGTATCGGAAGTAACCCGCCAAGGGATAAGACTTGTTAGAATTACAAGAGACCTCTGCACAACGCTTCCGGATTGGGGTGTCTGGTAAACCGGAGGAAGTGACTTGCTGGCCACTGTGCTGGGTTATGCGACGAGCTTCAGGATGTTGTGTCTTCAAAGAAAATTGTGGATCCAAATGAGTGAGAGGATGAGAACGTTTCACTTTACGGACTGCGCGACGGAGTTTTTGTACTGGCACAAGATCGGAATTGGAGGAAAGGGAGATTACCTCTACGTGGTCAGCACGGCTGGCTTCCGCATCATCCTGGTAATGGTCGTTGTCAATAAGATGTATGAAAAATGAACCAAGGGAGTCAAGTTCTACCTCTTGTTCCGAGTCATCAACATCTTCGGGCGGATCAGAGGACTCGGCGGTTTTCTTCTTTGCTGGCCTCTTTCAGGCCTTGCTCTTATCACGAGGAGCTCTCACCGGTTTGTCTTGTGGTTTTGCCGGTTTATCTTGAGTTGTCCTCTTCCAGAAAGGATCTTTGGCATGTAAGAATAAGCAAAAGGCTATCAGAAAAATGTGAAAGGGGAGACGGATTAAAAAGCAGAAGGATAAATTCTTACCGCTGGCGGTTTGTTGGAGGCATAAAAGGGACGCAACCTAGTCTTGCTGCACTCAGAAATCGGTTCATCTAGCATCTTTTTGACAGACTCGGTGACTTTATCATCATTCATCTGTATTTCAGTGTGCCGTTGAGGGTCTTTGATATCCCCGGTATATTCATGCATTAACCTGGTGCGGTGGCTTAAGGGCGGGATACCCCATGAAACCCAGCAACGGATGAGGTCAATGTCGGTTAAGCCGTTTGCTAGAAGTGCCCGGAGCTTAGCAAGCTATGGTGCATATGTTTGCCGTTCGTTGGTAGTAAGCCGCTGAGGCAGTGGATGTCCATTGCTGAGTCGGTAAGCACGGTAACCCAGCAGAGGATTTTCATCGCAGGAGCGGTGTTCTGATAATAGAACCATGTTTGATTCCAATCCTTGGGGTGACTGTGATGTTTGGCATGAGGAAAATCGACTTCTTTCCTTTTTTTTGAATCAACACTCCGCCAAGTTCAGTATTGGGGCCGTCAGAAAATTCAGTACGGCGGTTCAAGTGGAAGAACTCTCTGAAGAGTTCAATAGTCGGTTCTTCTTGTAGATAAACTTCAAAGAACCCTTGAAAATTGCATATGTTGGACACATAGTTCGGTCCAATGTCTTGAGGATGGAGTTGGAAGATGGCAAGTACATCACGGAAAAAATTTGATCCGGGAGGGCTAAACCCTCGATCCAGATGCTGCATAAACACAACCACTTCTCCATCTTGAGGTTCAGGAGGGTTTTCGGATCCAGGGACTCTCCAATGAATGACTTCCTTCTTTGCCAAAGCGCCAGTTAGAACATATCCAGTGAGTTGTTCTTCTGTGATCCGGGAGGGAACCCAATTGCAAGAAGAGAATTGTTTGGCCATTTTTGATGACAAACTGTAAAGGAAGTTTACATGCCGGTTCACGGTTCAAGATTGATACACATAAACCGGTGTAAAACCGGGGAATTTAATCAAAGCATGTGTGTGCGTATTAAGCCGGATACTGATGATCAAGTAAAGATGGCGGTTTAAGTGAGGGCTAATGGTATCTGGCGGATTATCATTTTTACAGGTTAAACCACCTACAGTGGTATGGAGAAAACAGATCTGAAAATTGATAAGTGTTATACAAACAGGTTTCACAAGGTAAGGATTATCATTATGGATCTAACACAGGTCAGGAAAAGGAAAAATATCAAAGCCCTAAAATGGCGACAGCAGAACAGAAAGGATCCACATGGGATCTATTCGTAGTCCTAAAGATACTATGGTGAGGCGAAATAAACTAAAGCTTCGGCCGCAAAGGAAAGATGTGAAGTTTATATAGATTCAATGAGATAGTAAGATCAAAACAATGAACGCGGACGAACATTGATGAACACAGATAAATACCGAAACCCTAATGCAGATCTAGGGTTGAGAAAAGGAGGCTTACCAGATTCACAGGAGTGGCGGAGAAGAGCCGCGGATCTCTGGTACGTTCAGGTTGATGCAGCGGCCAGGGACGATGCAGCGCTTGAAGGTTGAGGGCGATGTTGGGGATACACATAACAGGTAGGCCCACGAAGGGTCGAAGTATCATAAATCATGGGTTCCACACAACATGTGGGTCCAGATAAATTTCATACAGACATACTATCCACTCGGACAAGCAGCATACTATCCACTCGACCAAGCTGTATATCATCCACTCGGATGATAGTTCACCACTCGACTGTACGACTCACTCGGGTATACGAAGACCAGCAGGCAACAAAGCAGTCGACATCATTCTCATGGTGAGGGCTTAGTAGTGGGCTGGCATTATGGCATTCATGCCCCACTTTGTAACATAGGAGGTGAGGGGGTGGCGCACTCTATATAAGCCACCCCTACACTAGACTTGGGGGCTCTTTTCTTCCACATCTCTCTCTTTCTGACCATTAGTCTCAGGACATAGCTCAGGCATGGAGATCCGCTCTCCCCTCTCTCTCTCGAATACACCATGTAACTCCATGTTCATGACAGATAAAGCAAAGCCTCTCCGGAGCACGAGACGTAGGGTTGTTATCTCCACCGTGAGAGGCCCGAACTCGCTAAAACCACCGTGCCACCCATTTGAATCTCGATAGATCATGTTCCTTTATCCTACCCCTCTCTTATTGTCGGAATCGTTCCCACGACAGTTGGCGCCCACCGTGGGGCATGGCGTCTACCGAACCATGATGCAAACGGTTTGTTTCAATTCTTACATATATTCCCTATTTTACTTGTGTTGCATCTTGCCTTTGCCAAGAACAGGATCGTCTTCAGCTCCTATGCGAACACTGTGTCCGCTATTCCTCGCATGGTCGCCGCATGTGCGGATGAAGGGGCGAGGAGATCAGCCCGTCCGACTCCCGGAGCGGTGAAATGCTCTGCCACACCCAGCACCGGGCACGCTTGCCGCCCCGCGACGCGCTCGCTGGCCCAGCGCCGCGCTTGCCGGCCCTAGCTTGGCATGCTAACCGGTCACCTGTATCTCCTTCGTCTGCGTCATCTACATCAAAGGGTGCGTAGCCCACTATCCCGAGCGCATAACGAGCGCCTCATAATCCTTCATTAATTTGATCACCCAATTAAGCGGTTAATTACCGCAGCTCATTAAGCGGCTCGTTAAGCGGTTAAATACTGCAACAAATTAAGCGGTTAATTACTGCAGCTCATTAAGCAATTAATTATTGCAGCCAAAACTTCCGCGGTTCCTATGCCAGTTAATTGTGCATGCATGCATAACCATCCCTGGTTTTTAATCCTTGCAAAATAGCATCTGTACAGGGACACTTTAGTCCAGCAAAACAATATTCGTGGCTACAAACCTGTAGGGCCACTCGTCCGTCATGGTCCTCGGACAGCAGTTCACTCAGACGGACGTTTTGTTTCGAGCGACTAACACTACATGCAGGTTAACTCAGATGAAATTTGCGTCCAGACGACTAATGTGCAGTGACTCGGCCGCCCAGCACGCTGTCACTCTGCTGGACACATGTTCGTCAACTTACCTGACTCGACCGCTCCGCGTGTCGCCACTCGATGAGACACTCGACCGCCCGCGCATTGTCGTCACTTGGACGCCCCGTGCATCGTCACTCCGCGGCACGTGTCGACATCAACCGGACGCCCCGCGCATTGTCACTCTGTGGGACGCGTCTACGTCACTCGGACGCCCCGCTCGCCGCCACACCACGAGACGCCTCTACTTCTCTCGGACGCCCCGCGCGTCATCACTCTGCGGCACGTATCTACATCAACCGGACGCCCCGCACATTGTCACTCTGTGGGACGCGTCTACATCACTCGGACGCCCCGCTCACTGCCACTCCACGGGACGCCTCTACTTCTCTTGGACGCCCCGCGCGTCGTCACTCTGCGGCACACGTCTACATCAAACGGAAGCCCCGTGCATCGTCACTTCGCGGCACGCGTCTACATCAACCGGACACCCCGTACACCGTCACTCCGTGGCATGCATCTACATCAACCGGACGCCCCGTGCATCGTCACTTCACGGGACGAGTCTACATCACTCGGCTGCCCCACGCATCGCCATCGGTTAGTCACCTCATCGCCACTCGGCCGACCCGCGCGTCGCCATCGGTTGGTCACCTCATCACCACTCGGCCGCCCCGCGCGTCGCCATCGGTTGATCACCTCATCACCACACGGCCGCCCCGCGCGTCGCCATCGGTGGGTCACCTCATCACCACTTAGCCGTGCCGCGCGTCGCCGTCAGTTGGTCACCTCATCACCACTCGGCCGCCCCGCGCGTTGCCACTCGGTTGGTCACCTCATCACCACTTGGCCGCCCCGCGTGTCTTCATCGGTTGGTCACCTCATCACCACTCGGCCGCCCCGTGCGTCGCCACTCGGTTGGTCACCTCATCACCACTCGGCCACCCAGTGCGTCGTCATCGGTTGGTCACCTTATCACCACTCGGCCGCCCCGCGCGTCGCCACTTGGTTGGTCACCTCATCATCACTCGGCCGCCCCGCGCTTCGTCATCGGTTGGTCACCTCATCACCACTCAGCCGCCCCGCGCGTCGCCACTCGGTTGGTCACCTCATCACCACTCGGCCGCCCCGTGCGTCATCATCGGTTGGTCACCTCATCACCACTCGGCCGCCCTGCGCGTCGCCACTTGGTTGGTCACGTCATCACCACTCGGCCGCCCCGTGCGTCACCATCGGTTGGTCACCTCATCACCACTCGGCCACCCCGTGCGTCGCCATCGATTGGTCACCTCATCACCACTCGGCCGCCCCGCGCGTCGCCATCGGTTGGTCACCTCATCACCACTCGGCCGCCCCATGCGTCGCCATCGGTTGGTCACCTCATCACCACTCGGCCGCCCCGCGCGTCGCCACTCGGTTGGTCACCTCATCACCACTCGACCGCCCCGTGCGTCGCCATCGGTTGTTCACCTCATCACCACTCGGCCGCCCCGTGCGTCGCCATCGGTTGGTCACCTCATCACCACTCGGCCGCCCCGCGCGTCGCCATCGGTTGGTCACCTCATCACCACTCGGCCGCCCCGCGCGTCGCCATCGGTTGGTCACCTCATCACCACTCGTCCACCCCGCGCGTAGCCGTCGGTTGGTCACCTCTTCACCACTCGGCCACTCGCGCGCCTTCAGACAGCTAAGTCATTCTACATGCACTACATTCTGTTATTTCCGCGTTCCCGAATATCCTGTAATTCAAACATCACATTCACTCGGAGGCCACGCCACTGTTGGGGAACGTAGTAATTTCAAAATTTTCCTACGATCACGCAAGACCATGGTGATGCATAGCAACGAGATGAGAGTGTTGTCTACGTACCCTCGTAGACCAGCAACGGAAGCGTTGACGCAACGTAGAGGAAGTAGTCGTACTTCTTCCCGATCCAACCGATCCACGTACCGAACGTACGGCACCTCCGAGTTCTGCACACGCTCAGCTCGATGACGATCCCGGGCTCCGATCCAGCAAAGCGTCGGGAAGGAGTTCCGTCAAGACGGCGTGGTGGCGATCTTGATGTTCTACCGTCGCGGGCTTCGCCTAAGCACCGCTACAATATGACCGAGGTGGAATATGGTGGAGGGGGCACCGCACACGGCTAAGGAACGATCACGAAGATCAACTTGTGTGTTCTAGGGTGCCCCCCTGCCCCCGTATATAAAGGAGCAAGGGAGGGAGGAGGCGGCCCTATGTTTGGCGGCGCAAGGGGAGTCCTACTCCCACCGGGAGTAGGATTCCCCTTTCCTAGTCCAACTAGGAATCCTTCCATGTAGGGGAGGAAGGAGAAGGAAGTGGAGGAGTAGGAAGGTGGCGGCCCCTTTCCCTAGTCCATTCGGACTAGAGGGAGGGGGCGCAGCAGCCTTTTCCTCTTCCCACTAAAGCCCATCAAGGCCCATTACTTCTCCCGTAACTACCCGCTCCGAAAATACCGAATCATTCGAACCTTTCCGAACTCCGAATATAGTCGTCCAATATATCGATCTTTACGTCTCGACCATTTCGAGACTCCTCGTCATGTCCCCGATCTCATCCGGGACTCCGAACTCCTTCGGTACATCAAAACTCATAAACTCATAATATAACTGTCATCGAAACCTTAAGCGTGCGGACCCTACGGGTTCGAGAACTATGTAGACATGACCTAGAACCATTCTCGGTCAATAACCAATAGCGGAACCTGGATGCCCATATTGGTTCCTACATATTCTACGAAGATCTTTATCGGTCAGACCGCATAACAACATACGTTGTTCCCTTTGTCATCGGTATGTTACTTGCCCGAGATTCGATCGTCGGTATCCAATACCTAGTTCAATCTCGTTACTGGCAAGTCTCTTTTCTCGTTCCGTAATACATCATCTCACAACTAACACATTTAGTTGCAATGCTTGCAAGGCTTATGTGATGTGCATTACCGAGAGGGCCCAGAGATACCTCTCCGACAATCGGAGTGACAAATCCTAATCTCGAAATATGCCAACCCAACATGTACCTTCGGAGACACCTGTAATGTACCTTTATAATCACCCAGTTACGTTGTGACGTTTGGTAGCACCCAAAGTGTTCCTCGGGCAAACGGGAGTTGCATAATCTCATAGTCATAGGAACATGTATAAGTCATGAAGAAAAGCACTAGCAACAAACTATACGATCAGGTGCTATGCTAATGGAATGGGTCATGTCAATCAGATCATTCAACCAATGATGTGATCCCGTTAATCAAATAACAACTCCTTGTTCATGGTTAGGAAACATAACCATCTTTGATTAACGAGCTAGTCAAGTAGAGGCATACTAGTGACACTCTGTAGGTTTATGTATTCACACATGTATTATGTTTCCGGTTAATACAATTCTAGCATGAATAATAAACATTTATCATGATATAAGGAAATAAATAATAACATTATTATTGCCTCTAGGGCATATTTCCTTCAGCCACCGAGTGTACCTTTACGCTCGGCTGCTTATTTTCACCCGAGTCCAACTTTCGTTTTTTCGCATACATCATTCAAGAACGCCATGTGTTCTTCATTTCGAGTTTGCATCGGTCCTCCGGGTTGCAACTCAGTCAAAACACTACACTTCCGTTTTATTTGAACCAGTATTCCAATGAGTTCAGTCGTATCCGTCGCTTCGACAAGTTCGAACGGATCCTTCGCTTTTTCATACTCTTGCTGCCCCTTGCACTCTCAGCGGGTGTCTATGGGTGTTATTCACACAAATCATTTCAGCACACATCAAATTCCCTCAAGAAATTATTTCATTGGCTTGTGCCTTTTTTTACACAAGTTACACGATCACTCGAAGGCCCTATGCGCCAACTTCATCGCTGCTCAGACTCGATCACCGTACCGGTCCTAGCGCACCACAACACCGACCTTGTCGCTCTATTGACTTCAAACACATCCAGCCAACCCCTATGCGGAATCCTTTTCATCGTATCAATGATATAGACCTCGTCAGACATGAGACGGATAAGTCCCTTTTATAATTAAACTTCACACACTTCACTCTTTTGCGAGTTTGCCTCTTTCGAGCATCACTCAGAAGCTTCTCCTCATCTTTACCCGAGTCCGACTCAATGAATTGCAAATCATCCATTCAAAACTATATTTCTCGTATTCCGACATGTCCGTTGTCGAAGCCTGTAGTACGCTCGGGGGCTACGCCGCACTTGGGTGCTGCATCTCATTTGGAATGACACTCTCTTGAGTAGTCAAGTACTTCATCACTAGTCAGATCCTTCACTTCAACAAGTGCATTCGATCCACTACTTTGACAAGTTTTATAATCACCTAGACACTCTGCACGCCATCTTCATTCTTATTCAGACTCAGTTGTCACATCGATCTTGTTGTGTAGCAACCAAACTACACCGACCTCATCGTTACATTTGCTTTGAAAGCATCTGGCTAACTCCTTCGAAGACCATTTCAGCCACTTGGCTAGACACGCAATATGTCACTCGGCCACCTCGCACATCCTCACTCGGCCGTCCCGCACCACATCACTCGGTCGCTCTGTGCGTCGCCACTCGGTTGTGCACGTCTTCCCCATTTGGCCGCCCCACGCGTCGTCGCTCGGTTGTACACATCATCACCCCTCGGCCGCCTCGCGCGTCACCATCAGTTGGACATGTCTTTACCTCTACACCCCCAACACGGGAATGACTAAGTTACTCGTATGATCAAACCTCCACTACTAGCAAAAGGGCTATAGATGATATGGCCACTAATGGCGCACTAGACATGTGGTGCGCCATTACTATATTATAATGGCGCACCATGTCTCGGTGCGCCATTAGTAATATAGTAGTTTTGAAAAAAAAACATAAAAAAATTAGTTACTAATGGCGCACCGTTGTATAGTGCGCCATTACTAGTTGACATAGTAATGGCGCACCACACCCGCCGTGCGCCATTAGTAGTTTTGAAAAAAAAAGTAAAAAAAATAAAAAAAAAATTGTTAGTAATGGCGCACCTGTCGACAGTGCGCCATTACTAGTTAAACTGGTGCGCCATTACTAAGTTTTTTTCAAAAATAATTTCAAATTTTTTTCCAAAACTAGTAATGGCGCACCAACTAGTAATGGCACACCACCCCACGGTGCGCCATTACTAACTTGGCCCAACACCGAATGCACCCCCCCCCCCCGGACCGCCTTTTCAGTTTTAAAAAAAATAAAAGAAAATGATGGAAATGTCAAAAAAATAAAAGAAAATAAGTTTCCCATGTGATATGTGGTCTAGTTGTTGGGAAAATTTACAAATATTAATTTCGACTTTATTTGCAAAATCTCTCTGGAAATTTGTAAAATGGGCATAACTTTTGCATACGAACTCGGATTAAAAAGTTTTTTATATGAAAAATCATCTACTCGAAAAGTTACATCCGAATTTACAAAAACCTAACAGAAAAAAGTTACGGGGCTTTCAAGATCTAGAGGCAAAAGAATTCAAAAAAAATTCAAACTTACTAGTGGCGCACCGTGGATGTGGTGCGCCACTAGTAACAGAAAAAAAATTGGTTTTGAATTTTTTTTTTTTGAATTTTTTTTCAAAAAATGATACGTAATATGACCGGGAAGTTTGAAATATTTTTCAAAATTTCATCATAGTCATGAACATGAACAAAGTCCTATACATCAACAAGGTATAATAGGATTGATATGCTAGATATATCAACAAGTGCCTGTGAAGTGAGATGTTGCTGGGGTTGGATAGAACTCTGAAGTTAAGCGTGCTTGGGCTGAAGTAGTGTGAGGATGGGTGACCTTTCGGGAAGTTTGACCACGAGTGCGATTTGACCCAAGATTAAGCCATAGTGACCTGAGATTAGAATTTAATTCTAATTGCGTGATGCTAGTGGCGCACCAGTAGTGCGCCATTAGAAGGCAAAACTGGTGCGCCACTAGCATGCCTTTTCCTAGTAGTGCTCATATCACACTCTGTAGCAAGCTTGCCTCTTTCGAGCATCACTGGAAGACTTGAACCCTCTGCCAGACTCATCTAGTCCGACACAGACACAGGGACTACACCCAGTGGGTGCACTCAGCGTGCCCCCATTGGAAGAGAACTCAGAAAGAAGTACCCTTTAGTTTGATTATCAAAAGACATGATTTTACAGTCTTCCAAATGATTGTTGTTCATTTTTTACATGTTCTAAAATCCCCCAGCGGGTGCCTTAGTTGCGAATCCATTTCGCCTAAGTCGAAGAAAAAATCCTACCGAGTGGTGAGCCTGCCTCTCACTCGGGGGCTTAGCTGCAGTCCAGTACTTGCCTAAGTTTGAAAAATCCTATCGAGTGGTGAGCCTGCCTCTCACTCGGGGGCTTAGCTGCAGTCCAGTACTCGCCTAAGTTTGAAAAATCCTACCGAGTTGTGAGCCTGCCTCTCACTCGGGGGCTTAGCTGCAGTTCAGTACTCGCCTAAGTTTGAAAAATCCTACCGAGTGGTGAGCCTGCCTCTCACTCGGGGGCTTAGCTGCAGTCCAGTACTCGCCTAAGTTTGAAAAATCCTACCGAGTGGTGAGCCTGCCTCTCACTCGGGGGCTTAGCTGCAGTGCAGTACTCGCCTAAGTTTGAAAAATCCTGCCGAGTGGTGAGCAATCCTCCCACTCGGGGGCTTAGCTGCAGTCCATTACTTGCCTACGTCTGAAAAATCCTACCGAGTGGTGAGCAATCCTCCCACTCGGGGGCTTAGCTGCAGTCCAGTACTCGCCTACGTTTGAAAAATCCTACCGAGTGGTGAGCAATCCTCTCACTCGGGGGCTTAGCTGCAGTCCAGTACTCGCATAAGTTTGAAAAATCCTACCGAGTGGTGAGCAATCCTCCCACTCGGGGGCTTAGCTGCAGTCCAGTACTCGCCTAAGTTTGAAAAATCCTACCGAGTGGTGAGCAATCCTCCCACTCGAGGGCTTAGCTGCAGTCAGTACTCGCCTAAGTTTGAAAAATCCTACCTTGTGGTGAGCGATCCTCCCACTCGGAGGCTTAGCTGCAGTCCACTACTCGCCTAAGTTTGAAAAATCTTACCGAGTGGTGAGCAATCCTCCCATTCGAGGGCTTAGCAAAGTGTGGGTCGGCCATGACCACCACTTTAGTGCTGCACCGTCAACAAGAAGGACAAGATTGTGCACACTGTCAAAGGCCCATCCAACGGCTGGCACCAAAGCAAACGGCTGACGGGAATGTCAAGACCATTGCTGAGTGCCTTGCTGGTGAACTGAGATAGGAACGTCAAGACCATTGCTGAGTGCCCTGCTGGATCGTCCAACTGGTCGACTGCTGATTCCTCTTCAGAAGCTGTTTCAAGCAAACAGAAACCAGTGCGAGAGAAGAACAAGTTCGATCAGTACCAGCTAAAAAGAGTATTAGTTCTCTCAGACCCCTGCCGACTGCCCGCAGTCGATGGCGGTCTCGGGGACTACACCAAGTGGGGGCACTAAGCGTGCCCCCACTGGAGTAATCTCCACTCGGTATGGCCTGACCAGTCCGAGTGATGAACAACAACAAAAAGATAGGCTCTAAGACTCCTGCCGACTGCCCGCAGTCGACTGCAGTCTCGGAGACTACACCCAGTGGGTGCACTCAGCGTGCCCCCACTGGAATGGTATCCACTCGGAATGGTCCGCCCGGACCAAGTGACGGCCAAACAACAAAAAAGACACGTTCCAGGCGTGAAGAAATTCCGAGTAATCAGTTACTCGATGCAGGACCAGCTCCAAATCACAGGACTCAAAGAGTGAAATTCATAAGTTTGGATCTAGAGCCGACTCGTATTGACATTCCTCCGGGATAAGGATGGCATCTCACCAAGAGAGCAGTCCATGTGTCGATCTTGTTCCCTGGATTTAATGAGACATCCATATTCTGATCACGAGTTAACCTCTTCCGAGAGATGATCGAATGTCACCAAGTTGCTCCTCGCGGGCACTTACCCCAGATCAGTCGGAAGCGCAGTGCCGGAATCCATCGAGATTTTGTTCAAACCTTGGTTGTCTGAAAGTACGATGATAGGTACCGAGTATTTCCGTAATCACTCGGGCCAAGTTGTGTCTTTCACAAACTCGTTCTGCAAAATCGCAATCGATTCGGGGGCTAATGTTGGTGATACACATAACATGTAGGCCCACGAAGGGCCGAAGTATCATAAATCATGGGGTCCACACAACATGTGGGTCCAGATAAATTTCATACAGACATACTATCCACTCGGACAGGCAGCATACTATCCACTCGACCAAGCAGTATATCATCCACTCGGACAGGCAGCATACTATCCACTCGACCAAGCAGTATATCATCCACTCGGATGACAGTTCACCACTCGACTGTACGACTCACTCGGGTATACGAAGACCGGCAGGCAACAAAGCAGTCGACATCATTCTCATGGTGAGGGCTTGGTAGTGGGCTGGCATTATGGCATTCATGCCCCACTTTGTAACATAGGAGGTGAGGGGGTGGCGCACTCTATATAAGCCACCCCCACCACTAGACTTGGGGGCTCTTTTCTTCCACCTCTCTTTCTCACCATTAGTCTCAGGACATAGCTCAGGCATGGAGATCCGCTCTCCCCTCTCTCTCTCGAATACACCATGTAACTCCGTGTTCATGACAGATAAAGCAAACCTCTCCGGAGCACGAGACATAGGGTTGTTATCTCCACCGTGAGAGGCCCGAACTCGCTAAAACCACCGTGCCACCCATTTGCATCTTGATAGATCATGTTCCTTTATCCTACCCCTCTCTTATTATCGGAATCGTTCCCACGACAGGCGGCGGTGGAGCTTTCGGGTTTGAGCGTCGAGAGGAAGAAGAAGAAGCACGGAAGGGGAAAAGGGAAGGACCCCTGGGCCTATTTATAAGGAAAATGGATAGGCAGGCAAGCGCGGGGATCGAGGAGCCCAAAGCGGAAAATGGGGCACAGTTGTTGCCTCGATCTTCGGAAGTTAATTACTAAAGGGAATCTTTATGACTTTTTTATACAGAGATGACGTCATGACGATTTACTGTGATTTTAGAAGATGATGTCATGGCGGTTTACCAAAGCTCACAGGGAGAAGATATCATGGCGGTTTACGAGGATCATAAGAAGATGTTCAGGGAATTTTTCTAAGTATTGAAGATTGACATGAACAGGTTCAAATTAATCTGGGGCCTAATGTTGGGGATATAACTACTAAGTGTAAACTGTCCAGGAGGGGCCGGTTTATGCTCGTATATATTGAAGCCCATGAAGACAAGGAGTATGGCGCTCTACTGTTAAAGCTTAGAGGCCCAGATCCCAAAGGCGGATTAGGGCCCATAGTAGTAAACCGCCATAGATGTATAACTTGTATTGTAAGTTAGGGAAGGGAAGAGACCGAGCCGGACAGTTGTATGAGCTGGCCTCAGGATTCTGTAAACCGGTCGGGCGTCAACCTGTGTATATAAAGGGACGACCCGGCGGCGGTTCAACGACAAGTCACAACAGCTCCAGAGATAGGTAAAGCAGATTCGCTCCCTGCTCATCGAGATCAATCAATCCCACAACAACTGGATCGTAGGCTTTTACCTTCACCGCAAGGAGCCGAACCAGTATAAACTTCATGTGTCCTTTGTTACGGTTTAAACCCTTTAAGCTAATATCGTTGCGATAGCTCCACGACTAAGTCCTTCTGCTAGGACATCTGATGTGTTAATTCCACGACAAGTAGCGCTTTTTAAAAGGCAACGCTGCTACTAGCGCTCTCGTTACAAAAGATGCTACTACTATAACTTCCAGACCGTTGGCGGCAGGCCAGGCATACTAGTAGCGCTCGTTTGCAAAAACCACTACTGCTATTGCTAAATTGACCAAAAGTTTAGTTCCACCTCGCTCCGCGAACATAATATTTACCAGCTTAAATATGGTGCTTCCCAAACTATCACAACCAATTGGTCTTCATTGAACTCTATGTATAGGATCTATGGCAATATGAATCCTAGCATGTACCTATACAGGCGAGGATTCATACTGACAATTTAGATTCTACACAAAAATATCAATGATGACCAATGCATTTTTCAATTTGATGCATGTTTTACATGCTAATGATCATAGCATTAGTAGTAGCGCTGGTTCAGAAAAAACGCTACTGCTAATGATTATCGCTCGCCCACTCCGGCCGCCCACTCCGGCCGCCGCGCTCCGTCGCCCACTCGCCCACCTTTCCACCCTCATCTCCCCTCCCTCTCCCGCCCTCCTCCTCTCCCCTCCGATCACGTCGCCCCACCTCCATCCGCCGCCCCTCCTCCCTCCTCCCTCCTTCCTCTCCCGCCATCCGACCTCCCGCTGCCCTCGTCCCCCCAGCAGCCACTGTCGTCCTCCACCGAGAGGTACTCCTCCTCCCTCCTCCCTTCTCCTCCCCAGCTAGTTAATTTTGAACCCTAGCTAGTTGAAAATTTTAGGTTAGATCTTAGAATAATGTAGTAGGTTATGATCTTAGGTGTTTAATCTTAGGTGTTTAATTTTAGAATAATGTAGTATGAACCCTAGCTAGTTATGATCGAACCATCTTCAAAATGTAGGTTTTTTAATTAGGTGTACTCAATATAATTTAGGTATTTTAGGTGTTTAATCTTAGAATAATGTAGTATGAACCCTAGTTATGATCGAACCATGTTCAACATGTCAAATTTGTTGTTATTTTTTTTAGTTAAACCATTTATTCCCGCATCGACGTCGACGATGCCTATCCCGCATCCTCGTCATCGAATAGGCGGAGGACACCTGCTTGATAGAAGGGGCCATGTCCGGGACTGGGCTCCGCCGGGCTGGTACTGGGAGGTGCTACCTTCCGGGCGACGCAGCTTGGTGAGGAGCCAGCCCGTCGTTGACCTGAGCCTTCTTTGGTGGCGGTCGCGTGGGCCAGTGACGGTGCGGAGGCTTGAAGACCCCGTGGAGATGGTACGTCACCGTGTCAGCGAGGAGGACGAGCACGTCCTTCGCTACATGGTTGCGTTGGAGGGCAGGTTCTCCAATACCTTGCAGTTTCTTCAGGGATCTCACTGGAGCTATGATCTTGTGATTGTTCCATCTCTTTGGGTGTCCACCGCCCGCGCCGATACCCGTCGTTCGCTAGGGTTTTAGCTATATTAGTGATGTTATATGTATGATACTATTCGAGATGTATTAGAAATAATATTCGACGATGTATGGACGAAAGAGATGATTTAGTTTTGCTTATTGAATGCATGCTAATTTGAATACTTGTTTATTTTATGATTTGGTTTTGCTTATTGAATGCTCAAATTGGAAAACTACTCCTACTTTGAATGCCCAAGTGGCAGGCCATGTTTGCAAGTTACACCTCTAAGTGGCCTATGTTTTGCCGGAGTGTTGATTAATTTCCATTCCGGCAAATTTCAGGCGCTTGATATGTCCTTTTTTAGCAAAGGTCATGCCGGATTTTTCCATGAATTCTGGCATGACTTGTGCTAGAATATGTAGGAAATATCGAGTGGCCTGGAATTTCTAGAAAGATAATTAAACAACATATCAGGTTGATTTTAAGTCTGTCGAGGCCTCATACATGACAATCAAAAAATGAGTGAGGGAGTGTGTCCACCATATGTGAGAGAGGAATAATGCCGACTGTTGTGGTGGGGGTCGCTTCTCCTTCATTCCCATGTGCTAGACATTTTGGTTGAATGCACTCGGGGATGAAGGGAGGAGCGACCATCACCAACGGTCGAATATATACACCACGTGAACTGAGAGTTTTCAAAAAAAGACTCGACGAACCGATAGTCAACCCGTGCTAAATAATAATGATCGAATTTAGTTTTTGTGGTACATATATTGAATTGTACAAGTTTAAAATCTTTGAATTATGAACCTCTACTTCCTATACACCCGAGTAGTTGCCTTCGACTAATTTTAAATGTTTCAAATATGAACATATATAGGAAATGTCTAACGACGAAAGGAAATTTGGTATGTGCAAATACTGTGAAGACTAGCGCGGCATGTGCGACAGGCCTCACCTATTTGGTGGTAGGCGCTTCAGCATCATGCTGGATGAGAACTTCGAAGTGGATACAGTAAGTCACAACGACAAGTCTTTTTTCGTAATTAAGCATGACTTCTGCTACTTCTGCTTTTTTTGCTTCAACTTATAATTTTAAATTTTTACAATTCTACTAGCGTATCCCCTGTCATGCATGAATCTATGTCTTGGATAAGATTGGTTTTAATACTATGGAAAGTTTGGAGGTAAAGAAAGTTCACTTGAGGACCGAGCATGGTTATACTTTTGCCGCAAAATTATACAATGCAGACACCTACTCCTATTTTGAATGCAAAAATTGGGGAGCACTATGAAAGGCTTATGCATTTGAGCCTAATATGGTTATCACCTTTGATATTCGTCAAGAAGATGAAATTAAAGGTAATATAAACATCTGGGTCGATGTGCAGACGCCTCCAGTTCTACCATTATGTGAGTTTCTCAATCATATTTATGTCTTGGATATTGTTTATTCAAAAATAGTTGACAACTAATTTCTATTGACAGCTTATTTTCATTCAAGCAAACATGTCCAGTATTTGGTAGACATGACCTGCTACTGTCCCGGGGTTGAACTAAGCTGCGAGGAGATTAGTCATTATGTTTCATGGCTTGAGGATCTTCATACCGTGAAGACAAATTATTTTTCTGCATTTGAAAATCTTAGTATTGAAAACGTGCGACCAATAGTGTTCGTACTGAACTACGATCACATTTATTTAGAAAAGATGGTAAGATTTTTACTATTTTTCCTCTGTGCATCTTTTGCATACATTATTTCTTAAGCTAAACTTCATTGCTAAGTATGTTACTACGATGTTCTTCAACATGGACTCCCGATGATAGTTGTGCCTCACATGTTCTATGCTATTTTACCTGACAGAGAGAGAGAGCAGCATGAGTGATTAGTTATCTAGAATAAGTTTGAAGATGATGATGTGCTACACTATGACTATGATGATTAATAGTGTTGATGATAATGACTATGATGATTATTATTAACTAGTGTTGGTGGTGATTAGATAGCTACCGTACCTAGTGTTGGTGGTGATTAGCTAGCTAGAATGAGTTTGAAGATAATGATGTGCTACACTATGACTATGACCGGTGCTAATGACTATGATGATGATACTTTCAACATGCACCACTACATGTTGCCTCCACTTGAACCTAATCAACATTCATTTCACCCACTGTTGTGATAAAACCATATGATTAAAATACTGTATATAAAACCTATACATATACAGTGAAAATAAGCTGCAATTTAAAAAATACAGGAAAAATAAGCAGTAGCGCTTTTCAGAAGAAACGCCACTGCTACTCACTACTATCAGCAACACTTTTCAAGCACCGACGCTATTGCTAACTAGGTATAGCTGTAGCGTTGGGAAAATGGTGCTACTGCTATATGTTAGCTGTAGGGCGATAGCAGTAGCGCTGGTACCAGCGCTACTGCTATGCATATTTCAAGCGCTACTACTAGGGTTTTCCTTAGTAGTGTGTCCCTAAGGAAGGTGGCATCACCGTTGTTTCTAACGATAAAAATGAGCTTTTCCCCAATAGAATTGTAACCGGTTATACGATGGTAATTGATTTTAGAAAATTAAATAAAGCTACTAGAAATATCATTATCCTTTACCATTCATTGTTCAAATGTTAGAAAATGTCTAAGAATACACACTTCTGTTTTCTTGATGGCTATTCTGATTTCTCTCAAATACCCAGGTGTAATGCTTAAATCTTTTAAGTAATAAAGCGTGCCTTTTCAAAAAAACAAGTCTTCTTTAGATTTTTTTTTGCGAGAGAACTTTCAATCTATTCATCTTCCATCACGACAGTACAACGAACACTAGAAATAATAAAAATTACATCCAGATCCGTAGACCACCTAGCGACGACTACAATCACTGAAACGAGCCGAAGGCGCGCCGCCGTCATCACCGCTCCCTCGCCGGAGTCGGGCACAACTTGTTGTAGTAGACAGCCGGGAAGTCATCGTGCTAAGGCCCCGTAGGACCAGCGCATCAGAACAGCAACCGCCGCTGATAAAGAATAACGTAGATCGAAAGGATCCAACCTGAAGACACACGAACCTAGACGAACCACAGCCAGATCCGAGCAAATCCACCGAGGATAGATCCGCCGGAGACACACCTCCATACGCCCACCAACGATGCTAGACGCACCATCGGAACGGGGACTAGGCGGGGAGACCTTTATTCCATCTTCAGGGAGCCGCCACCGTCTCGTCTTCCTGAGTAGGACACAAATCCTAATAAATTTTGAAGGAACGACTAACAACGGAGCCCTCCCGCCGGCCCTTGCCAGGATCCACCACGCCCCCATGGCCCTAGGGCCACCGGAGACGAAGCGGACCTGCGACGGAGCCGGCGAGAGGCACGAACCCTAACTTTTCTTGGAGGAGGAGGCGGCGGCTAGAAAGAGGCTCTATTCAAGTCTTCTTTAGATTATTCACATACTATGCGTTAAACTGCTGACATACATAAAAAAAGGGACTACTTTCATTCTACCGCTACAGGTTTCTATATTTTACAGTGTTTTTTTTTTAATGAAAAGAATGACAGGGGCGACCGATGGGAGCAGCAGCTGGGCGAGACAAGTATAGCATTTTTATTGCTCTACCCGGCATAGTACACTCTAACACAAGATACTGGAGCTGCTCTCAGTGTTCCATCCGCCGCCGGGGAGCCACCACGGCAGCCGTCCATAGGCCACCGCTGCCGACGCCATCGACATTGACTGCTAAGGCCTACTCGGCAGCCAGCGTCTCAGGTGTCCATTTCTGCTCTTCCCCTTCTTGCTTCCTTCACTTTTTTTTCGTCGGGGAAGAGATCAGATCGAATTCATCTAGAGCATAGCCTCTTCTTTGCTTGCCAAGTTGCCCATCAGTTGGACTTATTATCTAATGTCTTAAATATCCTGATTTTTTTGTCAATTTTGGGGATAACTAAATGATGTTCATCTTGTAGCCCGCCAGATCTTGTAGTCACAATACAGGATGTGTTAGTAGAAGATCTAACATCTATTATTAGCAAGTAAATTTTCACCTCAAGGTGAGTGCCAATTGTCATACATCGATTGGTTATTTGGTTGGGGAACACAGGACTGTCTCATGTCCTGAATCTAAATTAACTGTTTTCTCACCGCGATTGATATTAATATTTTTTCCTTTTTTTATATACAAAGATTGGCAACTGGTGCAATGGAAGTGAATTCTGTCTATGCTTGATCTCAATTTTCTGGACCGACTCATATTTTGTCGCATTTGCAATAACAGAGAAGGAGAAGGTGGAGTTTGTGGTGGTTGCTTAGGAAGCAACCATGAAGACTCTCCTAGGCGAGCTGGGCCGCTAGGAGCACGCCCGTCCCGTTGCTGCAGCTGACGCCTTCGACGGCGGCTGACTTCTCAAGACTCCTCAGTGATCAGCTCATTGTCCAGTTTGCAGGTGCCTCCTCTGCCCCCATATCTAGTCCTTCCATTTCTTCCTGTTTTCTGTAGCTTTTTCTTTCCTTGGCATGGCATTTTCACTGAATTGATAACCACTGTGACATTAAAAAAAGGCAAATATGAAAGAGAAAAGTATGTTTTTGGTCCCCCATGTTCTCCAAAAGTGTAGACTTGGTGCCTCCAGTTTTTTTGCTATACATTTGGTCTTTCAAGTCTCAAAATCGGGTAAGTTTGGTCCAAAACCAGAATTTGAGCACGTTGTCTGGGATTTAACCACGTTGACCAGGTTTGTCTGATGAACAATAAATTCAGAAAAAAATTGCAAACAAATTCAAAATATCTGAATTTTCGTGACAACCAGCATGCTTGGGTGCACTAGAAGCGTGTAAATTTTTGTGGTCAAATAACATCCGAGGAGCTCTAGGGAAAAAACAAATTTTGCCTTTTTTGTGAGCCAAAATTTGTTTTGTTTTTGCCGCGAGCTCCTCAAATGTCGAAACACCACATAATTTTCACCCACCTAGCGCACCCAAGCATCTTGTTTGCCAAAACTTCAGTTTTTTAAATAATATGTTGCTATTTTTTAATTACTATTCATTGGTCGAATCTGGTCAATGTGGTCAAATCCGGTCAACCTGCTTAAAATCTGGTTTTGGACAAAGCTTATCCGGGTTTGAGACTTTAAGGACCAAATGTATACCGAAAATTTTTGAGGGACCAAGTCTATACTTTTGGGGAACTAGAGGGACCCAAAACATACTTTTGGGAAATGCCATGAAGAGCATTATGTGCAAGCATGGACAAGGGATGAGAAACATCAGTTATTTTTAACTAGTCATGAACCCCGGCAGATGCACGGGCTAGCACTTATAATATTAAAATATGTCAAAGTTAGTACAAATTAGAAATGTTGGATAATTACTTGAATATGTTGTGGTTAATATTGTTATTAGTAGTACTACTACTATTGCTACTAATTGATACTCCCTCTCTTTCAGTATAGGGGGCCTATCTAAATTGTCAATTTATAAAGCTTGTCGTCTAGAAATATGCAAATATTGTTATGCCTAAATGAATTCTTTAACATGTTCTTTCGCATTGTAGAATCAACAACACATAAAGGAGTGAGAGGGTCATGCATGTAATACTAATATGTTCTCTAGCACATAGCTTCTCTGTAGTTAATGTGATTTCCATGATGAGGCCAATAAGCTGAAAAAATGGAGTACAAAACATGGTTACAAATTTAAGAGTTGTTGCCTTGGTCATGTATTCATGCTGCCCTATTGTAGAATACACCTTTACTTTATTTCCCCTACCTAAATAAACATACATCTTCCTTTTTGCCACAAAAACAAGTTATAATTTGATCTTAAAACCCTTTGTGGATTAGATTTTATATGTGCACAACATTTAAACAAAGGTCCTCCTTCAGGAACATGGGAGAGCAGAGAATCAATTTAACCAAGTTTGTTTGATTATAGAGAATTTGTTTCCATACATATCAATGGTCATGCATGGTTTTCTATCAATATACGTGATATTGTTGCCAATAATGTAAAAAAAGTGGTTGTTGCATTTTCTGATTATGTTAAGCACCATAGGTTATTCAGATTTTAAGTTATTGTCTTAGGCAAAAAATTCTTCAAGAATAACTTTTATCAATAGTGTGGCAAGGAATTGTGTGATAGATTATTTGCATTTAATTTCTTTCGTAATCTTGAAGAAACTTTTTATTATTAATTGACCTAAAGCTTTTAGTACTTTCCATCCACACATATGTATATCACATACATTATCATTTCTTTACATAAAATCTTTGAGGTGCATGATAGATCCATATTATTTTATTACCGTATAGAAGTTCACGTGTATTAAAGGTATTTTAAAAGCTATATTATTTTTTCTTAATTGTATGGCCAAGGGAAGGACATGCATAGACGTCGGTGTAGTATACACCCAAATAATAAGCATTAGCAATCTGCACCTACCAAGAATCGTGTGAATCCATATAATTCGTCAATTGCAAAGTATGCTTTCGGGCCAGTACGTGGTTCGCCGATGGCCATGCAGGTGGGACAGCGATGGTGATGGGAAAGCCTTAGGTAGGAGAGCATGATCGAAGCCGAGAAGGCGGCAGCGGCCATGTAGAGGAGACCGCGGAGATTTTAATCAGCGGAATATTGCTTGCTGGAGGCTTATTTGTATTTCACAGCCAATCAGCCGGATCAAGCAATTTCTTCGCTTTTGTCGTAGGATTTTTATTTGACATTATATCGTTGAATTTATTAGCGTAGGATTTCCTTTTATTTTTTAGAAACAGGTGGAGACTTTCCTTGTGGCTCAATATTTGATTGATAGAGGCTTATTTTTTTATTTCATGGGCAATCAGTCGGTTCGCACGAATCTTTTCCCTTCTATATCATTAGATTTTTATTGGACATTTTATCGAGGTTTCCTTTTTAGTTTTTAGAAACAGGTGAAGGCTTTCCTGGTTTTGTCTCATTACTAGTGCTGGACGTGCTAGATCTGGTTTTTATGGGACGAAAATGAGAGCGCAGGAGGCTTTCCTTTTTATCTTCTAGGAATGGGTGGAGTGTTTTCTTTTTTTGCTTCATTATTAATATTCGACGTATCAGATCCGTATTCTCATGGGACGGGAATGAGAGCGCATGTTTTCCTTTTTATTTTTCTTGCAAACGGACTGAGGCTAACTTGTGTTTTTCACTAGTGTTCTTTCATCCTTATTTTGTTTCTTTAGTATTAGACCAGTCAGATCCGTTTTGAATGTAGGCTTTCCTTTTTATTTTTTCGAAACCGGTGGAGGCTCTCCTTGTTTTCTCTTTTTTTTTTCTTAAATGTTTGAAATGTTAGATTCATTTCTTAGGACGCTGATAACGCCCACACGTGTGGTGGGAGCGACACCCGCCCACATGCCATATAATACACAGACTACGCCACGCCACCGCATGCAAGTGTGAATCTTTTTAGATTTTCAGTTTTTAAATTGATTTATCTCTTTAATGAGAAATCCGATTGAAGTTTTGTTTTCATCATTAAATCCATCGCGACGAGATCTTCGAAATTAGATCTCATATCAATATGTTTCGATGACTTTTAAAAGTTGTCATGTCTATTGCACATGAATTACCATGTTGTTTACACTGAAGTTGCCATGATATGTGTCAGCTATTTTCTTCTACATTTAAAAATAATTTTTGACATATTATAAAACGGGAAATTAAGAAACTAGACTTGCCATCAACCATAAAATAAAATTTCCGTAATACATGCACTTAAAATTGCCATGGTTCATATAAAAAATAATTTTCATGGTCAAAGTACTGGAATTCCATGGTCAAAATGCTAAAATTGCCATGCTCTATAAACTAAAATTGCCACATCGCAACTTTAGTATAACACTATGACAACTACAGCGTAAACATCATGGCAAGTTTTTGGCAAAAAAAAAGTCGAAACATATCAACATGGGATCTAGTTTTGAAGTTCTCGTCGAGACGGATTTAATGATGAAAATGAATTTTTAATTGTATTTTTTAATTAAGAGATAAAATACTTTTAAGCCGAAAACCAAAAAGATTTCCTCTGATGTCATCTGTTTTGATGTGGCAAAATGAATGTTACTGAAGGCGTTTAGGCCATGTTGCTTCGTGCCACACATGTGGACGTTAACATTTGCATTTTTTTGTGGGATGGGATCTTCTCCATGCGTGGCTTCCATGTGCTTTTCGTTAATGTGTTTTTCGTCCTTGTTTTGTTTAGACATGTCAGATCCGTTTCGAATGCAGGCTTTCCTTTTTAATTTTTGGAAATCGGTGGAGGCTTTCCTTGTTTTCTCATTAATGTTAGACGTGTTAGATTCATTTTTTATGGGACGGGATCATGTCCATGCGTTACGTAAGATTTCCTTTAATTCTAAACGTAAAGTTTAGTATTTAATGGCTTAATTAATTTTGATGATGTGGATTAATGAGAGCACATGAAAGGTGCATCCAGTTATTAAATGTAAGATTTTTAGTTCATTTTTGGAGATTACATAGTGGTGGTCATCTCTATATATTGTGGTTAGCTAATTCTGTAAGCCGTGATATTGGGTGGACTAATATCTAATAGCAGTGATTGGTGCAGCTTCTGTTTGTACCCTTCTTCGGACTAGTTATTTTCTAGCCACGATTCATGCATGGTGACCAACATTACCCTTATCTTTCTTTTTTTTCTGTTTATTTCATAGATCAACAACTGCAGAGCAGACAGTGGACGTGAACTGTCTTTGCACCTGTAACAAGAGGGCACATATAGTACTAGTGAAGATCACACAGAAAAAGCCAAAAAACCATGGAGATTGTGACGGGGGCGACGAGCAGCCTGCTCCCCAAGCTGGGCGAGCTGCTTCAAGGGGAGTACAAGCTTCAAGACAAAGTGAAGAGAGACATCGAGTCTCTCCAAAAAGAGCTCATGTTCATGAACGCCACCCTGCTCATGGTGGCCGAGGAGCCGGCAGAAGAGATCAATCCGCTCGTCAGGACCTGGGCTACCTTGATCCGGGAGCTCTCGTACGACATGGAGGATGTCGTCAATAGTTTCATGGCCGAGGTTCAAGCTGATGGCAACCGTTTCCATCTTGGTGGACTCCGTAACAAGGCCTTCAACATGTTGTGCTTGGGCACGACACACCACCGGATTGCCGACATGATTGAAGAAATGAAGAGCCTTACCAAGGAGCTGACTGAGCTACGTGACAGGTACCGACTCGATAACACCGCTGGATTCCTCGACAGAAGCAGCAGGAGCTCTAGAGCTAGAGCTACCAATGTCATTACTTGCTGGTTTGCTGATGAATTGACATGGAGCCGTCGGCTCATCCGCACAGAGAATCCCGTTGGAGTGAAGTTTGCTATGGAGAGGCTTCAGCTTTGGCTTACCAGACGTGCTAAAGACTCCCGTCGAGGAGCTGCAGTTCTGTCCATAGTCGGATTCGGTGGGGTGGGAAAGACCACCATTGCCATGGCACTGTATCGAGATATCGGAAACCAATTTGACTGCAGGGCATCAGTCACCGTGTCTCAGAGTTATGACGAAGATGAAGTCCTCAGGGACATTCTGGGTCAAATCAGGCCGCCAGGAGATATTGCTAGAGAAAACATGTCACGGGAGCAACAAGGCACACAGAGGTTGGAGAAGCTGAAGCAACTTATGCCACTGATGAGCCGTCACAGGTATCAAGGCAAACAAGGCAGCTCTCAGTTGACAAATAACGACACAGAAACAATGAACCACGACCAACTCATCAAAGAAATTAGAAGGCGCCTAGATGGACGGAGGTAAATCTAAATCATTGCTTTGCTTTTTGTCAATCTTCATATCTTTCTATATCCCTACTTCTCTAGCCCTATACGTTTGTAGAATCTACAAATTCCCCCTACTCATGGCCCGCCTCATGGTATCCAAGTTGAAAGACATAAGTTGAACAAGTATGGTCATCCTTTACTGGGATGTACTATTAAACCAAACTTGGGATTATCCGCAAAAATTTAGGGTCCTGATGACGCCCACATGTGTGGCATACTAGACATCCGTTCACACACCGTGTGTGGCGTGATCAGGAGACAGCCCACACAGACTGTGTGTAGGCGAATATTAAAATTGCCCACACGTGTAGGCGCAGCTACTTCATGCCACACGCCAAACAAGTACTACTCATCCCAGTGGCTCAATGGGCGGGGTCAATTAGAATATATGAACATTTGGGGAGGGGGGGCAAGCAGACTCTTTCCTCTAATATATGTTGTCCCTGAAAAATTTTCTTCACTAATTTACTCAAACCTGGGGGGCGGTGGCCCCTGCAGGGTTGCACTAAGCTCTGCCACTGCTCATCCTCACCCTGCGCGTGTGGCATGAATTAAATATGCCCACACACCCTGGCGCAGCTACGTTAGGTACCCGCAGGATGATGATTTAGTTGCCATCCGGGATGGCAGATGTAGTTATCCGGGAAGGCAAATATAATTGTAAAAGCACGACAACTCTCTCTGTTTTGGTTAATTAACTATAGTTGTCATGTCTAATTTATGATAATTGCCGTGTGTAATCAAACCATAGTTGCCCTGTGTGATTAACTATTTGCCACATATGGTCAAATAATAGTTGCCATGTGTGTTTACCTGGTTGCCACGTGTGGTCCAACCATAGTTCTCATGTATGGTTAATCACAGTTGCCATGTTTGTTTTTCTGGTTGCCACGTACGCGCTGCAGTTGCCGTCTAGCAATGAATCATAGTTGCCATGTGTGTTTACCTAGTTGCCACGTACGTGCAACTAAAGTTGCAATCCAACAGCGTACGTGTGTCGTGTGGGTAAAAAGCAGTTCGCCCACACCGTCCACACGCGCGTGGACTAGGTGTTGGTTGTGTGGGCAGAAACTAGTTCGCCCACACTGCGCAGCTGTCAAACTGCACGCTGCAGGGCATGTGGGCGAACTCTCCAACGTCCACACACACGATGATGCCCACGTGGCACTCAGATTCTAACAGATTCCTTTAGGATTCGTGCAAAACAGAATCAATGTGGATCAAGGCGTGTGGGCGATGTGCAAACATGCCACACGTGTGGGCGTTATCATTTGAGAAAATTTGTGGTAGAGCGTGTTATGAATGTCTACGTGGTGGACCTGATTTTACCAAAGATGATGAAAACGTAAACTAAGAACCATTTATGCGTTGAAGAGACCATTTTGTCTTCTGCGTAGAAGCTATTTATAAACCACAGGCTGAACCTTATGATTTTGGCCCTCAAATGCCCAGTCAAACCATAACTCCTCAATTTATAGGAGTTAAGAAAATTTGTTCCTAGTTGAACTCTTGAATTTAACTTCCTATTAAAAGATTAAATACAATTTCATTTAACACAAAATGGAACTAATCGATCAAACTCAAACTTAAACAAAGTTAGCACATCATACATTGCACAACATAAAATTAGATAGTTCGAACGAAACTAATACATATTTAAAATAGTCCTATTCGTCTTGTGCAATGAGCTTCCCCCAATCCACGCCGTTGTCACCGGACAAAAGTTCGATCACGGAGTGTCCAGCCTCATCGGCGGCCCCTCTCCCTACCTGACAGTCTGACTTCAACGACATGGTTCTTGTAGGCATAATAGACCAGGAGATCCTTTGTGACGAGCTCCGAGTGCTTCGCATGGAGCTCGGCCAAGTTTTTTTTTAGAAAAGGAGGATGACCCCCGGCCTCTGCATCTAGGAGATGCATACGACCACTTTATTGATTATTCTCGAGGACCTTATAAAGTAATACAATAATTGCCTGAATCCGCCATCTTGGCAACATATGCCAGTACTCCTATCCATACGATGAAGGGGTGCTACCTGGGCCAAATACCCGGACCACTCATCTAAGCCTATCATCAAAAGCCAGAAGCCCCAGCCGAGCCACATACCGGGTCTGGGGCATAAACTGGTCTGACGCACTCACATGTGTCATCGCCGCCATGTTCCACAGGTCCGTCTTCACAGCAGATATTGAGGCTTCTACCTTGGCAGGCCTCTCTGCCATCGACGCCACCATGACGCCAGATTGGCTACCTCCACCTGCGCGAGTCCATCACCGCGCATCGGGCGCCGAGTCTCCACTGCACCACGCCGCCGAGATCCGCTGTCATCAATGTGTAGGATGAAGCACCGCTCCACCAAAAGAGGCGCCCCCTGGCCCCTCGATCCTCGGCTGCTGTCACCGACCCCATACTGAGCCCCCGACCACACTGCCCTCAAGGCGACGCCTTCAAGAAGGTCACGGCGCCAAGGACACCGCCGCCGCCCACCGGAGTTAGGTTTTCACCCGAGAAGCAAGGTGGTGGGGTGTGGAAGGGCAGACCTCGACCGACGTCTCCTTGAAGAAATCAGCGCCCGCGGACGTCGCCGTCGTCGCGACCGGCTGGAGCCGACCAGGGGTTTCCCCCAATCTGGATCCCGACCACTAGAATCACCCGCAACCCAGAAGCAGGGCAGATGCCTGCATAGCCAGGGACCGTCAAGGGTGAAACGCACCGAGCAGGGGAAGATGGACAACAGCCAGATCTGACGCCGCCAGCCACCAAGGCAGCCACGCGAGGTCCCAGCCCACCGAAGATCTGCCGGCCACCCGACCAGATCGCCGGCACCGCGCCCACCCCACTGCTCACCGCAGGTGACAAGGGGCCTCGCCGGGGGCCGCCGCCCAGATCCAAGACCCTCCGATGTGAACCAGAGCAGCGCATGCCCCGCCGCCGCAGTTCCCGGCTGCGCCATGGGCCTTGCCCGGCGGCAGCCTCGTGCGGCGGCGAGGGGGAGAGGGGAGGGAGAGGGGCTACTCCGGCGAAGGGGGAGTTGCCCCTGAGACGCCCACTAGGGGCGGCGCGGGGGAGGGGAGCGGCCCTGATGTGAGAAATTACGACCGTATAATTGCCGTGATGAGGGACGCCCACTAGGGGCGGCGCGGGGGAGCAGCCGGGGGAGGGGAGCTCGGCCATGTAGGCCTCGTCGATGCAATCCACCTCGGTCTGGTGGAAGGCCTCCACTCAGGGATCAAAAACGACGAGGTCCGGAATGTAGCAGCTGTCGAGGGGGAAATTGACCTTCGTCTGGCCATCGAGGATACGAACCACCGCCACATCATAGGTGTGACTCGCCACCTCCGCCGACTGGTAGGTGCCTAGACAATGCCTCTTCCCCATGTGTGGATCCCAAAGCTTTGACACCCACGTCCCCCATTGTCGCTGCCACACGCTAGTACTTCTTTTTCGGCATTGGCCGCGTGTTGGACATGGATCTCAAGCGGTGCGCGTCGTTGGATGCTCGGGGCAGTTGCGTGGCTTGGTTTCAGACACGAAAATGATCCGCCAGTGGTCCCCTCGTCGAGTCGGCGGTGGCGGCAGGTTGGATATGTCAAGTCAAGAGCGGCAGGTTGGACATGGGTTATCGAGCAAGGCGCACCAGTAGATGCTTGGGGCGGCTGCGCGGACTTGATCCGGATGCGACGCCAACTTGGTGGTGGCCCCCCTAGTCAAGTCGATAGCATGTTAGGCATGGCTCTCGAGTGGGGAGCGCCAGTGGTGCTCTGGGTGGCTCCGCGCCCCGATCCGGACGTCGGCCTCCCTCGTTCAGTGAGCGGCGGCGAAGGCTGACGGCTACATCCAGCCATTCAAGGCAATGGCGGGTGGCGCGCGCGCACACACACACAAACACGCACACACGCATATGGACTTCAAACTTTCTAGTTCAACTGAAATTTAGAACTACAATATGTCAAAAACTTTTGGTTTTTTGTGAAGCTAGTACAAATACTTTGAATAACATAGTTTAATCGAAAAATCTCATTTAAAATATTTATTCTAGACAAAAAACTGATCTATTTTTCACACATTGTAACCCTAGTGTTTGGTGTTCTGAGCAAGTTTGAAGTGCAAATGTTGTTTCATTTGGGAGAAAATAAGAGAAGAGATGTTTGTACAAGGATCGCGATGCACGGAATGAATGACTAGATAAGAGCATCTCCAACACCAGTGATGTATCTTGGGCTTGCAAAATAGTTTTACATCACCAAAAGTGCATTTTTTGCACCACCTGAAACATTTTTGCTCCAACAAGTGATGCAAGATAGGACACCATTCAGCTCCAATAGATGCCCTATATTGGGCACGAAAACGTTGAAACATTGCAAATTCAATCAAACATGCAAACATAAAATGATACAAACTAACACATAGTTCCCATACAAACTTAAACATAGTTCCTATATAGACACTTCGACTACAAACTAAAATGCAAACAGTTCAGAGGTTGTCTAGTCCATGTCAGAGCCATCGTCCGCATTCTACTCGTCCAAACTGACTTTGTGATTCAGCGTGTTGTTCTGCGACGCCCAAAACTCGTACTCCGCCTACATGAGGTGCGGATTTTTCGCCGCAAACCTCACCATCGCAGCCTCATCCAATGATGAAGAACGATCCATGTCTCCCTCTTGTGCACGATGATCGTCATCTCGATCTCAGAACCGTCGAACTCCGCCTCGACCCGAGTCTCGGTCTCCAGGAAGTTCAAATCCTGATTTGGTCAGCCGAGCCGCCGGCACGCCTGGTGAAAGGCACATGCGGCGACTTTCGGCTCATCCCACTTTTCTGAACTAGTACCAACGCCCTCCTACGTGAGCTCGGTCGAGAAACACCCGGACTTGCGCTAACGGATACTCCCTCCGTCCGGAAATACTTGTCAGAGAAATGGATAAAATGGATGTATCTAGAACTAGAATACATTTAGATACATACATTCCTCCGAAAAATATTTCAGGACAGAGGGAGTACCATGGAAGCCGTTGGAGCACCTTGGGCGGCGGCTAGGCAGCATCGCTGATCCCGACGACGGATACGACCGGAGAGAGGCGGTGGGAAGCAAGGGGGTGGTGGATCTGCCGTGTGCTGGTCGACGGTGGCCGATTAGGCGACATGTTTGGTGTCGACGGTGGCAGTGGACACGACAACGCGAAGAGAGGCGGGAGAAGGAGTGGGTGCTGGCTCCACAGCGGGGAGGCGTAGCGGCGGATTCAGTGGCGAGGAGGTGTGGTGGCAACAGATTTGGAAGTGCACGGGCGAGCGGCTTCAGGCGCGGAAGGGGAGCGTTCTGGAATTTTCATGTGGGAGGTGAGGGGGGGAGGTGAGCACGCAACCGTTTTTGCGTTTGGGCAGCCCGCTGCGCGATGCAAATTTGCATCACCTAGAAGTGTTTCTTTTTGGACAGCCCTAAAATGAGACCATAAAGAATACGTTTGAAGTATCTCTTGAAGCTAGTTTTTTTGTCACTGTGAAGAAAAAAAACAGTTTTTACATAAGTATCATATTTTGCATAACCTATTGAAGACCCTCTAAGAGGGTGTACTACAAGGATCAACCACCCTTTTTCCAACGGTAAACGTTTTCTACCGGTGCGCCGGCGCAAGCTTTCAGCCGGTCTCGTCACTCGATCAAAATGAATCAATAGTCTTCCCTCATGCGCACACCTTTATTCAAGTGGACTCCCACACACCGCTGAACCACTTGGATCTTATCTCTTCCCCGAGCACCATTTTATCCCCTCAATCTTGAATCATCCTCTCTTGCTCTCTTCCCCTGCAGTAGCCATGGCCTCGCCAGCTCCACCGCTTGTAAATCGCGTCAGCGGAACAGCTCCAAGCTCGCTGTTGTGAGCACCTCCACAACCACCAAAAAAAAAAAAACACGAGCTCGCTTTTGGCAACCATGGTTCGAACTTTTGATTTTGCCGGTCCCAACATAAACGGTCACCAGTTCCAGCAAATGTGACCGCTGGTTCCAGCATCTCGTTGGTGGCAACACCCATAGCCGTCAGTTCTAGCAAATACGACCGCTGGTTCCAGCATCTTGTTTTTCAGCACATTTTGGGATGGACAGGGACGAAGCAGTGTGGCCACTGTCTACTGCCAGCTATAGTTTGCATCCATTAAACGATGGTTGACTGGTGGCCATCATTCACGCAATCCAGTGTAGCGAGCATCTACGGCGAGAGGGCAGCGGTGCACCCAGGTGCTGCAACCATGGAGCATCGATGTCAGGGAGTTGCAACCAATTGAGACAACGCTGCAAACTTAAATGGATGAGCAGGAGAATGTTCTTTGGCTGGCAGCGAAGGGGATGTGAGGCATCGGGGTGCGAACGGACGGTGGCTGTTGCCCTTGCAGACACTGGCGTAGCTAGGATTTTATGCCAGGATGGTCCAATTATCATTAAATAAAATTGCACTGCAAATTCAACAAAACAACATATGCGTACAGAATATATCAAAAACATATATCAACTAGGTCTTTCAAATAATTATAAAATTCATTGCTAAGTCTTAAATTTGTATAAAAGAAGATAACACACCCTATTTGTCCGAATAACGCCTTCTCAAGACCATAAAAGTTCTATTTATCAATTATCAATTGCAAAATATTAAACTAAATCTTGCACTCTCAGGTCTCAGATTAACTAGTTCAAATCTTCATAGCGAGAAATTTATACTTTGAATTTATGAATTAACAGAGAACAAAAAATCTTACTTTAGATTGGAGTGGAGTAGTAGGATGGAAAGTTGAACAATGGTTCTCAACCTACCTAGGTTATGCGTGCGTGCGTGATTCGTCGGCCGCCTGTTTGCCGCCGCCGGCAAGTGTCCTTCGCCCGGCCGCCAGTCCGTCGCCGACGACTAGTGCCCTGTAGGCCGGCGGATGCCCGCCGGGGGATGCTAGGCGATGGCTGATGGCACTCGCCACTTGCTGCTAGGGTTCCAGAACTGCAAAAGGCGAGGGGGATCAGGAACGTCTTCTGGTGTCGATCATTCAGCGCGCACACACAGAGACTAACGAGACAATCCTTCTCATGTACATGGGCTGAGTTGGGCTTGCTTTTTTTTCATCATTTTATAGACTAGTAGTGTACTGATGGACTGAATTCCAGGGTGGTCCATGGACCACCCTGACCACCCTACAGCTACACCACTGCTTGCAGAGATGTACCCGGGAGGCAGAGTCGTGTGAGGGACGAGGCGGAGGATTTTTCTGGGATGTGTCGACTGGGACGAAGAAAACAAATCGATGAGGGAGAGGCCAGATCGGATGACCCCTGCAGGCCAGATCGGACGGCTTAGGGCCGACCGGCCGAAAATTGGGCCGGAACACCGGTGCCTATCATCACCCAACTGTGCTAATCCACATCATCAAAGTTAATCGGGTTGTCTTTTCAACAACAAAAAACATCATATTGTCAGATTAAATAGTCTACGGTTTGGAAATGATAAATACCAAACGTTTGGGATTTGTCCAAGGCAATTTAATCTTTTTTATGACAACTTTAGTTGAGCGAGGATGGCAAGTTTAGTTGACAAGCATGGTAATTTCTTGGCAAAAAGTTGCCATGCTTATTAACTAAATATGTCGTCCCTCCCATATAAAAATTGCCACAAAAAAAGTTTCATTTTGCCATGGGCAAATCCCGAACGTTTTGGACTTATCGGCGTCCTAGATTAATAGATCAAGGTGCTTTCTTGCAAAAATAATAATAATAATTAATTGTGTGCCAATCGAAAAGCCAGCTCATAACAAAATATAATCCAATCTGTCATTGACGTCCGGCTTGTGGATATCTAACATTTACGCTTTTTTTATCTAGTCTCAATCTCTGCACCTGCTTTGGTTTCTGATGAACTGTTTGGGTCCTATTGTTATACTCCCACAGTTCTTAAATATAAGTCTTTTTAGAGATTTCAACATGGACTACATACAAATGTTTATATTGGAATCTCTAAAAAGACTTATATTTAGGAACGGAAGGAGTATATTTAGTACTGCTACCTTTGCCTTACTGCCTATATCGACCTCCTTATATTCTGAACTACCCTTTTAAACCCTGCATCAATATGGTTTTTTGGGTGACCTTTTTAGAAACCTCCGATGTACCTTTAATCTTACAGCAAACCCAACCCAAATCCCCTCTTGCCAGGATTTGGGAGAGTTCCTGATCCTACTGCCCAGGCTTTACTTAATAATTGTACTATCTTTTGATACTAATATATAAAGCTATGCTTCTCCCTCAAAGAACTATCTTTAGCATTTTAATACATGGATGTCTAACCTATTACACCAATAAGGTATAGCTCAAATTGACATTTTTTTTAGGTATCATCCTAGGTTTTGGATTAAAAAATGGGAGGACTAAAATGTGGCAGAAATAAACATCAAATTGGACAAAGATCTAGGTGGTCACGACCTTGGTCTAACACATATTTTCTCACTTGTATAAATTTAAATAAGCTATCACGCTTTTTCTCACTTATGTGAACTTGAATAAGCTAGTTCGTTTCTTCTCACTTGTATTCCGTTTCATTTTCATGGCAGGTATCTTCTCTTGATTGATGATATATGGTCTGTAGAAACATGGGAGACAATTAGAAATTGGTTGCCACATGATAATACAGAAGACAGTAGAGTAGTAGTAACTACCAGATTTCAAGTTGTTGGTGCGGCGTGCTCAGAAAGAGATGGGACTGATTATCTGCATACAGTTAATGTTCTAAGTGATGCCGCTTCCAAAAGCCTATTTCATCAGAGTGTTTCTGATTCCCCAAGCAGGAAACAAGATGAAAGTATGGACACAAGATCTCAAGCTGTTCGTACTGAGTCCTTCGAAGGAGATGGAACTGATCGTCTGCCTCCAACCGATGTTCCCTGTGATGCTGATGCCATAGTGTTCAGTGATAGTAGGGAAAAAGAAAAGTTCCATGAGGAGATATGGGAATATTGTGGGGGACTGCCTCTGGCCATAGTCACCATGGCTGGCCTTGTGGCCTGCAACCCGGCAAAAAACAAGGACAATTGGAGTAGAGTTTGCAGGTCATTATTTCCAGAGCCGGTGGATTGCCTTAATTTAGATGGGATCACAAGGATACTTGATTATTTCTACAATGATTTGCCAGCAGATCTCAAGACCTGCTCATTGTACTTGAGCATATTCCCCAAGGGTTCGAATATTAGAATGAAGCGTCTGACGAGGAGATGGATATATGAATGTTTCGTCACAGAGAAGCAAGGACTGAGTGCAGAGGAAGTTGCCGAAATATACTTCAATCATCTTGTAAGAAGGAAGATAATACGTCCTGTGGAACACAACAGCAATGGGAAGGTAAAATCCTTCAAAGTTCATGACATGATTGTTGAACATATCGTGTCCAAGTCAAGCAAAGAGAATTTTATTACTGTTATTGGTGGTGGCCAGGGGCTGAGACCAACTCCAAGCAACAAAGTCCGTCGACTTGCTATACAAAGCAGTTCTTTCAAGCATGCGAATTCAATAGAAGGCATTAACTTCTCTCAAGTGCGGTCATTGACTCTGTTTGGAAGCCAAACCCCGCTGCCTTTCCATTTATTCAATAATGGACTAATAGAAGTGTTGGATCTTGAGAGTTGGAAGGGTTTGACTGATAAGCATATGAGTGAAATATGTAAAATGGTTAGACTGAAGTACTTGAGCCTCCGACGAACAGAGGTTAGCGAGATTCCATCCAAAATTGAGAAACTAGAGTATCTGGAAATTCTTGACATAAGGGACACCAATGTTGTGATGCTGCCCAAAACATTCAGCCACGTCAAACGGCTCCATAGCATTCTGGGAGGGAGTAAAAACCCACGAAAGGCATTGAAGTTGCCTCAAGATAAATATAAGGAGCCTATGAAAGCACTTCGTAGACTATCAGGGATTGAGATTGATGAGGACTCATCAGCTGTAGCAAGCCTTCATCAGGCGACGGGGCTGAGGAAGCTTGCCATTTACAAGCTCAGTATACGGGAAGGCGGTCAGACATTCAAGCAATTAAGCTCCTCCATTGAGTATCTCTGTGAAGGAAATATGCCCTAGAGGCAATAATAAAGTTATTATTTATTTCCTTATATCATGATAAATGTTTATTATTCATGCTAGAATTGTATTAACCGGAAACATAATACATGTGTGAATATATAGACAAACAGTATGTCACTAGTATGCCTCTACTTGACTAGCTTGTTAATCAAAGATGGTTATGTTTCCTAACCATGAACAAGGAGTTGTTGTTTGATTAACAAGGTCACATCATTAGTTGAATGATCTGATTGACATGACCCATTCCGTTAGCTTAACACTTGATCGCTTAGTATGTTAATGCTTTCTTCATGACCCATACATGTTCCTGTAACTATGAGATTATGCAACTCCGTTTACGGAGGAACACTTTGGTACTACCAAACGTCACAACGAATCTGGGTGATTATAAAGGAGTACTACAGGTGTCTCCAAAGGTACTTGTTGGGTTGGCGTATTTGAGATTAGGTTTTGTCACTCCGATTGTCGGAGAGGTATCTCTAGGCCTTCTCGGTAATACACATCACATAAAGCCTTGCAAGCATTGCAACTAAAGAGTTAGTTGTGAGATGATGTATTACGGAACGAGTAAAGAGACTTTCCGTAACGAGATTAAACTAGGTATTGGATACCGACGATCGAATCTCGGAAAGTAACATACCGATGACAAAGGGAACAACGATGTTGTTATGCGGTTTGACCGATAAAGATCTTCGTAGAATATGTAGGAACCAATATGAGCATCCAGGTTCCGCTATTGGTTATTGACCGAGAATAGTTCTAGGTCATGTCTACATAGTTCTCGAACCGTAGGGTCCGCACGCTTAAGGTTTCAATGACGGTTATTATGAGTTTATGTATTTTGATGTACCAAGGAGTTCGAGTCCCGGATGTGATCACGGACATGACGAGGAGTCTCGAAATGGTCGAGACATAAAGATTGATATATTGGATGGTTATATTCGGACACCGGAAAGGTTCCGGAAGTTTCCGGAGAAAACCGGAGTGCCGGAGGGGTTACCGGAACCCCCCGGGGAAGTTATGGGCCTTATTGGGCCAAGAGGGGAGAGAGAGGGCTGCACCAAGAGGTGGTGCGCCCCCCCTCCATGGGGAGTCCGAATTGGACTAGGAGGGGGGGGCGCAGCCCCCCTTTCCCTCTCCCTCTCCCTCTCTTTCCTTCCCCCTTCCCTCTTCCTAGTAGGACTAGGAAAGGGGAGTCCTACTCCTACTAGGAGGAGGACTCCCTCCCTTGGTGCGCCCCAAGGCTGGCCGCCCTCCCCTTGCTCCTTTATATACGGGGCAGGGGGCACCCTAGAACACACAAGTTGATCTACGGATCGCCCTTAGCCGTGTGCGGTGCCCCTCCACCATATTCCACCTCGGTCATATTGTAGCGGTGCTTAGGCGAAGCCCCGCGACGGTAGAACATCAAGATCGCCACCACGCCGTCGTCTGACGGAACTCCTTCCCGACGCTTTGCTGGATCGGAGCTCGGGGATCGTCATCGAGCTGAACGTGTGCCAAGAACTCGGAGGTGCCGGAGTAACGGTGCTTGGATCGGTCGGATCGTGAAGACGTACGACTACATCAACCGCGTTAATATAACGCTTCCGCTTTCGGTCTACGAGGGTACGTGGACGGACACTCTCCCCTCTCGTTGCTATGCCATCACCATGGTCTTGCGTGATCGTAGGAAAATTTTTGAAATTACTACGTTTCCCAACAGTGGTATCAGAGCCTGGTTTTATGCGTTGATGTCATATGCACGAGTAGAACACAAGTGAGTTGTGGGCGATACAAGTCATACTACCTACCAGCATGTCATACTTTGGTTCAGCGGTATTGTGAGATGAAGCGGCCCGGACCGACATTACGCCAGACGCTTACGCGAGACTGGTTTCACCGCTGTGAGCACTCGTTGCTTAAAGGTGACTGGCGGGTGTCTGTCTCTCTCACTTTAGTTGAACTGAGTGTGCTACGCCCGTCCTTGAGAAGGTTAAACGGAGTCTATTTGACGAAGTATCGCTGTGGTTTTGATGCGTAGGTAAGAACGGTTCTTGCTCAGCCCGTAGCAGCCACGTAAAACTTGCAACAACAAAGTAGAGGACGCCTAACTTGTTTTTGCAGGGCATGTTGTGATGTGATATGGTCAAGACGTGATGCTATATTTTATTGTATGAGATGATCATGTTTTGTAACCGAGTTATCGGCAATGGCAGGAGCCATATGGTTGTCGCTTATTGTATGAAATGCAACGCCATGTAATTGCTTTACTTTATCACTAAGCGGTAGCGATAGTCGAGAAGCAATAGTTGGCGAGACGACAACGATGCTACGATGGAGATCAAGGTGTCGCGCCGGTGACGATGGTGATCATGACGGTGCTTGGAGATGGAGATCACAAGCACAAGATGATGATGGCCATATCATATCACTTATATTGATTGCATGTGATGTTTATCCTTTATGCATCTTATCTTGCTTTGATTGACGGTAGCATTATAAGATGATCTCTCACTAAAATTATCAAGTAGTGTTCTCCTGAGTATGCACCGCTGCCAAAGTTCGTCGTGCCGAGACACCACGTGATGATCGGGTGTGATAAGCTCTCGTCCATCTACAACGGGTGCAAGCCAGTTTTGCACACGCAGAATACTCAGGTTATACTTGACGAGCCTAGCATATACAGATATGGCCTCGAACACGGAGACCGAAAGGTCGAACGTGAATCATATAGCAGATATGATCAACATAAGATGTTCACCATTGAAAACTACTCCATCTCACGTGATGATCGGTTATGGTTTAGTTGATTTGGATCACGTGATCACTTAGATAACTAGAGAGATGTCTGTCTAAGTGGGAGTTCTTTAATAATATGATTAATTGAACTTAAATTTATCATGAACTTAGTACCTGATAGTATTTTGCTTGTCTATGTTTACTGTAGATAGATGGCTCGTGCTGTTGTTCCGTTGAATTTTAATGCGTTCCTTGAGAAAGCAAAGTTGAAAGATGATGGTAGCAATTACACGGACTGGGTCCGTAACCTGAGGATAATCCTCATTGCTGCACGAAAAGTTACGTCCCGAAGCACCGCTGGGTGACAGTTCTGCGATGCTGAGCCGAAGTTGTGAACGTCTGCAAAGCGAGCTGATGACTACTCTATAGTTCAGTGTGCCATGCTTTACGGCTTAGAACCGGTCTTCAACGACGCTTTTGAACGTCATGGAGCATATGAGATGTTCCAGAGTTGAAGTTGATATTTCAACAGAATGCCCGGATTGAGAGATATGAAGTCTCCAATAAGTTCTATAGCTGCAAGATGGAGGAGAATAGTTCACGGTGAGCACATACTCAAAATGTCTGGGTATTACAATCACTTGAATCAACTGGGAGTTAATCTTCCGGATGATTGTGTCATTGACAGAATTCTTCAATCACTGCCACCAAGTTACAAAGGCTTCGTGATGAACTATAATATGCAAGGGTTAGTAAAGACTATGCCTGAGCTCTTCGCAATGCTAAAAGCTGCGGAGGTAGAAATCAAAAAGGAGCATCAAGTGTTGATGGTCAATAAGACCACTAGTTTCAAGAAGAAAGGCAAAGGGAAGAAGAAGGGGAACTTCAAGAAGAACAGCAAACAAGTTGCTGATCAGAGAAGAAACCCAAGTCTGGACCTAAGCCTGAAACTGAGTGCTTCTACCGCAAGCGACTGGTCACTTTGAAGCGGAACTGCCCCAAGTATTTGGCGGATAAGAAGGATGGCAAAGTGAACAAAGGTATATGTGATATACTTGTTATTGATGTGTACCTTACTAGAGCTCGCAGAGTACCAGGTATTTGATACTGGTTCTGTTGCTAATATTTGCAACTCAAACAGGAACTACGGATTGCTTAACACCGGCAAAGGACGAGGTGACGATGCGCGTGGGAAACGGTTCCAAAGTCGATGTGATCGCAGTCGGCACGCTACCTCTACATCTACCTTCGGGATTAGTTTTAGACCTGAATAATTGTTATTTGGTGCCAGCGTTGAGCATGAACATTATATCTGGATCTTGTTTGATGCGAGACGGTTATTCATTTAAATCAGAGAATAATGGTTGTTCTATTTATATGAATAATATCTTTTATGGTCATGCACCCTTGAAGAGTGGTCTATTTTTAATGAATCTCGATAGTAGTGATACACATATTCATAATGTTGAAACCAAAAGATGCAGAGTTGATAATGATAGTGCAACTTATTTGTGGCACTGCCGTTTAGGTCATATCGGTGTAAAACGCATGAAGAAACTCCATACTGATGGACTTTTGGAGTCACTTGATTATGAATCACTTGGCACTTGCGAACCGTGCCTCATGGGCAAGATGACTAAAACACCGTTCTCCGGTACTATGGAGAGAGCAACAGATTTATTGGAAATCATACATACGGATGTATGTGGTCCAATGAATGTTGAAGCTCGTGGCGGATATCGTTATTTTCTCACCTTCACAGATGATTTGAGCAGATATGGGTATATCTACTTAATGAAACATAAGTCTGAAACATTTGAAAAGTTCAAAGAATTTCAGAGTGAAGTTGAAAATCATCGTAATAAGAAAATAAAGTTTCTACGATCTGATCGTGGAGGCGAATATTTGAGTTACGAGTTTGGTCTACATTTGAAACAAAGCGGAATAGTTTAGCAACTCACGCCACCCGAACACCACAGCGCAATGGTGTGTCCGAACGTCGTAATCGCACTTTACTGGATATGGTGCGATCTATGATGTCTCTTACAGATTTACCGCTATCATTTTGGGGTTATGCTCTTGAGACGGCCGCATTCACGTTAAATAGGACACCGTCAAAATCCGTTGAGACGACGCCTTATGAACTATGGTTTAGCAAGAAACCAAAGTTGTCGTTTCTGAAAGTTTGGGGTTGCGATGCTTATGTGAAGAAACTTCAACCTGATAAGCTTGAACCCAAATCGGAAAATGTGTCTTCATAGGATACCCAAAGGAGACAATTGGGTACACCTTCTATCACAGATCCGAAGGCAAAACATTCGTTGCTAAAAATGGATCCTTTCTAGAGAAGGAGTTTCTCTCGAAAGAAGTGAGTGGGAGGAAAGTGGAACTTGATGAGGTAATAGTACCAGCTCCCTTATTGGAAAGTAGTTCGTCACAGAAATCAGTTTCTGTAACACCTACACCAGTTAGTGAGGAAGATAATGATAAAGATCATGAAACTTCAGATCAAGTTGTCACTGAACTTCAGAGATCAACCAGAACAAAATCCGCACTGAGTGGTACGGTAATCCTATTCGGAAGTCATGCTACTAGATCATGATGAACCTACGAACTATGAAGAAGCGATGGTGAGCCCAGATTCGCAAAATGGCTTGAAGCCATGAAATCTGAGATGGGATCCATGTATGAGAACAAAGTATGGACTTTGGTAGACTTGCCCGATGATCGGCAAGCTATTGAGAATAAATGGATTTTTAAGAAGAAGACTGACGCTGATGGTAATGTAACTATCTACAAAGCTCGACTTGTTGCAAAAGGTTTTCGACAAGTTCAAGGGGTTGACTACGATGAGACTTTCTCACCCGTAGCGATGCTTAAGTCCGTCCGAATCATGTTAGCAATTGCCGCATTTTATGATTATGAAATTTGGCAAATGGATGTAAAAACTGCATTCTTGAATGGATTTCTAGAAGAAGAGTTGTATATGATACAACCAGAAGGTTTTGTCGATCCAAAAGGTGCTAACAAAGTGTGCAAGCTCCAACGATCAATTTATGGTCTGGTGCAAGCCTCTCGGAGTTGGAATAAACGCTTTGATAGTGTGATCAAAGCATATGGGTTTATACAGACTTTTGGAGAAGCCTGTATTTATAAGAAAGTGAGTGGGAGCTCTGTAGCATTTCTAATATTATATGTGGACGACATATTATTGATTGGAAATGATATAGAATTTCTGGATAGCATAAAAGGATACTTGAATAAAAGTTTTCAATGAAAGACCTCGGTGAAGCTGCTTACATATTAGGCATCAAGATCTATAGAGATAGATCAAGACGCTTGATTGGACTTTCACAAAGCACATACCTTGATAAAGTTTTGAAAAGGTTCAAAATGGATCAGGCAAAGAAAGGTTTTTTACCTGTGTTACAAGGTGTAAGATTGAGTCAGACTCAATGCCCGACCACAGCAGAAGATAGAGAGAAAATGAAAGATGTTCCCTATGCTTCAGCCATAGGCTCTATCATGTATGCAATGCTGTGTACCAGACCTGACGTATGCTTAGCTGTAAGCTTGGCAGGAAGGTACCAAAGTAATCCAGGAGTGGATCACTGGACAGCGGTCAAGAACATCCTGAAATACCTGAAAAGGACTAAGGATATGTTTCTCGATATGGAGGTGACAAAGAGCTAGTCGTAAATGGTTACGCCGATGTAAGCTTTGACACTGATCCGGACGATTCTAAATCGCAAACCGGATACGTGTTTTTATTAAACGGTGGAGCTGTCAGTTGGTGCAGTTCTAAACAAAGCGTCGTGGCGGGATCTACATGTGAAGCGGAGTACATAGCTGCTTCGAAGCAGCAAATGAAGGAGTCTGGATGAAAGAGTTCATTTCCGATCTAGGTGTCATACCTAGTGCATCGGGACCGATGAAGATCTTCTGTGACAATACTGGTGCAATTGCCTTGGCAAAGGAATCCAGATTTCACAAGAGGACCAAGCACATCAAGAGACGCTTCAATTCCATTCGGGACCAAGTCCAAGTGGGAGACATAGAGATTTGCAAAATACATACGGATCTGAATGTTGCAGACCCGTTGACTAAGCCTCTTCCACGAGCAAAACATGATCAGCACCAAGACTCCATGGGTGTAAGGATCATTACTTTGTAATCTAGATTATTGACTCTAGTGCAAGTGGGAGACTGAAGGAAATATGCCCTAGAGGCAATAATAAAGTTATTATTTATTTCCTTATATCATGATAAATGTTTATTATTCATGCTAGAATTGTATTAACCGGAAACATAATACATGTGTGAATATATAGACAAACAGTATGTCACTAGTATGCCTCTACTTGACTAGCTTGTTAATCAAAGATGGTTATGTTTCCTAACCATGAACAAGGAGTTGTTGTTTGATTAACAAGGTCACATCATTAGTTGAATGATCTGATTGACATGACCCATTCCGTTAGCTTAACACTTGATCGCTTAGTATGTTAATGCTTTCTTCATGACCCATACATGTTCCTGTAACTATGAGATTATGCAACTCCGTTTACGGAGGAACACTTTGGTACTACCAAACGTCACAACGTAATCGGGTGATTATAAAGGAGTACTACAGGTGTCTCCAAAGGTACTTGTTGGGTTGGCGATTTCGAGATTAGGTTTTGTCACTCCGATTGTCGGAGAGGTATCTCTAGGCCTTCTCGGTAATACACATCACATAAAGCCTTGCAAGCATTGCAACTAAAGAGTTAGTTGTGAGATGATGTATTACGGAACGAGTAAAGAGACTTTCCGTAACGAGATTAAACTAGGTATTGGATACCGACGATCGAATCTCGGAAAGTAACATACCGATGACAAAGGGAACAACGTATGTTGTTATGCGGTTTGACCGATAAAGATCTTCGTAGAATATGTAGGAACCAATATGAGCATCCAGGTTCCGCTATTGGTTATTGACCGAGAATAGTTCTAGGTCATGTCTACATAGTTCTCGAACCGTAGGGTCCGCACGCTTAAGGTTTCAATGACGGTTATTATGAGTTTATGTATTTTGATGTACCAAGGAGTTCGAGTCCCGGATGTGATCACGGACATGACGAGGAGTCTCGAAATGGTCGAGACATAAAGATTGATATATTGGATGGTTATATTCGACACGGAAAGGTTCCGGAAGTTTCGGAGAAAACCGGAGTGCCGGAGGGGTTACGGAACCCCCGGGAAGTTATGGGCCTTATTGGGCCAAGAGGGAGAGAGGGCTGCACCAAGAGGTGGTGCGCCTCCATGGGGAGTCCGATTGACTAGGAGGGGCGCAGCCCCCTTCCCTCTCCTCTCCTCTCTTTCCTTCCCCTTCCCTCTTCCTAGTAGGACTAGGAAAGGGAGTCCTACTCCTACTAGGAGGAGGACTCCCCCCCTTGGTGCGCCCCAAGGCTGGCCGCCCTCCCCTTGCTCCTTTATATACGGGGCAGGGGGCACCCTAGAACACACAAGTTGATCTACGGATCGTTCCTTAGCCGTGTGCGGTGCCCCCTCCACCATATTCCACCTCGGTCATATTGTAGCGGTGCTTAGGCGAAGCCCCGCGACGGTAGAACATCAAGATCGTCACCACGCCGTCGTCTTGACGGAACTCCTTCCCGACGCTTTGCTGGATCGGAGCTCGGGATCGCCATCGAGCTGAACGTGTGCCAAGAACTCGGAGGTGCCGAGTAACGGTGCTTGGATCGGTCGGATCGTGAAGACGTCGACTACATCAACCGCGTTAATATAACGCTTCCGCTTTCGGTCTCACAGTACGTGGACGGACACTCTCCCCTCTCGTTGCTATGCCATCACCATGGTCTTGCGTGATCGTAGGAAAATTTTTGAAATTACTACGTTCCCCAACACTCTGCAGCTGCGGTCTGCAGACTCTTGCAATCAATGATGAAAGCTATGATTTTAGTAACTCACTGGACTACATGTCCTCTCCTCCAAGATACATCATTGGCCTGGAGCTATCTTGCAAGATGGAAAGGCCCCCAAAGTGGATCGAAAATCTCCATAATCTCTACAAGCTGACCCTTTCTGTGACAGTTCTTCGGACTCACACTTTCAAGCTCATCCAGAACCTTCCCAAATTGTTTACTCTCACCTTTACACTCAGCGCAGCCATGGACAATAGGGATATAGTGGACATCCTTGAGGAAAATAAACAGCTTACTGATAGGGAGATCATTGTTCCACCTGGAGGATTCAGGAGTCTAAAGCTACTTCGTTTCTTTGCAACTTTGGTGCCAAGGCTGAGCTTTGCAGTTACAGGAGAAGAGGTAATGCCAGCACTGGAGAGGATTGATATGCGGTTTGAAGCCTTTGAAGGGATTTATGGCATTGAGACTCTCAAAAGGCTCCAAGAGGTGCATCTCAGTGTTGGTAATCAAGCAGATGAAATAACAAAATTCTTGGTAGAAGATTTGAAGGAAACCCCCAAGTATTTGGACCAACAGTACGCCAGCAAGTGGCCAAAGATAATCACGGAGTGAAGAGATTGGAAGATGTCATATTGTTTTTCGATTGACCTACAAATCATCTGGTATTGTATAATTATAAGTGGACACTGTTCGATCAAATCTGCCTCACCTTCTTGAGGGCAAATAAACAGATTGCATCTATTATTGATTCTTGTAATGTGTGTGTATGTGATACTGCCAAATCCGTTACTAATTATTGTAACTTGTACTTCTATTGCAATCTTACTTCCATTATTGAAACTTTTGAGCTTACCTCTATGCTCGGTGATGGTATGTATTTTCCAAAGCACATGTTTTGATTAAGATTCCTATACCCTATATTTAACTAAATAGAAGTTACATGGTTCCTTTGATGTATGGAGGTTTATGAAGGTACATTGCCTTCAAATGCATGCAACGTTGTAGAGTTTGTGTTAACCTATTTTGTCAGCAACTGGAAGCATCGCCCAGTGAAACAAAGAAGAAACCTTCGAGCTTGTTTGTTCCCAAAGAACAGGAACATCTTCGTTGGGAACAAACCCCCTGTGTACATCAATGCTCAATGATTTCTTGTATGAGACCACACTGTAGCCAACTACGGCATGTTTTTTGTTTGGAAAAAGCCCATTTTTAGTCCAGAGTACAACTTTGGATACTGACAACAAAATCATTCTATATTATCATAGAAAGTTTCAAACACATATAAGTTTGATATTATCAGTGAAAGTTCTAATTTTTTCGGCTGCGTATACATCCAAAATGTAAGGTTTCAGACAGGTCCGGGGAAATGGTTGTTGAACTGAAGAACAAACCAGGGGGAGGGGGAGAGAGCAGGGTACCTTGTCTCGGCCGACGGAGCGAAAGAATGATGCAAAATGTCAATAGGATCTGCTGCCAAAAAAAGAAAATAGTTAGTGTGTTGGAAAAAAAAAAGATGATTCGGGGCATGGTTTCAGATGATAGATAAAATGACAGATTTCAGGTGTAAATCAATTACAATGTACTTCCTCCGTTCCTAAATGTAAGTCTTTTTAGAGATTTCGCTATGGACTACATACGGAACAAAATAAGTGAATCTGCACTCAAAATGCATCTATATACATCCGTATGTGGTTTATAGTGGGATCTCTACAAAGACTTATATTTAGGAACGGAGAGAGTACTACAATAGAAAAGCAAATGCGAAGATATGTGAATAAGAAATTCCAACCTGTGTGGCAGCCTTGAACACAGCTTCATGTATCACACCAGTATAGTATACTCCCTCCGTTCCAAATTACTTATCATGGTTTTAGTTCAAATATGAACTAAAACCACGACAAGTAATTTGAAACAGAAGGAGTAGTAATCAAGGGAGGCCTCTGGCAAGGCTTAAATCAAAACATATCCTGTAAATCGCATTTGCCTTTCCTAGAGCTCTAAATAATATCTCGCCCAGCCAATCGCATTTGCCTTTCCTAGAGGCCTCTGGCAACGCTTATATCACACCTTGGCGAGCGCTGCCGGCGCGGAGGCGCCTCCTCCGTCTCCAGCAGCAAGATTGGAGGACCTGGTCGGCGGCGATGTGGGCCTCGTCCTTGGCGGGCGTGGCGAGAGCGTCGGGCGCGGCCTTGCAGGAGAGCGCGGCAACAGCAGGCGCGGGAGAGCGGGGCCCCGCAGCAGCCGATGGCGGCGGCGACGGCGACGGCGGCCTTGTCGCTGGTCAGTGCGGCTGCGGCGACTGCGGGGAAATGCCCAAATGGGGAGTTCCGATGGGGGCCAGTAGCTTAAGAGCATCTCCAGCCGTTGGTCCCCCAGTCGTGGCGCCCATGTTTTTAAGAAAAAGTTAAATACGGCGCAAACACAGCTCAAATTTAACGCAAACATCGGCGAGTTTGTTCAAATTTAAACATATTATATAAAAAAAACTACTAGGGGCTGCCCCTCGCTGTCTCCATCGCCGCTCCTCGCCGTCTGCCTCGCCGCTCCCCGCCGCCCGCCGCCCGCCCTTGCAGTTCTAGAAGCCGAGGAGGTTGTAGAACCGCGTGTAGTCGCCGCCGCCGTCCCTGCTGCATTCCTCCCACGGTTGGCGCGGCGGGTTGGACGGTCCGGGGGCGTCCTCGTCGTCGTCGCTGTCGAGGATCACGACGTCGTGCTCGTCCTCGCGCCCATGCTTGCGGGCTTCTATCTCCTCCAGGGCCCGGCGCTGCCGGACCATCTCGTCGCGGAGGTAGTCGTCCCGCGCCCACTGCAGGGCGTCCTCGTTGGAGAAGCCGCGCCGGGCTATCTCCTCGTACTCCGCGGGGAGACCGGGCTCCGGCTTGGGCTCGACGAGGACGAAGCGGCCGGAAGGTGGGTGAAGTCGCCGATGCGGACGCCGGAGCTGCGGATGCGCTCGCTGACAGGCGTGTCCTGGGGCTCCGGCTTGACGGGGCGGAGGCAGGGAGAGCCCGACGAGCGGCCGGACGAGGAGGAGGACGCCCCGGGCCGCTCCATGCGCCTCGGCGTCCAGGAGCTCCCACGGCGGCGTGAGAAGGACGGGGGAGCGGGGTACTCGAGGCGCGGCGTGTTGCCGCCCTCGATGTACTCGAGGGACGCGCGGATACGTGCGATCTCCGCACGCCACGGCGCCCCGGTGGGTGGTGGTGGCACCGGCACGCTGCCGGCGCTGATCCTCCACGCCCCGGGCACCCGCATGTCTGGCGGGGCCGGGTACTTGGCCTCGAAGAGGCGAGCCTCGTCCTCGTGAAGATGGTGGCGCCCGAAACCATTCGCCGCCGCGCCGTCGCCTGGGAAGCGCTCGACCATTCTTCTGAACTGGAGACGGCGAGAGGAGGAAGGGGGGAAATGGGCGCGTCGGCGGGGGAGTATCTGTGCGTGTCTCCGGCGCGCTAGTGGTCGGCTTATATAGGCGAAGGCGCCGCGTGGTAGGCTTGGCCGGCGCGTTACGCGTGGCGGGAGGCGTGGCGGGCGAGGGGACGCGCGTCGCCCAGCCTTCACTGCGCCGCCCGTGAGACATCAATGGAGGCTGGCCGGCGCGGCAGCGCGCGCAGTTTTGGCATTGATTCGCCGCGGGAAACGAGGCGATGAGGACGACGAAGCGGCGAGAAGAGAGACGAGTCGCTGGCAAGGGGGGCCCGCGGCTCTTCGCGCCAAAAAAGATTCGCCCGGCGCCCCCGAGCGCCCCCCAGCGCGCCGGGTTCGGGTTGGGTCCGCCGGCGCCAATTTCGGCCCGAGCCGGCGAAAACTGGGCCCTTGGGGGCGTGACTGGGCCGTTTTTTGGTGCCGGCGGCTGAAAAATCGCCTGGTGGGCCTTGTTGGGGGCGCGGCTGGAGATGCTCTAAAGTGCGTGGCACTGCGGTTAATCGTCTTTTTTTTTTACATTTTCGTTTTGTTTATATTTTTTGGGGGTCAATTGTACAAATGGCAATGTTTCAAAATTAAATATCCATGTCTTTCACAAAGTATTCTATGATACTATAAAAATTATGTCTATTTGAAAAAATACTTTTGTATATGAAAAAAGTTAGCATACCAACAAGATATATTCTTGTATTTTAAAAACAATGTTCTCGTACGCCCAAAAAAGGTCCGTGAATATATAAAATATTATGTTTCATTTGGACACAGTTCACCGCGATTTTCATAATATATAACATTGTACGTAAAATGTTCATCATATATTAAAAAACATGTGTGTATGTGAAAAACAAATCTCAATGTATCTTTTAAAAATGTCATCATGTGCTTAAAAAGGTTCATCAAGTAATTCATAAATATTAATTATGTGTTTTATAAATATTGAAAGTGCATTATAAACTGCTCATCGTGTATATATAAAAGGTTGACTGTGTATTTAAAAAAATCATGGTGTGTTGAAAAGTTGGTATATATAAAAGGTTGACTGTGTATTTAAAAATGTTCATGGTGTGTTTAAAAGTTGCTCATCGTGCATCAAAGACTAGTTATTGTGTATTTATGAAAATGTGCATCATGTATTGACAAATGCTCATGTGTAATAAATAAATATTCATCATATAATATTAAATCTTCAACATGAGTTAAATTTTTTTAATGTGTAATTAAAAAATGTTCATCTTGATTTTTAGAAATAAACATTCTGTATTTTAAAAGTTTCGGGTGTATCATAAGGATCATAGTAGAAGCCACGTGCACATGGACAAAACTGAAAGGATAACAGAACGCTAACCTTAGCATAAAGGAAGGTCAGCCAAGAAAGAAAACTACAATCAAGAACGAAGAATCCTCTAAGCTTGACGCCATCACCCGTCACATGCCTCCGACACCACGATAGCAGCCACCAAAGAAAAAAATAACAGATCAACTCCTTACCGGAGCTCTACTTGGCACCATCGCTAGTAGGCAGCTTGATGGACCTCCAAGGTGGCTCGACAAGCGTGAAATCATTACCGTTGAACGAATCAGACTAGCGCAAAACTCTGGACATGCCATCAAACTCCAGATCTGTTACCCCCGCATGACTAAGGCATCGGAGGTGAAAACCATACCTGCCATCCACGAACCATGAATCCAACACACGATCCATCATCTTTCAGATGCATACCACAATCTGCATCCGCTCCTGGACTACCTCCGAAGCTCTGCGCCGGTGCTGGAGCAAACATCGTCACAACGACAGAGCCAGAGCACACAAGTCCATCGTGTATCTAAAAATACTCATAGTGCATTTGTAAAATGTCCAATGTGCATTAATATGTTCATCATATATGTTGAAACATCCTGCATTCAAGTATTTCTCAAAAAAATGCATTTTTCTAAGAAAGAAGCAAGCAAAATGTTCAAGTACTTTCGTAATAAAAACCATACTATTTGGTATTTGGAAAATAAATGTTAACAATGAAATAAAATGTTCATGTACTTAAAATCTACATTCTAAAATTGTTTATGATCTACAGAATTGTTCATATACCTTTATGAAAAACATATATTTTACCTCCAAGAATAAAGAAAAAGGTAACAAATAAAAATCAAAAGACATAGAGAAAACAACAGAGAAAGAGAAAACCAAGAAAGCAATCTAGATAGAAAAAGGTTAAAATGAGACAGAAACAGAAAAATAAAATGAAAAGTTAATAAAAACAAAACAAACGGTTAACGGATATACATGGTTAAGGAAATTCATCATTCTTTTAATACATGGTCACTATTTTTCTATACACATTTATCATTGTTTCAGATAATTGGTCAACATTTTTCAAATGCTTTATTAAAAAATTATATACATGATCAAATTTGTTTCATCATTTTTTAATACACTGTCAACACTTTTTCTATACACATTTATCATTTTCAAAATGCATGCTTAACACTTCTCATACACTTGCTCAACAGTTTTTTAAATACTTGATTAGTATTTTCTGAATACATGATCAAATTGTTTCATACACATTTTATTTTATCTTGTATATAGATCATAAGGTATCGCACTAGCACTAGCACCCATATCACATAAACCATGATAACAATGATCTCCTATTTTAACAGAAATAACAGGCCTGCCTACGACATGTCTATGTGTCTTAGTATCTGGTCTAGCGATATTAGCAGATTCAGCACAAAAATAAATAACATGCATATCTAAATCATCATCCAAGAGATCTTTAACCATATAAATACTCGGTTCAACATTGATTTGCTGAGGAGGTGTATAAGTCCTAGTATTACTCTTACGAACAACAGACGAAGTTTTAGCATGATCCTTTATCCTAACAGGAAAAGGAGGTTTCTCAACATAAGTAGTAGGAACAATAGGATCACTATAGGTGATAGTCTTTTCTTCAACTGTAATAGGTGAAACTACTTTCACTTCAACAGGAGGATTATATTTAAACCACTTCTCTTTAGGGAGATCAACATGAGTAGCAAAATATTCACAGAAAGAAGCTACTATCTCAGAGTCAAGTCCATACTTAGCGGAAAATCCACGAAAAGCATCGGTATCCATAAAAGATTTAACACAATCGAACTTAGGTGTCATACCTGACTCCTTACCATCGTCGGAACCCCAGTCTTCAGAGTTGCGTTTAATTCTTTCCAATAAGTCTCATTTGAAATCAATAGTCTTCAGCATATAAGAACCAGCACAGGAAGTATCGAGCAGGTTGCGATCATCAAGAGAAAGCCGAGCATAAAATTTTTGAATAATCATTTCCCGGGAGAGATCATGATTGGGGCATGAATATAAAATTGACTTAAGCCTCACACAAGCTTCAGCGATGCTTTATCCTTCGCGAGGCCAGAAATTATATATGTAATTACGATCACGCTGAACAAGATGCATAGGGTAGAACTTCTGGTGAAATTCCAACTTCAATCGCTTATAATTCCAAGATCTCGTATCATCACATAGCCTATACCATGTCAATGCATCTCCCTTCAAAAATAAAGGGAAGGCCTTCCTTTTGACAACATCATCGGGAAAACCTGCAAGCTTAAATAATCCACAAACATCATCCACAAAGATAACGTGTAAATCGGGATGCAATGTTCCATCTCCTGCAAATGGATTAGCTAGCAGTTTCTCTATCATACCCGAAGGAATCTCAAAGTAAATATTTTCATAAAGTTCAGTAGGTTGAGGTGTAACTCTTTGCTCTTCTGGTCGGGGTGAAGATACCCCGAACAAGCCCCTCAAAGGATTAGTTTCCATAGTGACAAGTAATAGAAAATTTCAGCACACTATATAAATGTTTCCTTACCAAGTTCCACTCACCAAAAGTGCTACACTCCCCGGCAACGGCGCCAGAAAAGAGTTTTGATGACCCACAAGTGTAGGGGATCTATCGTAGTCCTTTCGATAAGTAAGAGTGTCGAACCCAACGAGGAGCAGAAGGAGATGATAAGCGGATTTCGATAAGGTTTTCTCTGCGTGCACTGAAATTGTAGGTAATAGATAGTTTTGTGATAAGATAAATAGTAACGAGTAACAAGTAAATAAAGTAAATAAAGTGCAGCAAGGTGGCCCAATCCATTATGTAGCAAAGGATAAGCCTGGACAATTTCTAATAATGAGAAAGGAGCTCCCGAGGACACATGGGAATTATCGTCAAGCTAGTTTTCATCACGCTCATATGATTCGCGTTCGGTACTTTGATAATTTGATATGTGGGTGGACCGGTGCTTGGCTACTGCCCTTACTTGGACAAGCATCCCACTTATTATTAACCCCAATTGCAAGCGTCCACAACTACAAAAGATGTATTAAGGTAAACCTAACCACAACATTAAACATATGGATCCAAATCAGCCCCTAACGAAGCAACGCATAAACTAGGGTTTAAGCTTTTGTCACTCTAGCAACCCATCATCTACTTATTATTTCCCCATGCCTTCCTCTAGGCCCAAATAATGGTGAAGTGTCATGTAGTCGACGTTCATATGACACCACTAGAGGAAAAGACAACATACATCTCATCAAAATATCAAACGAATACCAAATTCACATGACTACTAATAGCAAGACTTCACCCATGTCCACAGGAACAAACGTAACTACTCACAAAGCATATTCATGTTCATAATCATAGGGGTAATAATATGCATAAAGGTTCTGAACATATGATCTTCCACCAAGTAAACCGATTAGCATCAACTACAAGGAGTAATCAACACTACTAGCAACCCACAGGTACCAATTTGTGGTTTTGATACAAGATTGGATACAAGAGATGAACTAGGGTTTTGAGAGGAGATGGTGCTGGTGAAGATGTTGATGGAGATTGACCTCCTCCCGATGAGAGGATCGTTGGTGATGACGTTGGTGATGATTTCCCCCTCCCGGAGGGAAGTGTCCCCGGCAGAACAGCTCCGCCGGAGCCCTAGATTGGTTTAAAAAAATTATATACATGATCAAATTTGTTTCATCATTTTTTCTATACACATTTATCATTTTCAAAATGCATGCTTAACACTTCTCATACACTTGCTCAACAGTTTTTTAAATACTTGATTAGTATTTTCTGAATACATGACCAAATTGTTTCATATACATTTTATTTTATCTTGTATACATTTTTCATATACGTGGTAAACATTTTCTATATACACATTCAACATTTTTCAAATGCTTCGCAACATTTTCAGATGTTCTTATTTTTAGTTATTTTTATAGTGTATTTATTCCGACTATTTGGAAGTATAAACAAAAGTAAAAAAAAAAAGCATAAAATGAAAACATGAAAAATGAAAAAGAAAACTGAAAATACTCATGCTTGCAACTACTGGATATGTGATGGTATCCTTTCACATTTGCATTACTTCCGTACAAATTAATGTTCCTTTTTTCAGTAAAAGTGTAAGCTAATTTTCTTTCTCTGGTGCAGACTGACATCTTGGTAAGTATCATAACACTGTGGAGACTGACGCTGGATTGTAACTTGGATAAATACTACAGTCATGTGTTTTCGTATGCACCAGGGAAGGTAAGCATCAACATGGAACATGCTTACATAGTTACTATTCGATCCCTAACCTCTTGGTAAGTACTGTATCATAACACTCCATTTGTTCTGCAGGCAAGTGTGACAATATTCAGTCTTAACTCTTCTCCACATCACGGAACAAGGTACCTGAATTTCTGAATCATGGTGGTGCTACCCTGTCTGCGATCACTGTAGATGCATCTCCGTTTAATTTATCAAAAGTAAAAGGGGAGATTTTTGAATCGCCTTCCGCACATTGTCCACCTTTTGCACATTGTTTACATTGCTTACTACAACTCTGTTGAAGGGCTCTCTATGATTAGAATCCATCAACATTTTCTACATTGGCCAGTCCTCTCTTCCACACTTCCACTAGACCATCTCCCAATGGTTACATGTTCCACACAACATGGCCAATACTGCACAACCATAATATAAATAGTTATATTCATAACCTACTGGTAAGAAAGGGGTTCAGATATCAAATCATAGATACCTGAAGAATAGACTTGGCAAATAAAACCCCAAAAGAAGATTTCATTATCTCCCAAATATTGTTGCCACAAGATTCTCTGCTTGCTGGCTCCTATATGTTTGCAAGGGTAATTCTAGGCAGAAATTTTGACCTGAAGCAAAAGCAGAGGATACTTCATAAATTCATTAATATATAGTGCTCAAGTACCAACCTAGGCACCAGAAATAAACAGGGAAAGCCTTATGGTATCAATTTTAATGTTGATTATATCACACTTCTTTCTACGATAATATACGTGGGAAAAGAAAGAACACGATAAAAAAAGGGTGGCAGCAGTACTTTTGGGGTCCTGGTGGCATGGAAGCATGTACCAATGGAAAATGAGAATGTGAACTGTGGAACTTATAATAAGCAAGTGGTTATGAGGTTCATAGTCAAACCCTGGTCTCTACTAATACTAACGAAGTAGATTTTCCTAAGTTGATATAAAGTAGAAGGTTAATTTAGGTGTTTCATATATTGTGTTAGCTAGCTAATTAATAGAGAGAAGTGTCATCTCTTATGTCCGTGCTTGGTCGACGCTACGTACTATATACATATAGCCCTCGACACGCTAGCTAGTAAGAAAATGAAGGGAACCATCGAGTACAGAAGTTCGTCATGCATACCGAGAGAAATGATCGATCGACCTCTCCTTCTCCGAGAGATTGGTCGAACAATTTAAAACAAGTTTTCGTATCATGTACGTCCGACGCTACTGGCTACATACATGTACAATATATAAGATCTCTCAATTACAGTCCCCTAGCATTTGAAATCAACTTCCGTATGGTATTCTCCGGCTTTATTGATGACGTGGTCAAGAAAGAATCCCGCCAATTCCTCTTGAATTGCTTTGATACGATCTGGTTCTAGGAGTTCATTCCGCATCTGCCACGTCTAATTTGAAGAAGGGGGTTAATTAATACATATATATGAATGAAACTCAACAAAAATGATGGTGTAATAAAATGAAATTGTGAATATTATTAATTGCTTACGCACTTCATATTGTCTTGGAGAGTAGCCCCGCTTGTTTTTCAAAGTCGCGTTGTAGATGAACTCGCACACGTAGTATCCACAGAAATCATTCCCTTGTTCCTGCCACAAGCACTTTACGAGAAATAGAGGTCAATCAAACTGATAATGAAGCATTATAAATGACACTGATGAAAGTATAGCTATAGAATCAACGGGAGATGCGCACAACTAGCTAGCCAGTAGTACTTACTTTCGGGTATATATATCGCAGCTCCTTCGGCAGTCCCGGAGCTTTTGCGGTGAACTGTTTCCAAACCCTGCAAGACAAAGAAAATAATTATTATTACTTGAGATATCAGAAAATGAACAAAAAGTTGCTGCTATGGTGCGATAATGATCGGTTAATTGAACTTACTTGCTGAGCATTTCAGTCATGTCCGCATAGGTGTTGGGATCTTTCCGTCTCGAGTCTAAGACGGTTACTAGTCCACGCTCAAGCTTAATCTCCAGAAGAATATAGTGGAACCTGCGCATTTATGCATAACTCATCAATTACATTACTATAACCTCGCTCGAGTAATAAGGGAAACCGAATATGCAAACGATCAGTAACACTCACTTGCCGTTATAAGGAAAGAGTATGGTATCTTTGTTTTGATTTTTCATCAATGATTGTAGCAAGTTGTCCTCGGCCTCTTTGACGTGCTTTTCAACCAGAAATACATCTATGATATTTGTGTTAATGAACCCAATATCATAGATTTCATTTTTTTTGCACTCGGCGATCTTCAATCTGCATAATATATTGAGGATAATTAATTATAAATACATGCAATGAAAGAGCCGAGCTATATATAGAGACTTAATGACAGAAATAGTACTTACAGGTAGTAGCAAAAGACCGTTAATTTATCGATGGCCTTTTGATTGAAGAACGCGAAGAACTCCTTAAATGGAACACATAACAGATCAGTTCCAACGAGGTCGTGCTCCTCTTTAATGTTCATATACAAACAATTCGTTCCCCCAGACTCTCTGCAGGTTTTCATGTACCAAGTATGGAATCTTCGCATCATCGTTGTTAGAGATTTTTCATCTTTGACGAGAGGCTTCCCGTACTCGTATCTGTGTTCGTCCACCTTCATGTATTCAGGAAGTGCATCGTCAGGCAGGTAATCTTCTAGATTGCCATAACCAGCCACCATCCCTGGAACATTAGCGACGATGTTGCCGCTAGACACATTGAGCGGGGGGCCCGATTGGTTTGCTTGTTCGCCGAGCTGGTCAATTTTTTTCTTAGCTGCTCGTTCTTTTGCTCTTTGATGTCTGACAGTACTTCCCGACCGATCCGCTTGGAGATATGTCTGTTCAGTAATGCGCTCATAGTTGGTTCTCGGCAGAGACTTTGCCGGTTTCCTCAGGGCAGCCAGAGTGCGCTTCGCTTTCACCGGATCTACCTTCTCCTCTGGAGGTGGACGTCTCTTTGCTTTCAACCCTGCAAACCAGTCATCCAGTTCGGTCTGCGCGATCTTCGCATTTTCCTCCTCGGTCCTCTCGTACGGTAACTTCTCTGGAGTCTTTAGAGAAGGACCGTATCTGTATTTCCTCCCGCCTTTGGCTGTACTGCTAGACGCCGGCAGAGCAGAGAGAGCGGATGTCTTCTTTTTTGCTTGCTTATGAGGCAGAGGAGAAGGACTACGACGCACCGGAGCAGCCTGAGCGGCGGCGGGTCTCTTCCGCCCTTGCTGACGAGGCGGAGAAGGAGGAGGCTGGCTGCTCGGGCGCGCCGACGCAGGCGGAGAAGGAGGCGGAGTGCCGCCACGCGCCGGAGAAGGAGGCGGAGTGCCGCCACGCGTGCCCTGATCGTCACTCGCCGGAGAAGGAGGTGGTGGAGGAGGCGGAGTGCCCTGACTCTCCGGAGGAGGAGGAGGAGGCGGAGGCGTCCAGTTTGGAAGGTTGATGAGCTCCTTCCGCCATAGGCATGGAGTCTTCAGAGCAGAACCCAGCCTAGTCTCCCCTTCACCGGTAGGGTGGTCAAGCGGGAGGTCCTCAAATCCCTCCGTTATTTCATCCACCATCACCTTAGCATATCCTTCTGGAATCGGCTGACAGTGATAAGTTGTGCCGGGTCCACTAGGATAAACTTGGCCAACAGCCACCTTGACCTTCAAAGTCATCCATCGCGCCATAATGTGGCAACTTTGAGACTCCGTGATACCATCCACGGGATAGCCGGAAGGAGCCGTCAAAACATGCTCCGGCTGAAGCAGCTCGGTGGAAGCCACGCTGCTTCTCCGCTGAGATGGCGGGGTAGCTTGTGGGGAAGCTTCGGCAGGTCGTTTGCTGCGATCTGCTGCTTCTCGTTCCTCTTCTCGTTCCTCTAGCCCCATTACCCTTTCGTGCAGTGCCTGCAGTTGGTCCTGCTCCAGTTTCTTCCTCCTCTCGTGGGTTTTGTAACCCCCTGCGTCTGGAAAACCAACCTTCCATGAAAGGGAGCCTGGCGTGCTCGTGTCCGTCCAGGGTGCTCAGGATTCCCAAGGGCCATTGTGAGCTCGTCCTTCTCCCTGTTTGGAAGGAACGTCCCTCGCTGCGCTGCATCGATATAGTGTCAAGCTTCTGACTGGTATTTGCGATTGCTCGTCCGTCCATCGGCACTTCCTGTTACAGGTCCAAGGTTCCGCTTAGCCCTGAAGAACCAAGTCCGCAACGGTCTGCGATACATTGTCTCTGGTTCGATCCCTTTTTCAAGCAGATCATGCTCAGCCTTGGACCACTTAGGCGGGCTTTGAGGTAACCACGACCCAAAGGCGATGGTGAAGCTTCTTCTTCGCAGAATTTTGCTTGTTTGTCGCCGACATCTTCTTACTCTTTTCCGATGTCTTGTGGGCCACAAATGCGGGCCAGTGATCTTTGATCTTCTCATATTTGCCGATGAATTCTGGTGTCTTATCTTTCTCGACAAACTGGTTCAACTCTTTCCTCCACCTCCTCATTAGGGTTGCCATCTTCTTAAGAGCACAAGACTTGATTAATTGCTCTTTAACTGGCTTCTCCGGATCCTCCTCTGGCGGTAGGGTGAAATTTTCCTTCAGCTCAGTCCAAAGATCTTCTTTCTGCATATCATTGACATAAGACACCTCAGGGTCTTCCTCCTTAGGCTTATACCATTGATGGATGCTCATCGGGATCTTGTCCCTAACAAGAACCCCAAGACTGAGCAGAAAATGCCTTCCTTGTCCGCATGGGTTCAATCGGTTCGCCGTCGTCGGCGCGATTTCTATAATCTCAAACTTTTCATCCGAGCTCAACTTTTCTTGGGCCTCGTCTCCTTACCGGTTGTGCTCGATCCGGAGGGCTAGAAATTATAAGGAAGAAAGACGAGAGTAATTAATATGTGTACATATACCAAAACAATGGATGCATCAATTAACTAGTCAGCACAGGCTTAACTAATATATATATACCTGGCCGGACTCGGTTCGGTCACCGGAGCAGTCAGCACGGTCTCCTTCTGCTTGTACCTCCATTGTGTCACCGGAGCCATCATGAACATAGTCCTCTTCTTGTACCGGCATTAATGGGTCGAAGCCATCATGAACATAGCGCTCTTCTTCACCCAGTCCGGTGTCGTTGAGAAATGACGCAACTTCATCACTTCCTTGTGCGATTATGTGCCCCAACATCGCTTTTGTTTCTTCGTCTCGGGAGTGCTCCATAGTTTCTGCAAATATTTACAACATGTCAATTATTATTCAAACATGGCAAACGTAGAATTAGCTAGTTGGCTTGATGCCCAACGTCACATGGCTTGATGGCTCCTTCGTGGACACCATAAAAGGGTGGCAATCAGGGTGGTTCTACATCACCGAGCCGCGCAACGCCAAATGGGAATCCCCATGCGGCTCACTTCTTGGGAAAAGAAGGGCCTGGCCTGGGGCGAACCGACGGAGCTAACCGGACTCGAGACCTGCATCAGAAGTATGAGGGATAAGAAGATCAAGCACGTCAACATGGTCCAGGTCATGCTCATTCGCCAGATTCTCCCGTGTCAAAGACAGGCATTTAATATGTGGGAGTTCGACCCGGCCGAACACCAGATGCTGCTGGAGCCCTTCGACACGACGCACAAAGAAATCTGGAAGGTGCTGTTCAAGACTGGCGAAGTTCCTCCTCCCCTTTCCGAGGACCATGGGCTCAGCGCAAAGCGCCTCGCCAGTCCAGTAAGCCCTCTGACAATCACAAGATGATCCCTTCCTAGTACATTCGTGGGAGGATTTTTAAGTCACCATGCCGACCAAACAGGATTGGGTGGAGACGGCGGAGCGGATTGATTGTCCGGCTCCATTTCCTGAGGACCGAGTAGACGCACTCCTAGCGAAGATGCTGGTTTCGGCGCCTTACAAGGTGCCGGAGAAAAAGGCCGAAAAGAAGACCACGAGGACCCGGAAGGATCTCCGACGCGAGGCCGCGCCAGACGCCTCGCCAGAAGATGACAAGACGCACTCCTCCCACGAAGGGGAGGAGAGAAAGAGGAAGGCCGCCTCAACTGAGGGGGCCGAAGGGTCCAAGAAGGCGGCCACGGGGACCAGAAAAGGTCTCTGGCGCAAAGCCATGATAGAATTGTCATCCGAAGATGACGAGGAAGATCCCCCCCCCCCCCGAAGACGGGGGGAAACATGAAGAAATGCCCCCTTCCCATACTGGGGAGGAGAAGAAAAGGAAGGCCGCCCCGTCGGGGAAGGCCGGGGCACCGAAGAAGGGAAACGCGACCCTTCCAGATCACTCCTCAACTGCTGCTTATAGCGACGAGGAGTGGCTACCCAGGGGCAAGCCCCGGGCAAGGTCGTAAGTATCTGCATTTTGTAATATATTTTTCGTGCGGCTTTGACCTTATGGCTTTCAATAACGCCGAACACGTATATGCAGTCCGGCCGGGTCCAATCTCGGGGTGTCCTCTTCGGAGGAGTCTCTGAGCGAGTCGGAGATGAATTCACTCCCGACGACCACCTCCCCGCGACCTGCGGATGACACCGAGGTGTTGTCCCGATGGATACCAGAGCAGGAGGCGACGGATCCGGAGACGCCCCAAGGCGAGATCCCAGACGCCGGGCGCATGGGGAGTAAGATCCCCATGGATTACACTGACGGGAGCCACAACAAGTATGGCTCCCAGCCGGTTACTTCGCCGGAGCCTCCAAAGGCTCCGGATTACAGAAGGCAGCCCCTCGCGAAGGAGAGCGAGCCGGCCGTGCCGATGACCTCCGCCCTGCCGGAGGCATAGGATAATTTGTTGGAAGTGCTTCGAGGCGCTTCCATCGATGATGAGCACCGTACTCTTATGAGTGCGGTGATTGAAAAGGTTTGGTTCACCAAGAGCGGATTGACCGAAGCCTGCACCAGCCTACTAACAGGCTTTGAGGTAAGTAACGAAAAGGTGTGAGGAAATATCACCCGATAGACAGTAGCCCCTGATACTCTGGTTGGTGTTCGGGAGAAAAAGCCAAACGGAGGGTCAACTAAAACCCACAGGAAGCTAATAGTACTTGTCTATGTGAACAAACAGGCATTACTGCTGACCGCCGCTGCGCGCATGACTGAGGTTGCCGGACTCAAGCGCGAACTGGGGCAGGCCGAAGAAGAGTTCGGCTTCGTGAAGAAGCAGCTCGAGGAGAACAAAGGTAAGTGAGACCCCGTCCGTGTGTCGTATAGAGGAGAAAAAGTTGATGATGCTAACTAAAAGCATCATGGCTTTTGATAGGAACCGCGACCGTAGCGGCGGCCCTGAAGAAAGTGCTGTCCGCAGCCGAAGTCAAGGCGGCTACGGAGCGCACCGAGCGCGAGAAGCAAGATGCTCAGGTGGGAGAGGTACAGCAAGAGATCCAGGAGCTCGGCAAGAAGTTGGAGTCCTTGGAGCATGACTTCAAGACGCAAGAGTCTGAGCTTGCGAAGTGAAAGTGCGTTATATCGACTAGAGGGGGGGTGAATAGGCGATTTTTATGAATTTTACAAATTCTTCACTGAGGAATTTGCCGGTGAGGAAATTCCTTAGCGAAGAAATACATGCAGCGGAATAAGTACTCAGAAGTAAGCATAACAGATTACAAGCATAGTCATCATGATGAAATGAAGACAATCACAGAGTACAGAAAGCGTAATCACAGGATAACACAAGATGAAGACAAACAGACTGAAGAAATTGAACTGAGGAAATTGAGAAAGTCTTCAGTCAAAGTCTTCAAACACAGATATGACAAACACTCAACACAGTAATGAGGAAATGAAAGGGTTGAGGAAATAGAACCAGTTAGGTTGGTGAAGACAATGATTTGGTAGACCAGTTCCAACTGCTGTCTCAGTTGTACGTCTGGTTGGAGCGGCTGAGTATTTAAACTCGAGGACACGCAGTCCCGGACACCCAGTCGCTGAGCACGCAGCTCAGGACACCAAGTCCTCACCGTATTCTCCTTGAACTAAGGCCACGCAGACCTCGTCCAATCACTCGTGGTAAGTCTTCAGGCGACTTCCAAACCTTCACATACTTGGTCACTCGGCGATCCACAATTCCTCTTGGATGCTCTAGACCGTGACGCCTAACCGTCTGGAAGAAGCACAGTCTTCAAAGGTAAAAAGCGTCGGATCCACGCTGATCAATTTCTTCATGATGCTCAATCACTTTGGGTTTGTTGGGGTTTGGTTTTGGGATTTTCCTCACTTTGGGTTTTCCTCACTTGATGATTTTCGCCAAAGTCCTCGGAGGATGGGTTGCTCTCAAATGACAAGTGTCAAGTTCTCTCGGAGCAGCCAACCAACTAGTGGTTGTGGGGGGCGGCTATTTATAGCCTAGGGAGCAGCCCGACATGATAAGACATAAATGCCCTTAAATGATATGACCGTTAGGTGGAGATATTTTGGGACAGGTGCGCAAGACACAGAACGGTCGGAAATTGGAACATCAAATTCCTCGGGGCTATCATGTTCCTCATCGTGTAGGCAATTCAGACTGGCGAATTCCTAACTCCTCGATCAGACAAATTCCTCGGGACTGTAAGAGCTTCGTCTCACATCAAGAAATTGACTGAACTGTATGAGATTTCCAAAGGCTTCACTCGAAGGGATTGGTAGGTGAGGATTTTGAGTTGAGCATCAAATGGAAATTTCTCCTTAGTATTTCCTCGACCCCCTTTAACAGTACGGTGTTTCCTATGACTCAAGAAAGAGAAAATGAAACTACGAAAACAAAAGTCTTCACGCTTCATGTTCCTCAAGCGATTACCAAGTCTTCAGAATCACACCAATTTCTTCACTTTCAAAGTCTTCAGAAAGTCTTCAGAATATCAAATTCTTCAGTTGAAGAAATTCATTTTTAGGGGTCGACTTTCTCTGTAAATATCAAACTCCTCATAGACTTATAGACCTGTGTACACTCACAAGCGATCAGTTACTTAACCTATAAGTCTTCAATACACCAAAATCACTAAGGGGCACTAGATGCACTTACAATCTCCCCCTTTTTGGTGATTGATGACAATACAGGTTAAGTTTTCAACGGGGATAAATATATGAAGTGTAAATACTGATAATGAGGATTTTGATTGCAAGATATAGAAGAACTCCCCCTGAAGGTGTGCATAGTGAGGAAATTGCTTTTGAGGCAATGCACATTTGAAGAATTGAATCAAGGAGATCTCCCCCTATATCTTGTAATTCATACACGCATTTAACATATATTATGAAGAATTTGAAATGCATGATGAAATATGGTGCTTGATGTTATGCAAGGAAACACACAAAGAGTATCAGAGCCCAAGGGCTAAAATGGATCAGAGCATAACAAGTATCAGAACTACTTCAAATCAGAGCAAAAGCATAATGCATCAGAAGTATCAAAGCACCATCGGGTTTAAGATTACAACTCAATCCAATAAAAGGTTTCAGAAGAACGAGAGTTGTAACTTAATAAAATATAGACAAAAAAAAAAAACGAGACCCGCTTGAAGACTAACTCAAATTTCTCCCCCTTTGTCATCGAATGACCAAAAGGATCGAAACTGAGGACTAACGCTCTTGAGGAAATTCAAGTTGAAGACGGAGCGCCAGCATTGTCGGGGTTGTTCGTTGAGGTAGGACCAGCAGCAGTATCTTCCAAATCTTCATTTTCATCAGTGTCGCGAGATGAAGAATAAGAGCTGGCCACTAAGGAAGGAACTTTGACTTTCTTGAATTTCTTCGGAGGAGGTGCAGACCAGTCAAATTCTTCCTTGAGACCCATTGATTTCAGTTCTTCTTCATTGTAGACATGTGAAAGAACAGCCCAGGAGCGCTTGAAGGTTTCATGAAGATAGTAGTGGTTTTTCTTCACTGCATTGTGAGTTGAGGTCAGGTTGTAAAGAAGAGTGCCAAACTGACGTTTGACCCACTTGTGATTGCGATCAACCTTCTGATGAAGACTGAGGAGTAACTCACGATCAGTCATCACCCTGGGTGCAGTTGCTTGAGGACTGTGCTTAACTGAGGTATTTGCTGCTGAGTCATGAGTGGCAGAGTCATCATTGGTGGAGTAAGATGCTGCTTTGCGAAACTGTCCATCCAATGGACGAATGCCTTCATCTATCACAGCAGCAGCCTTTCCCTTTTCATCAACTGAGGCAATTGGCCGTTTGAGGACTTCAATCGGGGGCAGGTAGCTGCAGTGGTTCAAAGTGTCAGCCTTGTAATTCAGTGAAGATCTTGACCTGATGAATCTCATAATCCAAGGCGCATAAGGTTTCAGCTCAAAAGGTGACATGGCAATGTTAGCCAAAGTCCTCATGAAGAAATCATGGAAATTGACAGGAACGCCATGGATGATGTTGAAAAGCATATTCTTCATGATGCCAACGACTTCTTCATCATTCGAGTCGTGGCCCTTGATAGGACTCATAGTCTTCGACAAAATTCGATAGACTGTTCGAGGCACATAGAGTAATTCCTTGACGAGGAATTTGGTCCTTGGAGCTTGCCTTGGTTTCAATGGCTTCATCAACACTTGCATATAGTGATTTGAAAGTTCCTTTTCTTCATAGATGCGACGTGCACCGTCAACTGGAGGACTAAGTGGAAGGGCACGAAGCAATTCACTGGCTGGAGCCTTGTAATGGGTGTTTTCGGTCATCCAATCCAAGACCCATGAAGTTACATCTTCAGCATCTCCGGTGATGTGCAGGGTTGCATAGAACTGAAGAATTAGCTCTTCATTCCAATCACATATATCAGTGCAAAAGTTGAGAAGACCTGCATCGTGAAGAACACTTAGAACGGGCTCAAAGCCAGGCAGCGACTCCATATCCACATGAGGAATATGAGCATGATCGAAGATTTTGTCCTTGTTGAAAAGCACCGAGGAATAGAAGTTGGCTTGACCGGCAGTCCGTAAGCGCCTCTTCCTAATCCGAGCAGAGTCATAAGGATTGTATTCAGATGAAGAACACATGTTCAGCAAAGAAATCTTCAGCCTTGAACTTCGTTTGGTCGAGAACGGATTCTTCTGCTTTTGGCAGAGGGTGTCACCAATTGCATCACCACCTCCGAACCGTAAGTGCAGGTTCTTCACTTGAGGAATTTCTTGATCCTCAACTTGTGCAGTCTGAGGAATTTCAGCAGCAGCAGCAGCAGTTTCATCAGCATCAGGGGCTGGAATTTCTTCATGCACAGGACTCGCGGGTTGATCTTCTTCAGAGTCGATTGGGACTGTCTGTGCAGGGGAGTGAGGAACTTGTTGAAGTGGGGTGAAGAGCGGAGTATTGGGATGTTGTTCTTCCCAAAAGTCATCATTGATTACAGGAGTGGTGCATCCAATATCCACATCTTCATTTTCGATTTCCTCAGCACCATCTTGAGGAATTTCAGGGTCTGATGAGGGAATGACTGGGGTTGAAGGGACAGCTTCCACTTCAATTTCCTCATCGATCTTCTCAGACAGAGCAGGAGATTGATGTTCTTCATCAGAACCGGTCGGCACTTCATATTCCTCTCCAAAAGGAACCACTTCCTTTGAGGGTATGGAGGAGATAGGAATAGCATCAATAGGGTTTTCAACGGAGCTGGTCATAGGCTTCAATTTCTTCGCAGTCGAAGAATCTGACGCAGCTGATGCTTTTCTCTTCTTCACAGCAGCTCGTTCCGCAGCCTTGGTTTTCTTCACATCCAAAGCAGATGGAAGAATTGAAACTGGGGTTGGAGCAGGAGGAGCTGAGGAATTTGGAGCAGTTTCTTCAGGAGCAATTTCTTCAGGAGCAACTGATGCAGTTCCCCTTTCTTGAGCAATTTCTTCAGGCGCACCACTAGTGGGTGCCCTGGCAGTTTCTTCAGCGGCTGGAATTACTTCATCAGCCCTGGATTCAGCATTTTCTTCAGCAGATCGAAAGCAGAGGCTTCAGCCGAGGATTTTCACGCTGCACAGGTGCAGCAACAATGGTGATTCTCTTCGTCAGATCAACAAATCTTGTCTTGACTCCTTTCCACTCATCATAGAATGAATCAAAGTTCTTGCTGAGGTTTTGAATTTCTGTTTGAGCTTGAAGAAGTTCCTCAGGTGTCATTTTGACGACATTTTCTTCAGAAACCTCTCCTTCTTGTATTGAGCCTTCTTGATTTCCTTCGCCTTCTCGAACTTCCATTTTTCTTCAGCGATGAAATGAGTCAACGCATGACTTTGACCAGGTGTCAAAGGAAGATCAGCCAGAGGGGTATTGGGATCATTGTGCCAGCGAGGTCGATGAAATCGAGGACTTTCTTTGGGTCCAAAAGCAGTGGCACAGCTGTTCCCTTGGCTCTTGCAGCTCTAGCTTGACGGTCTCTGATGATTTCTTCAAGTTCTTCATCAGATGCCTCATCATCAGAAGGCACGTGGACGACAAGCTGTTTCTTCCTTGGGCTAGGCCGAGGACCACGTCCAGCTGTAGCTTTTGTCTTCAGCAGCGTCGGGCCAGATGAAGAATTGAAAGCAGCTGAGGAATTTGCAGAGGTGCCTGAGGCAATTGAAAATCCAGCAGTCCTTTGACAAGTTGCAAGATGCACTGGATCTGAAGGCTTGGACGGAGCAGCTGAGGACTTTGATGGAATAGCAGCAGTGGTGTGAGGAATTTGCTGCTGAGGAATTTGCCTGGTAGGAGCTGCTGAGGAACTTGGCCGTGAGGGCATAGATGAAGAAGCACTTGGCTTATTTGCAGACTTCTTTTGGATCGATTTCCTCGGCTTGGCCGAGACCTCAGTGGCAGCAGTAGCGGCAGAATCCTCATTGAATTTCTTCACCGCCTTTGCTTGCTTAGCCAACTTAGCTTGGCGCTTAGCCCATTCATCGAAAGTCCTCACCGCTTTGACGCTAGTGGGATCAGCTACTTGGCCTGGTGCCAAAGGAGCTCTTGGGCATGGAGGATTTAACGCTAATTTCTTCATGTATTTAGGTGTAACATAGCGGTATTCCTTCCATTCGCGTGCCCATCTTCGTTCAATTTTCTGAAGACGCACCTTGCGCTGAGTTTTGCTTTCCTCATCTGGTGTGCAATATTCAGGATATATTTCCTCATGGATTTCAAAGCAGTCATGACCTCAGGTTTCTTTCCTCCTTCTGCGGTTTCTTGCCATCTGCCATTTTCTTCAGGTGAGGAAATTGAACAATTGAATTCTCTGAAGAAGTGTGCAGTTTTTCTTCGAGGAACGCTGCAAATGAGTTAAGTTGATGAGAACCTAGGGATTCAGCAGCTGACATTTGTACCTGTGAACAGAGTATAGGTGCGAGGAATTTGAAGAGGTCATATGCTTCTCGTGAGGGTTTTCAAAAGAACAAGTTTGAGGATTTTGACCAGATGAGCCTTGAGGAATTTCAATAAGCGTTCGTTATCTTAGGTTCCAGAGTTGTATAGATCGAAGATCCACACAATTGAGGAATCTTGAAGAAAATCATAGCTTAGAGAAATGGGTCAAGAGATTTGAGGTGTTCATATGTGTGAGGAATTTGAAATAAACACCTTTGAAGAATTTGAAGAAAATTTGAGAATCAAAGCGAGTAAATAAAAATAACTTTTAATTTACCCGAAGTGAAGAACACGACGAACTGAGATGAAAGTTTGGAAGTTCGTCCGTTCAGATCTTCTCCGCCCTAACTTGGCAGAGGAAATCAGCTACGGCGACGGCGGAGTGAGGAAATTCCACGGTCGGCGCGAGTACGTCGGCGAAGAGGTCAAGGCAGTGAAGCTTTTCCTCACCGGCGACGATGGAGTAGCGGCGGCGCTAGGGTTTCGAGGAGCTCGAGCGGGAGAGAGATCGAGCGAGGTAAAAGAGTGAGGAAGGGAGAGAGGGGTATTTATAGCCACGGTGAAAAACGGCTCGTCCGAAGAATTAGGACGAACATGCCCCTGACCGCTTCCCTTCTCACGACATGTGTCACCCACGTACAGTGTAGTGGAGATCGTGCGCGATCGTGGGTGAATATAATAATGCATCGTGGGATGCGGAACGGTTTGAGCGGTAAAATAGAAGTTTGGATAAGATCCGTTTTAAAAGTTCCGTTCGCAATTTCTTCAGCTGTCAAGGACACAGTGAAGAATTTGAACGAGTTTCAAAGTAGAACGCACATGAAGAATTTGTGAATGGATTGGGTTGAGTATAGCATAGAGGGGAAGGGTCCGATCACATTCACTTAGCAGAAAAAACGACTTGAAGAAATAGCCATAAGTGAATGCTGTAGAGGACATAAATCCATATATATATATAGCCAATGAAGAAAGACGACGAAACAGTGAAGAATTTGCAAAGTTGAAGAATTTGAAAACTGAAGAATTTGAAAACTGAAGAATTTCAAAACTGAAGAATTTCAAAATTGAGGAAAAACTCAAATTGAAGATTTTCAACTTTGGTGGTGGCATGACCCATCAGATAAGAATGATGATTTCAGACACCGCGTACAATTGTCGAGGGTTCGAGAATCAAATTCTTCATTAATTTCTTCACACTTAGAGTGTTATTCTTCATTGATTGAAGAAAACGCTTCTTCATGTGTTGCACATCTAAGTCATCAATTTTGCATAAGTGTTAGGATGTGTGTCCTTTTCAAAGAACGTTCGAAGATTCTAAGATATTTAGCTCACACCGCAACTTGCTAAATCTCTTCTCATCCAAGGGCTTAGTGAAGATATCAGCTAGCTGTTCTTCAGTCTTCACATGCTCGATGGAGATGTCGCCCTTCAACACATGATCACGAAGAAAATGATGACGAATTTGAATGTGCTTTGTCTTCGAGTGCTGAACTGGGTTGTGAGCAATCTTGATGGCACTCTCATTGTCACAGTAGAGAGGCACATTCTTCACGTTGATGCCGTAGTCCTTGAGGGTTTGCTTCATCCATAGTAATTGAGCACAACACGAGCCAGCAGCAATGTATTCAGCTTCAGCAGTGGACAGTGATACGCAGTTCTGTTTCTTCGAGGACCAACAGACCAAAGATCGTCCGAGGAAATGACAAGTACCAGATGTTGACTTGCGGTCCACACGATCACCAGCATAGTCAGAGTCAGAATATCCAATGAGATCAAAAGTAGAGCCCTTGGGGTACCATAATCCTAGTGTTGGTGTGTGAGCTAGATATCGAAGAATATGCTTCACAGCCTTATGGTGTGATTCCTTGTGTAGCTTGAAAACGGGCACACATGCAAACACTAAGCATTATATCTGGCCTAGATGCACATAAGTACAATAAAGAACCAATCATGGAGCGGTATACCTTGTGATCAAGTCAATACCATTTTCATCAAGGCATAGATGGCCATTTGTGGGCATAGGAATTTTGACGCCTTTGCAATCTTGCATGCGAATTTCTTCAGACATCTTTGAGGTATTTCTCTTGAGATATGAATATGCCATTGGGTTGTTGACGAATTTGAAGACCTAAGAAGAATTTCAACTCTCCCATCATAGACATTTGATATTCTTCACTCATCATATAGGCAAATTCATCACTATAACGTTGGTCAAGACAGCCAAAGATAATATCATCAACATATATTTGGCACACAAACAGTTCACCATCATAAGATTTAGTAAAGAGAGTAGGGTCGAGTGAACGGGTGTGAAGCCATTCTTCACGAAGAATTCCTTCAATGTATCATACCACGCCGAGGGGCTTGCTTGAGGCCATAGAGGGCCTTATTTAGTCTGAAGACTTTGTCGATTCTTTGGATCTTCAAAACCTGGGGGTTGAGCAACATATACTTCTTCCTCAAGCTTACCATTGAGGAATGCACTTTTCACATCCATTTGATATAAAGTGATATTGTGATGGTTAGCATAGGCGAGTAATATGCGAATAGACTCAAGTCTAGCAACAGTGCAAAAGTTTCATCGAAATCAATTCCTTCAACCTGCGTGTAGCCTTGAGCTACTAGTCGTGCCTTATTCCTCACCACAAGACCATTTTCATCTTGCTTGTTGCGGTAGATCCACTTTGTGCCAATGATATTATGCTTGCGAGGATCTGGACGTTTGACCAGTTCCCACACGTTGTTGAGCTCGAACTGATGTAATTCTTCTTGCATGGCCTGAATCCACTCCGGCTCCAGAAATGCTTCATCTACCTTAGTGGGCTCTGTGATAGAGACAAAGGCATAGTGCCCACAAAAGTTAGATAAATGTGAAGCTTTTGAGCGAGTGAGAGGACCTGGCGCTTCAATGTCATCGATGATCTTGTCAACTTGTACTTCTTTTGCAACGCGAGGATGAGCTGGTTGTCTTCGAGGAATTTGATCATTTTCCTCAGCACCAATTTCTTCAGCATTCTCTTCAGGTGCATCAGCTCGACGTTCTTCACGTACAGGAATGAATTCTTCAGCAGTTTCTTCAGTAGGAATTACATCCTCAGTTGCCTTGAACCTAATAGAATCCTCAGGTGCTGGTTCGTATTGGGTTTCTTGTCAGTGAGGAGTTCATAGGCAGTCTTCTTGAAGAATTTGTGAAGATATACTCTGTTGATGATGTGGCACGCAGTATCAATTGCTTCAATCCAGAAACGACCAGGCATTTTGTATTCATCAAGCATAGTGCGAGCCATCTCAACAAGAGTTCTGTTCTTGCGCTCCACGACGCCATTTTGCTGAGGAGTATAAGGAGCAGATAACTCATGAGTAATACCAAGTTCATCAAGATATTCATCAAGACCGGAATTCTTGAACTCAGTTCCATTGTCACTTCTGATGTGCTTGATCTTCACACCAAAGTTGGTTGAAGCCCTCGAGGAAAATCGTTTGAAGATTTCCTGCACTTGATTTTTGAAAGTAACAATGTGTACCCATGTGTAACGAGAGTAATCATCAACAATAACAAAGCCATATAGAGATGCATCATTGGTGACAGCTGAGTAATGGTTGGGACCAAAGAGGTCCATGTGAAGCAATTCGAAGGGACGAGTAGTGGTCATGATAGTCTTCGCTGGATGCTTGGCCTTGGTCATTTTTCCAGCTTCACAGTTCCGATAAGTGATTCTTGAGGAATTTGACATTCTCAATGCCAATGACATGCTTCTTCTTCGCAAGCGCAGTAAATTCCTCATGCCTGCATGACCAAGTCGTCGATGCCATAGCCAGCCTTCCGAAGCTTTTGCAAGTAGGCACATGGCTGGTTGTGGTCCTGTGGAAAAATCAACAATATACAAGTCTCCTCTCCTAAAGCCTTCAAGACTTTGGAATTGTCGACTTCCATAATCACAACACAACGATATTTGCCAAAGATAACAACCATATCAAGATCACAAAGCATTGAGACTGACATGAGGTTATATCCTAAAGACTCAACAAGCATGACTTTGTCCATGTGCATGTCCTTAGAGATAGCAACCTTACCAAGTCCCAATACCGACTTTTGCCTTTGTCAAGAAAGATGATATGCTTCAGATGTGACGGTGATAAGGAGCATCCATCAATAGATTCTTGTCACCAATCATGTGATTTGTACATCCACTATCGAGAACCCACTCAGTGGCTTTGGGTTGATCATCCTGCAGATGAATTAGTACAACTTACGATCCCATATACTTCATCAGTGAAGAATATGATATCAAATTCATCAGATGAATTTCATCGACCAAGATCAATTAGATAAGCAGTATGAGGACGTGTGAAATGAAAGTTCATTTCATCATGATTAGCCTGCGCCCTTTCGTGCAATTTTGTCGGGCCCCAAAGAAATTTTTCAGACGTTGAGGCACGCCCGGAGACCTGACCCTGCAGAAGAGATTAGTTCTTTTCTTCACCACCCACATCTGAAGGGGTGGCAAAGAGTTCATCATTCTCGAGCACCATATGAAAATGGTGGCATAGAGGCCAAACCATTTCGCTTTCACATAAGAGGGGTTAGGGTAAGCATATGAATAAGCAGAAATTCTTCGAGGACTTATGAACATATTGGTTTGAAGAATAATGCACATATTCATAGCCCTTAGCTCTACCTGCAAAAATGAGTTATTAGCACGATGATAATCATATGAGGACTTTGATCCTTTTGAGGAATTTGATCCACGTGAGGAATTTGGTCCGTATGAGGACTTGGATCCATATGAAGAATTTGGTCCATATGAAGAATTTGATCTGGGGTTCCATTTCTTCACAGGTGGTGTCATGAGGACATTCACCTGAAGACTTTCAAGACATTTCTTGGGAACCCAGATTTTCTTCATAGGGGGACCGTTCCTGCAGTTAGTGCCAACATATCTAGCAAATACTTCACCATTCTGATTTTTGAACAGTTTATAGTTTGAGTCAAATGACCCATCATCAGAATGAGGAAATTCACATGTAAAACCAGATAAGGTAGATGGATCAACTGGAGGTCCCTTTGCAGTAACCCATGAGGTTTTGGGATACTGCTCAGGCTTCCAGTATGTTCCATCGGCATTTAATTTCCTCTCAAATGCAATACCCTCTTTCCTAGGGTTCCTATTGAGGATCTGCTTTTTAAGCACATCACAAAGAGTCTGATGCCCTTTGAGGCTTTTGTACATGCCTGTCATGTACAATTCCTTCAGCCCTGCATCGTCAGTGATACTAGCAATGTCCTCAGGTGAGGAATTAGTGATAGCAGAGGCAGGTGAAGAATTTGTAACAGTTGAAGCATTTGAACATTCAGGTGAAGAATTAGCAGATTCACGTTCAATGCACTTTAAGCATGGAGGAACAAATTCTTCTTGAGAAGCGCTGATTTGTTGAGCAAGTAATGAATCGCGCCCTTCAAGATCTTCATAACTCGCTCTTAGCTTCTCAAGATCTTGCTTTCTTTGAAGAAATTCATAAGAAAGTTTCTCATGATCAGATAAGAGAGTGTTATGATGACCTTGAAGGCTGTCAAGCCTAGACTGAACTTTCTGAAGATTTTCAGTTAGGGCTTGAGTGCGATCCATTTCTTCACCTAACATATCATCACTCTTATCTAGCATGTTTTGAACTTTTTCAAAAGCCCTTTGTTGTTTTATAGCAATCTTAGCAAGTTTAGAGTAGCTGGGCTTGAGATCCTCATCGATTCATTTTCACTAGATTCGGAGGAGGTGTAATTGAGTACCTTGGCACCTTTTGCCATGAAGCAATAGGTGGGGCGTAGTCATCATTTTCCTCATCAGTTTGTTGGCGAGTCATTTTCTTCATGTTGAAGATGGATTTGCTGACGTAAGCGTAGCAAGAGCCGACTAGCCACACCAGATTCGGATTCTTCGACTCCTCCTCTTCCTCATTTTCCTCGATTCAGCTTCGAGTCCATTTCCTTGCCAATGAATGCCCGAGCCTTTTTGGAGCTGCTCTTCTTGTGAGAAGAAGGTTTTGAGGATTTTGATGATGAAGATTTTGATGATTTCTTCTTCTTCTTCACGCCATCGTAATCGTAATCCTTGTGTTTCTTCTTCTTCAATTCCTTTTCCCACCGAGGACAATCTTGGATATAGTGACCAGGTTTCTTGCATTTGTGGCAAAGTCTTCGCTTATAGTCACTAGATGAGGAATCACCGCTTCTTGAGGATTTTCCAAAACGCCACGCCTTGTGAATTTCTGGAATTTCTTCACGAGCGATGCTAGCTCTCGCCAAATTCTTCAGATCTCCAATGCTACTAGCGAGTCTTCACTCTCGATTCAGATTCAGCCTTGGCCTTCGAGGCACGTGTTCTTCCATAGCCGTAACCATAGAGATCTCTCTTTTCAGCAAGCTGGAACTCGTGAGTATTTAGCCTTCGAGGATATCAGCAGGATCAAGAGACTTGTAGTCAGCTCGTTCTTGTATCATCGGTGCAGAGTGTCAAATGAGGAATCAAGCGATCTTAGCAATTTCTTCACCACCTCATGGTCGGTGATGTCATGGCACCCAAAGGCTTGAAGCTCATTTGAGATGTCGGTGAGGCGATCGAAGGTTTGTTGAACATTTTCGTTGTCGAGTCTTTTGAAGCGGTTGAAGAGATTCCAAGAACATCAACTCGAGAGTCACGCTGAGTTGAAACACCTTCATTTACTTTGGACAGCCTGTCCCGGATGAGTTTGGCAGATTCCAAAGCACTCACTCTTCCATATTGACCTTTGCTCGATGGCCACATATGATATTCTTCGCTTGAGAATCGAGTTGCTTGAATCTCTTCACATCAGCATCATTCGTAGAGGGTGTGACCGAGGAAACACCTTTTGTCACAACATACCGTAGATCGTTGTCAATTGCTTCAAGATGCATTCGCATTTTGTTCTTCCAAGAGGGGTAATCCGTCCCATCAAGGTAGGACACCCTGCTGAGACCTTGATCATACCTGCGGTCGACATAACTAAAACTCCGGTGGTTAAACTAAAATCACACGTAACAAGGAGTACCTTGCTCGATACCAATTGAAAGTGCGTTATATCGACTAGAGGGGGTGAATAGGCGATTTTATGAATTTTACAAATTCTTCATCGAGGAATTTGCGGTGAGGAAATTCCTTAGCGAAGAAATACATGCAGCGGAATAAGTACTCAGAAGTAAGCATAACAGATTACAAGCATAGTCATCATGATGAAATGAAGACAATCACAGAGTACAGAAAGCGTAATCACAGGATAACACAAGATGAAGACAAACAGACTGAAGAAATTGAACTGAGGAAATTGAGAAAGTCTTCAGTCAAAGTCTTCAAACACAGATATGACAAACACTCAACACAGTAATGAGGAAATGAAAGGGTTGAGGAAATAGAACCAGTTAGGTTGGTGAAGACAATGATTTGGTAGACCAGTTCCAACTGCTGTCTCAGTTGTACGTCTGGTTGGAGCGGCTGAGTATTTAAACTCGAGGACACGCAGTCCCGGACACCCAGTCGCTGAGCACGCAGCTCAGGACACCAAGTCCTCACCGTATTCTCCTTGAACTAAGGCCACGCAGACCTCGTCCAATCACTCGTGGTAAGTCTTCAGGCGACTTCCAAACCTTCACATACTTGGTCACTCGGCGATCCACAATTCCTCTTGGATGCTCTAGACCGTGACGCCTAACCGTCTGGAAGAAGCACAGTCTTCAAAGGTAAAAAGCGTCGGATCCACGCGGGATCAATTTCTTCAGTGATGCTCAATCACTTTGGGTTTGTTGGGGTTTGGTTTTTGGGATTTTCCTCACTTTGGGTTTTTCCTCACTTGATGATTTTCGCTCAAAGTCCTCAGAGGATGGGTTGCTCTCAAATGACAAGTGTCAAGTTCTCTCGGAGCAGCCAACCAACTAGTGGTTGTAGGGGGCGGCTATTTATAGCCTAGGGAGCAGCCCGACATGATAAGACATAAATGCCCTTAAATGATATGACCGTTAGGTGGAGATATTTTGGGGACAGTGCTGCAGAAGAACAACGGTCGGAAATTGGAACATCAAATTCCTCGGGGCTATCATGTTCCTCATCGTAGGCAATTACACTGGCGAATTCCTAACTCCTCGATCAGACAAATTCCTCGGTGACCGTAAGAGCTTCGTCTCATCAAGAAATTGACTGAACTGTATGAGATTTCAAAGGCTTCACTCAAGGGATTGGTAGGTGAGGATTTTGAGTTGAGCATCAAATGGAAATTTCTCCTTAGTATTTCCTCGACCCCTTTAACAATGCGGTGTTTCCTATGACTCAAGAAAGAGAAAATGAAACTACGAAAACAAAAGTCTTCACGCTTCATGTTCCTCAAGCGATTACCAAGTCTTCGAATCACACCAATTTCTTCACTTTCAAAGTCTTGAAAAGTCTTCGTAATATCAAATTCTTGATTGAAGAAATTCATTTTAGGGTCGACTTTCTCTGTAAATATCAAACTCCTCATAGACTTATAGACCTGTGTACACTCACAAACGCATCAGTTACTTAACCTATAAGTCTTCAATACACCAAAATCACTAAGGGGCACTAGATGCACTTACACGAAGGCCCTCCAGAGTGCGACAGACGCCAAGGCCAAAGCCCTTAAGGCCCTCCAGGAGATCCAGGTGGCCAAGAAGATAGCGGACGGTAAGACATTCTTTATGCAAAGCAAGCACATGGAGGAGTCATTTCTTTTACTTACACGACTTCAGAGCTCTCCAGGGGCATTCGCAGATCTGCCACGCAGCATTTCGGATGCCGCGGAGTTCTATCGTGCTAAAGAGGGGAGCTCAACGGAGAAGTTGTTCTGGTCCCAATACATTGGAACCAAACACCCGATGCCTCTAAGTGACCAACTGAAGCAATTGGCCGAACTCCACAATGCGGCCGAACTGGCCATGAAGGACCTCATAGTCCGGATGTGGCCTGGTGAGCCCCTGCCCGGCAGCTACTTTGGCCTGATAAAGCGGATGGTGAATGCCTGTCCACGGCTAGAAGTTATCAAGCAGTCAGTCTGTATTGAGGGTGCCCGACGGGCCTTTGCCTGAGCGAAGATGCATTGGGCCAAACTGGATGCTGAGAAGCTCGTGAAGGACGGACCCCCGGGGGGTAAGGAGCATCGCTAGCCCGAAAAATATTACGATGGCGTTATGAAAGGCGCTCGTCTTGTGGCAAATGAGTGTCCCAAGAACATATTTTTTGAGTGAATGTACTCATGTCGTCTTTGTAATATGAGAACGAGTTTGTTTGGGCTATATAACGCTTTGTTTGATTTAAAATATTACCTTCTGTGCGGCCGTTTATCAAAATCTGAAAGTAGGCCAGTCGTCGGCTTCCGCCCCCTTGTAACTAGTACTGGGGTGTTCGTGGAAAACCCAAACACTCTTTATCCAAATTCTTGGTCCTTTAAGGAGGTGCTTAGCGTAGCGAACAAGGCAATCGGACTATTCGGCTTTATAACTCTCACTTGGCCATATAAGTCTATAATTTTAAATTTCGGCGAAGCCCCTAGTATTCGGAAGGCTGAACTAGGGCGCTATACACATCTAAATCGGGCAAGGCTGATTCCTCGCCTTAAGCGGAAAAAATCTACAAGGATTTAGTACCTCGCGAACAGCGACCAGCTCTCGCCGTATCATGACGGTCAGTTTTCGGCTTTCTCTACTGAGGTGCTCGTCCGGAAGAACCGGGACACAATCGGAGTAGTTCTCCCTGCGCTACCTTAGCCGATATAACGGAACGTAAGGTACCAAAACAAGGGAGCCGGGCTAACCCAACTATTGACCCAAGACATGATTCGGAGCTGATGCATATAATGCTATAAGTTCGGGGTGCCGCACTGTCGAAAGTGTTCAGACTTTTCTTGCCATATTATGGGGCTCGATAAGAAGCCCCTGGCAAACTGAGCGTACCAAAATGTACGGATGCGATAGTAAATAAATATTCAAGGGAAAATATGAAGATATTAGTAAAAAGCTGACGCTGTTATACCATTTCCCATTGTTATTTGCATAATACGTCAAGGCGTATGCTTACAATTAATGCATTAAGCAAAAACAAATAGGACCATTTGACATGGCCTATCCAAGGGTAGGCTGCATGCAGGTATGTGAGACAGGTATAACGATCATTAACAGAGACCACCTGGGTACTCCCTTGTGTGCAATGCCTCTTGCCTCCTTGGTGTTCCCTCCTGTAATGAGTCCAGTTATCCGATCTCTCTAAATGGGCTTCCCGAAAGTAGGGTCCTGAAAGAAAGAAAGAAAAATGGTATGCGGGCCTCATGGCGGCTGAACCGCACTGCAGGCCGCTTTGTCGTCTCGCCTCCACCTATGCTCATGGTATTTTAAGCGCGTATTTCTGTACGCGTGGCACGAACGCCGCCTGAATGGGGCTGGGGTGGAGGCCGGATTGCTAATCGAGCTCCTGGCGTGCCTGACGGTCCTGTTGCGGGGTGCTCCGGACTCGCTTGACGGTGTTCGGGGTTGTCGTTGCCGAATTGGCTGTTTGTCGAAGGAGTCTGCTTTGTACTTCTGCCGCGAGGGCTGCAGTGTGCTCTTCCGTACAGAGGGAGCAGTATGTGTATCCTTTGACTATTATAACCCCGCGAGGTCCTGGCATTTTGAGCTTGAGGTATGCATAGTGTCGTACCGCGTTGAATCGAGCAAACGCAGTTCGTCCAAGTAGTGCATGAGAGCCACTACGGGAAGGGATGATATCGAAGATTAACTCCTCGCTTCGGAAGTTATCCGGAGATCCGAAGACTACTTCTAGTGTTATTGAGCCCGTACAACGGGCCTCTACCCCTGGAATTACACCCTTGAAGGTGGTTTTGGTGGGTTTGATCCGTGACGGATCGATGCCCATTTTGCGCACAGTGTCCTCGTAAAGCAGGTTCAGGCTGCTTCCACCGTCCGTGAGGACTCGCGTGAGGTGGAATCCGTCGATTATTGGGTCAAGAACCAATGCGGCTGAGCCACCATGACAGGTGCTGGTGGGATGGTCCCTACGATCAAAGGTGATCGGGCAGGATGACCATGGGTTGAACTTTGGGGCGACGGGCTCCATCGCATAGACATCCCTAAGTGCACGCTTTCTCTCCCGTTTGGGGATGTGAGTGGCATAGATCATGTTCACCATTTTCACCGGGGGATTTCTTCTGTCCCCCAGTGTTCGTACGCCGGGGCTCCTCGTCATCGTCGTTGTGCAGCCCCTTGTCCTTGTTCTCGGCATTTATCTTGCCGGCCTATTTGAACACCCAGCAATCTCCGTTAGTGTGATTGTCTGGTTTATCGGGGGTGCCGTGAATTTGGCATGAGTGGGCGAGTATGCGGTCCATACTGGACGATACCGGATTGTTTCTTTTGAACGGCTTCTTCCGCTGACCGGATCTGGAGTTGCCTAATCCGGCATTGACTGCCGTATCCTCAGCATTGTCACCATTGTTTCAATGTTTGTGTCTGTTGCGCCGTGGCTTTCCGCTACTGTCGCGGATATCTGAAGTGCCAGAGTTTCCTGGCGCGGTGTTACTGCGAGCCAGCCAACTATCCTCACCTGCGCAAAAGCGGGTCATTAGTGTCGTGAGGGCCGCCATAGACTTCGGTTTTTCTTGGCCGAGGTGTCGGGCAAGCCACTCATCGCAGATATTATGCTTAAACGTCGCCAGGGCCTCGGCATCCGGACAGTCGACAATTTGGTTCTTTTTAGTTAGGAACCGAGTCCAGAATTTCCTGGCTGACTCTCCGGGCTGTTGGGTAATGTGATTTAAGTCATCAGCATCTGGTGGTCGCACGTAGGTGCCCTGGAAATTGTCTAGGAATGCGTCCTCAAGATTTTCCCAACTGCCAATGGAGTTTGCTGGTAGGCTATTCACCCAATGTCTGGCTGGCCCTTTAAGCTTGAGCGGGAGATACTTGATAGCGTGTAGGTCATCACCGCGGGCAATATGAATGTGGAAAAGAAAATCTTCGGTCCACACCGCGGGGTCTGTTGTGCCATCGTATGACTCGATGTTGACGGGTTTAAACGCTTCTGGGAATTCATGTTCCATTACTTCATCAGTGAAGCAGAGGGGGTGTGTGGCGCCTCTGTGCCGGGCTATGTGAAGGAAATATGCCCTAGAGGCAATAATAAAGTTATTATTTATTTCCTCATATCATGATAAATGTTTATTATTCATGCTATAATTGTATTAACCGGAAACATAATACATGTGTGAATACATAGACAAACATACAGTCACTAGTATGCCTCTACTTGACTAGCTCATTAATCAAAGATGGTTATGTTTCCTGACCATAGACATGAGTTGTTATTTGATTAATGGGGTCACATGATTAGGAGAATGATGTGATTGACATGACCCATTCCGTTAGCTTAGCACTTGATCGTTTAGTATATTGCTATTGCTTTCTTCATGACCTATACATGTTCCTGTAACTATGAGATTATGCAACTCCCGTTTACCGGAGGAACACTTTGGGTGCTACCAAACGTCACAACATAACTGGGTGATTATAAAGGAGTACTACAGGTGTCTCCAAAGGTACATGTTGGGTTGGCGTATTTCGAGATTAGTTTTTGTCACTGCGATTGTCGGAGAGGTATCTCTAGGCCTTCTCGGTAATACACATCACATAAGCCTTGCAAGCATTACAACTAATAAGTTAGTTGTGAGATGATGTATTACGGAACGAGTAAAGAGACTTGCCGATAACGAGATTGAACTAGGTATTGGATACCGACGATCGAATCTCGGGTAGTAACATACCGATGACAAAGGGAACAACGTATGTCGTTATGCGGTTTGACCGATAAAGATCTTCGAAGAATATGTAGGAACCAATATGGGCATCCAGGTTCCGCTATTGGTTATTGACCGAGAATAGTTCTAGGTCATGTCTACATAGTTCTCGAACCCGTAGGGTCCGCACGCTTAACGTTATGAGTTTATAAGTTTTGATGTACCGAAGTTTGTTCGGAGTCCCGGATGTGATCACGGACATGACGAGGAGTCTCTAAATGGTCGAGACATAAAGATTTATATATTGGAAGCCTATGTTTGGACTTCGGAATAGTTCCGGGTGAAATCGGGATTTTACCGGAAAACCGGGGGGTTACCGGAACCCTCCCGGGGGATGTTGGGCCTTAATGGGCCATAAGGGAGAAGAGGAGGGCCGGCCAGGGCAGGCCGCGCGCCCCTTCCCCCCTAGTCCGAATAGGACAAGGAGAGGGGGGCGCCTCCTCCTCTCCCTCCCCCAAGTCCTAATCCAACTAGGAAAGGGGAGGCGTAGGACTCCTCCGGCGCGCCTCCTCCTAGGGCCGGCCGCACCCCCCTTGCTCCTTTATATACGGGGGCAGGGGGGCACCTCATAACACACAAGTTGATCTACGGATCGTTCCTTAGCCGTGTGCGGTGCCCCCCTCCACCATATTCCACTTCGGTCATGTCGTCGCGGAGCTTAGGCGAAGCCCTGCTCCGGTAGAGTCATATCGTCGCGGAGCTTAGGCGAAGCCCTGCGCCAGTAGAGCATCATCATCGTCACCACGCCGTCGTGCTGACGGAACTCATCCCCGACGCTTTGCTGGATCGGAGCCCGGGGATCGTCATCGAGCTGAACGTGTGTTGAACTCGGAGGTGCCGTGCGTTCGGTACTTGGATCGGTCGGATCGTGAAGACGTCGACTACATCAACAGCGTTGTTATAACGCTTCGCTTCGGTCTCACGAGGGTACGTGGACATACACTCTCCCTCTCGTGGCTATGCCATCACCATGATCTTGCGTGCGTCGTAGGAAATTTTTGAAATTACTCGTTCCCCAACAGTGGTATCGAGCCTGGTTTTATGCGTTGATGTCATATGCACGAGTAGAACACAAGTGAGTTGTGGGCGATATAAGTCATGCTGCTTACCAGCATGTCATACTTTGGTTCAGCGGTATTGTGAGATGAAGCGCCCGGACCGACATTACGCAGACGCTTACGCGAGACTGGTTTCACCGCTTGAGCACTCGTTGCTTAAAGGTGACCGGCGGGTGTCTGTTTCTCTCACTTTAGTTGAACCGAGTGTGGCTACGCCCGGTCCTTGCGAAGGTTAAAACAGCACCAACTTGACAAACTATCGTTGTGGTTTTGATGCGTAGGTAAGAACGGTTCTTGCTCAGCCCGTAGCAGCCACGTAAAACTTGCAACAACAAAGTAGAGGACGTCTAACTTGTTTTGCAGGGCATGTTGTGATGTGATATGGTCAAGACGTGATGCTATATTTATTGTATGAGATGATCATGTTTTGTAACCGAAGTTATCGGCAATCGGCAGGAGCCATATGGTTGTCGCTTATTGTATGAAATGCAAAAGCCATGTAATTGCTTTACTTTATCACTAAGCAGTAGCGATAGTCGAGAAGCAATAGTTGGCGAGACGACAACGATGCTACGATGGAGATCAAGGTGTCGCGCCGGTGACAATGGTGATCATGACGGTGCTTCGAGATGGAGATCACAAGCACAAGATGATGATGGCCATATCATATCACTTATATTGATTGCATGTGATGTTTATCCTTTATGCATCTTATCTTGCTTTGATTGACGGTAGCATTATAAGATGATCTCTCACTAAAATTATCAAGAAGTGTTCTCCCGAGTATGCACCGCTATGGAAGTTCTTCGTGCTGAGACACCACGTGATGATCGGGTGTGATAGGCTCTACGCTCAAATACAACGGGTGCAAAACAGTTGCGCACGCGAATACTCAGGTTAAACTTGACGAGGCTAGCATATAACAGATATGGCCTCGAACACGGAGACCGAAGGTCGAGCGTGAATCATATAGTAGATATGATCAACATAGTGATGTTCACCATTGAAAACTACTCCATCTCACGTGATGATCGGTTATGGTTTAGTTGATTTGGATCACGTAATCACTTAGATGACTAGAGAGTGTCTGTCTAAGTGGGAGTTTTTAATATGATTAATTGAACTTAAATTTATCATGAACTTAGTACCGATAGTATTTTGCTTGTCTATGTTTATTGTAGATAGATGGCTCGTGCTGTTGTTCCGTTGAATTTTAATGCGTTCCTTGAGAAAGCAAAGTTGAAAGATGATGGTAGCAATTAGACGGACTGGGTCCATAACTTGAGGATTATCCTCATTGCTGCACGAAGAATTACGTCCCCGAAGCACCGCTGGGTGCCAGCCTGCTGCAGAGCAACGCCGAAGTTGTGAACGTCTGGCGAGCAAAGCTGATGACTACTCTATAGTTCAGTGTGCCATGCTTTACGGCTTAGAACCGGTCTTCAACGACGTTTTGAACGTCATGGAGCATATGAGATGTTCCAAGAGTTGAAGTTAATATTTCAAGCAAATGCCCGGATTGAGAGATATGAAGTCTCCAATAAGTTCTATAGCTGCAAGATGGAGGAGAATAGTTCTGTCAGTGAACATATACTCAAAATGTCTGGGTATAATAATCACTTGATTCAACTGGGAGTTAATCTTCGTGATGATAGTGTCATTGACAGAATTCTTCAATCACCGCCACCAAGTTACAAGAGCTTCGTGATGAACTATAATATGCAAGGGATGACTAAGACAATTCCTGAGCTCTTCGCAATGCTAAAAGCCGCGGAGGTAGAAATCAAGAAAGAGCATCAAGTGTTGATGGTCAACAAGACCACTAGTTTCAAGAAAAAGGGCAAAGGGAAGAAGAAGGGGAACTTCAAAAAGAACAGCAAGAAAGTTGCTGCTCAAGAGAAGAAACCCAAGTCTGGACCTAAGCCTGAAACTGAGTGTTTTTACTGCAAGCAGACTGGACACTGGAAGCGGAACTGCCCCAAGTATTTGGCGGATAAGAAGGATGGCAAGGTGAACAAAGGTATATGTGATATACATGTTATTGATGTGTACCTTACTAACACTCGCAGTAGTACCTGGGTATTTGATACTGGTTCTGTTGCTAATATTTGCAACTCGAAACAGGAACTACGGATTAAGCGAAGATTGGCTAAGGACGAGGTGACGATGCGCGTGGGAAACGGTTCCAAAGTCGATGTGATCGCAGTCAGCACGCTACCTCTACATCTACCTTCGGGATTAGTTTTAGACCTTAATAATTATTATTTGGTGCCAGCGTTGAGCATGAACATTATATCTGGATCTTGTTTGATGCGAGACGGCTATTCATTTAAATCAGAGAATAATGGTTGTTCTATTTATATGAGTAATATCTTTTATGGTCATGCACCCTTGAAGAGTGGTCTATTTTTATTAAATCTCGATAGTAGTGATACACATATTCATAATGTCGAAGCCAAAAGATGCAAAGTTAATAATGACAGTGCAACTTATTTGTGGCACTGCCGTTTAGGTCATATCGGTGTAAAGCGCATGAAGAAACTCCATACTGATGGACTTTTGGAATCACTTGATTATGAATCACTTGGTACTTATGAACCGTGCCTCATAGGCAAGATGACTAAAACACCGCTTCTCTGGTTCGATGGAGAGAGCAACAGATCTATTGGAAATCATACATACAGATGTATGTGGTCCGATGAATGTTGAAGCTCGTGGCGGATATCGTTATTTTCTCACCTTCACAGATGATTTAAGCAGATATGGGTATATCTTCTTAATGAAGCATAAATCTGAAACATTTGAAAAGTTCAAAGAATTTCAGAGTGAAGTTGAAAATCATCGTAACAAGAAAATAAAATTTCTACGATCTGATCGTGGAGGAGAATATTTGAGTTACGAGTTTGGTCTACATTTGAAAAATTGTGGAATAGTTTCGCAACTAACGCCACCTGGAACACCACAGCGTAATGGTGTGTCCGAACGTCGTAATCGTACTTTACTAGATATGGTGCGATCTATGATGTCTCTTACCGATTTACCGCTACCGTTTTGGGGTTATGCTTTAGAGACGGCCGCATTCACGTTAAATAGGGCACCATCAAAATCCGTTGAGACGACACCTCATGAACTGTGGTTTGGCAAGAAACCAAAGTTGTCATTTCTTAAAGTTTGGGGCTGCGATGCTTATGTGAAGAAACTTCAAGCAGATAAGCTCGAACCCAAATCGGAGAAATGTGTCTTCATAGGATACCCAAAGGAGACTGTTGGGTACACCTTCTATCACAGATCTGAAGGCAAGATTTTCGTTGCTAAATTCGGATCCTTTCTAGAAAAGGAGTTTCTCTCGAAAGAAGTGAGTGGGAGGAAAGTAGAACTTGATGAGATAACTGTATCTGCTCCCTTATTGGAAAGTAGTTCATCACAAGAAAATGTTCCTGTGACAACTAAACCAATTAGTGAGGAAACTAATGATATTGATCATGAAACTTCAGATCAAGTTTCTACTGAACTTCGTAGGTCAACCAGAGTAAGATCCGCACCAGAGTGGTACGGTAATCCTATTCTGGAAGTCATGTTACTTGACCATGGCGAACCTACAAACTATGAAGAAGCGATGGTGAGCCCAGATTCCGCAAAATGGCTGGAAGCCAAGAAATCTGAGATGGGATCCATGTATGAGAACAAAGTATGGACTTTGGTTGACTTGCCCGATGATCGGCAAGCCATTGAGAATAAATGGATCTTTAAGAAGAAGACTGACGCTGATGGTAATATAACTGTCTATAAAGCTCGACTTGTTGCGAAAGGTTTTCGACAAGTTCAAGAGGTTGACTACGATGAGACTTTCTCACCCGTAGCGATGCTTAAGTCTGTCCGAATCATGTTAGCAATTGCTGCATTTTATAATTATGAAATCTGGCAAATGGATGTAAAAACTGCATTCTTGAATGGATTTCTAGAAGAAGAGTTGTATATGATGCAACCAAAAGGTTTTGTTGATCCAAAGGGTGCTAACAAAGTGTGCAAGCTCCAGCGATCAATTTATGGTCTGGTGCAAGCCTCTCGGAGTTGGAATAAACGCTTTGATAGTGTGATCAAAGCATATGGTTTTATATAGACTTTTGGAGAAGCCTGTATTTACAAGAAAGTGAGTGGGAGCTCTGTAGCATTTCTGATATTATATGTGGATGACATATTATTGATTGGAAATGATATATAATTTCTGGATAGCATAAAAGGATACTTGAATAAAAGTTTTTCAATGAAAGACCTCGGTGAAGCTGCTTAAATATTGGGCATCAAGATCTATAGAGATAGATCAAGATGCTTAATTGGACTTTCACAAAGCACATACCTTGATAAAGTTTTGAAAAAGTTCAAAATGGATCAGGCAAAGAAAGGATTTTTACCTGTATACAAGGTGTGAAATTGAGTCGACTCAATGCCCGACCACAGCAGAAGATAGAGAGAAAATGAAAGATGTTCCCTATGCTTCAGCCATAGGCTCTATCATGTATGCAATGCTGTGTACCATACCGACATATGCTTAGCAATAAGCTTGGCAGGAAGGTACCAAAGTAATCCAGTGTGGATCATTTGGACAGCGTCAAGAACATCCTGAAATACCGAAAAGGACTAAGGATATGTTTCTCATATATGGAGGTGACAAAGAGCTAGTCGTAAATGGTTACGTCGATGCAAGCTTTGACACTGATCCGGACGATTTTAGATCGCAAACCGGATACGTGTTTTTATTAAACGGTGGAGCTGTCAGTTGGTGCAGTTCTAAACAAAGCGTCGTGGCGGGATCTACATGTGAAGTGGAGTACATAGCTGCTTCGGAAGCAGCAAATGAAGGAGTCTGGATGAAAGAGTTCATTTCCGATCTAGGTGTCATACCTAGTGCATCGGGACCAATGAAGATCTTCTGTGACAATACTGGTGCAATTGCCTTGGCAAAGGAATCCAGATTTCACAAGAGGACCAAGCATATCAAGGGACGCTTTAATTCCATTCGGGACCAAGTCCAAGTGGGAGACATAGAGATTTGCAAGATACATACGGATCTGAATATTGCAGACCCGTTGACTAAGCCTCTTCCACGAGCAAAACATGATCAGCACCAAGACTCCATGGGTGTTAGAATCATTATTGTGTAATACTAGATTATTGACTCTAGTGCAAGTGGGAGACTGAAGGAAATATGCCCTAGAGGCAATAATAAAGTTATTATTTATTTCCTCATATCATGATAAATGTTTATTATTCATGCTAGAATTGTATTAACCGGAAACATAATACATGTGTGAATACATAGACAAACATACAGTCACTAGTATGCCTCTACTTGACTAGCTCATTAATCAAAGATGGTTATGTTTCCTGACCATAGACATGTGTTGTTATTTGATTAATGGGATCACATCATTAGAAGACTGATGTGATTGACATGACCCATTCCGTTAGCTTAGCACTTGATCGTTTAGTATATTGCTATTGCTTTCTTCATGACCTATACATGTTCCTGTAACTATGAGATTATGCAACTCCGTTTACGGAGGAACACTTTGGTGCTACCAAACGTCACAACGTAATCGGGTGATTATAAAGGAGTACTACAGGTGTCTCCAAAGGTACATGTTGGGTTGGCGATTTCGAGATTAGGTTTTGTCACTCCGATTGTCGGAGAGGTATCTCTAGGCCTTCTCGGTAATACACATCACATAAGCCTTGCAAGCATTACAACTAATAAGTTAGTTGTGAGATGATGTATTACGGAACGAGTAAAGAGACTTGCCGATAACGAGATTGAACTAGGTATTGGATACCGACGATCGAATCTCGGGTAAGTAACATACCGATGACAAAGGGAACAACGTATGTCATTATGCGGTTTGACCGATAAAGATCTTCGAAGAATATGTAGGAACCAATATGGGCATCCAGGTTCCGCTATTGGTTATTGACCGAGAATAGTTCTAGGTCATGTCTACATAGTTCTCGAACCCGTAGGGTCCGCACGCTTAACGTTACGATGACAGTTTATTATGAGTTCATAAGTTTTGATGTACCGAAGTTTGTTCGGAGTCCCGGATGTGATCACGGACATGATGAGGAGTCTCTAAATGGTCGAGACATAAAGATTGATATATTGGAAGCCTATGTTTGGACTTCGGAATAGTTCCGGGTGAAATCGATTTTACCGAAAACCGGGGTTACGGAACCCTCCGGGGATGTTGGGCCTTAATGGGCCATAAGGGAGAAGAGGAGGGCGGCCAGGGCAGGCGCGCGCCCCCTCCCCTAGTCCGAATAGGACAAGGAAAGGGGGGGCGGCGCCCCCCTAACTCTCTCCCCTCCCCCCAAGTCCTAATCCAACTAGGAAAGGGGGGGAGTAGGACTCCTCCGGCGCGCCTCCTCCTAGGGCCGGCCGCACCCCCCCTTGCTCCTTTATATACGGGGGCAGGGGGGCACCTCATAACACACAAGTTGATCTACGGATCGTTCCTTAGCCGTGTGCGGTGCCCCCCTCCACCATATTCCACTTCGGTCATATCGTCGCGGAGCTTAGGCGAAGCCCTGCGCCGATAGAGTCATATCGTCGCGGAGCTTAGGCGAAGCCCTGCGCCGGTAGAGCATCATCATCGCCACCACGCCGTCGTCGACAGAACTCATCCCCGACGCTTTGCTGGATCGGAGCCCGGGATCGCCATCGAGCTGAACGTGTGCTGAACTCGGAGGTGCCGTGCGTTCGGTACTTGGATCGGTCGGATCGTGAAGACGCGTCGACTACATCAACAGCGTTGCTATAACGCTTCCGCCACGGTCTCACGAGGGCGTGGACATACACTCTCCTCTCGTTGCTATGCCATCACCATGATCTTGCGTGTGCGTAGGAATTTTTTTGAAATTACTACGTTCCCCAACACTATGTCGTGGCGCAGTCCGATTAGGTCTGGTCGGTTGTGTTCGGCTCGGCCGGATTTATCAGTATTGTATCCGGCAGAACGATCAGTGGCGCGCCCCCGTGATCCGTAGATCGATCTTGGTTGTCCTGTGTTGTTTTCCAATATGTCTCGCAGGTCTTGCGTATTGCCCCGGGCCGTAGTGAACCGGCATGGGGGTGCGGGCTGGTATCCGGCCTGATATGCCGTTCTATCCCGGCCATGGGGTGGCCGGTCAGCCTCATCTTGTGCTGGAAGTTCAGGCTCTTCGGCCTCTTCTTCGACGATTTGTGCTTTGGGTATCCCCTGATGAGGGGCTCGAGTCCGTATTCCTCGGCCGCCAGGACTTCAGTCCATCTGTCTGCGAGCAGATCTTGATCAGCTTGGAGCTGCTGCTGCTTCTTTTTTAGGCTTCTTGCAGTGGCTATAAGCCGGCGCTTGAAGCGCTCCTACTCTATGGGATCCTCTGGTACGCCGAATTCGTCGTCACCGAGGCTCACCTCATCTTCGGAGGGAGGCATATAGTTATCGTCATCCATGTATCCGTCCGTCACCTGTTCGTCTGGGCTGGCCTGCCCGTGTTCCTGTTCGGCTTGCTCGAAGGTGGGTTGATCAGGATCGTATTCCTCTTCGGCACCATCTGGATTTTCTTCTCCAGTGCCGGTGTTGCTGTGGCGGGGCTTGGAGCGGCGCCGGTGACGCCCATGCTTTGATTTCTTCCCTGAGGGGTTATCTCCTGTTGCCTCATCGCCATTGCTTTCTTTGGGAGTATCCACCATATATATATATATATATATATATATATATATATATATATATATATATATATATATATATATATATATATATATATATATATATATATATATATATATATATAGGAAAATCCATCCTACCACCCGTGGTAGTTACCCCACATATCTCATATACTACCATGTGGTACTATATATACTATTTTATTATTTTAAATATGTTCATATACTATATCTAAGATATTTAAAAGCAAGTTACATGAAAAAATTGCATATGAGCCCATAGTTTTTGTTATATTTGTGAAATACGTACATATTTGTATGTAAAAAAGAGCATATATATATATTTATACACTGCAGCTGGCCGTTGTCTTAACGTGAAGGCTCCAGCAGTGATTTTAGTTTTTTGAGCAGGACCTCAATCCAAGCCTAAAGAAACGGGTGCCCTTCTCCGCTACTCCCCCCTTCGGAATTATTTGTCGTGAAAATGGATGTATCTAGACGTATTTTAGTTCTAGATACATCCATTTTCGAGACAAGTACTCCCTCTGTTCCGAATTACTTGTCTCGGAAATGAATGTATGTAGAACTAAAATACGTCTAAATACATTTATTTTCGAAACAAGTAATTTTGAACCGAGGGAGTAGCTAGCTGCCTAACTTTATAGACAGTCCTGCCCCAAGCTGCTGCACAAGTCACTGCATGCATGCTACCCTGAATTAAGGAGCTAGACAACAACCACACCACACAACCTAGCAGAGGTGGAGATAGAGAGCAAATAAGCAATGGCGGAGTTCGCGCTTGGATTGACCAAGACGGCGGTGGAGGGGACGCTGAGCCGGGTCAAGTCGGCGATTGAGGAGGAGACGAAGCTCAAGGTTCGAGTGCAGAATGACCTGGTGTTCATCACCTGTGAATTTCAAATGATGCAATCGTTCCTCAACGCCACCAACACGGCGGAGCATGCCAGAAACCAGGTTGTTCAGACGTGGGTGAGGCAGCTTCGCGACCTGGCCTTCGACGTGGAGGACTGCGTCGAGCTTGTCGTCAACCTCGACACTAACAAGTCGGGGTGGTGGTGGCGCTTGGTTCCGCCCTGCATGGCACCAACGCTACCCCTCGACATGGCGGTCGCCGAGATACAACAAGTCAAGGCTAGGGTCGAGGATGTGAGTCAGAGAAGCATCCGCTACAACCTCTTCAGCGACGACAATAATTACCATTCCGCCGCCGGAGGTACTACTGCTACGACTACGCCCTCATCATCAGCATTCAACATCCTGAGCCAAGTGTGGGAGGCCTCGGGGAAGCTACGCGGCACCGGGGACCTCAAAAAGTTGATCACTGGTGAAGGCAGTGACCTTCAAGTGACCTCCCTCTGGGGAGCTGCTGCTGATCATCTCGGGGCGATGCCGTCGCCGTCGTCTTACATCATCAGGGAGGCGTACAATGATCCTGAAATCTGTGGTGAGTTCAAGATCCGCGCCTGGGTAAAGCTGATGCATCCTTTTGACCCCGTCCAGTTCATCAACACCTTGCTGGCTCAGTTCCACATCAACTATCACCAACCAATCATCGGTGCAGACTTGAGTAAGAAGATGAAAGCAGCTGCGTCGGCCATGGCAAATGACGAGCTCATGCAACAAGTTAACAAGCAAAGGTATCTCGTCGTCCTTGAAGATTTATCGGCTGTGGTTGAGTGGGATGCCATCAAAATGTACCTGCCAGACAGTAACAACGGCAGCCGTGTCATCGTGTCCACGCAACACTTGAAGATTGCACTTATGTGCACAGGAAATCCGTACCAAGTATCGCAGCTCACACGCTACGCCGACGGTCAATCAATTTGTGCTTTTTCAAAGAAGGTAAGGCCCCTACATCCACCAAATTATTTATTTACTATATGCTTATTCGAAGTGAACAATGTATAGTAATTTTCGGGACAACGTAATTTACTTGGATACTAAAAATATATTAGGAATTAGTACTTGGTATATAAAATTCTACTACTCCCTCTGTTCACTTTTATAAGGCGCTGAAGACATTTAAGATAGTGTGCAAAGTAACCCGTTTTCACTTGTCTGAAATGACTTATAAAAGTGAACGGAGGGAGTAGATTTTTTGTATTCTGCACTCGCGCTTAGTATAACGCCATTGCAGCTTATTCTGCGGTCTGTACCCATGCACAATTTCTCCCTGTCTTAATTCAGTCCATTAATCGGCCTGGACCCAGACGATTGTGCTGGCTCCAGACCAGTACTTTCGATCGATGCCTTGCACGTACAGGCCGATGCTTTTAGCCAATATACATGCACGTAGTAAGCTTATCTAGCCAAGCTAGATGGTGGATGTGTTTCGCCGTGTGTACATCAGATCGATCAAGCTAGCTGTTTAGCCAATACACTGCTACTCCCTCCGTTTCAAAATAGATGATCCAACTCAATTATTTGTACTAAAGTTAGTACAGTATAAAGTTGAGTCATCTATTTTAAAACGGAGAAAGTAGATGCTGGATGTCAAATGATCAAGCGTCAGGCAGAGCTGATCGCTATTATTGCTAGCTAGCTTTTCGGTGCGTGCGTGCATGCAACTCATGTACTAATCGATCAGGCCTACACATACCTCGACCATGTGTGCAGACTTGCAAGCCTTGTCATGAAGCACATCGACCTAGCCGTAATGTAAGATGAGGTCAGCAGCATCTCCGATCTACTCCCTCCGTCCCAAATATATAAGAACGTTCTATTGGCATGTGATGCCGTTCGTAACACGCCATCCATTGTGGTTTACCACCCCGGACTGCTTGAGAGAAGTTCCTATCCTAACCTTCCAACTAGAGCGGCAGGCATGTCCATATTCGGTGCGGCATAGTAGATAAATATGATTTAAGATAAAAAATAAATTAAATAAATATGATTTATCTAATCTTTTGTATTATGCCAAAAACAATTGAGGGGTAGTATTATGCCAAAAACATTTATTAAAGTGTTATATTCATTTTTCTGTTGTTGTAGGGTGCGCCACTTGAACTCAGGCACATAGCAGTTCCTCTCAATGAACTACTCCCTCCGTCCCATAATATAAGAACATTCCAGTATAAAAATTTTAAACTACTATAAAATAAGTGCATATTGATGATAAAAAGTGCAAATGTTCTAAGCGTGCATTAATTATATGTGGAAGTTTGGAAGGGCCTTTTTTTAGATATTAAATAACAATATTTTTATTATAACCTGGTGCATGCAGGGGTCTGTTCGTCGCAGTGATTTAGGTGAATTTAATTGGCAAATAAGGTGTCGTGGTGTGATCTCCGTACGTCTGAAATATGGATGTGATTTCATCCGCCGTGTGTACTGGTGCATAGCTCAGAAGTGTAGCGCATTTGAGGGAGTGGTATTTAGCGAGCACAGCTGGGTGGATGTAGCAAAACCGTTCGATCTGGATGCATTTGCCTATCTTCTGTTTCTCAATTTCCAAGCAAGTGATTTTGAAGCCAAGGAGATTGAAGAGGTTGGTAGCATGGGAACCCAAGGTGTAATTGAACGTTGTCGCAGGTATCTGCGTGAAGCCGATTGCCTCATCGTTCTTAATGGCATCGAGTCCACGGAGGACTGGGACATAATCAAGGATACATTTTTATCCAGCGGAGGCGGGGCAATCTTAGGCAGTAGTACTGTCATCATTCTTACTCATGACGACAGCGTTGCCAGACATTGCGTAGACGCTCAACAGAAACGGATGTTCAAGAATGTGCAAGAGGACAAGGTCCTTCATCGCTTGATAGAGGTATATATAGTATGCTTTATTTATTTTTCTCTATTTTCTGCTTAATTATTACTCATAGTAACCAACTATCCTCAAACTGGAGTCACTGATCCACGGCAAATGCATGTGCCAATCGATCCTTCATACAAATATTGATCTAACAAACAAGAATTTTTACATATATATGCCATATATATATGATGCAGGATAGTATCGGCATAGAGGATTTTCCTAGGACTCGCCTTTTCTACGACATGTTTAAAGAGGGATTATATTACTTGAACCCGAAATCAAAACTTGTTCGGCGAGAGAACGAAGTGTCTGCCCTTGTGGAAAAATTAGTACAAACACAGGGTGTGATCTCCATATGGGGGCGTTCGGGTGCTGGAAAATCAGTTCTTGTTAGAAGCGTCTACTACCAAATATCCAGAGAAATGGGACCAAGTAAAGCCTTCAGCTTGGTCAGTGTGCCATCTCCATTCAATTTGAGAGATTTCTCTTGGCGCTTGCTCCTTGACTTTTATACAAGTGAATCTGGAGCCAAGAAGGAAGAGGCAGCAGTTGGTCTCATGAAAGGTGAAGTGGACCCGATTCAAGCCTGTCGTCAGCGACTGCGTGAAGGGAAATGCTTGGTTGTCATTGATGATCTACAGTCAAAAGATGATTGGGACAAGATAAGAACTGCCTTCTTGTCCGAACCACCTACTCAAAGCAGCAGCATCCGTATCATTGTTATCACTCGTAAAAAAAGTGTTGGCAAATATTGTGTACGTGGCCAGGAAGGTCAACTGCTCAGAGTCAAACCCTTTGAAAAGGTGTGTTCACTCGATTATCTCTAACCATTGACATATATACTATCATTTGGTAGTTACTCCACGTCTCATATGCTACCATTGGTGTTAGTTACCCTCACGTCTCGTATAAATTTTGAACATAATTTTAATACACAAACTCAGTTTAAATGCACATTTTAACTAGCTCATTGCATATTTTGATTTAGGTAACACACCAACATCATACATAGCATAATGAAACGGTCAATTCTGTACTACCTATTCATCTAAACTAGGAACACCATCGGTGCAATGGCTCCCACAAGATCTACAGATGGTCCCGGGAGTAAGATTAAAATCATTACAGGAGCTAGGAGTGCATGGTGAAGCTTCTTGATTTTTCTTGTATGGGCTTGCATCTCGTTGATTTGGGATTCTTGTTGATTTGAAATTGCTTCTAGTTGTTTAAGCCTTGCACCTTATTGAGTGGGCTTGCTTCTCACGCGCGTCTACCAACTGATCATCTAGCTTATTCCTCAGTGATGGGTAGTAGGAGCCAAGCATTTGGTCTACATAAAGCGTTACAAGATCGACCCTTGTCCATGTGCTGCAAATGAATCATCTCTGCATGTGTATAATATTTTGAGCAACGGAATTCATATATGTAACTGCAAACATAAATGAATTGTGAGTATACCTTGCTTTTGCGGCCACCAATAGCAGCAACCCGTCCCCGGCACATCATCACCGTCGTTGGAGATCGGCATCCCCTTACCGTGGCGGTGGCAGCCTGCCCCTTATCGCGGCAGTGCATCTCATCTCGTGCTCTTGTCCTTCTCCCTGATGACCACCCCCAGCGCCTCCCACGATCTGGAGGGTGTGCCGCAACATCGTGGGTTCTGGGGAGATAGGATGGCTGGCCGCTGGCGTGCGCCCCGCGGGATGTGCCTACCAATCTGAAGACCCACCAACAACAACAAAGGCCCACAACCCACAACCTTTACTAAGACGGCCCACCCGGGAGACGACCAAGTCAAAATTGAGCACTGAATCGAAATCGATATGACCTCAATCGACTGTCAAACCTCCAGCCCCTAGGGAGCTTAGTGAACTACTAGAAGGGTTGGCCGTGCTTTGCTGCGTTGTTGGGTTTCTTAAAAAAATCACTCACTCTGTTTCATAATATAATGTCTTTTTTTTTAAGTCAAACCTTTTAAGTTTGATATAATTTGTAGAGAAATATATCAAAATTCAACAATACCAAACCGGTATGATTAGATTCATCATGAAATGAATCCTCCACACTTTTTTTGTTTGATATTGTGGATTTCGATATTTTTTGCTTTGAACTTGTTCAAAGTTAAAGAAAAATGACTTTCCAAATACTAATACCCCTTATTTTTGGAACTGATGGAAAATTTAGTTTGACGGGTAGAGAGATGATGGAGTGTGTTTTATTTTTATTTATAGTGTGGTGATTCGTTGGGCCTTTTGTGGTGTAGTTCTGTGTTATCTGCTAATCAACATATATTTATGTGAAAAAAATTCTACATCGGACTGCATGTACTATATTGGTATTGGTGCTACAGTGTCACATATGACGCTTCTGTTCTCTAGGTAGTAGGAGGGTGCGCGTGATTGATATATTTTTATAGACTCATTGCTGTTGATTGATTTGAAAATCGTTGGCCCGATCAAAATCGTAAGCCAAATTCAAAAATGAATGCCTCAATTGAGACTTTCAAAATTGGGATATAAGGAATTAAAAGAATTGAGTGGGAGAGCTCTTGAGAAATTGTTGACTATGTCAAAATCGAGTTGATTCAATTTTAATTGAAGACCTCAATTAATTGGGACGCCTCAAAAATTGGGAAGTATAGTGTATATTATAAAATAATAGAATGAGATAGCTTTGAGAATTGTTGACCCGGTCAAAATCGGGTGACCCAATCCAAATTGAAGACCTCAATTGAATGTGGGCTCTTTAAAATTAGGGAGCTTGGTACTATAGAGAATTAAGGGATTTTATGTGACATGAAATTGATATCATTATACTAAATATTCAGAAGTATTTATTTGTTAGAAAGGTCTTAGATTTTAGTAATAAAAAATGGGAACCTCGCCAAAATATTTGAAATTTGGAAATATTGTTTTTTATTTGGTCTATCACAATTGAATTAATTTTAATAACTTTTGAGCTAATTTAAATCTTGTTTCAAACTAATATGAATCTAGCCTGAAACTTTTAGGTTACAAATATTTTGGCACCCAGTGAAGTTACCAAAAATTCATAAAAAAAACGTGACATTTTTAGCACTGCTCATTATTGTGGTAGAACTTTTTCTTAGTAGGAGTGTCTTTACTACCACTTTTAGCTAGGGCATGTTTTGCCATGTTTTTTCTAGAAATTTCATAGCCTACATACAAGTGAATAGATTACTAGGAACCTTCATATGAATGGGAAAGAAATAAGAATCCTACTAAAATACATACATCTCTCTAACATTTAGAAGTTTAGAAAAAAAATTGAAACTGCTTTGACATATACATATGTGTGTGTTCTTGTTAACTGTGAATTTAAACTACAAAACATGTTAATTTATAATCCGCAAAAAATGCAATTTGTGGGTTTGTCCGACATTATTTTTCTTGTTTGTGTAGAACACGAATCAAAATATTTGTTAATAGACCTTTATATCTACTTTGTATGAACATTTACATAAAAACAAATCATATTTTTTGAGGTTTGAAAGTGTTCTTTTGTAAATTTTAAATACCAGGCTCACCTCCAAATTAGCTTTTCAGCACACACAAGACCTAATGAACAATTGATTACTACTCCAACTTGCAGGATTCAATTTGCAGTCTTTGGTTAATAAAAAAGATTTCCATCATTGGGCGTATGCAAGAAATCAATGACCTTCAAGAACACAAACCCGGTGTGACTTCCTTATGGGGAATTGCTGGTGTCGGGAAATCAGCTCTGGCCAGGAGTATGAGAGACGGCAAACACTGGTTTTCTTGTTACGGCAAAGACCATAAGAAGATCTGGGTGGATGTGCCTCATCCATTCAATCTGACGGAATTTTCTCGGCGCTTGATTTTGGGTTTTTACTCGGATGATCTCGAAGCAAAAGAAACTGCAGCGGTTGGTATCATGGAAGGCCAAGAAATAATTCAAGTGTGTTGTCAGTTTCTTCATGAATATAGCTCCCAAATTATTATTGATGATCTAACTTCCACAAATGACTGGGATTTGATAAAAGCTGCCTTCTTGATGGATCCTACTCACACCAACTACATCATTGCTATTACAAATGAAGAAAGTGTCGCCACACATTGTGCATCTGACAAATCTAGAGTGTACAACGTCAAGGGTTTAAATGCTCATGATGCCCTTGAGCTCTTCATAAAGGTATGTTAAATATACTCTCAAGCATATGAAATGCATAAATTTATATATTAACTATGCATGGGTTCCTAGTCTGTATCAACATTTTTTTTGTGAATGCTCTGTACCAACATATAACTACATATTGCACTGATGGAGATAGATGGGCAATATATTTTAACACCCTCCTTCACGTCTAGTCTTTTTTAGTCCTTAGATTTGTGAACGATGTAGGCCGCAATCTTTTTTGAAGTACTGTGTTGGTAGGGTGTTGAACTCGAGACCTGTTGGCTTCGATACCATCAACCTAAAAGTCCAAACTGATGGAGAAAGACGGACAATATATTTCAATATTCATGTGCGTCCAGTCTTACGCCAGATTACCACTACAATTTAAATTCCAGCTAATTTAAAGGTCTGTGGGGCCTTCCCACTGTCCTCAAGTTAAAAAAAAACTGTACAAATTAATTATGGAGTTTCTACTTTTTACCTTCTAGTTGTATCAACTTTTGTGTCATTCAGAATAGATTGCCACTTCTTAAAAATCGGGTATAACATTAGATGTGATGGGCACACACGCATACACCAACATGCACACACATTGGAGTCATGAAGTTTCAAGATTGACAAAGTCACTACAAACACCTTGCATGGTCACCTGCCCCTAAAAGTGCAATCCACATTAACAATAAGGCATATAGGACATCAAACTACAGTTAGGTTTGATCCGTATTGTACAAAGAGCACCTACAACCACCCCCTCTAGCACCACTCCCCCACTGATTTTGGTGGTAGATTCAACATAATCCCTCGAAATGATTCTTTGTAGCATTTAAGTTAGTATTGACCCCAACTGAATTTTTGATATATCTGGAATTTGAAATTTTCAGATAGCTTGGGGCGGCAAGCGGCTGGCTCCCGACGAGATGAAGTTTTCAAAAGATATCGTGGCCAAGTGTGGCGGGCTTCCCAAAGTGATCGTAACCATAGGAGAATACGTCGCTGAAGAACGAGCTAAGATGGATCACTCGTGGTTCGATGGAAGGATCTTGACAATCATATCAGAATATGTACATCATGACTTTATGGGCAAGCTGGAGAGGAACTCAAGATTCCATAATTTGAAGGGTCTATTTGGTTGGATGCAGTCCTACTTCAATGCGTGCTCGGACTCACTCAAGCCATGTATCTTCTATCTTTCAGTCTTCCCTGCAGAACACAAGAGAATTAGGCGCAAGCGTTTGCTTAGAAGGTGGATTGCTGAGGGTTACTCCAGGGACACATTTGGTGGATCTGCGGAAGAGAAGGGAGAAAAGCTATTTGACGAGCTTGTTAAATTGAGCATAATCCAGACACCAAGAAGTAGCCACACCACCACCAGCAAGCTCAATGACACCATGTGCCAAGTCAATGGTTTCTTCCGTGAATACATCATTTCAAGACCCATGGAAGATAACCTTGTATTTGCACTGGAGGGGCGTTGCAGCCTCAACTCTCAACGCACAGGGCAACACCTCTCAATTAGAAGCTGCTGGAACAGAGAACAGATTGTATTTGAAAGTATCGACTTCACACGGTTACGGTCTTTGACGGTGTTTGGGATGTGGATGCCATTCTTCATCTCTGTCAATATGAGATTGCTTCGGGTGCTTGATCTGGAGGACACAGAGTCGGGTGTCACGGATGATGACCTCAAGCATATCGGGAAGCTACTGCCTCGTCTCAAGTTTCTCTCTATGCGAGGATGCAAAGATATTACCCGTCTGCCAGATTCATTGGGTGACTTGATGCAGCTGCAGACTCTTGATGTCAAGCATACCAAAATAGCCAGAATGCCGCGTACTATTACTAAGCTTGTGAAACTGCAGTATGTTCGTGCTGACCCAATACCGGATGACAGTACTGATGCAGGTCTGCCAGCCCAAGATGAGAATGATTGTGTATCAACCTCATCAGAAGACAGTTCGTCATCAGGTGAAGACGATGATGATGGCACAAACCAAGCAGCAGCAACAACAACAGAAGGTGATGACAGTTCGTCATCAGGTGAAGACGATGATGATGGTACAAGCCAAGCAGCAGTAACAACAGTAGACGGTGATGGTCAGAGCACAAGGCAACCAGCAGCAGTAGCAGCAGCTGCAGCAACAACAACAACAACAACAACAACAACAACAACAACAACAACAATAATAATAACAGACGGTGGTGGAACAAGCCAACTGGTGGACCGGACAGCAGAAGATGTGGACCAGACATCAACTACACTAGCGCCAAAGAGGAGTGTGTCAAATTCCTGTAGCTGGTTGTCCAAGATGAAGAAGGGGAAGAAGAAGACAAATGATGGCGGTGTTAAGGTTCCTGCAGGTATTGGGAAACTGACGGCCTTGCATACTCTCGGGGTTGTGAGAGTGAGTGGTGCAGGTGGGAAGGCCACCCTCAAGGAGATCCAGAAGCTCACGCAGCTGCGCAAGCTCAGGGTGTCCGGTATCAACCAAAAAAACTGGCAGGACCTGCGCTCAGCAATATCTAGTCACGACCATCTCGAGTCTTTGTCTGTGCGTCTCGACATGGATGAAGATGCATCAAGTTTCTTTTCAGCTCCAGACGACATGTTCTCCAACCTACCCAATACCCTAAAGAGCCTTAAGCTGTACACGGGGAATGGACAGGGGAATGTGCAAGTATCACTATTCTTGATCAAGCAGCTCGGCAATCTCAACAATCTCAAAAAGATTAATCTCGAGTTGACAATATCGACTCAAGAGGAAATAGACAGCCTTTTGGATATGCCACATCAAAGTGTGTTTGATCATCTTTGCATCAAGCCCACTCAAGATGGTGAGCTCGAGTATGGTCGGAGGGAGTTTGGCTTGAGCTTGAAACGCTTCAATACCAGAGTTCTCAAGATTGATTGTGGCAGGTACAGGGTGGCGATTGATTTTGGATCACAAAGACAGGGATATTTTGAGGCGCTGGTTGTTCATTGTTCTTCTACCGAGGCGTCTTTGGAGGTCTCTGGGCTAGACAAAGCAGATTATCTCAGGGAAGTGCGGCTTACGGGTTCCTACAGCGAAGCAGTCAAGCAGCACTTGCAGCAGCAAGTTGCCGAGACACGGAAGAAGACACGACGTGCCCTGAAGCTGAAGCTGGAGCTGGAGCATCAACCACCTTCGTCCTGATTCGTTTCCTTTCTACTCTCTAAATTACTCCCTCCGTCCCATAATATAAGAGCGTTATTATATTGTGCATACCACTGAATGCTGAACTACGTGCTTCTTGTTTCTTAATGACAAAATATCTCTCTGTATGTGTATGCCCTGTACTTTTTTTTCTGCATTATTTGCCAAGTGAAAAAGGTAGAATTATTGAGAAGGACTTCGGTACAACCCCACCCCCCAATAAACGTAGAAGGGATAGTATTGTCCATACTAAATTATGTATTACTGTACCCGCCGTCGGTCGTAGGGCCGGCTGCACGTGTACGTCGCGCCCCGTACGCCCGCGTCGTACGTCGCGCCCCGTGCGGTTCGGTAGTGCGATCGAGGAAAAAAAAACACCGCACACCGACACCCCATCTACGCGTACGCAACCCTAGCGGCATCAACGCCTCCGTGGTCCGCCGCCGTCAGGACGTCGGGCGGCGTCCGTAGTCACCCACGCGGCGTCTCAGCGGTGTCGCGTGAAACCGACACCCCATCCACGCGTAGGAAACCCTAGCGGCATCAACGCCGCCGTGGTCCACCGCCGTCACGACGTCGACCCCGACGTGCCCGTCTAGTCGCGAGCACCGACGGCGTCCGTAGTCACCCACACGCCATGACGCCAGTGAAACGCCCAGCGCTCCCGTGAACGTTCTGTCCTGGTACGCGCCCTCCACGACGTGGGTGGCAGCAACGCATCGGCGTCGACCCCAGGCGACGACCCCTCGACGGCGCACAGTAGGTTCCCGGGCTCTTTTTTTTTTCTTTTTGATTCGTCCATTGCATTTTTGTGCATTTTTGTATGTAAAATGATTCACTACTTAGCTAAATAAGAGAGGAGAGTAGTGACCTCTTAATGACCTTATAATGATTTTGTATGTTCAAATTTGTATGCATGCCACATAGTCATGTCACTGTTGACGAATTCGCGATGATGTTTTGTGTAATGTTGGCATTGATCTCAAACCTTATTCGTATGTGCATAGATGGAGCAAATAACCGAATACGCCAGTGATGATTCCGGTAGCGATAATGGATCCTCGTCATTGAATGCGAATCAACCTCCCGGAGAAAACTATATGAGTCAGGATGAATCGTACAGTGGTAATGTAAGTGCCTTCAATGTTGACCAAAACATATTGAATACGAATTAGTTATTTCACTTACATGTCCTTTTAAATTTGTACAGGTACATGGCAATGATGACGATGAGGAATATGATATAGATGAACAATTTTATGCAGATAGTGTGAGCCAGGTATGTTGAAAAAATTGTAGAGAAATGATTGACATTAAAATTATATGAACACTTATGTTACTTTACATGTGCACAGATAAATGCTAATGGTGACAATGAGCGTAATAATATAGATGATGACAATGCCGAGAGCGAGGTCGATGCATCTCGTAGTGGGAGTGGTAGCCAAGTAAGTTATTTACATTATTTATGGTTAGTGACAATACAAGAACAAATTGACATGCAAGGTTATATGTCATATTTTGTAGGGAGGTGTTGATGGTCCTAGCGGGAACGATGAGCACAGTGATGATGATCAGTTTGACCTTGACATGTGCTATGATGAATATCAGCAAGAGTCGCTTGATAGGCATTGGGCAGTGATTGTAAAGACATTCAGGTCATTAGACGAGGTGTACACGTTCTACAACAAGCACACGAGAGAACGTGGGTTCAGCATCAGGAAGGACTCGCTAAAATTCTCGAAGGATCGCGCAAGGACTCCGCGCTTGAGGAGGTATCTCTGTTCCACCGCTGGAAAACGACAGGCCAAGTTCTGTACCATGGAAGGCCGGACCCGCAGGCTTAGACCGGAGAGTCGCTTCTTATGCGAAGCCCATTTGACAGTTAAGCTTGATAAAAAGCTCAATCTTTGGTATGTCAGCAGTTTCTCCGATGATCACAGCCACACTCTTGCACGACCGGACGAAGTCCCTTTCCTTCGATTTCATAATCAGATCAAAGCATTTGAGAAAGCTGAGATCTTAGCTATGGCTGGAGCTGGGATAAGAAAACATATCATTTTTGACAACATCGTTAGCAGGTATGGGTCGTATGCAAAGTCACCGTTTCAGAGGACAAAGTTGTATAACATGTGCTATAGGGAGAAGATGAAATTGCTTGCACAAGGTGATGCTGATACTGCCATAGGAATAATGTTGACCAGAAAGGACAGAGATCCAGACTTCTTCTTTGAGCACACGGTTGACGCTGAAGGCAGGCTCCAAAACCTTTTCTGGTGTGATTCGCAGTCACGCCGGGATTACCTAGACTATGGTGATGTTGTTGTGTTCGACAGCACATACAAGATGAACAGGTATGGAATGCCGTTCATCCCTTTTGTGGGTCTGAACAACCACCGTTGCACTACGGTATTTGCCTGCGTCATTGTTTCAGACGAGACTGAGGCTACATATGTTTGGTTGCTTAACACGTTCTTGAAAGCTAACTGTCAGAAGAGGCCCAAATCTGTAATTACCGATGGAGATGCAGCAATGATAAGGGCTATCAGGAAGGTGCTTTCTGACGTGTGGCATCGTCTATGTTCATGGCATATTGAAAAGAATATGCAGAAACACCTCAACCACAAGTCATTGAAGGAGTTTAGGGCATTATTGTACTATGCCACTACACATAAGGTTTTTGAGGAGAGATGGGCCGCGTTTGTGCGCAAATGGCAGACGGAGAAAACGAATACATGGCTCCATAGGATGTACAGGAAGAGGACGCTTTGGGCTGCATCATATTTGTCTGGTGGGTTTTTCCTTGGTATGTGCAGTAATCAGAGGAGTGAGAGTCTGAACTCCAGTCTGCACCTTCATCTTGACTATGGTATGACGATCGTTGACATGATTGTACACTACGAAAATTGTATTGTTCGCCTCCGTGAGAATGAAGCTTATGATGACTACACGGCCTCACAGACTCTTCCACTAACAGTGACTGAGTGTCAGGCCATTGAGTCGTATGCTGCGAAAGCATTCACGCAGGCAAACTTTTATATGTTGCAACAAGATATGAAGAAGGTACAGGAGCTTGAGGTAATTGATAGACTGACAGGGACCGATAGTCAGAGATTTGTGGTTGCATGGAAGAATAACAGGGATCATAGATTTAATGTGGACTATACGCCAGGTAACTCCGCAGAAACTATAAAGTGCAGTTGCCGAAGTATGACTCGCAAAGGGCTTCCTTGCAAGCATATAATTCATGTTTTGAATGCACTGAACTTACCTGTGATACCCAAGTGTTGTGTCCTGCGAAGATTCTCAAAAAAAAGCACGAGCTGGACTGCCCGTGAAGCGCACCAGCGATTTGTTTGCGTGGGGTTGGTCCAGTGGTGAGGACAGAGCTAGATATAGTGAGTTGACCATCAAATCTTCAGAAGCATGTCATGTTGCATGCAGTAATCCTTTCTTATTCGACAAGTTGATGGCAGCTCTGGATGATATTATAGCGAATAAGGACATACAGGGAAATGAAGATGATAGTCAAGAGAAGCTTTGTGAACAATAATCCATTTGAGCCTAACCAAGACCATATTCTGGTTCGTGATACAGTAAAGGTTTCCACCAAGGGCGCACCTAAGCAGAACAGTAGAGGTCGCGGTAAGGGTGGCCTAGATGTGACAAAAAATGAGAGGCCTATAGCATTTGACGAGAAATCTTTACGAAAATGTAGCATATGCAGCGGCTCAGGTCATAACAGGAGCACATGCAGCAAAAATGAAGAGTATGTCTATTATTTGTGTATGTTAGTTTTGCTGTATCATTACGGTACATTGATTCTCATAGTTTTTTGTATGCAGCAACTGGGCTTGAAGACAGAAGTGACGACGGTGCATCTGTTTTACTGCTTCCATTTATATGTAACTGAATGTCTTTTTGCTTTGTTTATATTAGTTTCGTTGATTCATCTACCGTACATTGATTCTCAGAATTTTTTTATTTATTCTATGCAGCAACTGGGCTTGAAGACTCAAGTGAAGAAAATGCAAGTGCTTTACCTCTTTCGTTTATGTTCGTGTTGAGTATTTTATATGTGTGAAACAAGATTATTTCCTACAGACCGTTCTCATTTGAGACTTGTTATTTTCTGTCCACTACAATAAAATTACTGTGGTGACAATTGTTATGTTGAGACATCATTGTTGTTGATATAAATATTTACTATTCATTGTTTATATGATGAATTCTGTATGTATTTACTATATATTCATTGTTTATATTATGAATTCTGCATGTACTTACTAGTCCCGTCGGCTGTCAACTATATTTAAATAAGAGAAGTACTGTGCAAATTGTTGTTGAAAAAAGAAGGAAAAAAATGCCCACCCGTCTCCACGGCGTGTCTTAATAAGACCATCGTTATCAAGCCTAGCGGGCGACTACAACAGGCGTTTCGGAGCACGCCGTGGAAACCAGGCGCAACAGGGCAGAATCGACGGGGTAATAGTCCAGAGGAGTTCAATGTGGCGACGGGAGCTCTGTATATAAAATGGTCGTCGTCGCCTTCGGCCGGTGAGGTGGGACAAAACTGAATGTTAGTTTTCGTCGCGCGTCGTCTCAGCAGGGGTAACTGGGCCGGCCCACGGCACGTCGAGCCGTTCAAAAGTCTGCGCCGTCCATTGCCTTTTTGGGCCGGCCCACGTCGCGTCTGGCTGTGTCCACGTCGCCCCGCGGCCGACGCAAGTTTAGTCCCACCTCGCCGGCCGAAGGGGACGACGACCAGCTTATATACTCAGCTCCCGTCGGCACATTGAACTCCTCTGTTACTACCCCGTCGATGGACCGCGTCGATGCTGCCCTGTTGGGCCTAGTTTGCATGCTGTGTTCTGAAACGCCTGTCGTAGTCGTCCGGTGGGCTTGATAACGACGGGCTTAGTAAGACACACTGTGGACGGGCGGGCAATTTTTTTACCTAAAATATATTTTAAGCTTTTCTAAACTAAACTAACACACAGTGTGCTGTAAACTAACTTTGTGCTAACAAAGTAACACGCAGTTGCTGCCATAGTTTAATGTATAAAAACTTAACGACAACACGATTACATATATGTAAATCTAAACATTACGTTTAATTTCTGTAATTTTTTTTATTTATAAATAAAATCGTCGCGTTCTTTTTAAATAATGTGTTACCATACTAACTTTGTGCTAACAAAGTAACACGCAGTGTGCTGCCATAGTTTAGTGCATAAAAACTTAACGACAACACGATTACATATATGTAAATCTAAACATTACGTTTAATTTCTGTAATTTTTTTTATAAATAAAATCATCGCGTTTTTTAATAATGCGTTACCATAGTTTACAACTATTCGGAAACAAAAAAAATCATGTAACAAAAGAAAGACTGATTATATAATATTTATGAAACACAATATCATGTGGTCATAAAAAACATAATTAAGTGTATAATCTTTTAGAAACAAAATAGTGGCAAAATCAATAAATATGTCTATTACATAAAATTTATAAGCAAGTGCGCAAATCCTTTGGAAAATATAGTCCTCCGGTACCACCCAATCAGATGCAAAAACTCCTCCGTGCCGCATCTATTTCTTCTTCTTTGATATCCGAATAACTTTGGTTTTCACTTCATCAAGCTTGTTTCTTTCGGAAAAGATAAGTTGCGCAATCATTACCTCTCTCGAATCATCAATTGACCTCTGAAAAAAAGTGATGTTAGCACAGCGTTCATAGTACATCGTAGTACAAGCATGACTTGCGTACCTGTGAAAATAAGCCTGTCCATTTGTCATCATCCCAATATTGAAAGCATCGAAGGAGAAATATTCCACACGAATTCCTAGTGCATACAATTTATGAAGATTAAATATCTATTGTACATACAGGACCGACATGCTGTCAAAGTAATAACTCACGCATCATGTTGTTTTGGCATGTCATACGTTTCAATAGGCCAATTGGAAACATCCGGATAATTCACAATTCCAGTTGCATTTGCTTCTTCGATATCTTCTGCTAGTTGTTTTCTCTAAAGATATAATAAAAATGGTGGAAAGAATGTCATTCTGTGTACTAAAAAAAACCAATGTTACCAAATGCACATTTGAAAGTTAAACCTACCAGGTCCCCAACGAGTTCTCTAGTAACACTGTCAAGTTTTCCGTTCATCAACGAGTCAAGAACCTGAAACTCTCTCTTCTCGCGATGCATGACGACAGTAATCCAGTGATTGTTCTGCTTGTTTAGAGGAATGTAAGTCTGCATCACAAGGACCATAAAACACAATCAGCACATACTATCGTATGTATGTACCGTGTAACCAATAAAACTTACCTTTGATTTTTTGAAATACTCGTCCTCACATCTATTCACGGGTCCATTACTATGCGATTCTGCTTCATAATCGTTACCGGCGGTATTCTTTCCGGGTCTAACGTGAAGCAACCAATGTATCCTCCAAGTTGTCAACATGAAATGATCATCACTAACTTTGTCGACCAAATATGATGAGTATGCATTAATTACCTATAAATAATGTGTTAGATTTAACAATGGTGTTTTCGAATCAATTGTAAAACAATATATGAAATTAATTTACGTCTCCACTTAGCCACTCATGGTTAATAATCTGACAAGCTCTCCGAACAGTGAGACCTTCTTCCAAGCCATCATTGAAAATTTCTGTTTTGTCATGTTTTTGTGAATGCTCATGCGCGCGCACGTACTTGATGCACGCTTTCACCACATCACACTCATCACTAGATTTGTTAACACCACCATTTTGGAACAATTCTGTAACGCACAACTCAAATAATTATAAACGCAAATATATAAATAATTATTACGCAAGAACAATTAGAAACACAAAAAACTTACTTCCTTTCGCAGAACGTTTTGCACGCTTGTTCGGTTTAGGGACCACATAAGGAGACTTGACATGTTGTGATCCTTTGCGCTTGCGCCTGCCAGTAACCTCCTCCACTTCCTCTTGTACTCTTTGAGAACCAAGCGACGCATGCGATGCGATTTCGTCCGTCCCTAAAGATGTGGCAGCTTATTCATTTGATACTTCTGGTACTTGGATAGGATCATCCATATCACCCTTGAAACTATCCCAGTACTCAGGTGTGCAGTAAAAAGGTGTGTTTCCACGAGAAGTTACATCACCGCCGTCATCATCCTTTTGCAAATTCATTTTGGAAGGTGTGCGGAACCGGTCTGAATCATCTTTTTGATATACAACCTCTTTTTTCGGACGTCCAGCATCGTTTGAAGACTCATTAATGCCTCCGTACAGATTCTCTTCGTCCTCTTCCAGGTTAGTGGGTTTGTAGAAGACGCCGGTTTTGTTTAGTTTCTCAATCATCCTCTGCAAGAAAACATTTCATCTTAGTTCTTCAATTCAGTGATGGATATTAAAGTGACGTGCTCAAGTGTTAGCTGTGCGCATAACTCTGGCAAATGAAGCAGTTCCTTCCGAAGCTCATTCATCTCAATCAAAATCCGGTCCATAGTAGGCTTCTGGCTCGAAGCCTCTAAGGTACTGCCCTCTTTCCTCGTTCCACTAATGTTAGACTTTTTGCTACTAGCTTTCTTGGTTTTTTGAGCTTCTTCTTCTGCAATTTTTTTCAGCCTATACTCCTCTGTAATGTTGTCATCGATCTACAAATGCAACAAGAGAATTATACATACAAACCATACGCACACTTAACTTTGTTTCATAAATGTAAAAAAAACATGATTACTATGACTACCATCCCAACACCGCGACCATATTCATAGTCGTATTTGTCTCTTCTCACAGCCATATCTTCCGTCCAGTTCCTCATCAGCGGGCTCAACAATGCCAACGGATCATATTTTGGACCGGTGATTGGTTGCACCTTCTGCCAGTATAGGTACTGCAAAACACATAAACTAATTAAATTACATGTTTTTCCGTGACATTTTCTAAGAAAAGTGATCAAATTAATAAATACAACGTACTTGCAAAAGGGCGAGGTTCCCCTGGGGCCACTGCCTAACATGGTCGTCCTGCAGAAGCTTACCAATCTCCGACAAACAGAATCGTGAAGTGAATGCATTCCAGTTAACTTCCTTATCAACTTAATATTTTGCACTAAGGAATAGTATTCTTTCGGAATGTATTCATGAGACACTGGTGCAATTATAGTTCCTAAAAGAACTAGAAATGTCATACGAATAAAGTCATCATCAGTGTTGTTGTTCTTCACAATCTTTTCTATGAGATCATCAATCATGGTCTTACCATTTTTCTTGCTAACAAAACTAACTGGTATTTTTTTGGTTGCTTTTTCTCCTTCAGTACTAAGAAACCCAAAAACATCCACTCCATTGTTTTTCCAACCAAAAATGAAGTACACATCATCAGGCCTTAGTGAAATAAGACCTTTACTTCCAGCAGTACTTCCAGAACTCTCTTCAACCATAAATTTTTTGCTACTCGGATTGTAACCTTGGAGTAAAAAGTGAATCAAAAAATCACGCATCTTTATCGATGGTATTCTAAACATGCCCTGCATATCCGTTTCATAAAACCAGAATTTCTGACTGGGTGACAATTTGTCAACTAGGCTAACCCACTTTTGAACAGAACATCGAATCACACCGTCGATATTCATACTGCATCAAATAGATTTTTGTCACATACCATCGTACTGCTATGAGCCTCGTTGTATAAAGCAACTGGAAAAAAAACTACACGACGGCGACGGTGGGAGAGGCACCGGCGGCGTATAGAGGGCGACGGGTTAGGGGACGCAAGCCGGCGCGGGCGCACAGACGGCGTTTGGACGGTGGGGCGACGGTGGGAGAGGCACCGGCGCCGTTTTGGAGTGTAGGGCGACGGGCGACGTACGTCGGCAGCACGTTCAGATCATGGCGGCGGCGAGACGGGCTGTACGTACAAAGAAAATTTGCATGCGCGTCGGCTAACGATGTCGCCCGAGCGCTGATTGCGGCGTCGTTGTTAGTGGGACAGCCCCATGCACGCATGCGCGTCGGTTAGCGAGACGGCCGGCGTTTTTTTACAGGGCCTCTTTTATTTTAACTAAATAAAGTAGGCACATTATCAAAAAAATTACCTTAATCAATTTTTTTAACGTAGCCAAACATGCGCATATTTTTAACTTAATCAAATAGGCTATTTTTTTAACTTAGCAAAAGGTGTTCATTTTTTCCCACGTGCTACAGTGCCCTAGGAGGGCATGCACGCAAAAATTCGTCCCGTTTCGAGTCCGTATGGATTTTCTACGATTTTTCGGGCCGAAAACCCCGAAAATGCTGCCCGGACGTGACGCAACGTGCGTTTGTTGTCAGATTTCATTCATTTTGCCCGTGGGGTGCCCGGGTGGGGCGCCACACGCGCTCGCA